>CM057830.1:41690238-42290238 GCA_030068075.1 Paguma larvata | reverse complement strand
GAAACCACAGAGCAAAAATCTGAAGTAAATTTACCAAATGTAAAAAAAGGGAAACAGAGTAAACAAATGTGGAAAACCATAAATTTATAAAGGTAGGCAGAAAGAAGAGGAAAACTTAAAAAATGGAAATACAAAACAACCAGGAACTAATCAACAAAGGGCAGTAATAAGTCCTTAAATATCAGTAATCACTATAAATGTAAATGAATTGAATTCACCAATTGAAAGGCACAAAGCGGTTGGATGGATTAAAACAACAAAAACAACAACAACAACAACACAAGACCCAACTATATGCTGCCTACAAGAGGTTCATTTCAGCTTTAAAGACAAATATAGGCTCAAAGTAAAGGGATGAAAAAAGATACTCCATACAAGTGGAAACCAAAAGAAAGTGGAGATAGCCATACTTATATCAGACAAAACAGACTGTAAGCCAGAAATGTAACAAGAGACAAAGAAGGTCATTATAGAATCATTAAGTGGCCCATACATCAAGAAGATATAGAAATTATAAATATATGCACCCAACATTGGAACACCCAAATATATTAAGCAAATACTAAGAGATCTGGAAGGAGAAATACACAATGACATAATAACAGGAGACTTCGATACTTTACTTTCAGCAATGGATAGATCATCCAGACAGAAAATTGAGAAAATGCTGGACTTAAAATATGCTGTAGACCAAATGGATGTGACAGACATATATAGAATATTCCATCCAACAGCATCAGGATACATATTCTACTCAAGTGTACTGGAACTTTCTCCAGGACAGATCATATGATAGGACACAAAGCAAATCTTAGCAAATTTAAAAAATTGAAATTATATCAACTATCTTTTCTGACCACAATGGCATGAAACTAGAAATTAACAAGAGGAAAGCTGAAAAATCTACAAATATGTGTAATCTAAATAACACAATTCTGAACAATGAGTCAAACAAGAAATCAAAAGAGAAATAAAATATATCTCAAAACAAATGAAAATGGAAACCCAACATACCAAAACAGTTCTGACAAACCTTTAGCCAGAGTAAAGGTCTATTTATTTATTTGAGAGAAAACTCAAATAAATAAAATTAGAAATGAAAGAGAAGACATTACAACTGATAAAATAGAAATACATAGTATAATAAGAGACTACTACCTATAGTTACATGCCTTACATGCCAACAAATCAGATTACCTAGAAGAAATGGATACATTTCTACAAATACACAACATACCAAGACTGAATCAGTAAGAAATAGAAAATCAGAACAGGCTGATGGCGAGTAAAAAGACTGAATCAGTAATCACAACTTAACAACAGAGAAAATCCTAGAATGAGATGGCTTCACTGGCAAATTCTACCAAATGTTTAAAGAAAAATTAAGGCCAATCCTTCTCAAACTCTTCAAAAAATTTGAAGAGGAGGAAACACTTCCAAACTTATTCTATGAGGCCAGCGTTACCTGAATATCAAAGCCAGATAAGGACACCATAAAAGAAAAAAAATCAAAACTATACGTCAACATACCTGATGAATATATATGCAAAAGTTCCCAAGGAAATATTAGCAAACCAAATTCAAAAGCCTATTGAAAGGATTATACACTATGACCCACAGTAGGATTTATTCCTGGGATGGAAGGATGGGTTGACATACATACACCAATAAATGTAATACACCAAATTAAAAGAATAAAAGATAAAAATCACGTAATAATCTAAATAGATGCAGAAAAAGCATTTGAAAAAATACATCTTTTCATGATAAAAATTCTCATCAGATTGGGTATAGAAAGAATATACCTTCAACATAATAAAGGTCTTATATGACAAACCCACAGCTAACATTATACTCAGTGGTAATCAAGACAAGGATGCCCACTCCCACCAATCTTATTCAATATAGTACTGAAATCCTAGTTAAAGCAATTAGGAAGACAAACAAAAGGCATCTGAATCAGAAAGAAATAAGTAAATTTTTCATTATTTGCAAATGATATGATTTTGTATGTAAAAATCCCCAAGACACAACAAAAAACTGTTGGAATTAATCAACAAATTCAGTAAGTTGCAGGATCTAAAATCGACATACATAAATCAGTCGCTTTTCTATACACTAATAATGAAACATCTGAAAAAGAAGTAAAGAAAATTATCCCATTCACAATAGCATCAAAGACATAAGATACTTAGGAATAAATCTAACCAAGGACATGTAAGATCTGTACAATGAAAACTACTAGACTTCGTTGAATGAAATCAAAGACACAAACAAATGGAAAGACATCCTGTGTTCATGAGTTAGAAGAATAATGCAAGCTCAATCGACTTGCCTCATCGTTCACCCCAAGCTCAAGAAACGTGTTCATGCCCACATTGCCAAGGGTCTCCAGCTTTGCCGGCCAAAGGCCAAGGCCAAGGCCAAGGCCAAGGCTCAAACCAAGGCTCAGGCTACAGCTGTAACTCTGGCTCTAGCTCCAGTTCCTGCTGAGGCTCGGGTTCCCAAAGGTGCTCAGTGTCCTTCAAATGATCCAGTGTAGAAGCATCTTTCTGCCAGTGTGAGGATAGAAGGACTGGTGTGACCTCCAGGCTTCTATCTGCATCAGGCTGGTGTCCTCCTGTGCTATTTGTACAAATAAACCTGTAGAAGGGTCTGTCTCCCCCCCCAAAAAAAAGTGAGTATTGTTAAAATGTCCACCGAAAGCCATTTATAGATTCAGTGCAATTCCTATTAAAATTCCAATGACTTTCTTCACAGAAATATAAAAATAAATTGTTTATTTAGAGAGAGAGAGAGTGCACACGTGCGTGAGCTGGGGAGGAGAAGAGAAAGAGAGGAAGAGAGAGAATCCGAAGCAGGCTCCATGCTCTCAACAGAGAGCCCAATCCAGGGCTCAATCTCATGAACCATGAGATCATGACCTGAGCCAAAATCAAGTGTCGGATGCTTAACTGATTCAGACATCCAGGTGCTGCAGAAAAAAACAATTCTAAAATGTGTATACAACCACAAAAGATCCCAAATAACTAAAGAAACCCTGAGAAAGTGAAACAAAGCTGGAGGCATCAACACTTCCGATTTCATACTATACTCCAAAGTTATAGTAATTAAAACAGTACAGTACTGGCATAAAAATAAACACAAAAACCAATGGAACAGAATAGAGAGCTCAGAATTAAGCCCCCACATATAATGTCAACTAATATTCAACAAGGGAACCAAAGACACCTAATGAAGAAAGGGTAGTCTCTTCAACAAATGGTGTTGGGAAAACTGAACAAACATATGCAGAAAATGAAACTAGATCTCTATCTTACACCACTCACAAAAATTAATTTGAAATGGATCAAAGACTTAAACATAAGACCTTATGTTTAAAAACTCCAAGAAGATCCTAGGGAAGAAGCTACTCGACATAGATCTTGGCAATGATTTCTTAGGTATGGCACCAAAAGCACAAACAGCAGAAGCAAAAGTAAACAAGTGGGACTACATCAAATTAAAAAGCTTCTGTACAGACAATAACAACAACAACAAAAACAACCAACAAAATGAAAAGGCAACCTAAAGAATGGGAGAAAATTTTTCCAAACCATATATTGGATGAGGGGTTGTCCAAAACATATACAGAACTCCTACAACTCAACAGAAATTCAATTCACAAATGGGCAGAATAATTGAATACATATTTTTCTAAAAAAGACATCCAAAGAGCCAACAGGTACATGAAAAATTGCTCAACATCAATAATCATCAGGGAAATGCAAATCAAGAGACTCCAAATAGGCCAAAAAAAATCTTGAAGAAGAACAAAGTCAGAGGATTCACCCATCCTGATTTCAAAACAGATTACAGAGCTACACTAATCAAAAGAATGTGGTGCTGGCATGAAGACAAACATATAGACCAATGGAATAGAACAGAAAGCCGAGAATAAACACTTTCGTGTGTGGTCAAATAAGTTTTGACAAGTGTGCTAATAACTGACAATGGAGGAGAGTTTCTTCAACAAATAGCGTTGAGATAACTGGAAATCCACATGCAAAAGAGTGAAAGATGGGCTCTTAATTTTTATAAAAATTAAGTTAAATTAATCAAAGACCAAAACATTAAAGTAAAAAGTATAAAACTCTTAGAAGAAAACAGGGGGAAAGATTCATAACTTTAAATTTGGCATGATTTCCTGGATATGACACCTAAAGCATAGGCAACAAAAATTAATAAGTTGAACATTAAAATTAAAAATTGTGTATCAAAGAACACAATCGACAGAGTGAAAAATTAAACCACAGAATGGGAGAAAATATTTGCAAATCATATATGTGATAGAGATTAATATCCTGAATATATAAAGAACCCTTACAATTCAACAACAAAAAATAATCCCATTTTAAAAATGGACAAAAGACTTGAATAGACATTTCTACAAAAATCATATGCATATGGACAACAAACATATGAAAAGATGCTCAATAACACTAATCGTTAGGGATATGAAAGTCAAAATCACAATGATATCACCTCATACCCATAGGATGGCTATCCCTAAAAAAAATAAAAATAAAAATAAAAAAATAAAAAAATAAACAGAAAATAACAAGTGTTGTCAAGGATATGAAGAAATTGTAAATTCTGTGCACTATTGGTGTGAAAGTGAAATGGTGCAGCCACTGTGGAAAACAGTAAGATTGTTCATTAAAAAATTAAAATTACAGTTACCATAAAATCTTGAAATTCCATTTCTGGCTATATCCAAAAATAATGAAAGAAGGGTCTTGAAGAGATAATTTTTTTAATGTTTATTTTATTTTATTTATTTATTTTTTGGATAGAGACAGAACACAAGTGGGGGAGGGGCAGAGAGAGAGGGAGACACAATCTGAAGCAGGCTCCAGGCTCTGAGCCATCAGCACAGAGCCCAATGTGAGGTTCAAACTCACAAGCTGTGAGATCATGACCTAAGCCAAAGTCAGAAGCTTAACTGACTGAGCCTCTCAGGTGCCCCTTGAAGATATATTTGTACACTCATGTTCATAGCAGCTTTATTCACAATAGCCAACAGGTGGAAGCAATCCAGGCGTCCATCGATGGAAAAATGTATAAAGATACTGTGGTACATATATACAGGGTAATATTATTCAGCCCTAGACAGGAAAGAAATCTTGACTTATGGTACAACGTGGATGAACTTTGAAGACATTACCCTAAATGAAATAAGCCAGTCACAAAAAGATAAATACTGTATGATTCCCCTTGTATAACTAGGGCACTCAAACTCTTAAGCAGAAAGTATAATATTTGTCAAGGGCTGGGGAGGGGGAAATGGGATGTTGTTGTTCTATGGTTAGAGTTTCCACTTTGCAAGATGAAAAAGTTCTGTGGCTTTGTTGCGCAACAGTATGAATATACTAAATACTGTGGACTTGTGCACCTAAAATTGTTTTTTTTATTATAGTTTATTTTCAAATTGGTTTACATATAACACCCAGTGTTCATCCCAACACGTGCCCTCTTTAATGCCCATCACCCCCTCTCCCCCCTCCCTCATCCCCCTCACCCTGAGTTTGTTCTTAGTCTTTGAGAGTCTCTTATGTTTTATCTCCCTCCCTCTCTGTGTCTTTTTTTCCTTTCCCCTCTTCCCCTCTCCCTGGTTTTTGCTTAGCCTCACAAAGTCCACCTATTCGTGGAAACATATGGTATCTGTCTTTTTCTGACTGACTTATTTCACTTAACATAATACCCTCCAGTTCCATCCATCTGGCTACACATGGCCAGATTTCATTTTTTCTCATTGCCACATAGTAGTCCATTGTATATATGTACCACATCTTCTTTATCCATTCGTCAGTTGATGGGCACTTGGTCTCTTTCCATGATTTGGCTATTGTCGAAAGTGCTATGAACATTGGGGTACACATGCCCCTATGCATCAGCATTCCTGTGTCTCTTGGGTTGATTCCTAGCAGGGCTATTACTGGGTCATAGGGTAGCTCTATTTTCATTTTTTTGAGGAACCTCCACACTGTTTTCCAGAGTGGCTGCACCAGTTTGCATTCCCACCAACAGTGTAGGAGGGTGCCTGCTTCTCCACATCCCCGCCAGCATCTATAGTTTCGTGATTTATTCATTGTAGCCACTCTAACCAGTGTAAGGTGGTATCTCAGTGTGGTTTTGATTTGTGTTTCCCTGATGTTGAGTGACATTGAGCATCGTTTCATGTGTCTGTTGGCCATCTGGATGTCCTCTTTGGAGAAGTGTCTATTCATATCTTCCACCCACTTCTTCACTGGATTATTTGTTTTTCGAGTGTGGAGTTTGGTAAGTTCTTTATAGATTTTAGATATTAGTCCTTTATCCAATATGTCATTTGCGATGATCTTTTCCCATTCCGTTGGTTGCCTATTCGTTTTGTTGGTTGTTTCTTTTGCCGTGCAGAAGGTTTTTATCTTGATGAGGTCCCAGTAGTTCATCTTTGCTTTTAATTCCCTTGCCTTTGAAGACGTGTCGAGTAAGAAATTGGTGCGTCTTAGGTCAGAGAGGCTTTTTCCTGCTTTCTCCTCTAGGATTTTGATGGTTTCCTGTCTCACATTCAGATCTTTTATCCATTTAGAGTTTATTTTTGTGAGTGGTGAAAGAGAGTGGTCTAGTTTCATTCTTTTGCATGTTGCTGTCCAGTTCTCCCAGCACCATTTATTAAAGAGGCTGTCTTTTTCCCATTGTATACTCTTTCCCGCTTTGTCAAAGATTAGTTGGCCATACACTTGCGGGTCCATTTCTGAGTTTTCTATTCTATTCCATTGGTCTATGTGTCTGTTTTTGTGCCAATACCATACTGTCTTGATGACTCCCGCTTTGTAGTAGAGGTTAAAGTCTGGGATTGTGATGCCTCCCGCCTTGGTTTTATTCTTCAGTATTATTTTGGCTATTCAGGGTCTTTTGTGGTTCCATACAAATTTTAGGATTGTTTGCTCTAGCTTTGAGAAGAATACTGGTGCAATTTTGATTGGGATTGCATTGAATGTGTAGATTGCTTTGGGTAGTATTGCCATTTTAATGCTATTAATTCTTCCAATCCGTGAGCATGGGTTATATTTTTCTATTTCCTTGTGTCTTCCTCAATTTCCTTCATAAGTTTTTTATAGTTTTCAGTGTAGAGGTCCTTCACATCTTTGGTTAGGTTTATTCCTAAGTATTTTATGGTTTTTGGTGCAATGTTATATGTATTTTATGACAATTTAAAATATTTTAAGCTACTTTATTGAGTGCTTATCATATGTCAGCCATTAACCTCTGTTCTTTAATAACATATGTTGCTAAAGTTTTATTTGAGAGAGAGAATGCATGCATGCACGCGCGATAGCAGGGGAAGGACAGAGAGGAGGAGAGAGAATCCCATTTAGGCTCCACGCTGTCAGCACAGAGCTCAACCTGGTGCTCAATCTCACAAACTTTGAGATCAGGACCTGAGCTGAAATCAAGAGTCGGATGCTCAACCAACTGAGACCCAGACATTCCTTTAATATATCTTAAAAACAGTTTTCCTTTGTGGAAACTCCTATGTTTCTTCCCATTTTATGGACATTGAAATTGAGGCTCTAAGCAATTTTGTGATTTTCATGATCTCATAACAAGTTGAACTTAGCTTCAAAATCAGACATCTTAGATTCTGTTTTTTTAAAAACAAAAATTTTAATTTTTTTTGAGAGGGACAGACAGAGTGGGAGCGGGGGAGGGGTAAAGAGAGAGGGGAGGACACAGAATCTGAAGCAGGCTCCAGGCTCTGAGCTGTCAGCACAGAGCCTGATACAGGGCTCAAACCCACAAACAATGAGATCATGACCTGAGCTAAAGTCCGGCAGTTAACCAACTGAGCCACCCAGGCACCCCTATACATCCTGGGTTTCAATTTCAGTTTTACTATTGACTTTCTGAATGGTTCCGACAAGTTAGTAAACCTGGGATCCTATGTTTTTTCATCTATCAAATGGGCACAATAATAGCATATGCCTTCTAGATTTTTGTAAGGATCAAAATAGATGGCATGTGTTAAGTGCTCAAAACAGTATCTGGCACAGTAAAGGGGAATTTTGTATGATTAGTATTATTATCATGTACCCAGATATTTCTGACCCCAATAGCTAGACTCTTAACAATCCATGCAATGCCAGAATCTGTGTATTCCTAAGGGATGGATCATCATATCCTCAGATAAAGATCTAATCTGCATCAAGAACACTGGAATTCTGTATATTCTTTCTGCAACTATGGCATTTATTATTTCACATATTTCCTTATGAATAGCAAAATGTCCATAAATGTACATTTATTGACTGTATACCTGGGCCATGCTAATCCCTAATGCTCAAATGATGTATGACAGAAGCAGTAATTAACATTTTTAAAAATGTTTACTTACTTTTGAGAGAGAGAGTGCAAGTGGGGGAGAGGCAGAGAGAGAGGAAGGCAGAGGATCTGAATCGGGCTCTGCACTGACAGCAGACAGTCTGATGTGGGGCTTGAACTCACAAACCATGAGATCATGACCTGAGTCAAAGTCAAGAGCCGATGCTTAACCAACCAAGCCACCCAGGCGCCCCAGTAGTAGCTAACATTTACTGAAAGCTTACTGTCAAACAAGCTGATGGATTCAGTCAGTAAGTAACAACAAACCCAGATAGCTTCAGTTTATTACTTATATAGACATGAAAAGTAATATAAACATGGTGTCACCTCCTACTTCCCTTGTTCCACATCAAGGCAAATTAGCCAGATGACAGTCATCATCAGTGGTGTGGAACTCTGTTGCTTAGGAGTCATTTCCATATTGCAGCTAGGCATTGGGCTATTCTATAGCTTTCAGCAGTACACTAAGGTCAGGGGGCAGGGAGGAATCAAGATGAAAAGTATCAGAACCAGAGAAGTAAGAAGGGAGATGGTGAGAAATGGTCTTGTAGCAGCATCTCCGAAACCAGCCTGTCTTTCCATGTTCCTGGAGGACAACAGGGCATTCTACCCACCTCCAAGTCAAACTGTTTTTTTTTTAATGTTTATTTATTTTTGAGAGAGCGAGACAGAATGCAAGCCAGGAAGGGGTAGAGAGAGAGGGAGGGAGGGAGACACCAATTCTGAAGCAGGTCCAGGCTCTGAGCTGTCAGCACACAGCCCTACATGGGGCTTGAACTCACGAGCTGTGAGATCACAGGTCAAACTGTTTTAAACTTACTTATGTGGCCCAAATACAAGTTTGTTGGTGTACCGGCACAGAGCACCTTCCCTACATATAATGTGTGCCATAAACAATCTGATGCTTGTGACAGCCATTAGAGGCATACTTTATCATTCCTAAATGATGAACATACTGGCTAAAGAGAGTATAGGAACTTGCTTTGAATCTCAAAGTAAAACAAGGTAGGTGAAGATATATCTGACTCCAGGGTCCATGCCTTTTACCCTACGCCAAACTGCCCGCAGTTTTGCCTGTGTATAAGGTAGATATTCACCATCATTTCAACTGGATTATAGGATCTTTGACTACAGAGAGCAAGATTTAACATACTCTTAAACTGCTAATACCTAACTCAGTGCAAAGCAGATATCATACAATAATTGTTCACTTATTCAAAAGAATTCATTTTGTACTTATATGGCCTACTCGATAGAGTTGAATTGCTTCTAATGGTGATTTGTTACATAATCTCTGTAATACATGGGTATTTTTTTTTCTTAAATGGAGCTACAGGAGAATAACCTGTGTGACTTGATAATGGTAATGGAACTCCTTGTTCTTGAGAGGGGACAGAGAGAGAGAGAGAGACTGATTTTTCCATTGCAAGGAAAGTAACATAGCAAAATATTTGACTGTGGATTCAGAATATCATATAGGTTTGACTCTAGGCTCCACTATTTTTTGATAAATAACCTTGGGTAATTTGATTACACTTCTCTATATCTATGATTCCTCATCTCTAATGGGGCATCTGGGTGGCTCAGTCAGTTGAGTGTCCAACTTTGGCTCAGGTCATGATTTCACAGTTCGTGAGCTCAAGCCCCACATCGGGCTCTGTGTTGACAACTCGGAGCCTGCAGCCTGCTTCGGATTCTGTGTGTGTCTCTCTCTCTGCCCCTCCCCCACTTACACTGTGTTTCTCTCTCAAAAATAAATAAACATTAAAAAAATTAAAATGTGAGGGGCACCTAGGTAGCTCAGTCAGTTAAGCTTCCTACTTCAGCTCAGGTCATGATCCTGGGGTTTGTGAGTTTGATCCCTGCATTAGGCTCCATGCTGATGACAGCTCAGAGCCTGGAGCCTGTTTCAGATTCTGTCTGTGTGTGTCTCTCTCTCTCCCTCTCTCTCTCTCTTACCTTACCCTGCTCATTCTCTGTCTGTCTGACTATCTCTCTTAAAAATAAATAAACATTAGGGGTACTTGGGTGTCTCAGTTTGGTTGAGCCTCTAACTTCTGCTCAGGTCATGGACTCAGCCTGCTTCAGATTCTGTGTTTCCCTCTCTCTCTGTTCCTCCCATGCTCTCTCTCTCTCTCTTTCTCTCAAAAGTAAGATTAAAAAAATAAAACAATAAACATTTTTAAAAATTTTTTAAATTAAAATGTGAATAAGACCAGTACTTACTGGTCTGAGATGTTTTATTAAATTATACACACACATATACACACATGCACTTTTATACATTTACACATACATACATTTATATATGTGTGTATATGTACAAATATTTAAACAATGATTTAATGTTCATTAAATAAGGTATTTCTGAGCCACTGGTTATTGTGGTACAAAACTGTCTATTTTGAAGTCACCCAAAATTGTAGTAGCATCTTTAGAATTCCTGAGAGGTCTCTTCCAAATTTCCATTTCCTTATTTCATCCTATTTGAGGTCTGAAGTCAACCTGACCTTAAGGGAAAGAGCATATTTTAAAAACTCTATGTTACATTTGCTATGGGCTGAATCTTGTCACCCCGGAATTCATATGTCAGAGCCTCAGTACCTTAGAGTGCAACTATATTCAGATAAAAGCCTTTAAAGAAGTGGCTAAGTTAAAATAAGGCCCTCAAGGTGGGCCCTAATCCAATTGGACTAGATTCCTTAGAAGAGAGAATTTGGACACACAGGGAAACACCAGGGATATGCATACACACAGGGGAAGGACGTGTGAGGACACAGCAAGAAGGCACCCATGTGCCATCCAAGGATAGAGGCTTCAGAAAAAAACAAAACAAAACAAACAAAAAAACAAACAAAAAAATGAAAAAACTTGCCAACACATTGATCTTGGACATCTAGCCTCCAGAACAGTGAAAACAATTTTTCTGTTGTTTAAGTCCCCCAGGCTGTGGTATTTTGTTATGGTAGTCGCCCAAACAAACAAACAAATACAATACAGCATGTTTCTGTCACTCTTTCTAGACTAACATCTAGATTCTTCTCTCTTACCACAGTGTACACAGCCTGGCACACAGTAGGTACATAATAAATAAGTGCTCACTGGACAGTGCCAGGGAGGTAGACTAGGAGAAGGAGTTGCTGTTTACTGAGCATCTAATATGGCAGAAGAAAAATAGGGTGGGAATAGTTTAAGAGCAGAGGGATTTGAGGTTATACAGACCAGGACTTGAATCTCCACCCCTGATTTTATAGCTGAGGGGCCTGGCCAAGTTCTCTGTCCTCCTTCATGTAGTTAACTGACTCACAAAGCATGCTCTGGGTACATATCAGCTTCATTGCCAAATTTCAGTGTGACTATGGGATATTTTTTGAACATCTCTGTAACTCATTCTCTTCATCCATAAATTAGATCATAATGGTTGCCATATCTTGGAGCTTCCTTGAAAAGATGACATGATTAAGTGCTTAGAAGTCTGCCTGACTCAATATAAGCAGTCAATAAGGATTAGCTCTTAAAATGTACATACCTCAGGGGTGCCTGGTGGCTCAGTTGGTTAGGCATCCGACTTAGCTCAGGTCATGATCTCATGGTTCGTGAGTTCCAGCCCCGTGTGGGGCTCTGTGCTGACAGCTCAGAGCCTGGCGCCTGCTTTGAATTCTGTGCCTCCCTCTCTCTCTGCTCTTCCCCTGCTCACAATCTGTCTCTATCTCAAAATTAAATACACAGTAAAAAAAATTTAAAAATATGTACATACCTTAGAACAAGCAGTTAGATAAACTCAGTAAGTGTTGGTCATTAGTATTAGTTTATGGCAATTGATACTAACATTATTTCATTTTGTTCTTCTAACAATTACATAGCGTAGGTGATAATACCTGCTTCCTACAGAAACCGAGTTGCTGTGGTTAGGAATCCTAACCAAGTGCCCCCTGAGAGAAAGTATTGATCAAGCAGAAAAAAGTTACACATGTTTACAGATAGTGTTACTAAAACGTCAATATAGTTTTCATCCTAAATTTTTTTTCATCCTAAAATTTTATCTCAGGTATATTGACTCATCTTGCTGACTTTTCAGCTTCATTGAAATGAAACGAACATGAATGAGTACTGAATATCCTGCATCATACATGAAGTAGAATTTATGCTGACTTTCTAGTCTGATAGGACACTACTGGGTTTTAGATTTAAAAGACTTGCTCTCCTCACTTGTAAAATGAAGATGACCACACTTATTTTGAAGGGGTGTTGGGAGGTTTAAATTGAGTAAGGCACATAAATGTCCTAGCTTACAGTATGTACTACATAGTGGGTTTTTATAAATGGTTACTTTGAGATATCTTTACATTTCCATCATATGTCACAGAGCCTGATACACGGCAAATTATATGCTTTCAATAATTATTTTAATGAATGAACTAGAACAATGAATCGTAAAATTTTGGTCTCAGAAACCCTTTACACTCTTAAAAATTTTTTGAGGAAGTTAAAAGTGCTTCAGCTTATATGAGTCATATCAATTGATGTTTATTATATTAGAAATCAAAACTGAGAAATTTTTCAAATAGAAGAATATACAAACATGCGTTCCATTAAATGTCAGAATGATAATGTAGACGTGGGTCCTGTCATCTCTGGAAAAATATGCTATGCATTAGAGAGTGAATAAGAGAGGAAAAGGCAACTAACTTTTAATGTGATTATAAAAATAATTTTGACCTCTCTAACCCCATGAAATGGCTTTATGAACCCCTAACCTAGAGGGAAATGCTGCAAATTGTAGGGAACTATGAATTCAGGGAAATCCATCTGGCAAAATGAAAGTTTGACTTATAACCTGACTTTTGGATTCACTGCTTTTCACTAAAGTCTTTACCTTGTCTTCAGAAGCTGCATGAATGAAGCAAATTTGATACTGTTGTAATTGAGGTATTTGGTCCAAGGAATCATAAATACTTGTCCAACTAGTTTAACTCAAGAAAAGATATAAAGTGGGGGTGAGGGAATGTGGGTAAAAGAGTAACATTTTTTGATATGGCCTCCAACCAACTAGTGGAGGACTGGTAGTCTCGCTTACCTCCACAAAATTGCTCTAAGTAATGTGTGTGTTCTGAGTATATCATTGTACACCCAGATTAAGAAATGAATAATTTCATGGGGTGCCTGGGTGGCTCAGTCGGTTGAGTGTCTGACTTGGGCTTAGGTCATGATCTCACAGGTTGTGAGTTCAAGCCCGGTGTTGGGCTCTGTTCTGACAGCTAGCATGGACAAGCCTGGAGTCTGCTTCTGATTCTGTGTCTCACTCTCTCTCTGCTCCTCCCCTGCTCATGCTCTCTGTCTCTCAAATACAAATAAATATTCAAAAAATACATTTAAAATAAAGACTGTAACGAGATGAAGAAGGGCATTATATCTCTCATGCTTTGTCTCTTTCTCTCTCACTCTCTCTCAAAAATAAACAAACATTTAAAAAAGAAGTGAATAATTTTCTAATGCTTGGGTTGACCAAACACTAGATCGACAATAAATATATATATAAATACTCTTGTGAGTAATACTAGTTGTGATTCTGAGATTTCAGGAGACATATGTAAATCAGTTAGGGGACAACTGTGTAAAAACTATATTCTAAAGTTTTAAATTTTGTTTTCTTGGGATAATGCCTCTCCCCAAAATAATGTACTTATTTATTTAGAAACAAATTAAATGACACATGATTCTTCTTTTGGAATATTAATATTTGCATTTGTCCAAGTTTCATACATGAGGTTTTTTTTTCACGCATTCTTTGTTTTCTGCCTTGGCATGTTTTGCTGCTTTGAAGCTGTTGATAACAATTCACGAATTTCAATATAATATTTAGGAAACCAGTAGATAATTGGTTTCTATGTTCGTTGGATTATAGCTGATACTAAGCAATTGAACTAAGTATCTATCTCCAACTTTTAATTGGAAAAATTTAAAACGTTGAGAAAATTTGAAAGAACTGAAAGAAGACTAAAATGAATACTCACAGGGGCACCAGGCTGGCTCAATTGATGGAACATGCAACTCTTGATCTCAGGGTTGTGAGTTCGAGCCACATGTCAGGTGTAGAGATTACTTAAAAATAAAATCTTAAAAAAAAAAACATAAAATGAGTACCTGAAGACAAATATTAATAATCATCCATATTTGAATGCACATACTCTCTTATTTATTTATATATATCATCTATAAATTATTTATCTAAACATTATGCTGTATCATTTGAAATAAAAAATCAGATATTATGACACTTCTAAATATGTCAGCATTCATCTCATAAAAACAAGGACATTTTTTATATCACTGTTAGCAAGCAAAAAAATTAACATGAATTCAATGATATTACATAAATATATTTTTAATTTTCTCAAATGTTCCTCAATGTCTTTCATAAACTATTTTTTCCCCCGCTAATATAAGATTCAATCATTTGATCTGTTGAATGTATGCCTCTTTTTTCTTTTTAAAGATCTAAAACAAATACCTCAACCTTTTTTTATTTGTTTTTCATGACACTGAACTTTTGAGCACTCTGCCCTGTTTTTCTTTAGAATGTCCCACAGTCTATGGGGCATCTGGGTGGCTCAGTTAGTTAAGTGTCTGACCCTTGATTTTGGCTCAGGTCATGATCTCATAGTTCGTAGGATTGAGCCCCACATCAGGCTATGCACTGACGGCATGGAGCCTGCTTTGGATTCTCTGTCTCCCTCTCTCTCTGCCTCTCCCCTGTTCATGCTCACTCTCTCTCAAAATATATAAATAAACATTAAAAAAATAAGAATATCTCACAATTTATAATTTTTAGTTTCCTCATGATTAGATTCTGGTTGAAAATTTTTGGCAAAAATACTACATAATTGGGATTATATATTTAATGCTGTACATCAAAGGGCATATAATGTCATTTTACCACAATCTAGGTTATTCTGGCAACCATCTACCTTTCCAGTTAAATGCATTTTTCCCTTAATAATTATTAAGTAATTTGTGGGTTACAAACTTTAATATCCTATTCTCTAATAATGTTTCACTCAATGATTTTATCGCTTATTGATTCTCCTGGCCTAAATCAATTGTTATATTATGTACTGCATTTATTAATTAGTACTTTTCTTTCAAGAAGAATTATTTTCCCAACTTTTGCCTCTCATTCTTCACTCTTTTAAAAAATCCCTTGTGCTATGGGGTGCCTGGGTGGCTCAGTCGGTTAAGTGTCTGACTTTGGCTCATGTCATGATCTCACAGGTCATGAGTTCAAGCCCTACATCAGGATCTCTACTGTCAGGAAAGAGCCCGCTTTAGATCCTCTGTCCCCCTCCGTCCCTGCTCGCTTGCCCTCTCTCTCTCTCTCAAAAATGAGTAAACACTAAGAACATTTTTAGGGGCACCTGGGTGGCTCAGTCGGTTAAGCCTCCGACTTTGGCTCAGGTCATGATCTCACAATTGGTGGGCTGGAGCCCCACGTCAGGCTCTCTGCTGACAGCTTGGAGCCTGCTTCGGATTCTGTGTCTCCCTCTCTCTCTCTCGGCCCCTCCACCACTCTCTCTATCTCTGTCTCTCAAAAATGAATAAACATTAAAAAAAAGAACATTTTTAAAAATCTCTTGTGATAAGTAGATTATAAATTTTTAAAAGCAGAGACTTCTTCTATTCTTCCATATGCCATTCCTAGAGTATTTTGTGTCTTACTCTATGTCCTAGATGCACTAAAAAATATTAACTAGGTTGAAAGACACAAACCAGAGAAATCATGATCCTGCTTCATGTTACTAACAAAATTTAACAATGAGTTTCCACTACTGAGAACTCATTATATGGCACACACTAGGCTGAACACTTTAAATGAATTATATTTTTTAATTATGATAACAATTCTACAAAGTAGACATTATTCTTAACCAGTTTACATAGGATATAACTGAGGCCCAAAGAACTTAATCATCTCAGGGAAAGTTTAATAATTAACTGATGATAATCACATCAACTGAAATCAAGGATTCTGTGATCTGATTCTGAGCTAAAATCTAGGCAGAAAAAAATAACTGTTTCTAGTATAATAGTAGCATATTTAGAGATCTGCGAAATTGAATGTTATAAGGACCTAACAAATCTATCTGAACAATATTATAGACTATAGTTGAAGATGTATTAGTCTTCTCTTTTCTAGTAGTACCTAGCAAACAATTATATGTTCCATTTATGGATATTCTAAATGTCTACCAGGCATTTTATATACCACATGTCTTTTAATCTCCATGTGATACCTCAAGTAAGTTTCAGTTTAAAGTCAACAGAAACAAGGATGTATATACAAAATCAACGGCTTTGAAGGAACTGCCAGACTCTCTTCTAAAGTAGTCATATAATTTCTCATACTCAACAGCATGAATGACAATTTCTGGTTCTCTACATCCTTGCCCACATTTGGTACTGTCAGTGTTTGGGATTTTAGCCATTCCAATAGATGTACAATAGTATCTAATTGTAGTTTTAGTTTGCAATTTTGGATTCACTGGTAAATTCTACCAAACATTTAAGAATTAATACCAATCTTTCTAAAACTCTTCCCAAAAAATTGAAGAGAAGGAGGGAAGATTCTTAAATTCATTTTTAAAGGGTTTGTTATCTTGGGGAGGCACCTGGGTGGCTCGGTCGGTTAAGCATCCGACTTCAGCTCAGACCATAATCTCACAGTTCATGAGTTCTGAGCCCCATGTTGGAATCTGTGCTAACAGGTCAGAGCCTGGAGCCTGCTTTGGATTTTGTGTCTCCTTCTCTCCCTCCTTGCCCCTCCCCTACTCATGCTCAGTCTCTTTCTTTCTTAAAAATAAGTAAACATTAAAAAAATTAAAGGGTTTGTTATCTAATACCAAAGCAGGACAAGGATGCTACAAGAAAAGAAAAATAAGGAACAGTACCCGTGATGAATACAGATACAAAACTCTCCAATAAAATACTAGAAAACTAAATTCAACAGTACACTAGAAGGATTACATAACATGATTAAGTCAGCCTCATTCCTATGATACAAGGATGCTTCTACATATGCAAATCAATAAATGTGATACATCACATTAGCAAAATGAAGGATAAAAATCATAAGATCTTCTCAATAGATGCATAAAAAGCATTTGACAAAATCAACATCCTTTCCAGATAAAATTTCTCAACAAATTAGGTATAGAAAGAATGTATCTTAACAAAATAAAAGTATATATGATATATAACAACATACTCAATAGGGAATATCTGAAACATTTTCCTCTAATAGCGAGAATAAGTCAAGGGTGCCCACTTTCACCACTTCTACTCAACATAATGCTAGAAGTTCTAGCCAGAGCAGTTAGGCAAGATAAAGAAAAAAAAAGCCATCCAAATCGTAAAGGAAGAAGTAAAATTATCCCCATCTGCAGATGACATAATCTTACAGAGGGAACTTCCTAAGGATTCTAAAAAAAAACAAAACAAAAACAAAAACAAAACAAAAAACCCCTAAACAAACAAACAAAACCTGTTAAAACTAATAAATGAACTCATAAAATCTGCAGGATACAAAATCAACATACAAAATTCACCTATGTTTCTATACACTAACAATGAACTATCCAAAAATACCTTAAGTAAACAACCCAATTTACAATAGCATCAAAAAGAATAAAATACCAGTAAATTTAACCAGTAAGTTAAACATATATACATTGAAAACTATAAAACATTGATGAAAAAACTGAATAAGACACAAATAAATGGAAATATATTCGGTGTTCATGGATTAGAAGAATTAACATTCCTACGATGTCCATTCTACCCAAAACAATCTACAGATTTGGAGCAATCCCTTTTAAAATTCCAATGGCATGTTTCACAGAAACAGAAAAAAATAATCCCCCAAATTTTATAGAGCCATGAAAGCTCTCAAGTAGCTAAAGCAATCTTGAGCAAGAATAACAAAGCTGGAGGCCTCACACTTACTGACTTAAAACTATATTCCCTATATTACAAAGCTATAGTTATCAGAAACATACAGTACTGGCATAAAAATGGGTACATAAACCAATGAAATAAAATAAAGAACCCAAAAGTAAACACACACATATATGGTCAAATAATATTTATTTGACAAGGGAGCCAAGAATACTCAACAGGGAAAGGATGGTCTCTTCAATAAATGGTACTGACAAAACTGGATATTCACATACAAAAGAATGAAATTAGACCCTTATCTTACAACATACACAAAAATCAAAGCAAAATGGATTCAAAAGCTAAATGTAAGACCTGAAATCATAAAACTCCTGGAAGAAAACATAGGGGGTAAGCTCCTTGACATCAGTCTTGATGATGAATTTTTTTTGGATTTGAGAACAAAAGCACAGACAACAAAAGCAAAAATAAACAGGTTGGACTACATCTAACTAAAATGTTTCTGAGTAGCAAAGGAAACAACAAAAAAAATGAAAAGGCAACTTATGGAATGGGAGAAAGTATTTGCAAACCATATCTGATAAGGGGTTAATATCCAAAATATATAATGAACTCATATAACACAATAGCCAGAAAAATATAACCCAATTAAAAATGAGCAAAGGACCTAAATATACATTTTTCCAAAGAAGACATAAAAATAGGCATAGGTACATGAAAAGGTGCTCCGCATCACTAATCTTCAGGGAAATGCAGTTGAAAACAACAAGGAGGCATCACCTTACACCTGTTAGAATGGCTATTATCAAAAATTTGAAAGATAAATATTGGTGAGGATGTGGAGAAAAGTGAACCCTTGTGAATGGCTGGTGGGAATGTAAATTGGTTCAGTCACTATGGAACACGGTATGGAGGTTCCTTGAAAAATTAAAAATAGGACTACTATGAGGTGCCTGGGTGGCTCAGTCAGTTGAGCGTCCAACTTTGGCTCAGGTCATGATCTCACAGTTAGTGGGTTTGAGCCCCACATCTGGCTCTGCTGACAGCTCAGAGCCTGGAGCCTGCTTGAGATTCTGTGTCTCCCTCTCTCTCTGCCCCTCCCCTACTCATGCTCGCTCACGCTCTCTCTCTCAAAAATGAATAAACATTAAAAAATTAAAAAAAAATAGAACTACTATATGATCCATCAATCCCTCTTCTGGGTATATATCCAAAAGAAATAAATCACTGTCTTGAATAGATATATTGCACTCCCATTTTCATTGTAGCATTATTCACAGTAGCCAAAGTATGGGAAAAAACCTGTGTCCATTGAGAGATGAATATATATAAAAATGTGGTATATAGACACAATGGAATATTATTCAGCCTTTATTAAAATTTTTTAATGTTTAATTATTTTTGAGAGAGAGAGAGAGAGAGTGAGCATGAGTTGGGGGAGGGGCAGAGAGAGAGGGAGACATAGAATCTGAAGCAAAGCCTTTTTTAAATTTTTTAAATGTTTATTTTTGAGAGAGAGAGACAGACAGACAGAGCATGAGAGGGGCAGAGAGAGGGAGATACAGAATCCGAAGCAGGTTCCAGGCTCTGAGCTGTCAGCACAGAGCCCGATGAGGGATTCGAACTCACAAACTGCAAGATCATGACCTGAGCCAAAGGAAGACACGAGCCACCCAAGTGCCCCAGCCTTTATTTTAAGTGTATTTTTATTTGAGAGAGAGAGAGAGCAAGCAGGGGAGGGACAGAGAGAGAGGGAGACAGAATCCCAAGCAGGCTCTGCACTGCCGGCACAGAGCCCAACGTGGGGTTCAAAATCACGAACCGCAATATCATATCCTGAGCTGAAGTCAAGAATCAGGCGCTTTACTGAGCCACCCAGCCACTCAATCTTTAAAAAGAAGGAAATCCTGCACTTTAGACAACATAGATGAACCTGGAGGTCATTATATGCTAAGTGAAACAGGTCAAACACAGAAAGACAAATATTCCATAATCTCACTTACATGTTAAATCTAAAAAAAAAAAAAATGTTAAACTTATAGTAATAGTCTGTTCAATGGTGGTTACCACAGTCTAGGTGGTGAGGGGAAGAAGGATATATTGATCAAGGGTACATGCTTTCACTTACAAGATGAGTAAGTTCTGGTGATCTAATGTTTAACCAAGGTGATTATAGTTAATACTAACGTATTGTATACCTGCAACTTGCTAATAGACCACAGGGGTGCCTGGGTGGCTCAGTCAGTTAAGCCTCTGCCTTCTGCCTTCAGCTTAGGTCATGATCTCAGGGTTCGTGGGTTTGAGCCCCGCATCGGGCTCTCTGCTGTCCACGTGGGGCCTGCTTAAGCTTCTCTGTCCCCCTCTCTCTCTGTCACTTCCCTGCTCACGCTCTGTCAAAAATAAATAAAAATTTTATAGTATTTAAAAAAAAAAGAGAGAGTAGACCCCAAGTGGCTGCACCACACACATAAAGTAATTATGGGAAGGGATAGGTATGTTAATTAGTTTGATTGTGGAAACCTTTTCACAATGCATACATATATCAAGACATTACATTGTACACCCTAAATACACACAATTTTTATTTGTCAAAAATAAATTTTTTTAAAAAAAGAAGGGCCAAAAAAACCTGAACTGATATTTGAGCACTTACTACACCACAGGGGAGATGGAATTTTCCATTTGATTTCAGCCGAGTTAACCACCTACCAAAAATGGAATAATATATAATTAATAAATATTCTGAAAATAAAACTATGTCATAATTTAAAATATATTTTAAAATATAAGTAACATGTATTAGGAGCATGATAGAGGAAACAGAGAATATGACACTGATAGGGAGCCATGAAAGTTTTCCTAGAGGAAATGATGTCTTAGACTTGAATGAAAGATGAAAAATAAGTATAAAAGTGAAGGGGGCACCCAAGAAAGGAGTTATTAGACTCCCCACATATTAGAGACAGTCTTCCTTCGATATTTCTCCTTTGAACTCTACCTCTTGGTAGGTCAGGATTTGTAAGTATCCGGATGAAAGTAACCCACCACTCTCAGATACGACCTGGACTATTGAGCTTATTTATCATACTGGGGTAAACTCCTCCCCTATTCCCATAGGCCAGATCTGTCCCAATGGGACAGGGTTTGGCTGTGGGAAGGCTTGGCGGGTGAGGTCTGATCTCAGTCTGACTGAGACAATACAAGTATCTTTGGCAAATCTGGGAGTGAAAATGCCTGAGGTTTTCTAGCCTCTGGGACAGGAAATTATGGTAAACTGAAAAATACTTCCCCCAAATATTCATATCCTAATCCCAGAGCCTGTGAATGTTAGTTTATATGGCAAAAGGGACTTTGCAGGTGTGATTAAGTTAATGATCTTGACATGAGATTATCTTATGCTATCCAGATGGGCACAATGTAATCACAAGAGTCCTTCAAAAAGGTAGGCAGACTGGCCAGTGAAGAGAAGGAGACATGCCAATGGACAGGGGAATAAGATGGAGACAGAGGGATGGAGAAGGATGGAAATCGAGGGAGAAAAGGGAGGTGGGAGAGAAGGAGAGATAGGGGGAAGGAGGGTGGGAGAGAGGGAGAGAGAAAGAGAGAGAAGATGCTATGCTGTTGGTTTTGAAGATGAAGGGGTAGGCAAACTTTAGAAGCTGCAAAAGGCAAGGAGCAGATTATGCCCTGGAGCCTCCAAAAGAAAGTCAGCCCATTCAGACTTCTGACCTCCAGAACTGTGTGATAATAAATTCATGTTATTTTAAGACACAAGATTGTGGTAATTTGTTACAGCAACAGTAAAAAACAATTACATAATCCCAGTGCCTTTCTTAACTCTGAGGCCCAACTCAGCCTTCAGTGAACGTTGTGACGTTAATAAGCATGTGAAAACCAAGGCACTCATCTGGAGAAAAATCAGTCTTATAAAAATGGGCAGGATTCAGGAGCTACCCCTGTAAAGCCCTTGAGAGTAGGATAGCACTTTTGTCTGCCCCACCTGTCTGGAGGACACCTGGTGGCTATTGATCTCAGTGATAGTAAGTAGTGGGTGTTGGAGTCACAATTGCTTCTTTTTTCCTCCTCCTATCGTTCTCCCTCTTCCCCCTTTCCATCTACTATTTCACTCTAGTTCTACTATACAGGTGTTTAATAAATAACTTTACTGTACAGTGTCACTGAAATAGAGTAGAAGGAGCTACGTTTTACTGAGCATAAATGAGGCAGAGGATTTAAGTTAGGGGGATTTGGAGGCACACAGACCTGGACTTGAATCTCCACTGCCAGCTTCATAGCCAAGGAGCCTGGCCATGTTCTTTGTGTCCTCCTCCATGTAGTAAATTGACTCACAGGGCACTCTTCTGGGGTCAGGCTATCTAGTTCATATAAGCTGTATCACTAACTTCCAGTGGGAAACTGTGACCATCTCAGTCTCAGTTCCCTCACTTGAAAAATAAACTTAGTAATATTTCCAAATGGTCCTTGTCTGTGTTCTTAAAGCCCCCCATTCTTGCTATTTATTTTCTAGGTGAAAGGCATAGATGTTGTTCAGGATTCCACTGACAGAATCAAGAACCTGAACTCAAATATAAGTGGAAATTGTCAAATACAGAGATGATCTCCTCAGATAAGGAGATGGCTGTCTTGGGTATCCTGTTTCTTCTTTGGCCACTCATCCTCACTCCATCCCAGTATGCAGCTTCTTCATGTCTCTCCTTTGCATTCTCATGATACCCCCCCAAAAGACTGTTAATTTTTTGTGGTAAACCCTTTCATGTAATTTGTCCATTTGCCTACCACACTAGAACTTGAGATGCTTAAGGATCAAGTTATGTTGGCTTTTACCCATCCAGCATCCAGAATACTTCCTGAATCTTAGCATAGAAGAAAACTAAAAATAAATCCAATGAAAAATTTTCAAACTTAGGAAATTATTGGAAAATGAATTTAGAAACAATACAGATATAATCCAATTCTTTTCTGCTGTATTAAGTACTTCAAATATGTTCTTGAATTTACTTCTCCGTACACCCAAAATATAGTGTATTATTACTCTTTCCTCCCAGATTACTGAGACCCAGAGAATTGCAGGATCATGTCCATGGATGCAGGGCAGGTATGGTGTAACAAGAGGAGCAAGGATCTAGACAATCTTCAGGTGACAATGTAAAAAAAAAATTCGTAGGAGAAGGGGCTACAGATACAGCTTGCCAATGTATTATCTCAGTAACGTTATTTATTTATTTATTTATTTATTTATTTATTTATTTTAGAGAGAGAAAATGAGGAGAAAGAAGCTCTAACAGGGGAGACGGGCAGAGGGAGAAAATCTTAAGCAGGCTCCATACTTAGTGTGGAACGCCGCCACGGGCTCCATTCCACGACCCTGGGATCCTGACCTGAGCTGAAATTAAGAGTCAAACGCTAAGCGTACTGAGCCACCAAGGTGCCCTGGCCTCATTTTCAACAAGTGGCCAACTATGGTAGTGCAGACAAGGGGGACAGACCCCGAAGTCCGTGGAACTGGTGCACTGCCCTGAATCATCATCCCCCTCAACTCCATCCCACTCCTCCACCCCCCGCCTCCAGCCAGCACTACACGGTGACAACTTAGCCAGATTTGCATTTATGGCTGAGGATGACACAGGCAGGATAAGGAAAAGGAGTGCCCCCCAACCAAGAGGCGCAGGGATCCCTGCTCCTGTTTTCCCTGTCATCCACCTCCATCCTCACCCTTACTGCTTTACCTCACTTGCGAAGCCACTTGTCCAGGCGCCGGCCGCTCACGACTGCCAGTTCATCCAAGCCAGGGTCAGGAGCCTGGCTGCGGCCAAGAACATTGCTGAAAGAAAGCCGGCAGCCCAGCGAAGCCTGCTGCAAGATCCGGGCGATATACACTCCCCCAGCGCCCTCCCAGTCCCCTAATGAGATGGACCTGGGCGCACAGCGGGAGCGCTAGGAGACGTTCAAAAAGCTGAGGGGCCTCAGCTGCGAGGGCGCCGCCAAGTTCCTACTGGACACGTTCGAGTACCCAGGCCTGGTGTATCACACCGGCGGCTGCCACTGAGGCGCGATCCGCTTCGCCGTCTGGGCCCCAGCAGACCTGCGCGTGGTGGATTGCAGCTGCAGGCTGTGCAGGAAGAAGCAGCACCGGCACTTCCTCCTCCCGGCCTCGCGCTTCACTCTCCTCTACCGGCCTCGAGCCGAGAGCAACGTCACGTACCGATCCCACACGCACCCGGCGCTGCACAGCTTCTGCAGCAGGTGCGGGGTGCAGAGTTTCCACGCGTCTGTCTCTGACCCCGGGGTTTACAGCGTCGCCCCGCACTGCCTGGACGAGGGAGTATTTTCCTGAAGGTAAAGCCCACAAACACGTACAGGCTCCCTTACCCTCCTAGAAGTCCATGCTAAGGTTTAAGCAATTAAGCAAATTTACCATATAAGTGTTCTATGTTTATGGCTCTAGAAGCATCTTCTCCAGGTATGCAAATCTTGGTTGTAACTCTGAATATATTTTTCATGGTGGCGGTTTGCTGTGCAACCTCAGTTATCCAATGGGTTAAAAAAAAAAAAGTTGATTCACTTCGTACAGTGTCTTCTGTTTATAAGAAAGGATGTGATGATTTCCAACCTCTTCACACAAGGGCGCTGAAACCAGAAGTCCTTAGTTGTGGCTGTTTTTGCAATATGCTAAAATCAGTATAAGGCTATGATTTAGAAATACCATGGTAAATTTCAGAGAAACAGAAAAAATGGAAGTTGTCTCAGAGGCAGAGCAGGAGTAAGGGTGGGGGTCGGGGCGAGTAATTTCATTAAAGGCTAGTGTTACTATTTGACTTTAAAGATCATGTATATATGTTATTTTGAGAAAATTAAAAGAATAGGGGATGCATTTTATGTAAAAATAGTCTGTAGAAATTCTATGTGGAAGAATACATAGAAATAATAAGCTTAATTTCAAGATTAATGTTCAAACATACATCCAATTCCTAAACCACTTATTGCCTCTCACTTGTTGTTTCAGTTTTTTTTTAATTCCAGTTAGTTAACAGTGTTCTATTAGTTTCAGATGTACAATACAGTAATTTAACACTTCTATACAACACCCTGTGCTCATCACAAGTACACTCCTTAGTCCTCATTATCTATTTAACCCATCCCCCCAACCCTCCTCCTCTCTGGTAACCATCAAGTTGTTTTGTGTAATTAAGAGTCTGTTTCTTGATTTGTCTTTCTCTTATTTTTTCCCTTTGCTTATTTTATTTCTTAAATTCCACATGAATGAAATCATATGGTATTTGCCCTTCTCTGACTTATTTCGCTAAGCATTATAGTCTCTAGCTCCATCCATGTTATTTCAAATGGCAAGACTTCATTCTTTTAATGGCTGAATAATATTCCATTGTATGTATATGGCACATCTTCTTTATGAATTAATTAATGGATGCACATTTGAGCTGCTATTGTAAAGAATGTTGTTATAAACATAGGGGTGCATGTATCCCTTTCAATTAGTGTTCTTGCATTATTTGGGTAAATACCTAGTAGTGCAATTGCTGGGTCATAAGGTAGTTCTATTTTTAACTTTTTGAAGAACCTCCATACTGTTTTCCACAGTGGCTCCACCACTTTGCATTCCCACTAGCACGAATATTCCTTTTTCTCCACATCCTTTTGGCAACACCTGTTTTTTGTGTTGTTGATTTTAGCCATTGCCTCTCACTTGCTGATGTTAATTATGACCAATTATAAAATAACATGTTTTACTCTTGATCCCAGCAGGTTTGAGCATTAATTAACTTCAGTGATAATGAGAAAATTTACACTTGGCCAAATTGGGGGTAAATGATGCTAGAAGGGAGATTATATTCCTATTTCCCAAATTAAGAAAATCAGGTTCATAAAAGATTAAGTAACTTCCTGAAAGTCCTACACTAAGTGAATGGTGGAACTGGGACAGTCACCCAAGTCCATCTTAGGTCAGCATCTATGTTATTTATAGTATCTTTATCTCCCTTTCCTAGAATGCACATTTTTAAATACCCACCACCCCTTTGTCAGAAAATGGTGTGATTCTGTCACTAGGTTTGGAAACCAAAATTACAAATCTACCATACCGTGTTATTTTCCTAGTCATGAGAGCACGGTGTAATATTAGGAATATTTTAACATTTTAATAATCCATTATATTCATAAGTCATAGGACAAAAATCATATGATCATCTGAATTGCTGAACAAAGAATTCAATAAATTCAAACTCTGCAGTTTTTATTAGTTCTTGTTTACTTGATCTGCCATCGGGTGACAATTATGTTAAAATCCTCTTCTACACATGTATAATTCCTTATCTAAAAGTCTTAGGAGCAAATATTTCAGAATTCATACAATATACATTACATAAGATCCATGCCAGGGTCTGGAGTAATACTACTGAATCTAATACAACATATTTCTGCAACGAAACATATAAATAATCACTCTAAGATATATAAAGATTGCAAATAGCTTCATGTCAGTTCAGGTCAAATTTTATGGGCAAATTAATCAGGAAAATTAAGTTCAGTTTTCAAAGCATTTTCAGTTTTAAAATTGCCTGTAAGGGTTTGGGAGTCTGAAGTATATGTCAGTTGTTCTTGCTTTTTATAAGGTTTTTTCTTTTAAGTTAGCTTTTATTTTTCATTGAAGTAGAACATACAAAAAGAAGAATGCATAAATTATAAGGGGCAACAACTTGATGATGTTTTACAAAGTGAAAATGTGAATCACCAAGACTAAGATACAGAACATTACTGGCACCCCCAGAAACCTGTATTATGCCCCCATGTAGTCATTACACCTGAGTTAACCACTATATTGATGTATGTCACTATACATTCATTTTGCCTGATTTTTAAACTTTATACAGACAAAATTGTCAATTGTGTTCCTTTTTATGATTGGTTTCCTTCACTCAATTTGGGATCTCTTCATATTTGCTGTATGTAGGGATATTTGCTTGCTTCATGTCTGTATCCTATGCTATATATATATACAACACTATATTTATTCAGCTCTTGATAGATGTTCAGGTTGTTTCCAGGTCATGGCTATCATCAATAATGATGCTGTGATTGTTTTTATTCATGTGTTTTGAAGAATGCGTTTGCACTTCTGTTTGCTATACACATGGATTGTGTGGTAGCCAGAATTCCATGATGATGCTCAGTGACCCTTGTCTTTACAGTCTCCTCCCATTGGGTGTGGATGGAACCTGTGGACATGATGAGATATCACTCTCATGATTATGTTAAATTGTATAGCAAAAAGGATTTTGCAGATGTAATTAAGGTCACAATCAGTTGACCTTAAAATAGAGAGATTGTCTGGGGTGGGCCATACCTAATCAGGGGAATGCTTACAAAGGTCTAGGCCCATCCTGAGAGATTTGAAGCATGAGAGAGCATTTGCAGGGGGTACATGGTAAGGAACTACATGCAGTCTCTAGGAGAGGAGAGCTGTCCCCAGGTGACAGCCAGCGAGGGAAAGGGGCCTCAGTCCTCCAGCAGCCTAGAACTGAATTCAGCTGACAACATGGATGTGTTTAGAAGAGACTCCTCAAGAGCCTCCAGAAAGGGACACAGCAAGTCCACTGCCATCTCACTGTGTGAGACCGATCAGGGAAGCCAGTCACACTGGGCACAGACTTCTGACCTGCATAACTGGGAGCTAATAAATAAAGGTGGTTTTAAGCTGTTAAGAGGGTGGTCATTTATTCCACACGAATAGAAAGCTAATATAGATTTTGGTACCTGAATGTGGGGCACCACCATTGCAAACAGCTAAAAATGTAGGTGTGGCTTTGGAACCTGGTAGTGGGCAAGGGCTGGAGGAATTTGAGGTACATGCTCAGAAAAAGCCCTGATTGCCTCAAACAGATTGTTAGTAGAAATTAGGTGAATTTCCAGACTGCTTTGGGACTCTGACTCCTCTCTGCTTTCTATTCCCACATCCATCCCACCCCATATTAAACCAGAATGTTATAGCATTGCCCCAGCATTGTGTGTTGGGGGAAGATAGTTTGTCACTTTAGTGTCACTGGGGCCAGTTGGAAAAGGATTGTGCCCCAGCAGCTGTATTGCATGGATTTTACCCAGAAGCTCATTCATGCTTGATTTAGATGACTGAGATGAAACTCTGGACTTTGAGCTGATGAAATTTCAATGAGCATTTGAATTGAATTGATGCCATACTACTATGAGAAATTTGGAGGGGTGCCTGAGTGACTCAGTCGGTTAAGCATCTGACTCTTGATTTCAACTCTTGATTTTGGCTCAGGTCGGGATCTCTTGGTGGTGCAATCAAGCCCCAGAGTACTGGATGTAGAGCCTGCTTAAGATTCTCTCTCTCCCCCTCTCACTGCCACTCCACTTGCACAAATGCACACTCTCTCTCAAAAAATAAAAAATAAAAATAAATAAATAAAAAGAAATTTGGAGACCGTGGAATGGGTTGAATGAATTTTGTATGTGGGACAGACTGGATCAGACTGGATCACTGGGGGCCAGAAGGCAGCCTGTGGTAGGCAGAATATTAAGATGATTCCTAATGACCTTCCATCATCCATCTTGTGTAATCCCCTCCTGTCGAGTGTGAGCATGCATTTACAGAGAGACTCAACTGTGAGTGGGTGTTTGGAAGGATATATGTGGCAAGAAACTTTAAGAAATCGCTAGGAGCTAAAAGTGGAACTAAATTCTGCCAATATCTTGAATGAGCTAGGAAATGTATTCTTCCAAAGAGCCCTCAGAAAAAAACACAGTCTGGTTGTCTTAATCAGCTAGAGCTGCTATACTTTAGTTGGGGGCGCTTAAGCAAAAAACATTTCTCACAGTTCTAGAGGTTGGCAAGTTCAAAATTGAGGTGCCAGCAGATTTAATGACCGATGAAGGCCCACTTCCTGGTTTGTGGATGGCCATGTTCTTGCTGCAAACACACATACTGTGTTCTTTTCCTCTCCTTATAAGGGCACCAGTCCCGTCATGGGGCCCCATCTTCATGACGTCACCCAAACCCAATTGCATTCCAAAGGCTTCACTTCCAAATACCATCACAATGAGAATTAGGGTTTCAACTTGCAGATTTTAGGGGGACACAAACATTTAGTCTGTAGCACTGACCAACTGATTTCTCAGGCTGATTTCACCCTGTGAGACACTGAGCAGAGAACCCAGCCATGCCATGCATGAACTTCTGAACCACAGAACGGTGAGCTAAAAATGGATGCTGTTTTAAGCCACTAAGTTTGTGATAATTTAGTTTGTAGAAATAGAAAATCGATATGGATGGAGTTGCTGAGTTACAGAGAATGCATACATTCAGGTTTAATAGTGTCGAACAGTTTTCCATGCTGTAGTACCAACTGACACTCCCACCAGCAGTTAGAGATCCAGTTCCTATTTTCTTCAACTCCTGATATTGATAGTCATTTGGGGTATTCTGCGAGATGTTTACAGATATTTCATAATTTCAATTTGCATATCTTTGATGACCGAATTTGGGCAATCTTTTGTTTATTGGTCAGTTGGATGAATCATTTTGTGAAGTGCCTGTTAAAATATTATGCCAATGTTTAATTGCATTTACTTTTTTTTCTTCTTTACATAAGGTACTTTCTTCTGTATATAAAGTATTTGTTGGCTGTATGTATGGATATATTTTAGTGTTTCTCTTTATTGTCAGTGCTTTTGGTGCCATTTCAGATATCATCATCTACTCCAAGATCATAAAGACACACATTATTTTCTAGAAGCTTTATCTTCTGGAATTAGTTTTTGTGTGTGATGCAAGTTAGGGGACAAGTTAATTTTTTTCCATATAGATGGATATCTAATTAGTCCACCTCCACTTACTTAAATGACTGTCTTCCCCCACAAGCACCGCATTGGTACCTTTGTTGTAAATCAAGCGACCATATGTGTATGTCTGTGGACTCTTCATTGTTCCACTGGTGTATTTGTCTTCTTGTGCACATAAATCACATTATTTTAATTATTATGCCTTTATAGATGGACTTACAGTCTGGCTGTGAAAAGTCCTTCAGATTTCTTCTTCTTGATGACTTTGGCTGTTTTTAGATCTTTGATGTCCAAATATATTTTAGAATCAGTTTACCAATTTCCATTTACAAAAAACCCAGCTGGGATTTCAATTGGTATTATATCGAATCCTTAGATCATTTTGATAAGAAATCTCTCTTTAATTTTCATAATATTGTCTTCTAATCCATAAATATTATATATCTCTGATTTACCTAGGTCTTCTTTAATTTCTCTCAGAAATGTAGATTTCTGGGCAGACGTCTTGTGATTCTTTTATTAGATTTGTCCCAAGGTATTTGATGTTTTCTGATTCTATAGTAAAAGGCATTTAAATTTTTTCTTTATAATTTTTAATGCTGATATGTAGAAATACACCTCAATTTTGTAATATTGACCTTATATCCAGTAACCACACTAAATTCACTAATTAAGTCTAATATTATATATATGTATGTATTTGCCTTAAGTAATTTTATGTAAACAATTTATATCTTTCTTTTTAAGAGCTGAGAATTCTTTTCCCAGAGACCCCAAAGATAAGTTGTACCTTATAAACTATAACTGGGAAATGTCCACTCACAAACCAGTCACTAGAGTGGCAATGATATTACTATGACATAGTCACACACGTTGCCCTTTATATATTAAATACATTGCATTATGATTATGATGCCCAATTTTTTTTCTTTTTTAACCAAATATATAAATATTTAGAAAGTAATGCTTTGATTAGAGGGTTGAAAATCAGGTGATAGATGATGATGGATTGTTAATTGTGGATTATTCCTCCATGTAAATGAGTTGAAATTACAATTCTTCAGTTATATAGTTTTTTAAGCAATGACTAGAATATTTCATGAGAAAAACATCTGTAGCTTCTTGAATTTTTTAAATGAATTGATTTCAAAAATCATCCTTTTTGCTGTTTAAAAAGTACAAGATCATCATAGAAAATTTAATACATATACATATCAAACTTTTAATAATAGTTATCAATCACTAGAAGGATTGATTGTGATTTAACTTTTGTCTTGAACTTTCTGAATTATCTAAATGCTCTACGGCAGAGAGCAAGTTTGTCAAACTTGTCACCTTTGGCACTTTGTGTCAGACAATCCATGTTGTCAGAGGCTCTGCTGTGCATTGAAGGAATTGAGAGTTTCCATGGCCTCTCCATACTAGTTGCCAGTAGTACCTCTCCCTCTCTCCAGACATTTTCAAATTTCCCCCCAAGGGGCAACTGTGCAGAACAACTGCACTACAGTGAATGAAATTCTAATATATGCAGAGAGCTAGGTAGATATAAAAACAGATGTAAATACAGATCACTAGATCATGTATTTTTTGTATATCATGCCATTTTCCCAGGTATTAAAAATATTTTCAAAAAAATCCTGTAAGTTCTGTGTTTATTCTGTGGACATCCAATATTCTATTGGAAAGTGAGATTGTTTCAGATTATTTAAAATAAATGACACTATAATATTCACCTTTGAGCATATAACATTGTAATTATATGACTCTTATTTCTTTAGAATTAATCCCCAGAAATTATAACATCAAATGGACATGTTTAGGACTTTTTATATGTGTCATCATCAGGCTATGGATTTATAACCCCATCTAGTAATATGGCCTTGTTTTTTTTTTACAATAGCTTAAAACCTAATTAAACATTAAAATTGTTTTAAAAGTACAAATAGCTGTACTTTTTTTCTGAGTATAAGAGTTATACATGCTCATTGGAAACACTCAGAAGATAAAGTATGAGAGAATAAAACTCACCCTTCCAGATATTTTTTTTCTATGAGCACATATATACACATTATTTCTAAACAGAAGCACTGGGAAAGAACTAGAAGGCACTGAAGACACACCAATGGAATTAAAGAAGGGTACTTAGGGACTTTTTAGCATAAAATTTGAGATCTTAAGAGAAGAGCAAATAAATAAGTGTAAGATTATATATATGTCCCCATTATATATGTATCTCAATTATATAACTCCCATATATATTATATACATTATTTAATATATATAAAATAATATATAATATGTATGACATATATTATACGTACATATCCTTTAAAGAGAACAAGGAGAGATGGGGGCATTTTAATTATTAGTAAGTTAAGGATCATGACTAAGGCCCTGAGATTCCAGAAAGGAGGAAAAGAAAGATCTCTGAGAGTAAATTGAAATGACTCCCAAGAAGAAACTGGATTCATGAAACTGGTGAAAGGTGACCTACATAATTAAGAGAATGGCTATAAGATGGGGTTCATACACCTAAATGACTAGGACAAGTACAGAGCATATAGTGGCCAACATGGTCAGAACAGGACCAACCAGTTGCCACTGTGTCCTCAATCTGCAGGTCTTCCCTTTTCAGGAAGTGACCACTACCAACTGCCCAGATACTGTGGCCAAAATCTAAGGGTCATCACTGATTGTTGTCCTTCCCTCATGACCGCACCGCCATTCAAGTTTTCCCATTTGAGGCCTCAGAAAAGGACATCGTAGAACAGAAACAAGCCATTACTGCTATACCCTTCCTGAATTCTAGCTTAATAAAGTCCACGAGCATAATAAAATGGCTGTTGCTCTACAACACTACACTATAGAATGGCAGATGACTAGAAAATTCTTCACTAAAGTCCATCCTGTACATTCATCACTATTTCATTTTCCATGTTCTGTTCTTATTCAATTCTCATTTCATCCTTCCTAATCTTATGTTCTCTATTTCATTCAAAATTTCATTCCATCTTTTTATGGTATTTATAGTGCATATTTCATAGTCCATTTATTTCAGGCCATTGTATATTCTATTCAATTTTATAGTCTTTCCTATTTCAATTTCCTTCTATTTAATATTTTATTTCTCACTATACTCCATTCCTTTTTTCATATTATTTCTATTATTATTTATTTCTATTTTGTATTCCATATTCCATTCCATTTTCCCATTATGTTTCATTCAATTTTCATCCCATTCAATTTCCCATTTCATTTCCATTGCAGTCTCCACTTCATCCTATTCTGCATTCTCTTTCAAATCCATTTTCCATTTCATATTATTTAACATTCCAAATACCATTTCACTCTTTTTGAGTTGTGTTTCAGTTCAGTTTCTTAACAATTCCATTAAATATCCCATTCCATTCTGCCAAAACTGCTGTAACAGCAACTTTCAGGAGAACCAGTTAGCAATATTTTTATCAAAGAAACAGATGTGCATGGCCTGTATCAAGACTTTTCTCTTTTAGGAATTTATCTATGATAAAGTCATATTTGAGCATATGAATAATTTTTAGCAAAAATGGTATGTCTCACATTGATGCATTACAGAGAGCTTAAAGTTGGAAACAACGCAAGTGCTGATCAACTGAGCAATGTTTGATAATGTAAGGTTCCTCCATAAAAGGAACATTTTGTATTTACACTTGCCTTGTGGAAACCTATTTATTGATATGGAAATTGTGTTTTCTAGACCCAAAGGGCAGGTTACAAAATAATACGTATGCATAAATAATTCCATTTTATGAAACAAAAGAACTATGAACTATTTAAGAATGGCCATTTTCCCAAAAATAAACATTTCCAATATTTAGGTTCTAGTTTTCCTAGTTCAGGTTCTATTTACTTTTCTGTTTGAGGTTCTGAGCATGCAGTAATAATGACTTTTGTAATAATGACTAAAAATTAGTGTCCAGGGGTACCTGGGGGGCTCAGTTGGTTAAGCATCTGACTCTTGATTTCGGCTCAGGTCATGACCCCACCATTCCTGGAACTGAGCCCCGCCTCAGTCTCTGTGCTGCCAGTATGGAGCCTGCTTGGGACCCCCCCCCCCCCCCCCGCCATGCTCGCTAGCATGCACTCTCTCAAAATAAATAAAATAAATAAAAATTAGTGTCTAAATATTAAACTTTAAATCTCTGCATTACTGCATAATGGAGAACTGTAGCCAAGAATGTAGCCGGGTCAAATAAATGAATAAATCAATGTACATTCATCAGTGGATTACTATGCAGCCCAAACAAATGATGTATATTTAAGGACAGTGTTATCCTTAACCCTGGGCAACTCCAACCCATGCCTCAGGAGATAAGGCAGAGGGAAGCATGTTACTTCAAAATACCCTTCTGGTATTCTGGTGCATAGCAGCAGTGCTGAACATCCTTAGCTAAGACATCATGAGCCCCATCCTTTTTCTTGATTTCATGGCTGCTTTCAAGACTCTAGTGAAGGGTCATTCAGATGCCACTTGTTCCGGGACTGTTGCTTCCGGAGTCACACATGGGCGCAGTGTTCTGACAGAGTCCAGGACGCGGGGCTCAGGGGTATTTGGCAAGTGCGGTGTTTCGTTCAAGCCACTGTTTTAAAGTTTCACCACCAGAGTGGTGCTGACAACTTACACTGACTTGGGGGTGACTCAAAACGTTTATACAGAGAACATTGCCATCCCAGTCCCCTCACTACAAACGCACAGACACAGACACACACACATACACACACGCATGCGTGCAGGGGGCCAAGTATGGATGGGGAATTCACATGGGGGTGCTGGCAGCAACGGATCCCAGAACCGCGGAGCACACCCTCAGGTTGGCGCTAGATGGAGCCACGTTGGCCCACACCCCCAAGACGAGAACCACGTGATGCCAGCTAACCAATCAGAAGCGGAGCTCCAACCAGGGCACGCCCACGGCCCTCACTCCTTCAGCAGGAGCTCTAGCTAGACGGTGTCTGAGGCGAACGCTCTCGCGTCTCTGAGAGAGAACCTGGCATGATGGTCACCCCTTCGCCCAAGGAGAAGGCACAGAAGCAACAGCAGGGTGAGATGCCCGCAGGGCCCAAGAACGAGATTACCCCTGCCCCTGGCGACACCTCGGGACCGGCAACCCCGATCCCGGTGCCTCAGTCCCCCCCACCCCTGTCTCGACCCGACCTGTTTCCGTCGGGTGATGGCTCTCGACACGGCGGTCCTGGCTGCCTTGGGCGCCATTTTAAGCACCGGCTAGGATCCGGGGCTGCCCTCCGCGGGTGGTGAGGGAGTGTGACGACCTGCAGGGCGGCCACGGTCCCCAAGCAGAGCTGAGACGTGTGGTTCCCCGAGACGGGCCAGGGTCTCCAGACCTCACACGCGGGCGGCGTGGCCGCCATGGGGTGAGCTACAAGGGGCGCTGGCCAGGCCGGTGGGCACCCACCCACCCAGGCCACGAGCCCGGGGAACTGCCGTGGGAGGGAGCAGATCGGCCGCGAGGAGGCTGCCCAGTCTCAGAAGCCTCCGCGGTGGTGCTGTTCCTGGGCTTCCCAGGCCTCAATGCCCCGTATCCTTGCCGCCATTTTCTCCAGGGTTTCAGTCGGCCGGCCGCCGCCGTTCTCAGGCTTCTTCATGGGATCACGAATCCCAGCCAGGTCCTTTCCTCCGGAGTCAGGCGAGAGCAGCAGGCCCAGCTCTCCGAAGTCAGACGGCCAGGCCTGGCCCCGCAGTCTTCAATGGCTGCGCCCCACCGCCAGGCCCCACCTTCCGCAGCCATGTTTCCCGGTTGGGCGCTGCTCTTCGCAGCCGTTCTTGTGCACCAGGCCCTGCCCTCAGAGGTGGTGCTTCGGTGCCAGGCCGTGCTCTCCCGCGTCGCCATTCTTCCGCGCCAGGCCCTGCTGTCCCACGGCGCCGTGCATCTGAGCCAGGCCCTGCTGCCCCTGCTGTCCCACGGCGGCGGCGTGCAACCGCACCGCGCCCAGCTCCTCACCGTCGTGCATCCGCGCCGGGGCCAGCTCCCCGCCGCCGTGCGTCCGCGACCGGTCCAGCTCCACGCCGCCGTGCGTCCGCGACCGGTCCAGCTCCACGCCACCGTGCGTCCGCGACCGGTCCAGCTCCACGCCGCCGTGCGTCCGCGACCGGTCCAGCTCCACGCCGCCGTGCGTCCGCGACCGGTCCAGCTCCACGCCGCCGTGCTTCTGCGACCGGTCCAGCTCCACGCAGCCGTGCAACCGCGCCTGGTCTAACTCACCGCCGCCGTGCATCCGCGCCGGGCCCTGCCCCAAGCTCTGCTTCCCGTGGCCGTGCATCTGGGCCAGGTCCGGCTCTCCGCAGCCGTGTATCCGGGTCAGGCCCTGCCCTCCGCAATGGCTGCACAACTCCAGGCTATGTCCTCCCGAGCCACCCCACCCAGAGGTCATACCCTAGAAGCCGCCCGTCTCTGCCTGTTCCTACTGGCCTGAGTCCTTCTCCTGGGTTGGCTTCAAGAGAGCTTGTCTGCCAGAGCAACTCAAGCTCTCCTAATCGTGAGGTCCCAAGCCGTGATTCCCAGCCCCATTGGCATGCAGTCCGTATGCGGGCCTCCTCTCCCTCACCTCCTGGTAGGCTCTTTCCTTTCTTTGAGCAGCATAAGAGCTCCTCCTCTTCCTCCTCCCCCTCCTCCTCTTCCTCCAAGTCTCTTGGCCTGAGCCGCTGCCCCACCTCCGCCTCCTCCCCCTTCTCCTCCTCCTCCTCCTCTTCCTCTTCCTCTTCCTCTTCCTCCAATGATTCCCCTAAGTTTCGTGGCTTGGGCTCCATCTCCACTCCTAGTCCTACAAGCCTGAGGCGCGCCTTACTGCCAGAGTTTGAAGCCCTGAGCCCTCTCTCTTCAGGAGAGCAGGAAGAAACAGGGAGTATGCCTTCCCCCACTACACCACCTGGGTGTGAGCTACCATAAGTATACTCCTAAAACCACAAAAGAAATTAGCATGCACCCACTGACCTGAAGCTGGTGCCTGCTCTGCAGTTTCCTTTGAAGTTTACAAGTGTTCTAGCTATTAACCAACATTTTGAGAAATTTCGTTGCTGTTTGGTGAGTGGTTTTGAAGCCTCTCCTTCCCATAACTGCACTACCTAGCACTTATCTGCTTCTGGCCCTTAATTTCAGGCCTGCTTTTTCCTCAAAAAGGCCTGCCTTTGCCCCTGAGTTGAGATTGCTCTTTTCCAAGTTACCTTTATAGAATGAAATTTTTGAATGAATAAAATAAAAATGTTGACTTCATTTTTAAGATGTGGCTTTTTTGTCCAAAAAACTGTTACTCCTTATTGATTTAGAGGATTAAAGAAATTTGTTAGCATGCTAGCAGAACTCTTTGGTAGTGAGAGAGAGTAAAATACTATCCTAGAAATCATTTATGTCTACTATCTAACATGGAATTTTATCCAGGAAATTCCCCTTTATATGCGATATACCCTCTTAGTATGTGATTTGCAAACTTGGACAAGAAAAGCGAATAGGGTTCAACGCAAGGAGGGGTGATGAAGATATCCGAGGTCAGGAAGGAGACAGGATATGATCATGTGGTGTGTGTGTGCGTGCATGTGTGTGTGTTGGGGGGAATGTTTCCTCCCAAGATGGGAGTAGGGAGTGCTGGAAGGAAGCCTCAGGAAGTTGGAGAATAGTAGGAGTCAGGAGCACCAACCAAGGAGGGAAGGTCTCAGTTTCTAGAAGAGGAAAGAATTGGTGTGTTGGGAAAGAGGGCTCCTGAGGTCTGTGTGGGAAGGGGAAGGTCTAGGAGGGTGATTCAAAGTTAATGTTGTGAAAATTGTTAGTGAAAAAGTGTGTTAATGGATAATCTCATTTAAAAAAATAATTGCGAGTAAATTTGTGAGCAGGTATGAGAGGGTGTGTGTATGTGTGTGCATAGACATTTGGAAAGAACTGGATGGACATGCACCACCATCCTGTGAACAAGGTGTATATATCCAGTTTTTGGAATAACTGATATCTTTTATGTGCTACATTTTATATCTCTATCATATTGCTAGTTCTGTAGTGAAACTGAGCTGTTTTTCAAGAAGTTAAGTTGTGGAATCAGTGGGAGAACACATTAAAGGAATGAAGTGGAAAAAAAAAAACAGTAAAAGGAACTCCATCTCCCTACTTTGCCATATTTCTCCTCTCTTTGCCTTTCTGCTATATGGCCAATAGTGGCATAGACCTGGCCAAGAAGGGCTGTCTTCCTGGGACCCACATTTTAGAGGTTCTTGCCTTCATGCTTGTATTCAGACCATAGAGCTAGGAATCCACAGGGATGATGGGATGTGCCCACCAGGTCTCAACACCCTGAAATTGTAGAAAATGTTTTAGGTTCCCTCATTCCCCATGGCTGCTTCAGATTCTGTAGGGCCCTAACGGAGGGAGGTCTGAGTTCATGGTATACATACTCTTAGACCCAAAAGGTTACCAAGAGGGCACTGTTTGTAAAAGGAAAGGGTATACAAAGCTTGATGGTGTAAGCTGAGGTATTCTTGTGGTTAGGTGTAAGACACCTCTTGGTGTAGGACATAGCTGGCAATGGTAAGAGATCAAGGACATGGACCAAAGGCCTTAATTTGTACTTTTGCCCCAAACACATTACAAATGTTAGTGACTGGCGTGTGTGTATAATTAGCTCTCTAGCCCAGCCCTAGGGAATTACAGACATCTAGGGATATATATCTAGGAACCCACACCTTTGTCCCTGGAGGTGACTCTGACCACAAAACACCCCATATGTATCTAAGATGTTGGGGGAAGCATTAGTTCAGTTCCTAGGTCTGTTTTCTTCCTACGGTGAGCCACCATTCAGTGGGTTGAATCACAGACGCCACTACCCTACTGCGTACTAGCGTTTTAGTGGATCTCCTGGGCATTTGATCTGCTTGGGAGTGAACCTTAATCCAATATTGTTTTAAGCTGGTGAATCAAAATATTGTATATCTATTCCCACCCATTCTCTTGTACTCTAGTCATGTATATCCAGCCACCTAATTGACTTTTCCATTTCAAATGGCTAAAAGGCATATCAAACTTCAGTAATAGGGAGTTATGTCCAGTAGAAATAGAATGCTAGCCATATAAGTAACTTACCATTTTCTACTAGCTAAATTTAAAAGCGTATAAAGATATACACAACCTTAACTTAAATAATTTACTTAATTCTATCTATCCAATATCTATTTTTTCTAAAAAAATCTTAATAATGTCAACATGTAATCAATGTAATAATTATTGAGGTTTTTTTTACTGAATCTTCAAAAGCTTAAATGTAATTTACACTTACAGTATATCTCAGTTCTGACCAGCCACATTCCAAGTGCTCCAAATAGCAACAAGTGGATATCTGTGTACAGCACAGTCTAATTTCCTTAGTCTCTCTTGTTCATTTCCTGCTGAATGGTGATTCAACCTCCAGCAATTTCTCATAATTGTGGGCTCCTATCAAGAGGGCCCTGAGGTGTCAGTTTTGAGGGTTCACAAAGGCTATGATGCTTCTGGCACCTTTAGTGCCTCTTGAGCTGGGCCCCTTGCACTTGCCTGATATGAAAAGGGCAAAAACTCTGTGAGTTTCTGCTGCTCTTTCTGGTGAGTTGGCTAGCTCGTGGTTCTATTACCAAGTTAGTTAGAGTCTGTGCCATCACTTCCTTTTCCTCCTGCACAGACGCTGGTACCACATAGGCAGTCTGACTGATGGTGATTTGTCCTCATCTACTTGAATTTTGGGGTTTTAAGGGATGCCTTGTAACCTAGAGTTTTTGAAAACTTGCTTACTTTTCTCTCTAGTTGCTCTGTTTTTATGTGTTTGGAAAGATCGAAAAACTATATAGCCACTGCTGCCACCATCTTCCCAGAACCTCTACCACCAAGTGTCCTTACTCCTTGAAAAATATACCACCTCCTCCTTAGGTTCCTTAGGTGTTGCTGCAATGTCTGCTGATAACCATGTGTATAGTCAACCCTTTAGTAGCTCTCAAAAGAACATAATGAGAACCATTATCTGTACTAAACTGGAATAAAAGGAAAAAAGGTTTAAATGTAGGAATCAGAACAAAAAGCAATTGGGCAAGCCACTAAAAATCTTTAGAACTAAAGGAAATATTTTTGGAGAACAAATTTCAAAAGCTTTTACTTTGTCATCTTACTTTGTTGATTCACAAACTGGCTCCTATATACAGAAGACAAGGAGAGACCAAAGAATGAAGAAGACCATTCCAGATTGGTAAGTGGCAGTCTTAATGAGCAAGGGAACTTACATACGAGGCTTGTCTTGGGTGGCTGCAAGAACAGCATATCTCCTCAGCTGCCCACAAGAATCTTAATAGTTTACATACAGGCCTGAAGTGGGATCAGTCACATATACTGACTAGACGGTCTCAACAACACATTGCTCCCTAAGGCTGCATTCTTTAAAAAAAAAATATATATATATGTGTATATATATATACATATATATATATATATATATATATATATATATATATGTATCTTTGATAGCGAGAGAATGAGAGAGCAAGAGTGAGCACGGGGGAGGTGCAGAGAGAGAGGGAGACCCAGAATCCAAAGCGGGTTTCAGGCTCCAAATTGTCAGCACAGAGCCAAACGAGGGGCTCAAACTTTCAAACTGCAAGATCATGACCTGAGCTGAAGTCCGATGCTTGACCCACTGAGCCACCCAGATGCCCTTCTAAGGCTGCATTCTTGAAATCGGTTCCAGCTGTGGGAATGGTAGGCAAAACATACATTCCAAGGACGGGGTGGAGGTAAGAGCCTCTGATTTCCCAGGATCAGCTCATATGTCAGCTGGTGGTCTCTTGATTACCACCTCCAACACACTTATACTTGAAAAATTCAACAGATGACCAAAGACTGGAACAAGAAGTAGATTTTACTTCTTACTGCAGCAATTCTCATAACCTCCTGATATCAGAGAGACTACATTTATTCCCATTTTAAAGATGTGGAAATTAATGCTCAGAGCAATTTTTGTGACTCTTGAGATCTCATTGCTAGTAGAGGTTGGCTCTGGAGTCAGAATTCGTAGATTTGAATTATGGTTTTCCTATTAACTCACTGTTGTTCCTGGACAAGTTAGTTAACCCAGGATCCTAAGTCTTCATTTGACAAGTAGGAACAATAAAAATGCATCCTCCTAGATTGCTGTAAGCATTAAAATGGGTGGTGTGGCGTAAGTACTTCTAACAGTGTCTGGCACGTAGTGAGTGACTGGTAAAGATAGTTCTTATTCTGATTAGGATTGTGATCATGTACCCAGATATTTCTAACTTTAACAGCTTTAACACATTATCGTCCTTCCCCAATCAATAATTCTTTAGTTTTTATTTAAAAAATTTTATGTTTATTTATTTTTGAGAGAGAAAGAGAGACAGAGTACAAGCAGGGGAGTGGCAGAGAGAGGAGACGCAGAATCTGAAGCAGGCTCCAGGCTCTGAGCCGTCAGCACAGAGCCTGATGCAGGGCTCCAACCCATGAACCATGAAATCATGACCTGAACCGAAGATGGATGCTTAACCGACTGAGTCACCCAGGTGTCCCTTTAATTTTGTTTTTAATTTTAGAGAGAGAAAGGTAACACAAGAAGGGTAGAGGGGCAGAGGGAGAGAAAGAATCTCAAGCAGGCTCCAAGGCCCAGCCCAGAGCCCGATGTGGGGCTCGATCCCACAACACTGGGATCAGGACCTCAGCTGAAATCAAGAGTTGGACACTCAACTGACTGAACCACCCTGGCACCCCGCCAATCAATAATACTTTAAAATCACAGGGGCCCCTGGGTGGCCCAGTCAGTTAAGCGTCCGACTTCAGCACAGGTCATGATTGCATGGTTCATGAGTTTGAGCCCCACATCAGGGTCTCTGCTTGTCAGTGCCTCTGCTTGTCAGTGCAGAGCCTGCTTCAGATCCTCTGTCTCCATATTTCTCTGTCCCTCCCCCGCTCTCTCTCTCTCAAAAATAAACTTAAAAAAATAGGATCCAATCCTGGCTCTCATTAGCCATTTCAAAGATGGGAAGAACAATGACACGTGGGTGGTTCAGACGGTTAAGTGTCTGACTCTAGATTTCAGCTCAGGAATGATCTCTCAGTTCAAAAGATCGAGCCCCCCATCTGGCTTTGTGTTGAGTGTGCAGCCTGCTTGAGATTTTCTCCATCTTTCATGGCCCCTCCCCTGCTCACATGCTCTATCTCTCTCAAAATAAATAAATAAACATTTTTATTTTTAATGTTTTATTTATATTAGAGAGAGAGAGTGTGTGCATGTGAGCAAGTGGGGGAGGGACAGAGAAAGAGAGAGACAGAATCCGAGCTGGCTCCAGGCCCTGAGCTGTCATCACAGAGTCCAACGCGGGGCTTGAACTCACAAACCTTGAGATGATGACCTGAGCTGAAGTCAGATTCTTAATTGACTGAGCCACCCAGACGCCCCAATAAATAAACATTTTTTAAACATGGAAAGGACGAATCATTATTGTACTTACTTAATAATATAAACACATTTCCACAAAGTATTGAGCAAAAATTTTGCCAATGCCAGAAGTCACTGCATACAAACTTAAAAAACAAAATGTTTAGCTTCCAAGGTACAAACTCTAGGAATTTAATAAATTTGAACTTGAAGTAGGTATGTAAATGTTTATGAGGAAAATAATATTCTTCCAAGCACATTTTTTTTTAATATGTTCAAGTTAGTTACTATATGGTGTAGTTGTGACTTCAGGAATAGAAACCAGTGATTCATCTCTTAATATGACACCCAGTGCTCATCCCCAAAAGTGCCCTCCTTAATGTCCATCACCCATTTAACCCACCCCCCATGCACCCCCCCTTCCAGCAACACTCAGTTTGTTCTCTGTATTTAAGAGCCTCATATGGTTTGCCTCCCTCTCTGTTTTTATCTTATTTTTCTTTCCCTTCCCCTGTGTTCATCTGTTGAATTTCTCAAATTCTACATATGAGTGAAATCATATGATATCTGTCATTCTCTGACTTATTTAACTTGGCATAATAGGGGCGCCTGGGTGGCTCAATCGGTTGAGCGTCCGACTTCGGCTCAGGTCATGATCTCGCGGTCCGTGAGTTCAAGCCCCGCATCGGGCTCTGTGCTGACAGCTCAGAGCCTGGAGCCTGCTTCGGATTCTGTGTCTCCCTCTCTCTCTGCCCCTCCCCCACCCATGCTCTGTCTCTCTCTGTCTCAAAAATAAATAAACAAAAACAAAACAAAACAAAACAAAAAACAAACAAAAAAACTTGGCATAATACCCTCCAGTTCCATCTGTGTTGTTGCAAATGGCAAGATTTCATTCTTTTTTATTACCGAGTAGTAATTCATTGTGAGTATATATGTATGTGTATATAGATATAGATATGGATATAGATATAGATATAGATATAGATATAGATATAGATATAGATACCACATCTTCTTAATCCATTCATCAGTTGGTGGACATTTGGGCTCTTTGCAAATTGTTGGCTACTGTCGATGGTCCTGCTATAAACATTGGCGTGCATGCGTCCCTTTGAATCAGCATTTTTGTATCCTTTGGATAAATTCCTAGTAGTGCAATTGCTGGGTTGTAGGATAATTCTATTTTTAATTTTTTTAGAAACCGCCACACTTTCTTCCATAGTGGCTGGCTATACCAGCTTGCATTCCCAACATCTCCAATCCTTGCCGACATCTATTGTTTCCTGAATTGTTAATTTTAGTCATTCTGACACGTGTGAAATGGTATCTCATTGTGGTTTTGTTTTATATTTATCTGATGGTGAATGATTTTGAACATCTTTTCATGTGTCTGTTTGCCATCTGGATGTCTTTTTGGAAAAGAATCTATTCATGACTTTTGACTATTTCTTCACTGGATTATTTATTTTTTGGGTGTTGAGTTTGGTAAGTTCTTTATAGATTTTGGATACCAAACCTTTATCCAATATGTTGTTTGCAAATATCTTCTTCCATTCTGTCAGTTGCCTTTTAATTTTGTTGATTGTTTCCTTTGCATTTGCAGTGCAGAAGCTTTTTATCTTGATGAGGTTCCAAGTGTTCATTTTTCCCTTGCCTCTGGAGACATGTCAAATAAGAAGTTGCTGCAGATGACATCAAAGAGGTTGCTGCCTGTATTCTCCTGTAGGGTTTTGATGGTTTCCTCTCTCACACTTAGGTCTTTCATCTATTTTGAATTTATTTTTGTGTATAGTGTAAGAAAGTGGTCAAGTTTCATTCTTCTGCATGTTGCTGTCCAGTTCTCCCAGCACCATTTACTAAAGAGACTGTCTTTCTTTCATTGGATACTCTTTCCTGCTTTGTCAAAGATTAGTTGGCCATATGTTTTCGAGTTCATTTCTGGGTTCTCTATTCTATTCCATTCATCTATGTGTCTGTTTTTGTGTCAGTACCATACTGTCTTGATGGTTACAGCTTTATAATACAGTTTCAAATCTGGGATTGTGATGCCTCCAGCTTTGTTTTTCTTTGTTAACATTACTTTGGCTATCTGGGGTTTTTGTGGTTCCATACAAATTTGTGAATTGTTTATTCTAGCTATGTAAAGAATGCTGGTGTTATTTTGATAGGGATTGCATTGATTGTGTAGATTGCTTTAGGTAGTATTGACATTTTTTTTTAATTTTTTTAACGTTTATTTATTTTTGACAGAGAGACAGAGCATGAGCAGGGGAAGGGCAGAGAGAGAGGGAGACACAGAATCCCAAGCAGGCTCCAGGCTCTGAGCTGTCAGCACAGAGCCTGACGCGGGGCTCAAACCCACAGACTGCGAGATCACGACCTGAGCTGAAGTCGGCCACTCAACCGACTGAGCCACCCAGGCGCCCCTGACATTTTAATAATATTTGTTTTTTCAATCCATGAGCGTGGAATGTTTTTCCATTTCTTCATGTCATCTTCAATATTATTCATAAGCTTTCTACAGTTTTCAGTGTACAGATCTTTTACCTCTTTGATTAGGTTTGTTCCTAGATATTTTATGGTTTTTAGTGCAATTGTAAATGGGATAATTTCCTTGATATCACTTTCTGTTGCTTCATTATTGGTGTATAGAACTGCAACCAATTTCTTTACATTGATTTTATATCTTGTGGCATTGCTGAATTCATGTATATAGCAGCTTTTTAGTGGAGTCTTTCGGGTTTTCCAAGTATTGTGTCATCTGTGAAGATTGAACGTTTGACTTCTTCTTTGCCAATTTTGATGCCTTTTATTTCTTTTTGTTGTCTGATTGCTGAAGCTAGGGCTTCCAACACTGTGTTGAACAAGAGGGTGAGAATGGACATCCATGTCATGTTCCTGATCTCAGGGGGAAATCTCTCAGTTTTTCCCCCCTGGGGATGATGTTAGCTGTGTGCCTTTTGTATATGGCTTCTTTGATGATGAGGTATGTTCCTTCTATCCCTACTTTCTTGAGGGTTTTTTTCAAGAAAGGATGCTGTATTTTGTCAAATGCTTTTTGTACATCTATTGAAAGGATCATATGGTTCTTATCCTTTCTTCTGTTAATGTGGCATATCACATTGATTGATTTGCGAATATTGAACCAGCCCTTCAGCCCAGGAATGAATCCTACTTGATCATGACGAATAATTCTTTTAATATACTGTTGAATTTGCTTTGCTAGTATCTTGTTGAGAATTTTTGCATACAAGTTCATCAGGGCTATTGGCCTGTAATTCTCCTTTTTCGTGGGGTTTTTGTCTGGTTTTGGAATCAAGGTAATGCTGGCTTCATAGAAAGAGTTTGGAAGCTTTCCTTTCATTTTTATTTTTTGGAACACTTAGAGGAGAATAGGCATTAACTCCGCTTTAAATGTCTGGTAGAATTCCCGTAGGAAGATATTTGGCCCAGGACTCTTATTTGTTGGGAGATTTTTGATAACTGATTCAATTCCTTTGCTGGTTATGGATCTGTTCAAATTTTCTGTTTTGTCCCATATGAGATTGGTAATGTGTTAATGTCTAGGAAGTTGTCCATTTCTTCCAGATTGTCCAGGTTTTTGGCATATAATTTTTCATAGTATTCTCTTTTAATTGTTTGTATTTCTGTGCTGTTGGTTATGATCTCTCCACTTTCATTTATGATTTTATCTATTTGGGTCTTTTTCTTTTCTTTTTGAGAAGTCTGGTTTTGGATTTTTCAATTTTGTTTATTCTTTCAAACTAACCAGCTTTTACTTTCTTTCTTTTTTTTTTTTTGATGGAGAAGACACTTTTTTTATTTTTTATTTTTATAATAGTTTATTTTCAAATTGGTTTACATATAACACCCGTGTTCATCCCAACATGTGCCCTCTTTAATGCCCGTCACCCCCTCTCCTCCCTCCCTCACCCCCCTCACCCTGAGTTTGTTCTTAGTCTTTGAGAGTCTCTTATGTTTTATCTCCCTCCCTCTCTGTGTCTTTTTTTACTTTCCCCTCTTCCCCTCCCCCTGGTTTTTGCTTAGTCTCACAAAGTCCACCTATTCGTGGAAACATGGTATCTGTCTTTTTCTGACTGACTTATTTCACTTAACATAATACCCTCCAGTTCCATCCATGTTGCTACACATGGCCAGATTTCATTTTTTCTCATTTCCACGTAGTAGTCCATTGTATATATGTACCACATCTTCTTTATCCACTCGTCAGTTGATGGGCACTTGGTCTCTTTCCATGATTTGGCTATTGTCGAAAGTGCTGCTATGAACATTGGGGTACACATGCTCCTATGCATCAGCATTCCTGTGTTTCTTGGGTAGATTCCTAGCAGTGCTATTGCTGGGTCATAGGGTAGCTCTATTTTCATTTTTTTGAGGAACCTCCACACCGTTTTCCAGAGTGGCTGCACCAGTTTGCATTCCCACCAACAGTGTAGGAGGGTGCCTGCTTCTCCACATCCTCGCCAGCATCTATAGTTTCATGATTTATTCATTGTAGCCACTCTAACCGGTGTAAGGTGGTATCTCAGTGTGGTTTTGATTTGTATTTCCCTGATGATGAGTGACTTTGAGCATCGTTTCCTGTGTCTGTTGGCCATCTGGATGTCCTCTTTGGAGAAGTGTCTATTCATATCTTCCGCCCATTTCTTCACTGGGTTATTCGTTTTTCGGGTGTGGAGTTTGGTAAGTTCTTTATAGATCCTAGATACTAGTCCTTTATCCGATATGTCATTTGCGATTATCTTTTCCCATTCCGTTGGTTGCCTATCAGTTTTGTTGGTTGTTTCTTTTGCTGTGCAGAAGCTTTTTATCTTGATGAGGTCCCAATAGTTCATTTTTGCTTTTAATTCCCTTGCCTTTGGAGACGTGTCGAGTAAGAAATTGGTGCGTCTTAGGTCAGAGAGGTTTTTTCCTGCATTCTTCTCTAGGATTTTGATGGTTTCCTGTCTCACATTCAGATCTTTTATCCATTTAGAGTTTATTTTTGTGAGTGGTGTAAGGAAGTGGTCTAGTTTCATTCTTTTGCATGTTGCTGTCCAGTTCTCCCAGCACCATTTATTAAAGAGGCTGTCTTTTTTCCATTGGGTACTCTTTCCCGCTTTGTCAAAGATTAGTTGGCCATATACTTGCGGTCCATTTCTGAGTTTTCTATTCTATTCCATTGGTCTATGTGTCTGTTTTTGTGCCAATACCATACTGTCTTGATGACTCCCGCTTTGTAGTAGAGGTTAAAGTCTGGGATTGTGATGCCTCCCGCCTTGGTTTTATTCTTCAGTATTACTTTGGCTATTTGGGGTCTTTTGTGGTTCCATACAAATTTTAGGATTATTTGCTCTAGCTTTGAGAAGAATGCTGGTGTAATTTTGATTGGGATTGCATTGAATGTGTAGATTGCTTTGGGTAGTATTGCCATTTTAACGATATTTATTCTTCCAATCCATTAGCATGGGATGTTTTTCCATTTCTTTGTGTCTTCCTCAATTTCCTTCATATGTTTTTTATAGTTTTCATCGTAGAGGTCTTTTACATCTTTGTTTAGGTTTATTCCTAGGTATTTTATGGTTTTTGATGCAATTGTGAAAGGGATTAGCTTCTTTATTTCTCTTTCTGCTGCTTCATTGTTAGTATATAGAAATGCCACCGATTTCTGTATGTTGATTTTGTACCCTGCAACGTTGCCGAATTCATGAATCAGTTCTAGTAGGCTTTTGGTGGATTCTGTCGGGTTTTCCATGTAAAGTATCATGTCATCTGCAAAAAGTGAGAGTTTGACTTCCTCCTTGCCAATCTTGATGCCTTTTATTTTGTTTTAACCAGCTCTTACTTTCATTGGTGTGTTCTACTGTGTGTTTTTTTGGGAGGGGATTCTATATCATTAATTCTGCTCTACTCTTTATTATTTTCCTTCTTTTGCTGGATTTGGGCTTTATTTGCTGCTCCTTTTCTAGATTCTTGAGATGTAAGGTTAGGTTCTGTATTTGGGGCCTTTGTTGCTTCTTGAGATAGGCCTGAGTTCAGTGTCTCTCTTAGGACTGCCTTTGATGCATCCCAACGTTTTTGGACTGTTGTGTTTTCATTTTCATTTGTTTCCATGTATTTTGTAATTTCTTCTTAATTTCATGGTTAACCCATTCATTCTTTAGTAGGGTATTCTTTAATCTCCATGTATTTGGGGGCCTTCCAAATTTTTTCTTGTGGTTGACTTCAAGTTTCATAGCATTGTGATCTGAAAATATGTATGGTATGATCTCAGTCTTTTTGTATCTGTTGAGGGCTTATTTTGTGACCAAAAATGTGATCTGTTTAGGAGATTGTTCTATGTGCACTCAAGAAGAATGTGTATTCTGCTGCTTTAGGTTGAAATGTTCTAAATATATCTGCTAAATCCATCTGGTCCAATGTGTCATTCAGAGCCATTGTTTCCTTATTGATTTTTATTCCTAGATGATCTGTCCATTGCTGTAGGTGGAGTATTAAAGTCTCCTACAATTACGGTATTATTATGTTTGCTTATGTTTGTGATTAATTGATTTATATATTTGGGTGTTCCATGTTGGGGCCATAAATATTCACAACTGTTAGCTCTGCTTGATGGATAGACCTCTTATTTATGATATAATGCCCTTCTTCATCTCTTGTTAGAGTCTTGTTTTAAAATCTAGTTTCTCTGATGTAAGTATGGCTACTCTGATTGTCTTCTGATGTCCATTTGCATGATAGTTGGTTCTCCGTCCCCTCACTTTCAACCTGCAAGTGTCCTTAGGTTGAAAATGAGTCTCATGTAGGCAGCATATAGATGGATCTGGTGTGTTTTGTTTGTTTGTTTGTTTGTTTTTATCCATTCTGATACCCTATGTCTTTTGATTGGGGCATTTAGTCCATTTACATTCAGAGTGATTATTAAAAATTATGAATTTAATGCCACTGTGTTTTCTGTAGATTTCATGTTTGTGGTGGTGTTCTCTGGTCGTTTGTAGTCTTTGCTACTGTCCACTCACAGAGTCCCCCTAAGGATCTCTTGCAGGGCTGGTTTAGTGGTTACAAACTCCTTTAGTTTTTGTTTATCGGGAAAGTCTTTATCTCTCCATTGTGAATGACAGCCTTCCTGGATAAAGGATTCTTGGCTGCATATTTTTCTGATTAAGCACATTGAATACATCCTGCCACTCCCTTCTGGCCTCCCAAGTTTCAGTGCACAGGTCTGCTACTACCCTTATGAGTCTACCCTTAAGGGTAGGATAGCTGGTTTCAGAATTCTCTATTTACCTTTGTATTTTGCCAGTTTCACTGTGATATGTCATGCTGTTGACGTGCTTTTGTTGATTTTGAAGCGAGTTCTTTGTACCTCTTGGACTTGGATGTCTGTTTTCTTCCCCAGTTTAGGGAAGTTCCAAGTTATAATTTCTGCAAATATACCTTCTGCCCCTTTCTCTCGCTCTACTTTCCTTGGGACTCCTATGATGCGGATATTGTTTTGTTTCATGGAATCACTTAGGTCTCTAATTCTCCACTCATGACCCTACTCATTTCCTTTCCTTTTTTTTCAGCTTTATTATTGTCCATAATTGTATCTTCTGTTCCACCTATTCTCTCCTCTGCTTCCTCCAACCTTGCTGTCACTGTATCTAGTTTATTTTGAATCTCAGTTATAGAATATTTTTTATTATAATAGTTTATTTTCAAATTGGTTTACATATAACACCCAGTGTTCATCCCAACACGTGCCCTCTTTAATATCCGTCACCCCCTCTACCCCCTCCCTCACCTCCCTCACTTCCCTCACCTCAGATTGTGCTTAGTCTTTGAGAGTCTCTTATGTTTTATCTCCCTCCCTCTCTGTGTCTTTTTTTTTCCTTTCCCCTCTAGCCCTCCCCCTGGTTTTTGCTTAGTCTCACAAAGTCTACTGTTATAGAATTTTTTAATTCATCCTGACTAGTTCTTAGGTCTTTGATCTCTGGAGTAAGAATTTCTCTGGTATCTTCTATGCTTTTTTCAAGCCCAGCTATTAGTCTTATGACTGTTATTCTAAATTCTTGTTCAGATATATTGTTTATATCTGTTTTGAGCAATTCTCTGACTGTGCTTTCTTCTTGATCTTTCTTTGGAGAGAATTCCTCCATTTTGTCATTTTGGCTAAGTTGATCTCTTTTGCATGTTTTAAAAGCTTGATATATTTCATGCATCTTATAGTACTACTAAATTAAAAAGGGGTCATACACTGTCCAGGGTCTGGCACTTCCAGAAGTGTTTTTGGTGTATGTTATATTCATTCTGTTTTTGCGTTTTGGCTGCTCTATCCCACTGGTCATTCCTCTGCAGAGCTCCTCCTTGCTTGTAGTAGTGGAGTGTTTGAACCTTCAACCAGGTGTGCTGTGATTTGTTTGTTGGAGTAACCCTGGGGGAAAAAAGGAAATGGCAGGGAGCTTTTCCCATAACTGGAGAAAAATGAAACGGGAGAACAGAAAACCAAATATGGAATAAAAAAAAAACCTATAAGGCTAAATGCAGAGGCAGAGAAAGGAAAATAAAGAAGAAGAAAAAGAAAAGGCCAAAAAAGAATAAAGATTTATGTATATACATAAATATATGTATGATATGTATATGTATATATATTTATACATACACACATATGTGTATGTGTGTATGTATAAATGTACACATTTATAAATGTATATGTATACATATGAAAGACCCCTCTGTCTTTCTCCATATATATACATAGTAAGAATTGACCAAAAACAAATCAGAAACTATGAGCCTGATTCCAAAAGAAAAAAAAAAAAGTAGAGGGAGGAAAGAATAACAAAAGAAAAGAAGAGAAAAAGAAAAAAAGTGTTTCTTGGTGTCTGGGAGTGGTGGCTGTTCTGGTTTGGAGGAGAGGCGACTGTGTTGGTTCCATCAGTTTTGCTCTAGTAAGTAAGCAGTTGCAGGCACAGAGGGGCACGGTTTGGTGTAAGTTTGTCCCACCTCCACTGGGAGCTGCTGTGCTGCTCTCTGAAGCCCCACCATGTTGGTGTTGAGGGGGAACATGGCGTTACCCCAATCTCTCCTCCCCGGACTGGGTGTCTCAACCCTTGCTGTTCAGGTAGTTCTCACAGAATAGCAAAGGCAGCCAGTTTGCCCTGTTCTACTGTTCTCCAGCACCTTCTAGACACTTGGCTGGGATTCAAAACCTGAAGTCTTAAAGTATCCAGCTCAATGCGGCTCTTCTCCCCTGTTCTGGAGTAGTGTCACCTTGCCTGCTGATAAAAGGCCTTTGATTGGCACCTACAGAATCTTTTGTCCTTGAGGAGGCAATAAACCCTCTTCCCAAAGTACTCCGGGAAGGGTACTGTTCTCTTCAGGTTTGCCGCTGAGATGGCTACATTGCTCTATACACTCGGGCTAGCTCCCTCCTCCCCAGGAATCTGTGCCATGGCTCCCGGGTCACTCTGAAGAAAGCCGCACACTTCCTAAGGCTGTTTGTAAACAAGAAACTGGTACTCTGTATTTATTGTTTCCCAGTCTGTGGCCTGGAGAGGTTTGCCTCTTGTGCTAACTCAATGCTGCACTTTCACAACCCCTCTGTCTTTCTCCCCCTTTTTCTCTCTACAGAAAGGGTTCCCTCCCATCCTTGCTTATGCCATTTGATCTCCCCCAATTCACATACTTGCACCTCGATCCTGCCAAGCTGTCTCCCTCCAACTTCGGAGATCCTTCTGCCACTCCACAGATCAATTTCCTGGGCGTTCTAAGTGATCTGACCTCAATTCAGCTGTAAATGAGGAATAGGGAAAATTCCAGTCCCCCTACTTCTCCACCATTTTAACTCCCTCCCCAGTCCAGGCACCATTTTCATGTTAATTCCTTTTAATGGCTAAATAGAATATGCCTGGGATTAACATTATTGACTAAGAGTTGCTTTTGCACATTATATGGCATGCAGATATACCAGATAACAATCATATAATAATTTATATGTTAATTACTGTTTTAATATTTATGCATATACCCTTAATCCACAGAATAGCCCTAGGAAATAGGTGCTCATATTGAGCCCATTTTTACAGATAAGGAAATTTAGGAACAGAGGCTATATAAGATATGAAAGAAACACACATTGAATTGTAGACTCTGTCGTGGTCATGGTCCTTTACAAAGTTATGAACTTCCTTTGTGAAATAAACTGCATGATATGCTCCTACACAGAGTAATACTGTTTTGCCAAGTGTAAAATGATAGTTTGGACACATTCATCTGCTGCTGTTTATTATGAGAAATGGTGTTGTTTTTGTATTGCATAAAATTACTCTATCCACCTAAACTTCAGATGGAAGGTAAAAAATTCCAGCTCAACGACCGTTAATTCAAATACACATGGGGGCGTTTGGGTGGCTCAGTCAGTAAGCTTCCGACTTCAGCTCAGGTCATGATTGCACCATCCGTGAGTTCGAGCCCCGCGTTGGCTCTGTGCTGACAGTCCAGAGCCTGGAGCCTGCTTGGGATTCTGTGTCTGTCTCCCTCTCTCTCTGCCCTTTCCCCCGTTGTGCTCTGTCAGTCTGTCTCTCTCTCAAAATAAAATACATAAAAAAATTTAAAAAAAAAGACACATGTAAAAATGATCATAGCAAGTAATTATAATTTATTGTGCAGGGAAGTTTTATCTACCTAGAATCAGGGGCAGGAATCAGGAGAGCAACATTACTGGCCTTTTCTTGAGAATTCCTGTGCCATCTCTAGTATAATGAAAAGATGTAGCTTCCCTTTGTGTCCCTGCATATAAGCAATGGCTTATCTTCAGAAACCATGAACTGGGAAAAGGGAGGTAAAAGGCTTATCTCGGAGTCCTGCATCCCTCACAGCTGGGCTGAGCTTTTACCCCATGTTTCCATTTTGGTGAGAAAATAGGAAATACCAGAAAGACCTTCTGGAGTCTTTCCCTGAAAATTGCCTCTGATCAACCACTATGCTGTACAGGAAGGGATGGCTTCATGGCATGTGACCAGGGCAGTTGCACAGGCGCCTGCTTGGTTTAATGATCTACTGCCACTGTCTTGAAATTCTTAATGATATTTGAACAAGGGGCTCCATATTTCATTTTGTACTATGCCCTGCAAAATATATCACCAGTTCTAATACCATATTAAATAGATTTTTGAAAAATTTCTGGGCAAGCAGAGTCCCAGGAAATGTTGCTGATGGCTGTAAATTAAAACGAATGATGTCATAACAATGAGCACGAGGTTGTATTCAAGCATATCTTTTTATTCTGATGCTTTGCCATCTTGGGGCCCTGCTTACAGGAAAGGGACTGCCCCTCCCAGGGTTACCTCATTCCTAGGAAAAATGCTTCTTTGACATGCAGACCAGCCAGTCCAGACCCACACCCAAACAACCTCCTTTTTCAAGCTTTTGCAGGGCTGTCATACTTGGGGTACTATTCTTCTACCTTAATCACGTAGAAGCCAGGTATCAGACAACTAAGGACAGCCTCTATGCCCCAAAGCCCACTGAGCTTATTCAAATTAACCAATCCTAAACCTGCTTACCCTAACTTGCCTGTTCTTTTCTGCAAAAAAACATAATAAAGGCTCTTGCCCACATTTCCAGACTGATGCTGGTGCTTCCCTTTGGCACTGGTTGGCATGGTGTGCCCACTTTTCTTGGGAACTGTGAGCAACAAACTGTCTTTCTAATGGCAATTATCTCTTGATCTGTTGGTCTCAATATATCTGAATGACAATAAAACCAACATTTTAAAACAAGGGTAATATAAATTGCAGAGGACACTGGGATCATATAGTCCTAAATTTGAAAAATGGCCACACCTCTGGTTTACTATGTGACTTTGAGCAAATTATATAACTTCTTTGATCTTCAGTCACCTCATAACTAAATTGGGGATGATAACGGTATCTACAACTAATCCATCCTTTGAGAGATATACCTATCGTGTGATCCTGCCCACCCATCCACCCCTCTAGCTGTGATTTAGGGTTCTTCCTCTGGGTTCCCAGAGCTCCTTGTTCTTAACCTTATCAGAACTTTCCATTCTTTTTTAAGTTTTTTTTTAAACAGCTCAATTGAAGTATATTTGAGATCAAACAAACGAGTGCATTTAAGTGTACTATTTGGTAAAGTTCGATGTATGTATATTCCCATGAAACCATCACCACAGTCAAGTTAATAAACAAATACATTACCCCCCAAAATTCCCTCATGTCCTTCCCCACCAGGCTCCATTCATGGGCAATCACTGACCTACTTCCTGTTATTAAATACTGGTTCACATTTCTGGAGTTTTATATAAATCAAAATATATAATATATTCTTATTTCTATCTTGTCTCTTTCACTCAGCATAATTATTTTGAGATTCATCCATGTTGTGTGTATCAATAGTTAATTCTTTTTATTGATAAGTGGTATTCCATTATACAGATATACCACAGACTGTTTATTCAAAAACATGTAGGTGGATATTTGTTTTCACGTTTTGGTATTGCAGGTAAAGCTTCTGTGAACATTTATGAACAACCCTTTTGATAGACATGCTTTCTTTTCTCTTGAGGAAATACCAAATGGTGAAATATCTAGGTCATATGGTAAACACATGTTTAACTTTTTAAGAAACTGTGAAATTACTATCCAAACTGTTTAGACCATTTTATTTTCCCTCTGGCTGCAGGAATTCAGTTCCTCCACATTCTTGCTAACATTTGGTAGAGGTAAGACTTTTAAATTTTAAGATATTCTAATAGGTGTGTAGTGGTATTTCATTGAGTTTTTAATATACATTTCTCTATGACTAATGATGTTGAATATCTTTTCAAGTGCTGATTTGTTAAAATTTTTGGCAATTATTTATTGGGCCGTTTGTTTACTTTGAGAGTTCTTTATATATTCTTGATATGAGTCTTCTGTCAGATATGACATTGGCAAATATCTTCTCCCACTACAAAAAACTCTTCATAGCATATTTTGAAGGACAGAAATTCTTAATTTTAGTGAAGTGTAGTTTATCAATTTCTTCTTTAATCGATTATGTTTTTGGTATCATATCTAGGAAATCATTTCCTAACTCAAGATCACAAAGATTTTCTCATATTTTCCTTCTAGGAATTTTATACTTTTAATAATTACATTTAGTTTTGTAATCTATTTTCAGTTAATTTTGGGGTATTGTTCAAGGTATAGATCAACATTAAATTTGAATTTTGGGATGTAGATAACCACTGGTTCCAGGACCATTTGTTTAAAAGACTAAACTTTTCCCATTGAACTGCCTTTATAGTTTTGTTAGAAACCACGTATCTGTTTTTCTGGACTCTCTGTTCTATTCCATTAAATATCCAAGAGCCAATACCACACTATCTTGATTACTATTACTTTACAATACGTTTTGAGGATAGTTTCTTCTTCTTCAAAGTTGTTTTTGTCTATTTTAACTTTCTATAATTTTATATAAATTTTATAGTTGACTTATCAATTTCTTTTTTTTTTGTTATAATAGTTTATTTTCAAATTGGTTTACATATAACACCCAGTGTTCATCCCAACATGTGCCCTTTTTAATGCCCATCACCCCCTCTCCCCCCTCCCTCATCCCCCTTACCCTCAGTTTTTTCTTAGTCTTTGAGAGTCTCTTATGTTTTATCTCCCTCCCTCTCTGTGTCTTTTTTTTCTTTCCCCTCTTCCCCTCCCCCTGGTTTTTGCTTAGTTTCACAAAGTCCACCTATTCGTGGAAACATATGGTATCTGTCTTTTTCTGACTGACTTATTTCACTTAACATAATACCCTCCAGTTCCATCCATGTTGCTACACATGGCCAGATTTCATTTTTTCTCATTGCCACGTAGTAGTCCATTGTATATAAGTACCATAACTTCTTTATCCATTCGTCAGTTGATGGGCACTTGGTCTCTTTCCATGATTTGGCTATTGTCGAAAGTGCTGCTATGAACATTGGGGTACACGTGCTCCTATGCATCAGCATTCCTGTGTCTCTTGGGTAGATTCCTAGCAGGGCTATTGCTGGGTCATAGGGTAGCTCTATTTTCATTTTTTTTGAGGAACCTCCACACCGTTTTCCAGAGTGGCTGCACCAGTTTGCATTCCCACCAACAGTGTAGGAGGGTGCCTGCTTCTCCACATCCTCGCCAGCATCTATAGTTTCCTGATTTGTTCATTTTAGCCACTCTGACTGGTGTGAGGTGGTATCTCAGTGTAGTTTTGATTTGTATTTCCCTGATGATGAGTGACATTGAGCATCGTTTCATGTGTCTGTTGGCCATCTGAATGTCCCCTTTGGAGAAGTGTCTATTCATATCTTCCGCCCATTTCTTCACTGGGTTGTTTGTTTTTCGGGTTTGGAGTTTGGTAAGTTCTTTATAAATTTTAGATATTAGTCCTTTATCCGATATGTCATTTGCGATGATCTTTTCCCATTCCGTTGGTTGCCTATTCGTTTTGTTGGTTGTTTCTTTTGCCGTGCAGAAGCTTTTTATCTTGATGAGGTCCCAATAGTTCATCTTTGCTTTTAATTCTCTTGCCTTTGGAGACGTGTCGAGTAAGAAATTTGTGCATCTTAGGTCAAAGAGGCTTTTTCCTGTTTTCTCCTCTAGGATTTTGACGGTTTCCTGTCTCACATTCAGATCTTTTATCCATTTAGAATTTATTTTTGTGAGTGGTGTAAGAAAGTGGTCTAGTTTCATTCTTTTGCATGTTGCTGTCCAATTCTCCCAGCACCATTTGTTAAAAAGGCTGTCTTTTTCCCATTGGATACATTTTCCCGCTTTGTCAAAGATTAGTTGGCCATATACTTGTGGGTCCATTTCTGAGTTTTCTATTCTATTCCATCGGTCTATGCGTCTGTTTTTGTGCCAATACCATACAGTCTTGATGACCACCGCTTTGTAGTAGAGGTTAAAGTCTGGGATTGTGATGCCTCCCGCCTTGGTTTTATTCTTCAGTATTATTTTGGCTATTCGAGGTCTTTTGTGGTTCCATACAAATTTTAGGATTGTTTGCTCTAGCTTTGAGAAGAATGCTGGTGCAATTTTGATTGGGATTGCATTGAATGTGTAGATTGCTTTGGGTAGTATTGCCATTTTGACGATATTTATTCTTCCAATCCATGAGCATGGGATGTTTTTCCATTTCCTTGTGTCTTCCTCAATTTCCTTCATAAGTTTTTTATAGTTTTCAGTGTAGAGGTCTTTCACATCTTTGGTTAGGTTTATTCCTAAGTATTTTATGGTTTTTGGTGCAATTGTGAAAGGGATTAGCTTCTTTATTTCTCTTTCTGCTGCTTCATTGTTGGTGTATAGAAATGCCACCGATTTCTGTAGATTGATTTTGTATCCTGCAACTTTGCTGAAATCATGAATCAGTTCTAGTAGGCTTTTGGTGGATTCTGTCGGGTTTTCCATGTAAAGTATCATGTCATCTGCAAAAAGTGAGAGTTTGACTTCCTCCTTGCCAATCTTGATGCCTTTTATTTTGTTTTGTTGTCTGATTGCTGATGCTAAGACTTCCAGCACTATGTTAAATAGCCGTGGCGGGAGTGGACACCCCTGTCGTGTTCCTGATCTCAGGGGGAAGGCTTTCAATTTTTCCCCATTGAGGATGATATTAGCTGTGGGCTTTTCATATATGGCTTTTATGATGTTTAAGTATGTTCCTTCTATCCCGACTTTCTCGAGAGTTTTTATTAAGAAAGGATGCTGTATTTTTTCAAATGCTTTTTCTGCATCTATTGAGAGGATCATATGGTTCTTATCTTTTCTTTTGTTGATGTGATGTATCACGTTGATTGATTTGCGAATATTGAACCAGCCCTGCAACCCAGGGATGAATCCTACTTGATCATGGTGGATAATTCTCTTTATATGCTGTTGGATTCGATTTGCTAGTATCTTGTTGAGAATTTTTGCATCCATATTCATCAGGGATATTGGCCTGTAATTTTCTTTCTTTGCTGGGTCTCTATCTGGTTTGGGAATCAAAGTGATGCTGGCTTCATAGAATGAGTCCAGGAGTTTTCCTTCCGTTTCAATTTTTTGGAACAGCTTGAGAAGGATAGGAATTAACTCTGTTTTAAATGTCTGGTAAAATTCCGCAGGAAAGCCATCTGGTCCAGGGCTTTTATTTGCTGGGAGGTTTTTAATAACGGATTCTATTTCTTCACTAGTTATGGGTCTGTTCAAATTTTCTATTTCTTCCCGTTTGAGTTTTGGTAGCGTGTGGCTATTTAGGAAGCTGTCCATTTCTTCCAGATTGCCAAGTTTGGTGGCATATAATTTTTCATAGTATTCTCTGATGATTGCTTGTATCTCTGAGGGATTGGTTGTAATTTCTCCCTTTTCATTCACGATTTTATTTATTTGAGTTCTCTCTCTTTTCTTTTTGAGAAGCCTGGCTAGAGGTTTGTCTATTTTGTTTATTTTTTCAAAGAACCAGCTTTTGGTTTCATTGATCTGTTCCACTACCTTTTCAGTCTCCATATGGTTAATTTGAGCTCTGATCTTTGTTATTTCTCTCTTTCTGCTGGGCTTGGGTTGTTTTAGTTGATCTGCTTCTAGTTCCTTTAGGCGTGCTGTTAGAATTTGTGTTTTTGATTTTTCTTGTTTCTTGAGATGGGCCTGGATTGCAATATATTTCCCTCTCAGGACTGCCTTTGCTGCATCCCAGAGCGTTTGGATTGTTGTATTTTCATTTTCATTTGTTTCCATGTATTTTTTAATTTCTTCTCTGATGGCTTGGTTGACCCAGTCATCTTTTAGTAGGTTATTTCTTAGCCGCCATGTTCTTCGATATTTTCCAGGCTTTCTCCTGTGGTTGATTTCAAGTTTCAAAGCATTGTGGTCTGACACTGTACACGGTATGATCTCAATTCTTTTATATTTATTCAGAGCTTCCCTGTGCCCCAGAATGTGGTCTATCTTGGAAAATGTACCGTGTGCAGATGAGAAGAACGTAAATTCCTTTGCTTCTGGATGAAGGACCCTAAAGATGTCTGTGAGGCCCATCTGTCCTAATGTGTCATTCAGGGCTATTGTTTCTGCGGAGATTTTCTGTTTTGTTGATGTATCCAATGATGAGAGTGGAGTGTTGAGATCCCCTACTATTAGGACATTTTTATCGATGAGGTTGCTAATGTTTGTAATTAGTTGTTTTACAAATTTGGGTGCCCCTGAATTCGGTGCGTAGATATTTACAATTGTTAGCTCTTCCTGCTGGATGGTCCCTGAGACTATTATATGATGTCCTTCCTCATCTCTTATTACATCGTTCATTTTAAAGTCTAATTTGTCTGATATAAGTGTGGCTACTCCGGCTTTCTTCTGACTTCCAGTAGCATGGTAGATAGTTCTCCATCCCCTCACTTTCAATCTGAAGGTGTCTTAAGGTTTAAGATGAGTTTCTTGAAGACAGCAAATAGATGGGTCTTGTTTTTTAATCCATTCTGTTATCCTGTGTCTTTTTATTGGCGCATTTAGTCCATTTACATTCAGTGTTAATATTGAAAAATATGGGCTTACAGTCACTGTATTATCTGTAAGTTTCATGTTTGTAAGGCTGTGTCTGGTAGTTTGTGTTCTTTGCCTCCTTGTTTTCATAGAATGCCCCTCAGGATCTCTTGCAGTGCTGGCTTATTTGTGATAAATTCTTTCAGTTTTTGTTTGTTGGGAAAAACCTTGATCTCTCCTTCTATTCTGAATGACAGGCTAGCCGGATACAGAATTCTTGGTTGCATGTCCTTCTTGCTCATCACATTGAAGATATCCTGCCATTCCTTTCTGGCTTGCCAAGTTTCCGTAGATAAGTCTGCTACTACCCTTATAGGTCTCCCTTTGTATGTTAGGGTTCTTTTGTCCCTAGCTGCTTTCAGGATTCTCTCCCTATCTTTGTATTTTGCCAGCTTCACTATGATGTGCCGTGCAGAAGGTCTATTCAAGTTACGTCTGAGGGGAGTTCTCTGTGCCTCTTGGATTTCCATGCCCGTTTCCTTTCTCATGTTGAGGAAGTTCTCAGCAATGATTTGTTCCAGAACCCCTTCGACTCCTTTCTCTCTCTCTTCTTCCTCTGGAACTCCTATGATACGGATATTGTTTCTTTTGACTGCATCGCTCAGCTCTCGAATTCTCCTTTCCTGTTCCTGGATCAGCTTCTCTCTCTTTTTATCTGCTTCCTCTTTTTCAATGATTTTGTCTTCTAATGCACTAACTCTTTCCTCTACCTCTTCAATCCGTGCTGTGGCTGCTTCCAGTTTCCCCTGTATTTCTTCCAATGTCTTCTTTAATTCTTCCTGACCGTTTTTAAGGTCTTTGAACTTTGCCTCGTGGGACCCCTTGCATTCATCTAAGCTTTTTTCAAGGCCAGCAATTAGTTTTATGATTAACATTCTATATTCAAGTTCTGTTATGTTGCTTATATCTCTTTTCATTAATTCTTGAGCTGTCACTGCTTCTTGTAGACTCTTTTGAGGAGAATTCTTCCATCTCGTCATTTTGGCTGGATGTGTTATGGGTTGTTTCTTGAAGTTGCCCTGGAAAGGAAAACTGACAGACACACAGAACACAGAAATACTCAAACGTACCGATAAATGGTCCAGACAAGCAGTTCACAACAGAAAAAAATAACAAGTGACTCTCTGAGGGCAATGTCCTGAAGTAACAGCTACACGTTAAGGACAGGGTATGTAGTGTGCTGGTGGCAGAGCATATATAGACAGAATAATGACTGGTGCAGGGAGAAGAAGGAAATGGACTTTGCCCAGGTAGAGCGACTAAAGGGTTTAATCCAGACTGATAGAAATCAGAATAAGGACAGGTGCGAGGGAAAAGGAATAAAGATCGATGTCGTCTAGATGAACTTATACGGCCTGCTTATTCCAGAAAAAGGGAGTTCAGTTGGGCCGTGTCTGTTTTCGCCTTAGTTTCTTGTCAGCTCTAGCACCTTTTCCCCCCGATTTTTGGAGTTGAGAGAGAGACAATGGTTTCAGTCATCCCCCTTTAAAGGGCAAGCGAAATACTGGAGCCCCCTACTCCTCCGCCATGTTGCCTCGCTCCTCGACTTATCAATTTCTATCAAAAGAATACCCCAGCTTTATTGGAGTATAATTTCAGATACAATAAACTATATATATTTAAAGTACACAGTTTGATATATTTTGACATAAGTATATACCCATAAACTGTCACCACAATCAAAATTTTCCTCCCGTCTAATTATAATCCCTCCCTCCTTTCTTTCCCATCCTCCTGCCCTGTCCATAGGCAATCGATTGTCTATAGTCTCACTACTGATTAGTTTGAATTTTCTAAAATTTAAATGGAAATTTAATTCCATAAACAGAATTAAATAGTAAGTACATTTTTTGTTTTGGCTTCTTCATTCAGCATAAATATTTTGAGATTTATCCATGTTGTTACATGTATCAAGATTTTACAGCTTTTATTGGTGAGTAGTAGTAAATGTATATACCAAGATTTATCTATTTACCTGTTGGACAACATTTGTGTTCTTTCTGATTTTTAGATATTATGAATAAAACTAGTATGGCTATTTTTGTATGTCTTTAAATGGACATATGCTTTCATTTCGTATGAGTGAATACCTAGAATACCTAGAATACCTAGGAGGTGATTGGCTGGGTCATATGGTAGATATATGTTTAATTTCGTAAGAAACTGCCAGAATAGTTTCCAAAGTGGTGGTATCATTTTGCATTTCTACCACCAAAGTATGAGATTTCTAGTTGCCTTATATTCTTGCCTATACTCGGTGTGGTCAGTTTTTAAAAAAATTCTCACAGTCTGATAGCTGTGTAGTGTTATCTAATTGTGATTCTAATGGGCAGAAGACATGAATATATATTTTTCCAAAGAAGACATCTAGATGGCTAACAGACACATGAAAGATGCTCAACATCACTCATCACCAGGGAAATACTAACCAAAACTACAATGAGATATTACCTCACACGTGTCAGAATGACTAAATGTTACAATACAGGAAACAACAGATGTCGGCGAGGATGTGGAGAAAGGGGAACCCTCTTACTTACTGGTGGTGGGAATGCAAACTGGTGCAGCCACTCTGAAGAATGGTATGGAGGTTCCTCAAAAAGTTAAAAATAGAACTACCCTACCACCTAGCAATTGCACTACTAGTTATTTACCCAAAGGATACAAAAATACTGATTTGAAGGGGCACATGCACCCCAATGTTTATAGCAGAATTATCAACAATAGCCAAACTATGGAGAGATCTCAAATTTCCATGGACTGATGAATGGATAAAGAAGACATTATATATATATATATATATATATATATATATATATATATATATACACACATACACACACACTAAGCTGTAAAAAAGAATGAAATGCTGCCATTTGCAATGATGTGGATGGAGTTAGAGTGTATTATGCTAAGTGAAATAAGTTGGTCAGAGAAAGACAAATACTATATAATTTCACCCATATGTGGAATTTAAGAAACAAAACATGAACATATTGGAAGTGGGAAAAAAAGAGAGAGAGGAAAACAAACCATAAGAAACTTTAAGAATAGAGAACAAATGGAGGGTTGATGGAGGGAGGTGGCTGGAGAATGGGCTAGATGTGTGATGGGTATTAAAGACGGCATTTGTTATGATGAACCCTGGGTGTTGCATGTAAATGATGAATCACTGAATTCTACTCTCAAAACCAATATTGTACTGTATGTTAACTAATTAGAATTTAAATAAAAATTTAAAAAATAAAATAAAATAAAATAAAAGATATTTCTCTGTAGGAAAGGATTTACTGAGCTCCTCACACTTCCATTCCAGAAGTTCCACCCCCGAGTTATTTTTGCAATTTCTTGTGAGTCCTAATCTATTTAAAATAATAAAATAAAATAAAATAGTTTAAAAATATTATAAAAATTCAGTAATGGCTAGCATGATTTAGACAGTGTCCCAGATACTGGATTTAGGAAGATCATTGAAACCTGGTTCTTTTTCTTAATCTTTGTTTTCATACAGTCTGGTATGAGAAACAGACATATAAATTGAAAAGCACCAAAACATGCCATACGTTTAGAAATTCCTATATTATTAGAAATTAGAAATATATGCAAGTAGTCAGAATGCAAAGAGAGACAAAAAATCAAAGATTAATCAGTAAAATAGAAGAACGGCCAACAAATTAAAAGAAAAATCAGAGGAACCATGTCCTTTCGAGTGCAACAGTACTCAGTTGTACTTAAGAATTCAACACATCATTTAATTCACATCCTTGGCTCTTTCCAAGAAATATTGATTGATATACCTCTTCAAAATAAAATGATGAAATCTTGAGGCTTGCATTAATTTAACCATGCATCTAATCAAATAGTATTTTGTGGGACTCCTTGGTTTGTACATGAATCACTGTTTATCAGGGATACCTCAGTGAATTACCTAATGCAGTCCCTCTATAAGATCAGATCTGAAGGAAAGGTTCTTATGGGTTGGCCAAAGTACTTTATAAAGTCAGAAAGTCAGGAACAGAAATATCTAAAAGTGGGAACATGGTATAAAGAACAAAAAATCTCAAATGAGAATTTTGAGTATAGATGTATCTATCGTATGCCAACTCATTTTTTAAAGTTTTTATTTATTTATTTATTTATTTATTTATTTATTTATTTATTTATTTATTTAGAGACCAAGTGAGCAGGGGAGGGACAGAGAGAGGGGGAGAGAGAGAATCCCAAGCAGGTTCCGCACCGGCAGTGCGGAGCCTAAGGCAGGGCTCAAACTCATGAACTTCAAGATCATGACCTGAGCCAAAATCAAGAGTCAGATCCTTAACTGACTGAGCTACCCAGGTGCCCCAATGTCATCTCATTTTTTATATATTTCTCCAATAAAACACAACTGAAACAATGATAGAAATACTTTATTGAGCAAGTAATAAGTGTTAAGGTAATTCATTCAATAGATATTCTATAGGAACTGTGCTAGGTTCTAGGGATATAGAAATGACTCAAGCTGGGCCAGTATTTCATGTTCTAGTGGGCAGTATGTAGGTAGATAATTCAGTGAAATTGTAAGGAGAGCTATGACAGATATAAGTATAGGGGACCCATGGAAACAGAAGTGGGCCCCTTAACCTAGGTGGCCATGAAAGAATTTTCAGAAGAGGTAATGTTTATAAACTAGGTACTGTTATGATGATCCTCAACAACATATTAGAAAACTGCAGATTAGGGAAGCATAGTAACTTGGTCAAGATCACAAGAATAGTAAATGATTAAACTGGTTTTCGGTCTTGATATGATGGGTTCCCAAACCTCATTCGTTTTACTTGACTGCCACATTTAGATTCTCAGTGCAGTGCCTCTGCTTGCTTTAAATTTTTTCAAAAATATGCTAAATTTTATAAGCCATAGGACAGTCAGAAAAAGAGACTCTATACCTATTGGTTTAAGTACCTCTCCTTTGAGTTCTAAATATTAGGCCCTGATGATGCTAGATATAATTCTGAGCATAGTCTAGAATTAAATGTTCTTTTCTGCAGACTGTGAAATGCTAAATGATTTATTTCAACTTTGAGTATTAACTATTTTTTCCTGTTTCACCCAGTCTTAAACAATTTTAACTTATTTAATACCTTCTCAAATTCCAATCAAATAACAATATAGTATGGATTTTTATAAAGATCCTAGAATTTCCTCTTCTGAAACACCATCCAATCAACTATTCACATCAACGAAAACTGGACGTGGAGTGTTATAAAAATCCTGCTCAAAAGCATATGTTAAACCATTACCCTTTTCTAGTAAGTATAAATTTTATTTATTTATTTTTAAGTATAAATTTTAAATGGCCAGTTAATAACATGCCTCACATGGGACTCCAGAAAGGTATCTTTTAGTCACTCTTGAATGATTTCCCCCTCCCCTTTCAGGTACTTGGTACCGATAGTAGTATCATAGAATGAAAAACCTAAAACTAAAACTAAGCTCCTTCTTTTTCTTCTTTCTTGTTTATCTCTATGCAATACACTGGCTTTGGTGAGAAACACTGTGATAACCAAATGTGCATGTGTGTGTATCTCTGAATGATATACCTTTGGGGTGCCTGGCTGTTCAGTCAGTAGAGTATGTTACTCTTAATCTCGTGGCTGTGAGTTTGAGTCCCACGTTGGGTGTAGAGATTAATTAAAAATAAAGTCCTAAAATAAGATCTCTGAATGATATATTTGCAACCATTTATGACCTTTGTCTATCGATAAATTGCCTATCCTCTCTGATTCTTGGTTTCTCCTTATGTAAAATGTTGGGTAAAAAATTACTTCTCAAAGATGATATGAAGATTAGATGCCATAATATACATGGAAATATTTTTGTGAAATATAAACAGTTATATGTGTGTTATATGCTCCCTGGGAACATTCTGGTGTACTACACATATGAATCACAGAAAAGACAATTTTATAAAAGAAAACAGTTTTTCTAGCCCAATTCCTAGTACACAGTAGTGTGTGTTCAATATATTTTATTGGACCAATGAGTTTATGTAAACTTAACCCATTCAGAAGTCATAATAAATTATGCCTAACATCACACTAAGAACTTGAGATTCAAATGGATGAAACAGGGTCCATGAAACTCATGGTCTAGTAGGGGAACACCCCTAGAAACAAATAACTACAAAGACAGGTACTCCCAAAACTTTCACCCTCTTAGGCTTCTGTTCCATTGATGACCACATCTTCTTGTGTTTTCATCCTCTTTCTCTCTACTGGTCCTCCCCATTGACAAATAAACCATGCTACCATTTCTGTCACAGTTACAGTTTAGTGAGTGAGACAGACCATACTTCAAGGAACTGCAGGATTCACAGTGGAATTTCATGTTAAAGGTAAATGGAAAGGGATGGCAATGGTGAACTTGTAGGATGAGATGTCTGACTACAGTTACTGAGAACATGGTGAGGTCATTCGCCAAGACAGAGAACCCAGAAAGAGGACAATTATTAGGGAAGGTGGGCTTTCTTTGAAAGGTGGCAGGTTCAGATGTAGATGAATATATCTTAAAATGTTTAATGCTTCATATTTGGCAAATTCAGCTCAAATTATGGCTCTGATGTACATTAGCTCTATTGTGTTGGGAAATTCACTTTTATGTGTTGAAGGTTCCATTTGCCCAACATCATTGATAAAATTTAAAAAAAAACTACAAGACATAATATGGCTGAGTGGTTGAGAATGCAGACTCTGGGATTGGATTGCCTGGGTTTGAAAATCAATGCTACCTCTTACTTGCTTGAGAGTGAGCAAATTTAAACCTTCTAGTATTCTCACAGGGGTCTTATGAAAATTCAACAACTTTATATGTTAAGTATTGCAGAACAGTGCCTGGTATACAGCAACTGCTATATGCTTGCTAAATATATTAAAAATACATAATTTAAAGTTTATTGCAAATCTCATAGGATATGTGAAAATAATAAATATTAGTTGCTATTATGCCATGATACTCTCATCTAAAATCATGATTTTTAAAAATGTCATGGCATGTGGCATAGCCACTCTGGAAAACAGTATGGAGGTTCCCCCAAAATTTGAAAATAGAGCTACCCTAGAACCTAGCAATTGCACTACTAGGTATTTATCCAAAGGATACAAAAATAGTGATTTAAAGGGGCACATGCACCCCAATGATTATGGAAGTATTATCAACAATAGCCAAATTTTGGAAGGAGCCCAAGTGTCCATCAACTGACAAATGGATAAAGAAAATGTGATATATATATATATATATATATATATATATATGTATATGTATATATATATATATATAATGGAATGTATATTTTATATGTATATATATAATGGAATAAATGTATTTATATGTATATATGTATATATAATGGAATATTACTCAGCAATCAAAAAGAATGAAATGTTGCAATTTGCAACAATGTGGATGGAGCTAGGGTGTATAATGCTAAGTGAAATAAGTCAGAGAAAGGCAAATATCATGTGATTTCACTCATATGTAGAATTTAAGAAACAAAACAGATGAATATAGGGGAAGGGAAAGTAAAATACGATAAAAACAGAGAGGGAGGCAAACCATAAGAGACTGAAATACAGAGAACAAAACTGAGGGTTGCTGGCAGAGAGTTTAGCATGTGCTAAATGGGTGATGGGTATTAAGGAGGGCACTTCTTGGGATGAGCACGGGGTGTTATATGTAAGTGATGAATCACTAAATTTGATTTCTGAAATCATTATTGTACTATATATTAACTAATCTAGATTAAAAAAAATGTCATGGCATGTCTTCATAGCTGAAAATTCTTTTAACTTTAAGATGGAATTCCGCTGTGAATCCTACAATTCACTGAAGTACTTGTCTGACTCACCCACTAAACTGTGACTGACAGAGATAGTAGCATGGCTTACTCAGGACTACTAATCTGTAGTCATCTGATTTTTCAAGTGTGGTCCTCAACAAGGGTCCGTTTTCTATGGCCAGGGAAGCTCAGTAGCAACTTCAATACACTGGCACCATGAGTTGCCCTGCTGAGGATGTAGCCCTCAGGCTGAGGTTCATGATAAGACCTGAGGTCTCCCAATTTGTTCTTCTCCTTTTCTTCTGAACTTCCCCCTAACATTCCCCTCTGTCTGACATTTCTCTTTTTCTTACTGCCCTTTGGCATCAGGCGCATAAATGTCCTATCCTCTGGCAAAGTGCTATTAGGACTAGTTATGAGATAGACTTTAAATATGTGGATTTTGAGCTTCTGGAAGTAGGTGAACTTCAAAATCCAAATAATAGATAAAATATATTCAAATAGAGGTATTGTCTTTAGAGTGGAAGCAGTAAATGTTTGCTTAGCTTTTCATTTAACTCTAAGAAACAGAATCATATTAAATAGAGTTTCTGTGGGTCTATAGCCACTTGTCACCACATAGGTGTTTTGCAACCTCACTGGGGCCCTCACTGCTATCTAGAAATGTTGCTCTGTTTTCTCAGTTCTCTTTCCCCTTCTCCATAGAGCTACACAAATTCTGCTCCCTTTTCTCCTAACCTCTTACCTTAAACGTTTTCTCCTCACACTTAGCAAATGACTCTGACTTTTACCTTTCCAAGGAAAACAAATCTCCCAAGTGTAACATACCTCAATTTCATAACACAAACATACAACCTTCTTTATACCCTTATCCTGCCTTTCCTCCTTCCCTCTGGGTATAATAGAAGAGGTAGCCTTCCCTCCATCTAAGCTAAATTCCTTCTCTGTGCTTCCTATCACAAGTCATTCAACTCTCTCAGGCTCTTGTTCCATTGGTTACCACATCTTCCTATGTCTTCAGGATTTCCCTCTCTCCTGGATCCTCTCAACAAATAAGGGTGCCCGAGTGTCTGTCATCTTGAAAACAATAAAACTCTTTTTCTATCTGACATCACCTTTGAGCTACCATTCCATTTCTCTCTTCTCCTTCATAGTTAAACTACTTGAGTGAATTATTTAGACTCACTGAATATAATTCCTTATCTCCCACTCATTCTTCAACACACTGTCATCTGCCTTCCCACCTTGCCACTCAATTAAAACAGTTCTTGTTAATGATCTTTACTATGTCACTGTCATTGTATTGTAACATACACTTTACAACTCCCTCCTTAAAATGCTGTATAACCCTATTCTGTGACTTTGCTTTCTCCTGATTTCCCTGTTATTTTGATGACCACTCCTTTTTTAAATGATCCCTTTGTAAGCACTCTTCTCTCTGCCTATTCCAAAAAATTGTTTTATTAATATATAAATTATAGCCATAATCTTAACCCATTTAAAGTGTATAATTCAATGGTTGTTAGTGCATTTACAGAGTTGTGCTACAATCATCATAACCTAACTTTAAAATATCTTCAACATGACAAAAAGAAACCCTTTATATATTTGAGATCAATCTCCATTCTCATTTCCTTCAGCCATAGGCAACAATTAATCTACTTTTTGATTACATGAATTTTCCCATACTAGGCATTATATATAAAGAAATCATACCGTACGTAATGTATTATGTCTAGCTCCTTGTTCATCCATGTAATGGCATAATATTCCATTCCCTTTTATTGCTGAATAATATCTCATTGTGTGGATATACTATATTTTATTTATATGTTCATCAGTGGTTAAACATGTACGTTGTTTTCATTTTTGGCTGCTATGAATAATGCTGCTATAAATATTCATAAACAAATATTTTTGTGGAATATGTTTTATTTATCTTGGGAATATATCTAGTAGAATTGTTGGGTCATGTGGTAACTCTGTGTAACGTTTTAAAAACTGCCCAACTATTTTCCAAAGTGGTAGTGATACTTCACACATATGAGGGCTCCTATTACTCCATATCTTCACTATCACTTCTTATTTTTTAGTCTTTTTTATTATAGTCATTCTAATCGGTGAGACGTGGTTTTCTGTTGTGATTCTAATTTGCATTTCGCTAATAACTAATAATGTAGAGCATCTTTTCATGTGCTTATTGTCCACTTGTATATTTCTTTGGAGAAATGTCTTTTTAAATCCTTTGCCAATTTTTAATTGCATTATTTGTTTTATTACTGACTTGTAAATATTCTTTAATATTCTGGATACAATACAGGTTGTTGATCATTTTATTGTTTTTAAAGCTTTTATTTAAATTCTACTTAGTTAACACACAGTGTAATATTAGTTTCAGGTGTACAATAGAGTGATTCAACACTTCCCAGTGCTCATCACAAGCGCAATCCTTAATCCCCATAACCTATTTAACCCATTCACCCACCCACCTCTCCTTTGGTAACCATCAGTTTGTTCTCTATAGTTAAGAGCCTCTTTATTGATTTGTCTCTCTCTTTTTTTCTTTCTTCCCCCATACGATCATTTCAATAAATGCAGAAAAAGCATTTGACAAAGTACAACATCCATTCATGATAAAAAGAAAACCCTTAAAAAATCAGTTTAGAGGGAACATACCTCAACATAGTAAAGGCACATATGAAAACCCCACAGCTAATATCATCTTCAATGGGGAAAAACTGACAGCTTTTCCTCTATGGTCAGGAACAAGACAAGGATGTTCATTCTCACCACTATTATTTAACATAGTAGTGAATGTCCTAGTCACAGCAATCAGACAACAAAAAGAAATAAAAGGTATCCGAATTAGCAAGGAAGAAGTCAAACTTTCACTATTTGCAGATTACATGATGCTATATACAGAATATCTAACAGACTACACCAAAAAATTGTTAGAACTAATACATGAATTCAGCAAAGTCGTAGGATACAAAATCAATGTACAGAAATCTGTTGCATTTCTATATACCAGTAATGAAGCAGCAGAAAGAGAAATTGAGGAATCAGTTCCATTTACAATTGTACCAAAAAAAAAAAAAACATAAGATACCTAGGAATAAACCTAACCAAAGAGGTGAAAGACCTATACTCTGAAAACTATGAAACACTGGTGAAAGAAATTGAAGATGACATAAAGAAATGGAAATAAATTCCATGCTCATGAATTGGAAGTACAAGTATGACAAAATGTCTATACTACCCAAAGCCATCTACACATTTAATGCAATCCCTATCAATATGCCAATAGCATATTTTTCACAGAGCTATAACAAACAATTCTTAAATTTGTATGAATCTACAAAAGACCCCAAATAGCCAAAGCAACCTTGAAAAAGAAAGGCAAAGCTGGAGGTATCACAATTCCAGACTTCAAGTTACATTACGAAGCTGTAGTGATCAAAACAGTATAGTACTGGTGCTAAAATAGACACATAGATTAAGGGAACAGAATAGAAAACCCAGAAATGAACCCACAATTATATGGTCAATTAATATTCGACAAAGTAGGAAAGAATATCCAATGAGAAAAAGATAGTCTCTTTAACAAACGGTCTTGGAAAACTGGACAGCAGCATGCAAAAGCATAAAACTCGACCACTTTCTTACCCCATACAGAAAAATAAAATCAAAATGGATGAAAAACCTAAATGTAAGCTTGAAACCCTAAAAATCCTAGAAGAGAACACAGCCAGTAACTTCTTTAACATCAGCCATAGCGAATTCTTTCTAGATATGTCTCCTGAGGCAAGGGAAACAAAAGCAAAAAGAAACATTTGGGATTTCATCAAAATAAAAAGCTTCTGCACAGTGAAGGAAAAAATCAACAAAACTAAAAGGCAACTTACTCAACTGAGAAGATATTTGCAAATTACGTACTTGATAAAAGGTTAGTATCCAAAATATTTAAAGAACTTGTACAACTCAACACCCAAAAACCAAATAATTCAATTTAAAAAATGGACAGAAGACATGAATAGACATTTTTCCAAAGCAGACATACAGATGTCCAACAGACATATGAAATGATGCTCAACATCACTGATCATCAAGGAAATATAAATCAAAACTAAAATGAGCTATGACCTCACACCTGTCAGAATGACTAACATCAACAACATAAGAAACAACAGGTGTTGGTAAGGATGTGAAGAAAGAGGAGCGTTCTTGCACTGTTGGTGGGAATGCAAACTGGTGCAGCCACTCTGGAGAACAATATGGAGGTTCCTCAAAAAGTTAAAAATAGAACTACCCTATGATCCAGCAATTGCACTACTATGTATTTACCCAAAGTATACAAAAATACTAATTCAAAGGGATAAGTGCACCATGATGTTTATAGCAGCGTTATCTACAACAGCCAAATTATGTAAACTGCCCAAGCGTCCATCAACTGATGAGTGGATAAAGAAGCTTTGGTATATTCAATGGAATGTTACTCAGCCATATAAAAGAATGAAATCTTGCCATTTGCAATGGCATGGATGGAGCTAGAGGGTATTATGTTAAGTGAAGTAAGTCAGAGAAAGACAAACACCATATGATTTCACTCACGTGTAGAATTTAAGAAACAAGCAGATTGTTGATCATTTTAAAAAGCCAACTTTTTCTATTGTTTTTATAATGTTTCATTTAACTTTCATTCCATTCTTGTGTATTACCTTCTTTTTAAATTAAACTCTACACCCAATGTGGGGCTCTAACTCACAAATCTGAGATCAAGAGTTGCATGCTCTACCAGCTGAGCCAGCCAAGCACCCCTTTTTGCTTGCTTTGTGTTTACTTTGGTCTTTTTATAGGAACTTATAATTACAAATTTTCACTTAAGTACTGCTTTAGCTGTTATCTCAAGTTTTTGTGTTTTGATTATATCCATCTCGAAGCTTTTTTCTAATTTTCATTGTGATTTTTTTCTTTGATCCATTGTTTATTTAGGAATGTATTGCTTAATTTCCACATATTTGTGAGTTTCCCACATTGCTCTCTATGGTTGATTTCTAATTTAATTCCATTTTGGTTAGAGAGCATAATTTGTATTATCTCAGTCTTTAAAATCCATTAAGGAATGTTGATGGCCTAGCATATGGAGGGGTCTGTTTTGGAGAAGGTTTTGTGTACTTGACAGGAATGAATATTTTATGGCTGTCTGGTGGAGTGGTCTTTAGATATATGTTACTTTACTCACTTTATAGTAGTGTTCCTTTGTTGCTACTAGTATTCTGGAACTACCAGTCCCCTCCTAATTGCTCACTATTGAGATTCCCATTGTTTTCAACAATGCTCTTTGGCATGAATTTTTCTAGGTTCTTTTCCAAATAAATTCAGTCCCTTCAAGCAAAGCTGCTGTGCTTGGTTCTCATAGCCTGCCTCTACACCTAGGCAGAAACTCCAGACAACTGTACTGGAACAAGGGGTGGGTATAGTAGGCAACTTATCCTGCAGTAACACCCTGACTGGGTACTGGGGAATATGGTAGTCCATGGTTATTTCAGATTGCCCTACTTCACCATACAAATGTATCATGGCAGAGGAGAATGGGATCCTGCTGTTCTTGACCTGTCATGCCTAAGGCTGAGACCTCGCTCTGTAATTGAGAGTCAGTCCTTTAACCCAGGCTTGCCTGTAATAGTGCTTCTGCAACATGGGGCTGCAAGGGTACAGAGACACCTGGTGGTCTTCTCCTCTTGGGGTGAAGGCATAACCCTAGACTAGCAACTGAGGGGATAGGGAGCCCCCATCTTCTTGAGCACATCTGTATCTTGAGTAGATTGTCACATGGAGCTGGGGGAGATAGAATACCTCAAATGGCACAGATTCTCACTATTTTTATACAGATTTAGTAGATTTTCTTGAACAAATCTTTATTATTTGCTGTGTGCCCTTATGACAATTTCTTGTGTGTGTGTGTGTGTGTGTGTGTAAAATTGTCACCAATTAAATGGTATTTCATAGGGGGATGGGTCCACCAAGATCCTCAACCATTCTGAAGTCCTGAACCCATCCTTAAATATTGATACTCCTCCTCTTTGCTGCCCTCTCTCTACACTCTCTCCTAGATGAACTTGTGCATACCCACTTCTTCATCTACTGCCCACCTACTGATGACTCCAAAATCTCTACCTCCAGCTCATTCTTCTTTCCTAGGCTGCATCTGTGTGTATCTCTGGCCTTTTGGATATCTCCAGGTTAATATCCTTTGGTTACTGGAAACTAACAGTTACAAAGTTAACTCATCTATTCTCAGCCCCAGGGAATGGTACCATCAACCCTGTTGCTCCAGTGAGATATATCAGTAATATATACCTCTCTTTCATTTTCAACATCCATTAATCAACTCATACCCCTTTAAACCCTATACATTTCTAAAAGGTATGTATACCTTAAAAAATCCACTTTTTTAAAGTTTATTTATTTTGAGAGAGAGAGAGAGAGAGAGGGACAGGGGCTGAGAGAGAGGAAGACAGAGAATCCCAATCAGTGTAAGTGCAGAGCCTGATGCAGGGCTTGAACCCATGAACTATGAGATCATAAAGTTGGACACTTAACTGACTGAGCCATCTAGGTGCCCTAAAATGTATTCACTTCTATCAACATGGTCAACATGTTAATTCAGGTCACCATCGTTTCTCACTTGGATTATTACCACAATCTCCTCTCCTTTTTCAAACAATTTTCTACTCTTCAGACAAATTGATGTCATGTCTCCTCTCAAATCTCTGACAAGTTGCATCAGATCCTCTATAATCTGGCTTTTTCTTAGCCCATTGTCTTCATCTCTAGAAGAACTTTTCTTCTCCGCACCTTCAGATTATGTTCTAGACATAATAAGCAATTTCCTATTCCTAAAATCACCATATTTTTAAGTTTATTTATTTATTTTGAGAGAGAGAGGGAGAGAGAGGATCCCAAGCAGGCTCTGCATGGTCAGCGCAGAGCCTGATGTGGGGCTCAAACTCACGAACCATGAGATCATGACCTGAACTGAAATCTAGAGTCTGATGCTTAACTGACTGAGCCACCCAGGCACCCTAAAAGTACCAAGTTTTTATCCAGCTTCCAGAACCTCACATCTACTCTTCCCTCTTTTTGGAACACTCACACTTCCAACCATTTCTCCTAGCTAAGTCCTATTCATCCTTCGGGTGTCAAGTTATATGGCATTTCCTCTGAGAATCCATCCCCAAACCCACTAAACTAAGTTAGCTCCCCTACTATGTGCTGACAGCACCCGCTGAATCCCCACTATTGTAAAAAACACTTGATACATTTCGTTGGGATTTCTTGTTTCATTATCTGCCTCCCCAATACAATGAGAGCTCCGTTAAGATATGGGCCATGTCTGATTTGCCTAATTAATGTATCCCTAGAAGTAACAGAATTCTTAGCCTAAAGTGCTAATAGTTCTGAATAGTTTATCACAACTAACGCTCAGTTGTAAGGATGGAGATACTAGATAAATACAAGTACTTTCCTATTTATCTACCAGGTTAGATGAAAAAACGTAACTAAAAATTTTACTGATTGGAACATGATAGAGAATCTTTCTTCATATACAGAACATACTAATATTTAATTCAATATTAGAAAAAGGTAATAATAAATAGATTTGGACAGTGAGATGTTCTTGGGTAGCAGAGTGTTCCTGGGAAGGGTTTCCTTGCTCTAAATAAGAATACCCAATCCAAGATTGAGTAATTCCTAAAATGTTCACTAGGGAGACAGATGCCATTGCTGATATCATATACAGCATAATATAGTTTTCCCTCACTATCTGAAAGTAGAGCATTCCTATGAAACCTTTCCTAAGCTTGCAAAAAGTGGAGAGGCAATTACCATTAAGTTATATGGAAAAAGTTTTGAGTGTTCCCAGACCCAAAAAATAACCTCTTAGGCTTTTCTGATACCTTTAGACACATCTTTTTTTTTTTTTTTTAATTTTTTTTTATAGACATATCTTGCTAATAGATGCAATGGAGATAAAATACAGATGGCTCACAGACACAGTTCAAAGCTATTGTACTTTGATGCAGAGATGCTGAGTATAGTTCTTGGGGAAGGAACTTCGTGTGGGGTCACTCTCACTACTGGGGTGCATGCTGCCCTATAAGGCAGTTGCTGCAAAACAAACACTGAACACTATTTTTGCTTTTTTGCCTTTTTTTTAAAAAAGACAAAAGCACAAATTCTCTTCAGATTTCTTTCATTTAGCAAAAATAGGTACAGTAGTGCCTCCTTATCCACAGAGGATATGTTCCAAGACCCCCAAGTGGATACCTGAAACCATGTATCATACCAAACCCTATATATTTTCCCTATACATAATACATACATACATATAATAAAGTTTAATTTATAAGTTAGAAACAGTAAGAGATGAATAACTGATGATAAAACGTAAGAATTATAATATACTAAGTTATGTGAATGTGGCCTGTCAAAACATCTTATTGTACTGTACTCACCCTTCCTCTTATGATGATGTAAGATGATAAGATGCCTATAAGATGAGATAAAGTGAGGTAACTTATGCAGGCATTGTGATGTAGCTTTTGGCTATTATTGACCTTCTGATGATAGGTGAGAAGGATCATCTGTTTCTGGAACGTAGTTGACTATGGGTAACTAAGACTTTAGAAAGCAAAACCATGGAGACACCTGGGTAGCTCAGAGTCCCCCGCTCACACACGCACTCTCTATCAAATAAAAAAAAAGCAAAACCATGGATAAAGACTATGGTAATAGGTCTTTCATAAAAGAGAAGTGGCCTAATGTGAACTTATGAAAAGTGGAGGATAACTGTACTAAGGATGACTCCGCAGTCTATTTATGTCTTTGTAACAGCCAAAAAATAAGGTCTAAGTTTGAGTGGGTAGACAAAAGGAAAAGGGAAAATTGTTACCAATATTGTTCTAAGTCCTCTATACCCTCAGTACTGGCCCCAAAAAGTATAAACTTCCAGAGGTCCTAGCCTGCATCTTTACACTGCTGTGTAGACTGACACAGGGAAAGGTGGTAAGTCTTCTTGGACCACGGTTGGGCTTTTTGGTTCCCCATGTTTACCATCTTGGCAAAGGTGGAGCACTAAATTTATTATACATTGTCAGTCCTGTTCTTCTTTGTCTTAATATAGAGCATGAGTTTTGGAGTAATACAAAACTGAATTTCTATCCCCAACCAATCACATTCTAGCCTTTTGATTCAATTAATTTCAGGTTCACATCTTTGATTCTGGGACTATAAATTTGAGATACCTTAAATACTGTTTGGAGATTGAGTTGCAGGAAAAGCTTTCCCTTCTCCATGGATATGGGAAACCCTTTGTACATGATTTGAAACTGCATTCTCAGTTTCTGGTAGTGATGGGGGGAATGGTGGGGAGGTGGAAGGACGTCCCTAGGTCATTTGGAGCAAGCCTATGCTAGGGAACCAGTTTAACATGGGAACCTAGAAAATATATGGCCTGTGAAATAGTTGTAAATTGTGTTTATTATGTACGCCTCACACAATCTGGTAATCTTCAGTAAAATCTTATTAGAAGTTACAGTCTGGTCTCTTGTATGTTGTATGAAATTGGGGGAAGATGATGGCACATTCTGGAGTAAAAATGTAGAAGAGGCAGAACAGGATTTCATTCCCAGAGTCCAGATTACTGGTGTCCTTGTTTACCAGTTGAAAACCACTGTGCCCAGAAGAACAGCAACCTAATGAGGATCAGAGGCTACAGAGAGAGAGAGAGACAGAGAGAGAGAGAGAGAGAGATGGTAGCTTGCTGAAGATTCAGAGATGATAGAAGGAACTTTATGAAAAACCAGCTAGTAGCAAGCCTACTTTTAGCCAATAAATTGCAACTGTGTGATTTATTAAAGGGGCACCTCCTCTGAATTGATGCCCACTCCCTCACCCCCATTTCCACCAGCTTGGTGAGTAGAAAGTTTGTGTGGGAATTAGGAAACAAAAAACCAAAAACAAAACAAGGCTATTGTGTCCTGCATTAGGACTTGGTGAGTACAGGGCATGGTCTGGATTTCAGACCCAAGTTTCATGCTATGCCTGCTGCACTTATGCAGGACAGAAGTAGCAAAAATTTCATAATGGCCCTGAGCATTAGCCTAAAAAATTCTGAGGAATGGCAAGGTACCTATGTGGTGGGTGCTTAACAATAAAAGGGGTCATGAATTTTTGAAAATATTCTGGTGGAAGGGGCTCACCTGTGCCATTTGTTTGGGTCACATATATTTATATTTGAAAAGAAAAAGGCTGGAATATATATATACACATATACATTTTTCAAATATGATTATTCTGGGTAGGGCATATGATCATATGTGATTTTTTTTATTCATGTATTTTGGAGGAAATTTTCCAAATTTTCTGAAATTAAGATAAATTAATTTTGTAATCAGAAAAAAATTTGATTTTTTTAAAGATAAGTTGCAGAATGGGAGTGTTATCTCATCTGGAACCTAAGTTTATTTCCATCATTGAGGTTCAAAGTTTTTTGGTCATGTCTGGCATGCTGATGACACTAAAAATCTTTTTGCATGTGGAACTGGGAGACCTTCAAGGAAATAATCCACATTGAGGGAAGAGCAAATATGCCAATATGTTTAGCAGGAAGAAAACCTAGGTTTTTGGGGAGGAGGGATGAGTGCCTGTCTGGGTTATAGATTTGTCTTTTAACCAGCCTTCCCTTCTTAAGGCTTAGGGATATCAGGGGCCTACAAATAAACAACAAAGAAATTGTTTTTCAATTTTTATTATGGAAAGTTTCAAATATATACAAAAGTATAGAGAAGAGTATAACAAACTCCCAAATATCTGTCACACAGCTTCAAAAATTATCAATTTATCACCAATCTCATTTTATCTATATGCTTGTCTACCCCACCCCCAGATTATTTTGAAGCAGATATCAGTAGCATATCATTTCATCTATAAAACTTACAGTACATTTCTCTAAAAGATAAGAATTAAAAAAAACAACCACAGTACCATATCACATCTTAAAAAAAACCCAATAAATTGGGAGATGTGTAATTTCAAATTCTGTAAGGACTGAGGAAACAATATATTTCACTGGTACCATGAGTAAAAGTGTAACACTAAAATGGAGCTCACATTTTTGCCAATGATGTAACTGCTTTATAAATGCAAAAGAAGAAAACTACCATTTTAAAGCCACTTTGGGGCCTCCATACGAAGCTTGGTAAGAGTGTTGACATTACAAACCCCGTGGCAAAACTCCATAAAATTAGCTCTAAACATCTTTGTCGTTTTTCTTAAAGTTGCTCTCTTGAATACAGCTGTCCCAAGTCCTCTCTATATAAATTCTTCATCTTCTATTCCCTTCTACAGAAGATTTTTTTTCTTCAATGCCTTTTCTAAGTGACAACAATTTAACTGACTCTCCTCCACATTCTCATATGCAGAAACTAAGTGGAATGAGAAGCCAGCTGAGTGTACCGGAAAAGGGGATGAAAATTGGCCAACTGTATCAGTAAGACAGGCAAAAGAAAACCTAGGCAAAGTAAGTGGTGTAATAACTTTGGAAACTGCCTGTACTGCAGTTTTTGTTGGCTCTGGCACCAAATAATACAGTATACTGAATCTATAAACTGAGAAATACAATCTTTTTCAAAGGGATGGTAAGATTACATGAAAGAAGTAGTTAGGGCATTGCAAAAACATCAAATATATCATTTTAAAATGTATTTTTATAAAAATTCACAATATTATCTTGTGTTCATTGATTTATTTTATAGTTAGTTTTATAGCAAGTGATATTTTTGAATAAAATTTTCAGCGAAGTAACAACAGTACAAAAAACACTAAAGTTGTTACGCAAAGGACCAATTCTACAAAATGTTGCCCTTAAGTGAGTGATAGGGTAAATCTCAAAATGGTGCTAGCCACTGTGTGATATGACAGAGAATTATGGGTAATAATTCTTGTCCTTGAACATCTTACAACTACCTTGAAAAGTTTCTGAAACACCTGATAGGGGAAAGCCTCACACATGGAGCCCACACAGCACATATTCTACTAGCACCAGATTGAAAGGGGAATGTTTTGCCACATTGTGATTACAAAATGTGAATTCAATCAAAGAACTCTCAGAGATATCAATCGAATTTCAAGTAGTGTTTCATATGCAGAATATGCAAAGAGTAAGGAAACATGGTAGTCCTTGCTCTCAAGTCTAATGGAGATGGTCTATACATCAAAAAAGCGCAACAAAAGGCTATAGGTGCTGAAATAAAGAGTCTGTTCGTGTACAATAGTACAACAACCAGGGCAAGAAAAGTCAGTGGCATAGACAGGTAAGGAGTGTCCCAAGATAAAGGAGGAAAATCAGATGAGCTGTCTCCTTGGAAACATTTTCGGAAATGCTCACCTCCACTTGAAAATTCCACTGATCAGCGGTTCACATCAATTATTCTTTAAAGGCAATCCTGAAGATCTTTGCTGTTCACCTGGAAAAACAAATCAACATATAATTAGCAGGCTTATATACTAATTTAACAACTCCTCCAATTGACAAATTTATAACGGGACTATGATCTCCATTGCTCACTTTGCATTTGGAAAGCCTTCACAGGATTATCTAGTGCAGATGCAATGTGAGTCTGGATAAGAACTTGAAGGAATTACAGGTTTTATTATGAAACAAAAAAGTCAGGAAAGCAGTGATACTACAAGTTTTGCAAAAAGGTAGGCGGTCATGTAAGACATAAAAAATTCTATATTCCATGTTCTGGACTGTAGGCTTATGGAAATAATTCAGGGTAGTTTCCACCCATCAAAGAGTTTGTGGTCTAGCTGCACAACCATGCCAATAAGTATGATAAATTGTGAGAACCGTTGTGGTAGATACACAGGAGGAAGTATCTAAACCTGGTGGTCAGGACACAGCTTAAATGAACCTGACAGTGAATCCTGAAAGATATCATGACTTATTCTAAATGTTTCTGCCAAAAAAAGGATGAGAAAAAAAGCCCACAACATATTTACAGGCTAATAATTCTTAGTAATAGGTTAGTATGAATACTGTGCATTTATGTCTTAGTCAAATACTTAAGAAGCAAATAAAACGATGCATTATTATCTCTAAGAATGACAAGTTAAGCCTCCAAAGTATTCGAGACAGAATTTCAGGTGGAAGAGTCTTCTCATAGTTAATAAAGTATTTTTTTATTATCTCAAATTTTTATAAATTTTATATTAAAAAAAACACCTTAGCATCATATAGACAACTTGGCTGAAGTTAGCATGAGCCATAACTGGAGCCAGTTTTCAACCCTAAGTCTGTCTGACTTCAAACCCTAACTGTAATTTCTATCACACCAAACTGTCTCATAAAAATGTCATGTTTTACTTCAATCACCATAGTGACTTTTCCACCTCTCATAGTGCTGTTTGCCCACAAACACTTAAAATCTGCTAAATACAGTATAACAGTTTTTCTGGAGACAACTACCAAGAATATATTGATAAAACTATGGTTTTGTCTGGTGGCTCTTCCACATGGGATGCCTGAAAGTAAAAAGCCTTTGCCCAGTCAAATATATCTTGTGTGTGTGTGTGTGTGTGTGTGTGTGTGTACATAAATTTCTAGAAAAAAAAGTATATATTATAGTCACAGGATCAATTATTTCCAGTATACCTATATATCTATATTAACCTCTAGTGTTTTCTCTTTATTCATTAAGAAGAATAAACTATTTGACCAGCTGGAAATGTAAGCTGTTTATAAAACATACAGAAAATAAATTTCTGATGCATGTCTGTAAACCTTAACTATCTGTGGAGAGTACTCTTGTCCTTTTTTTATCAAGGGGAGGGCTGAAAAACCAAACAAATAATGTACAAATGACTTTTTAACATTCTTAGAAGGAAAAAAAATCCCAACTGTGCATCAATCTTTGGAGCACTGAGGTGACATACATTTTTTACCTTTGGTCACCTGTTTTGGCCTCAAAGTCTTGGTCTTAAGAGTAAAAAAGGATTTCCGTGGATCTTTTAACTATTCTGACAAGGCTAGGCTCCAGAGAATATTTCACAAAAACAGCTTAAATGAACCTGACAGTGAATCCTGAAAGATATCATGACTTATTCTAAATGTTTCTGCCAAAAAAAGGATGAGAAAAAAAGCCCACAACATATTTACAGGCTAATAATTCTTAGTAATAGGTTAGTATGAATACTGTGCATTTATATCTTAGTCAAATACTTAAGAAGCAAATAAAACGATGCATTATTATCTCTAAGAATGACAAGTTAAGCCTCCAAAGTATTTGAGACAGAATTTCAGGTGGAAGGGGTTTTTATCAGCAAACAGATCTATAAAATAAAGATCCAATATGTCTGCTGTGTTAAGGAGGTATTTAAGAATCTTCTTGAATAACTAAGTTATTGGGGAAAGATATCTTTAGGTCTTTTTGAGATTCTATGAACAGTGAAAGTCTGTTTGGAATTAAATGTGCTCAAATATAAATACAATATATATCACTTTTAAGGGAATAATAGAAAAATATTCAATAACTATATTTGATCAAACTATATAATTCAGATGATGAAACTATCGCTGGTTTTAAAAATTCACTCCTTTTTAAATTTACTTTGAGATCATTAGTGCCAAAAATGTTTTGTGAACTGATGCTTGTACTTTATCTGTGCTTGAATTTGTAGAAAGATCTGTTTCCAAAATAGTGGCACCAAAATTCTTTAGAAAGTGCAACAGAATACACATTTTAACATCGATCATATAAACATATTAATAATTTGTAGAATTATAATGCAAACCAAATGGAGAAAAGTATGAGTATTCTGAAGAGTAAAACAAAGAACACAAGAGGGCAGCACACAAAAGTATACATCCTAAAAGTCAACAAATAAAGTTCAAAAACACAACTATTCTATAGTCTTAAAAGAAGGCAGAGTACTGATTAGGAGGAGAAATGCTATGGACTTTTGAGTTACAAGTAATGTTAATTTCTTGAGCTGGATTCTGGTTACATGTATGTATTCACTATGTAATAACTGATAAAGCTGTACAGTTAGAATTTGTACATAGCTCTATATGTTGTAAAACAGTAAAATATTAATTTCTAACAAAGGGTACCTGTTACAGTTTTACCAGTAATGTTTTTAAAAACAGGTTACTTTGACTAACAAATATTTTAAATGTTAAAATTAATTATGTAAATGTTTACATTATTTTCTATTTTATACTCATTATTAACTACCGGAATGTTTTAAAACTGTTTAAGTGTTACATATGGCATCACATTTCCACCATTAGTATCCTCTTAACAAAGCAGGTTTTACTTTTACCTAACTACTGAATGGCCAGGGAAATAAACGTAGTTTCAGAAGAGGAACCTATGAAATTTAGATAAGATTCCGGATTTCAAACAAGTATTTAAGCAAATGCAAGAGCTTTTAAGTAAACATCCCAAAAAAGTTTGTACTGTGATACAAAACGTTTATCCTAAATCTTTAAGACATATTGATCAATGTCCTGACAGTTTAAGAAGTCTGTACCAGCCAAGTATCAAGAAAGGTACATTACTGAATTGGAATTCATTCACCATATAAAATCCATGCCTATGGTTACTGTCAGGAAGGTTAACTGGAATGTCACTCAATTCAAATATGTGAAATAACTTTCTTCCAAACACAAGTTAATATTGAGAGAACCATGGTTATTCTAGGGTATTAAGAAATGGGCAACGGAGTTGGAAGTTGGATACACTAAGTCACACTCTACGAATAGAATACAGTTTTCATGATAATATGTACACATCAGGATGTGTTTGGCTAACAATACTTTCCCAAGAAGATATTCAAGATATTCATAAAGTAATATGTTGTTAAAGTACATTTGGGCTATATGGGAAATGCCCATTTCAAATAAGCAGCAAAAAATTACCACTAGTGAAATTTTTTTAAAAAGCAAATTATGTCCCTATGAATAAAGAAACTTCTGAAAAGGGCAAATTAGATCACATCACTGAACACAAAATTATTGCTCAGTAAGGAAAGACCACAAGATGTGAAATTTCTGAAATATTTAAAAAAGAAATCCGTAACTGATCTTTAAACCAATTGCTATCATAGAAGGGCTTGCTAGCAATGGCTAATGCTGTGAATGAGAAAGCGGGTTAAGAAAAAAAAAGAATTTAAAGATGCCACACCACCATGATGTTCAGATTTAAAAGGCCTTCACTACAAAACAAACCGCAAGGCTATGGTACCAAAAATGAACACGTGCACAGACACGTGTGTGAAACGTAAAAAAAAACCAAAAACCCACAGCGTGTACACACACACACACACACACACACACACACACACACACACACACACACACACACTTCTAAGTGCTGAGCAAGCAGTTAAGAGTTAAGGAACCTTAAAAAAAAAAAAAAAAAAAAACCCACATGGCTTAGGCTTACCGAAATCTGTCACAATCCTACGAAGCAGCGATTTTCAAAGCATCTGAAAAACGTGCAAATTGTCTGAAAACAGTGCCTGGCAACTGAGACAGTTTGCAAGCGTGATTCAGAGGTCTGCCAAGGAAACAAAAGAAGCCCCCCTCCTCCCGAGAGACCTCACTAGCCAGCAGAGGTGCTCCGGGCACTATTTATTCTAAGGCAGGCGGAAAGCAGAAGTCTGTGCAGGAGCGGTACATACTAGGGATCGCTCTGTGGCGGAGACAGGGCCACCGAGTTTCCATTGGTTGGGGAGCCGCCCAGCTTTAGTTTCTCCAGATATTCGGCATGCACGGGCTTGTGGCACTGGAGAACCTTGATCGCATCTTCGATTTTGAACCACTCTCGCTTCCTCCCAATGCTAACCGAATCTTCCCAATCCTCCAGAATCTCGGTGACGGTCAGTACGTACACGTACGTTCTGTGCTTGCGGTCTTGGTTCTGTTCGAAAATGCCCAGGAGCCGGCCTAACTTCCCCTTGACTCCCGCCTCTTCGAACACCTCTCGGACAGCCGCACTACCCGGCTCCTCCTCGGGCTCCATGCCCCCGCCCGGCACGATCCAGCGGTCCGGGTACCGACTGCTACTCACTAACAGCACCTCGTCCTCGCGCTCGCTCCGGAAGCACAGGCACGCCGCCCGCTTCTTGAACCCCTCCGAGTCGTAGGTGCGCGTCTGGTTCGGCTTGCACTTCATCGTCACGGCCGCCCGCTCCCGCCGCTCGCTGCTGCTGGGGTCGCTGTCGCCGCCGCGGCCGCCCGAGGTGCCAGAGAGAAACAGAGAGAGAGGAGAGAGAGAGAGAGAGAGAGAGAGAGAGAGAGAGAGAGCGAGCCGAGAAGAGGAGCAGCGAGAGAAAGCGCTCTGGCCGGGAGCACTGGGAGCCCGGGAGCCCCGGGAAGATGGGGCGGGGACGGGGGCGAGCGAGGTACGTCAGCCAGTTCGTCCCCCGTGCGGCCGGAGGGTCCCGAGCGCAGCCGCCTGACTGGACGAGGCGCCGCCGCCCCCGCGCCGGCGCCCGCGCGCGCGCGCGCCGGAGCCCGCGACCCCGCCCCCGCGCCGCGGCCAGCGGGTCCGCCACTCCGCACAGAGCCCACCCGCGACTCCCGCGCGCGCCCCCCTCCCTCCTCAGCCGCCCGGCAGGGGTTGAGCGAGGTGAGGCGCATTCGCGTGCGCGTTCGTGTCCCCGTTCACGTGCGCGTTCACGTTGGAGGGCGAGGGGCGGGGGCGGGGGTCTCGTGGCTCCCGCAGCGCGCGCGGCGGCGCCGCGGGCCCACTGCGCAGGCGCCCCGCACCTCGCGGGCTGGGAATCTCCTGCCAGCGGGACTTCGGTTCGCCAATTCGCTGCACCGTGACTTGGGCCGAGATCGTTTCCACGTGTGCCTTTTGAGTCGAACTTGGCCGTGGCGCGGCCAGACGTTTCTCCTCACGCTGCCCAGCAGGTTGCATGAAACACGTGCACTTATTTTACACGCGATAAGGTAAAGGGCATCATCACCGTGCATAACGAATGGTACCTCCGTCTGTTTTAGGAGGGCCCAGGGTTGTCAAAATGATTCTCAGTATTCTTGGCAAAACACTAGCTAATCTTTGCTGAGTCATAGCATGCCGTTTTATTTCTTCAACAGCCACCTTAAAGGTCAAACGGCCAGTTCGTTTACCAGCAAAAAGGGGCTATTTGGGAATAGCAGAGGAATTGCGATTCGGGACACGCAAAGTGTGGCACACCTTGGGCAAGTCTGGAGATCCCAGCAGAGGAACCTTACGTTATAGGCACAAGGAGGAAGTTGGGAGGGATTGCCGTGAAGGAAAAGTCCATTGGAGGAAAGCCACGGTTCAGGGAGATGACAGTTTCTCTGTGGCGGAGTTGTGGTATTTTCCTATTGGCTGAGCTTGTTGCTGGGGCAGGAGAAATTCCTCCTTCCTCCTGCTGGAGTAGGAAAGTGAACTTCTTCCTGCTGGGAATGCAAGGCACTGTTTGTCCTTGTTGGGGTAGGCAGTGGACTGCAGTGGTAGTGTGTAAAAGCTCCCCCTGCTGGCCTATGGACTCCCATTTTAATAAGGTTTCCTTGGCGCCCTTGGGTGGCAAGGTCAATTAAGCCTCCAACTGTCAATTCCCACTCAGGTCTTGATCTCAAGGTGGTGAGATCGAGCCACAGTCTTGCTCCGCGCTGAGTGTAGAGACCGCTTAAGATTCTCTCTCTCTCCCTCTGTCCCGCTCCCCCACGCCCCACCACATTCTCTCTCCCCTCCCCCCCAAAATGAGGTTTCCTTTATTCAGGGTGTCAGGTTCTTCACCTTGCCTGGCATATTGGCACAGCCCATCACTTAACACTTTTCTTGAACCCCTATTGACATCTTACCTGACTTCCTTTCCTCAGTTTCCTATCAGTAAACTTCCCGCCTACTTGTCTCAGCCCTTTGCACTTGGAGTCCTGTTCACCCAACAGCTGCAACACCATCCCAATTGGCCGTTTATTAAATGCCAACAGTCTCCACCCTCCACCCACTCCACCCTTCTCTCTCTGTCTCATTGAGAAGTACTGCTTGGGGTTTTGGAAAACATGCCTATGAAAATCCCTTCTCATTTTACAGTTTGATGTTTACAACCTTCTGGGGTGGGCCTCCAACAAGGCCATTTGGTGCTCTGTCACCTCTCTGTGAGATGGAGCTGTCCTCTTGGCCAGGAAGTGGCCCCCCACAGCCAAAAAGGTAACAACCCAAACGTTTGGGCACATTTTCATTTTTTCTTACTGTTTCCCTGCTCTAACGGTAGCCTTATGGAGAAGACCTCTGATGTCCCCTAACTTTGGCCATACTGTAACTTAGGCATCTCTGTCTCTCTCTTACCCACAGACCCTCTGCTGGCATCAAGCAAGCAGGATCTTGAAAACTCACTTTTCCAGAGAAAGAATCCCTGCATCAAAGGGAAACTGAATCTGAATTGCAAGTGCAAGGTACTGAGGAAACCTACAGCCCCATTCTTTTTTTTTTTTTTTTTTTTTCCTAACATTTTCAAGCTTATTTATTTGCTTTGGAGCGAGAGAACATACGCACACAAGGTGGGGAGGGGTAGAGAGGAGAGACAGAATCCCAAGCAGGCTCTACACCATTAGTGCACAGCCTGATGTGGGGCTGGAACTCATGAACCGTGAGATCATGACCTGAGGCGAAGTCGGCCGCTTAACCGACTGAGCCACCCAGGTGCCCCACAGCCCCATTCTTAAATAACAAGTTAGATCAGCTCCCCAGGGTCTGCTCTACTCCGTTTATACCCCGAATAGCTCATACAAATGATCCTGTTCCCAGTGGCAACAGACACCTGCAATATCTAGAGCATAATATGACACAAATGTGTGGGTTGCATATGAAGAAAATGATAGAATGGAGACATAAAGAGAATGACTTCAACCGATAGAGATACTACTACTACTGACCATATTTTAAGGATATCTGGATGATGAAAGAACATTCGAAGGACTGTGACACCCCGTAATTAATTTTTTTTTAATGTATATTTATTTTTGAGACAGAGAGGGACACAGAGCATGAGTGGGGGAGGGGCAGAGAGAGAGGGAGACACAGAATCGGAAGCAGGCTCCAGGCTCCGAGCTGTCAGCACAGAGCCCGACGCGGGGCTCGAACTCACAGACTGTGAGATCATGACCTGAGCCGAAGTCGGACGCTCAACCGACTGAGCCACCCAGGCGCCCCGACACCCCGTAATTAAAAACAAACTGGGAAAATAGATATTAGAAGGTTGTATTCCTCAGTGTGTCTAATACACAAATACACAGTGATGTTGAACAACTAGAAAAAATTCCATCACAACCAGGATCTAGGCAAATATGCCCATTGTCACCAATATTATTAAAGCTTGCTTTAGCTGGTCTTTCCAGCGCAATTAGACTGTAAAGAGAAAAAAGTACTGTTTTAGAAAAGAAGACAACATTTTCATTATTTCCAAATGATAGGAATATATTCTTGGGAAAAGCCTAAGAAATGCTGTAAAAGTGAACTCCTTTAAATAGTAGAATGAAGTATTAATACTTAAAAATACCAAAGCTTTCATGTATGCCAGCAGTAATCATATAGAAAATATAATGGGGAAACGATGGCATTCACAGTAGCAGTGTCAGCCACCGCACAATAAATAAAATACCAAGGGATCCTGAACAATGTAGGTAAAGACATTGTAGTAGGAAATGATAGAACCTGGACTCAGCTTTGAAAGATGATTTGAATGAATCAAGAGGAATTCTAGCAAAGCTGGGAGATTGGGCCGGTGTCTGCAGGAAGGGGTGGCCCAACCAGGCTCCAGCCACATCACAAGTTCCTTCACAATGACCAGTACCTATCTCCTTGTCTCACCAGAAGTGCCGCTTTCTAGTCTAGTCCATCACTTGCACATCAGAGTATGCCTATGCAGTGGGCTTCTGCTGGAGGCATATTTTTTTGGAAGAGAGAGGAAGAGCGACATTATAGTATGGAAAGAGGTACCGGCTGGGTTCCTACTGGCAAAGTCATAGCACATTTCTGGATAAAGAGATCCACAGCTTACAGATTTAGTACAATGTGAGGATATTTTCTATTTTTTTTTTTAGAATTCCATACAATGATTTTATTATTCACCTGTTAGAGACTAGGGGAAGATAGCTTTGATTTTTTTCTATAGAAAAATAAAAATCATTTTCGAGACACTGCATTCTAGTATCTGGTGTACCCATAGTTAACTGCTTTTCTAATGATAAACACGGTTATTTCACAAACTATTTTAACAGTAGTTAACTGTTAGTTATAGTAATAACTAATATGTGAATGCCTGCCTGTATCTCCTCCCACATCGGCTTTGGCCTTGACGAGGGAATTTGCTATGTCTAATGGAACAATAGCAAGTGTGAAGCAAGCAGAGAATTGAAAAGTGCTTGCACAGCAGTTTGCCCTGTCTTGCTGCTCTTGACACAAGATAACAAGGTAAAGAAGCATGGGTTAGGTGGGTGATGAGACACCTGGGGTCCATGCATCCCCTTCACCATAGCTGACAGTGAACCAGTTGTCAGAAATGTGGGTGAGACCATCATAGACCATCTACTCCCAGCAGAGCATTCTGACCACCAGGGCACCAACCACAGATGCATAAACATGCCTTCTGAGAACAGCAAGAGGTCCACTCAGCTAAGTCCAGCTGAAATTGTTGACCTGCGGAATTGTGACCAAAGCATTGGTTGTTTACAGTCACTAGATTTTGGATGGTTTGTTGTGCATCAGAAACTGGCTGGTACAACCAGTAACTGCCACCCATCGAAATCCAACCAAAAACAAAAGAGAGGGAAAATAACATTCATAGTGGAAATTTAACCTCCGCTTGAAAAGGTTGACGGTGAACTTGCCCTGGAGTCGTAAGGAAAGGGATGAATTAAAACCTGTGATAGTTGTCGAAGATGGTCTGTGTGCCAAGCCCTGTGTTGATCTCTCTATCCTATTTAACGAACAGCCCATTAAGTCTTAAAGAGGAGGTTACTGTTTTCAATGCATGGAAGAGAAGACTTAGAGTGCAGTTTGTATTTGAATTCGAGTCTTCATGTCTCTACAGCCTGTGCTCTCAGGACATCACCATGTCTTGTCAAAAGGATTATTTTCGTCAAGAGCTATGGTTTGTTGTGTCATTTTTCTTGATGATGTTCAGAGTTGACTTCTTATGTAAGGTGTTCATTTGCTAAGAGTCACTGGGTTCAAAGAAAGGCATTTTCCATATGGATGTTCTTCTCCCGCACAATACAGGGAAAAGAACACCTGAGTGCCTACCTCACTCCCACCAATCAAGTGTTTCACCTCGACATGTTACTTAACAACTTGAAGTTCAATAACTTCTGCACGCAGAAAATGGAATTAAGTGATACAGAAGAGTAGATATTCTATTTTGTCATCACTCTAGACGTTGCTTCTGATTTATTGATGGTCCGATTGTGTTTACACACTTAATATTTATCTACCAACAAACCTGAACAATGAGTATCAAAATCCCCCTGCAACAGATTCAGAAACAGGCTGAGATGGGTTTAAGTAAGTGAGGGAGCTGAGGTTCACACCTTGGTCTGTGTGACTCAGAGGTAATCCCCTGCCTTTCACTTTGACAGATTTCATGTATGTCGAGAGTTGCTGAGATGCACAGTATGTGCCATTCCTGTGGTACCTTCTCCTTTTTTTTCCTACCAGGAAGACCCAGGCACCAGGAGAACATAGCTTCTCTGCAATTTCTAACGCCGGGGGGATCTGCTCTGAGCCCGACAGTCCAATACATATTTCTGCCTCCTTTCTCGGGTAGGAAGGAACAGGCAGATGGGAAAATGACAGCAACATGAGAAGCGTTGTGGGAAATCAAGCACCTGACTTGGTGAGATGGTAGATTACAATTCTAAGAGAGAGGAGCTTTCCAGACCAGCCATTTCCTGGGATAGAGAATGTAACAGACATTCCCAGGGCCTTTTAGTATCCACAATTGGAACCAACTTTCAGGAAAGTGACCACAATATATATACCTGTAGGGATTGCAAGATGTATTAAAGGGAGAGGAGCATGGCTCCGTTGGTGAAGTGTCTGACACTTGGTTTTGGCTCGGGTCATGATCTCACGGTTTCATGAGTTTGAGTCCTGAGTCCCGCTCTGTGCTGGCAGCATGAAGCTTTCTTAAGAATCTCTCTCCCCCTCTCTCTCTGCCTCTCCCCTACTCACACGGTCTCTCTCAGAGTAAATAAGTAAAGTTAAAAACATTAAAAAAGATGTGTTAAAGGTAAATAGTGTTAAGTGATTTTAGTAGTAGTCAATGAGAGAACGAACATATGGTGTTTTAGAAATCAAGTGACCTAGAATTCTAAGTCTGGCTCTCTCGAGCAGCCATGTAGCCTTTAGCAAGGGAATACCTATGACTGTGTTATTTCTCATCTGTGAAATGGGATATAAAAGTACCTGCCTCACCAATCTCACATTGCCTGAAAAGACTTCCCTGACCATGTGTGCTCACCCTCCCCTTACATTGGGATTAAAAAACCTCCCTCTTTTTTTTTCTTTTCCAGGCTCCCTTGACGTTAATTCTGTCATCACTCTAATCAAGGAGCTCTGTAACGATTGGCCTGCGTGTTTGTAAGAAAATTCAAGACGGGGAGCCAGCCTGAAACATGCCTGTTGCCCCTGAGTCAGCACAGTGCCTGGAAGTTGGTATTCAGGAAGGGTCCAAAATACATTGTTTGAATGGGAGTGTGACAGAAGCTACATGGATCAAAGGCCAGTTATTATTGTACCTGTTAACTCTTTACTGGTGATAGGAAGTGAAAGATGAGTGAACATAGGTATCTCCACATATATTTTCACTCGCGGAGGTTGGGTGGGTTGTGTCTTTCAAATCACTCCCCATGTGTCCCCAGAGTCTTTGCTTGTTTGTGTACCTTAGATGGTCTGTTGTTCCCCCAAACACAGAATTGGCTTCATAGTGTATCTGTGCTCGAAAATTCAGTAATATCTCCCAAATACAAAGTGATCTGAACAAAAGATACCTCTCCAATTTTCCCCTTTGATCCATGAGTGTATCACAGGGTAAATACAGGACTTTTACTTTTGTGATTCTGTGAGTAATGGCACAGATGGGCAGCCAAGTGTGTGAACACAAAGATGAATGGATGTCAAATCCAGGCGAGTCCTTGCATTCTCTCCAAGAGGCAGCCCTCTTTGATTTCTCCTGCTTCTTTGGTCACTAGCTCTAGTTCCTGACTGCTCTGTCTCTCCTTTGCACTCACATCGTCCCTGTGCATCCTTCTCATTCAGCACCTAAACCCTCTCTAGTGCTCCTCTGTCATGTGTCAGAGTGGAATGCTAAATCCTCGGGAAGGACTACAAGCACCCACCACCCTTCTATTTTAGATCGCTCAATGCTTTCATCTGCCCCGCCCCCGCCCTATATTCCTGATCCCCTTTACCTTGACCTGAATCGTCTCTTAGTTACACTTATCACCTAAAATGCCATGTTATTTACTTCTCTATTACGTTGATAGTTTATTTCTCTATCCTCACCCCCACCATAGCTCCTGCTTGAATAGAATGTCTTGATCTTAGGAATCTTTGTCTCTTGCCCACCGGTATATCTCAGACAGCCCAGAACATTGCTGAGCACACATCATAGTCATCCGGACCGTATCTGTTGATATCATGGACCTATCTGTCTCCCTTGCTACATTGTGACACCCTTGAAGGCAAGGGCCATGTTTCATTGTTGTTTGTCAGTCCACCATCCAGAACAATTTCTGATACAAGTGGAAAGGCATCGCTGAATATTTGTTGAATTAATTAGTTAATTGATCCTTTGAAAGTGACACTGGTAGGGCAAACATTCTGTTTCCAAACTGCAGTTATTCTAGTAGGTGCCTTCGGTGTCAGCACCATGTATGGATCAGCTGCCATGCTGACTAGACTAGTCAGCTGGGAGATGTCTGCTGGCTAGAAGTCTGCCTCGTTTTTTGTGGATCCCTCATCGGGCTAGCACTGTTCTTCCTGCACAGCAGGATTTAGAGTGGTGTTTCTAGATCTTCGTCATTCGTCACCTGAAGGCTTTATCTGTGCAGGATGTGTACTATAATTTACAGAATATGTTTCAAAATAAAACTGTATCTTTGGGAATAAAACATAATTCTATAATTAAACAGACGAAATGAAGGCAACGAAGTGACATAGTTGAAATAAATGTTGAGGTTCATGTTAAGTAATAGTACACATAATGATGGCCACTGCACTAGGCTCTTCGTTGATCTTTCATTTGATCCTACTAAAAATGCTTCAAAGGGAATATCCTCATTCCCATTTCACCAGGGAAGAGATTGAGATCAAGGACATAGTGGAAACTGCCCAGGATCTGAAAGCTAGTAGGTAGCTACATGAGGTGGAAACTCGGGGCTCATTGCTGATAACACCCCAGAAAGTCCGTAGTGGAGGCCAACCCCGCTTAACTTGCCCCCAGCAGTCCTGTCTGTTCCCCTTCCATTTTCTGCGGTTTCACCTCCACTGTTTCACCCACTGTTTCATCGTGTCTCCCAGCATCTCAGAAGCTCTCTTCCCAGAGGTATCTCCCCTGCATCTTTGGCCCAATGTTGATATATTCAACACTGATTCTGGTTGTGGCAGATGAAAGTTGACTGTTTTGAGTCCTCGTGAAGGAACAGAGTAATTGTTACTTATAACTCCTTCATGACTTTTGAAGATTGTGGATCCTGATGATTGTGGAAGGTCCTTTGTTGCAGAGCTGGTTTCCTTGTGTGTGAGCCCTATTCTTGGCAGGACGCCCTTGTCTTCCACAAAGGTATCAGACCTGCCCAGGAGGAAAGACAGTTTACTTATCAATGACTCTGAGCACCCACAGGCCCGGGCACCATGAGACCAGTTCCCTCAGAGGCAAAACAGGTTTCTCAGGGTGACCAAGCTGTTCCACAAATTTCATAGGCTCCTCAGATAAAGAAAACAAGGCACATACAAATGATGTTTGGCATCAATTTGGGAAAAGGAAAATGGCTGCATCCCTTCTTTCAGAGTAAAAGCTTCGAGTACCTCCAGTAAAATCAGCCTGTTGTGGAAAGATGCACCATTAGTGAGCACCGAGGTAGAGTAGCTATGACCAGGGGTTCTGAGCCAAGCATCATTCTTTGGAATTTGAGATTGGTAGGAAAACAGCTTTTCCTTTTCCTGTTTCCCATCTTCTTTTGGGTTACTTACTTCAAGGCAAGTTTGAACATTAGTGATTTTGTTATTTTCCCCAAAATACAATATTGTATCTCCTAGCAGAGGACACAATTAGACTCGTAGCTTCTGAACTTCACTTTAACTTTGATCAAATAGCTTTTTCTACCAGCCTACATCTCAAAGGATGATCCTAGATTTGTTGCTTTGGATGAACCTCCTGATGCCTATAATTCCTAAAATCCTCATAAAGGAATCCTAATTGGTTTTTTTATTGGTTTGTTGTTGTTGTTGTTTGTTTGTTTCTTAGCTACTGTATCAGAAGACGTAACAAAATCTCTTCCCGGGCCTACTGTGTTTCAGGTCTTTTGCTTATCTTGCTAATTGTCACATAATTCCTATGACATAAGTACCATGACTCCAGTTTCACAAATGAGGACATTGAGGCCCAGAAAGATAGATACGTTGGCCCTGACACGTGGCTAGAAAGTGGCAGAGCTGACATTTAGGACTGCAGTCACAGTCCATTTCCTGCATTGGTCAGCGTATCCGGACATTTAAAAAAAAATAGGAAAGGGGCGCCTGGGTGGCTCAGTTGGTTGAGCGTCCGACTTCGGCTCAGGTCATGATCTCTCGCAGTCTGTGAGTTCGAGCCCCGTGTCGGGCTCTGTGCTGACAGCTCAGAGCCTGGAGCCTGCTTCAGATTCTGTGTCTTCCCCTCTCTCTGTCCCTCCCCCACTCATGCTCTGTCTCTCTCTGTCTCAAAATAAATAAACATTTAAAAAAAATAGGAAAAAGTCTCCGTGTTTGTGAAGGTCAATGTTAATTAAAACATTCTCTCCTATTGTGATGTTATCACTCTATTTTGCTTTTAGAGTTTTGCTCTTGCAGGTAATATTTTTCCTTTACATGAAATACTAAGTTTATAACATTACCATTGGGGGTAGCAGATATGGAAAGGCATAGACATGACTAAGTCCTGGGAATTGTTGCTGTAAGATATATTGTGTGCTGGAAGGTATGCTGTGTGCTGTGTTAGAGGCTCATGGACAGATGGACTAGATTTCTATTCCTCCAACACCTCCCAGCTTCTAGAGGGGTTTGCATGGCACCTGATACTCAGAAGCCACACATATGGTACTGATATAGAAAACATCTACTGCACTACGTCCAGATTGGAAGTGGGTGTTTTTGCTGTCAATGTTTCTGTGTGAAATAGATGAATTCAACAAACCTTCAGCAATGCCTACCATGTTTCATGGAGGGTGCTTCATACAGGATACACAAAGAAGAAATAAAACATGGTCCCAGTACTTAAGTACATCACAGGATAAAAAACAAAAAGTGGAATGTAATTTGTGAATTAGAAGTCACCACAGGGTACATTTGCAGTGTGGAACAGGAAGAGAGGAAGAGGAGACAAAGAATTGGACTGAGAAAGAATAGAGGCAATAGGAGCATGAGTCGGATCAGGAGGACTGAGTCCTTGTGACTGTGAACATGCATGCCTGTACCTGAAAATTCCAGTCTGTGGGGACTCCCGGACTTGATTCCATATTCCTGAATGTACATAATTTTCACCAAAACGATAATCACATTACCAGTCTTATGTTTATCGATTAATTTCTCCAGTTAAAATTCTTGATATGTGTGATTTTCGCGTATAGGTCACTTTGCATTTGCAAAGCCTAGGGGAGTTGCAGAACTTCTCCGACCAAGAAGACGTTTCAGAAACTGAGAGATCATTAGAAAGGCAAACACTGATTATGAAGCTGGGAGGTCACACACTGGTACTAGAAGCTATTGAGCATAAGGAACTGGAATGAAAGTCAGAAAATCCATATGTTCCACACCCTGTGGAAGGCTCTGGGATTAGAGGGATGATTCAAGCTGATCCAACTGTCTTAGTACAGAAAATCATGCAGGCAGATCTTAACCCCAGGGGTCTGTAAAGATTTGTCAAAATTGCTTATCAAGGAAGTGTTCTACGCACCCACACGCGCGCACACGCACGCGCGTGCGCACAACCCCACACAACCACACATACACTCACACAACTAACAAATTAGAATTCTGGAACTCAGCTAGGCTCACAGAGTGCTGGAGCCAGTCTGTCTGACTCTAAAGCCTCAAAGAATGTCTATGACATCAGACCCTTTTTCACAATAATCTATTTGAAATTAATTCAGAGCCACTACCTGCAGTTCCCCTGGCTGTACATGTCTGTTGTTACCCCCTAAGAGATCCTTGGAACTGAATGTTTTGCCTTATCTAAAGGGCAGGGGCTGAATGGGCAGCTCCAGCGTGCAAGTCCTTCACACTGAGTATGGCACACATCTTACCAGGAAATGTCCTCATTGTTACTGTCGCACTTCAAGCTGTCTGTTCTTGTCTCTAAATTGCAATTAGTGTTCACTACACAAGATTTAGAATTCTCTGCACTGTGACTCTGGCTGTGCTTATTTTAATTTGCACCTTAGGGCTACATGCGGTTATGGCTGGGTCAGAAATTATTTCTCATTCTCTCCAGGAAGTTGGATGATACAGAGGATTACCTTAACCACAACAGATTCAATACACTAATAACTTACATGCCTGATATCAGTTTTCTATTGCCGCATAACAAGTTACCACAACTTTAGCATCTTAAATCAACCCGTCTGTATTATTTCACAGTTTCTATAGGTCAGACGTGTGGTGTGCATCCAGAGAGTTCTCTGCTTAGGGTCACCAGGGCTGAAATCGGGGTGTCAGCTGGGCTGGGATCTTACCTGGAGGCACTGGAGAGGAAGCTATTGCCAAGGTCATCCAGACAGTTGGAGGAATTCAGCTCCTGTGATGCAGGATGTTGTTGGGGCTGCCCTCAGATTCTAGAGGCTGCCTGTATTTCTCCTCATGTGGTTCTCTCCATCTTCAAGCAAGCAATGGTGTGTCAAATCCATGTGCTTCAGATCTCTCTTGCTTCCCCTTCTGCTGCTGGCCACAGAAATGTGTCTGCCTTTAAGGAGCTCCTGTGATTAGATTAGGCTCTTTAGGATAATCTCTCTCTTTAAGGTCAATTGTTTAATAACCTTCATTTTAACTGGAAAATCCCTTTAGCGATGTAACCTAACACAAATATGTACAAAGTAACACGTCTTATTCATGGTACCTCAGATTATGATGGGAGACCATTCTTAGAATTCTACCTACAGCAACCTTTAATAACCATGAGGCAATTATTTATGAAGGCCTTTTTGGTGACCCTGATGATCTGAGTCTTGTGAACATACTGCCCACCCTTCACTGAGTTACATCATGTCATCCTGTAGTTGTACTTCAACAAGTGGCTTGTGCCTTCCCAAGTGTAATAGTCAGAGACTTCCAGATGAACTGATTTAATAGGATTACTTATATACCTGTATCTATACCTATGTGTATATCTATCTATATCTATGTCTACAGAGAGAGAGAGACATAGATAGACATTTGTTATAAGAAGTTGGCTCACAATATTATGAGGCTGGGAGGACCCAACACGTTTGTCGGCATGGTGGAGGGCTAAGAGAGCAGGTGTAGTTCCAGTCCAAGTCAAATTTCCTGAGATCCAGGAGAGGCAGTAGTGTGAGTTGCAGTCCAAAAGCTGCTGGTGTCAGGTGTCAAGAATTCCGATCTTCAGTTTGAGTCTAGAGGCAGGACAAGACCAATGTCCAAGCAGTCAGGCAGGAGGGGTCCCCTCCTGCGTGAGGGAAAGTCAACCTTTTTGTTCCATGTAGGCCTTCAGCTGATTGGATACAAGGCACCCACATTAGAGAAGGCATTTTTTTTTTTTTTTTTACTTTTTCACTGTTTTACTCGGTTTGCCTATTCAAATGTTACTCTCATCGATACATGCCCTCCAAGACACGCTCAGAATAATGTGTGACCTAATATCTGGCCACTCTCTGGGCCAGTCATGCAGACACATAAATTTATACGTAACGTGAAGCCTCTTGGCACAGTCCATCGATTAACATTTCTTTGTAAATTTCCTTTGTATCTTAGGTAAAGACTCTGCTTCCATGTTTCCCAACTATAAAATGCATCTGTGAATGGTTTCCCTTTTAGTTGCATCATGGTAACGAATTACCTTTAAGGTTATTTGTATGAAAGGGAAAATAGATCCGGAAGCGGTTTACATCCTTAACTGTAAATGGAAAATTTGCATCATGTTGCATGCAAACTTAACAATACCTAGCATTTATGACATATTTGCCATATTTGGCAAATCTTTTTTGTAAGTTCCATAGGTGTTTTACCTCATTTGGTCAGTACGATACCATGACATATGCGTCATCACTAGCCCCATTTTCATGTAAAGAACTCGAGCACGGACAGTAAGTAATTTTTCTATTATGACGGCTTGTAAGTGAAAGGCCCAGGATCGGAATCTATGGATTCAGAACTGAAATTCCTAACTAATTCATGTGACTATGTAATTTATCATCCAAACTAGTTCATAATATTTATCATCTGAGCCAGAATGAAAGAGAGTACTTTTATGAATTATACCTGCTCAATAGGCATAAAATAGCAAAGTCCTAGTCATACCAGTACATTGCTCACTATGTTAGTGGAAATTCTTTGGGTTGCATGTATCAGGGAATCCTCATGTAGGCTAAATCAAAAAAGAAATCCATGAAATCATGGCATTTGTAAGATCATCATCACTTTTCCACCCTCTGCTAGATCATTCCCGTCAGCATACAAACCGGTGTTGTTTTCATCTTAAAAACAAAAGATAACAAAACCTAAAACTAAACAAGCAAAAAACCTTTTTACCTACTCCCTCCACCACCTGCAGGGCCATTTATCCTCCTCTTGCTAGCACACCTCCCAGAGAGAGAGTTTTCTACTCACCGCCTCCAGTTCTTCTCCCATTCTGTCTTAATTACACGCCAATCAAGCTTATACACCTTCTATGAAAAGGAAACTCTGTGGCCAAGGTAGCAACGTCATTGGTATTTCTGAATCAAACGGCCATTCCACAGTCCTCTCCTCAGTCGACCTATTAATAGTTTTGGACAGAGTTGATCCCTCGCTCCTACTGGGAAGGACTTTCTTTCCTGGTGTACCATTCAGGGTTCTCCAGTGAAACAAAGCCAGCTTGACACCTACACGCCCGGGTTCCAGGACAGTACTTTCCTGTTTGTTCTCTGACCTCCTCAATCTCCTTGGCTGGGTCTCCTCCTTTCTGTGACCTCTTGACATTGACCTCCTGGGAACTGGATCCTTGATCCCTTTCTCTTCTCTTCCTACACTCATTCCCTTGGTAATCTCATCCAGTATTGTGGCTTTATATGCCATCGATGTCCTGCTCTCTCTCCCATTTACATCTCCAACTTAAATGCCAAAGTCTATTTCCAGCTGTCCACTTGGCATGTCTAATATAGACCTTTAGATTTAGCCATGAGAAAACAATTTTTTTTTCACCCCGTACTTCATTTCTTTTAGCTCTTCCTCATCTCAGTTAACATTAACATTATCCGGGGCGCCTGGGTGGCTCAGTCGGTTGAGCATCCGACTTCGGCTCAGGTCATGCTCTCACGGTCTGTGAGTTCGAGCCCCACGTCGGGCTCTGTGCTGATGACTTGGAGCCTGGAGCCTGCTTCGGATTCTGTGTCTCCCTCTCTCTCTGCCCTTCCCCTGCTCACGCTCTGTCTCTATGTCTCTCAAAAATAAATAAACGTTAAAAAAATTTAAAAAAATTAACATTATCCTTCTAGATGCTCACGTAAAGATATTGGGGCCAATTTTAGCATTAAATCTATGCAGAAATCCTGTTGATTCCATGTTCTAAATAGACCAAGAATGTGAACAAGTTTGCCACCTCCTCTGCTTACACTTGACTCGAGGCCACTACAGTTTCTTGCCTGGATTATTGTAATAACATCCTTACTGGTTTATCTTCCTATAACTTTGTCTCTGATGTGTAGTCTCATCACACCAACCAGAGGTATCCCTTTTTTCTGATATATTTTCAAATTTAATATATATCTTCATAAACAAATGCAGAAATAAATATTTTTGCCTGGTTTTTTTGGTTTTGCTTTGTTTCGTTTTGTTTTTGTTTTCAAATTTTTCTTTAAATTGTAGTTAACATACAGTGCAACATAGGTTTCAGGAGTAGAATTGCGAGTGATTTGTCACTTATATACAAGACCCAATGCTCATCATAACAAGAGCCCTGCTTAGTACCCATCACCCATCTAGCCCATCCCCCACCCACCTCCCTTTTAAAATCTAAGTCAGATCATGCCACTCTTCTGCAATTGTTCTCCATCTCACTGAGAGGAACAAAAACGAAAGTATTTACATGGATTAAAAGTTTGTAGTTGATGTGATACCGTGTAACTTCTGTAAAATCCAACTATACCCCCACAAGAGCTTTCAGATCCATATTAAGGATAATAGATAGTCACACTTTTACCCAAAGGCTTTTTCTCTGGCTGGTTTTTGACTTGAAATGTCCTTCCTCCGCATATGTAATCATTCATTCCTCATCTCCTCAAGTCTTTTCCCAAATATCACCGTCCAAGAGTGGCTTATCCTGACCATTTTTTTAAAATTCCGATTCCAAGGATCAGCGCTTCAGATCCTTCTCAGCTTGTTCTAATGTGTTTCATAGCATAAGGATCTTCCTAAATGCACTATAACTATTTATTTTATTTAGTTTGTACAATTACCCAAGAACATGAGCTCTATGAGGGCAGAGACATTTGTCTCTTAGTTTACAACAAGCATTTTCAGGGCCAGTAGTAGTGCCTGGAAGTTCGCTATTACTTAGTAAATATTTGGTGCCTTTACCAAAAAGACCGAAGATCAAAATAGGGTGGATTCTAGACATGGAGGCCTCTAACTCATCTGGCTTCCGATTCTTTCCCTCCGTTTTCTCTGCCATCCTCAGTGTCCCACCAGACTGGTCCCAAGATGTCTGTAGCAATTCCAAGCCTCATATCTAGGCATGGTGGTATTTAGACAGAAAGGAAAAAATATCTTCCAGTGTCCCTTTGTGACGTGACAGGAAGCTATGACATCATGCTTTCCAGAAGATATATACCCCATCATCCCCAGTATATGGGACTGAACTTGGTCACATGGCCCATTCAAATCCAGTGATTATCAAAATATTAGATTTGTTGCGACTGGTTTAGATGAATACAATATAAAATGGGTGTAGTATCACCACAGTGTCCCCTGGAACACATCAGGGCACTGGTGTGATAGGATGTATGTGCGTGTGTGTATGAGTGTTCATGTACCTGCTTCGTAGATGAATTCTGGTACTCAGTTCTTGCAGAGTGAAAAGAAACAAAGTATGGTAATTTAGGAAGCAGAAGATGGGGGAAGAGTAGACATCTTGCATAGAAACTCTGTCTGTTAAGGCATAAAGCTGACATCATCCAGTATGTCCGTCTCACACTGAGTAATACTTTGACAAGGAGACCAGAAATACTCCCAGGCACTTGGTAGAGACGATTTTTACCCACACAGCTCAGGACAGTAGCAAGAGCGTGCATATAGCAGTGACATATTCTTTTTTTTTTTTTTTAATGTTTATTTTTGAGAGAGACAGAGCACAAGCAGGGGAGGGGCAGAGAGAGAGGGAGATACAGAATCCAAAGCTGCTGCAGGCTCTGAGCTGTCAGCACAGAGCCCGACATGGGGCTCGAACTCACAAACCATGAGATCATGACCTGAGCTGGAGTCGGACGTTTAACCAACTGAGCCACCCAGGTGCCCCTAGCAGTGATATATTCTATGTGCCGGTTTTTACTGGCTTTGTGTCTGGGCCAAGTCTCTACCTCTCTGAATCTGTGTATTTAATTCTTAAAGAGACAGATTTAAATCCTGCTCCCCAGGGTTGTCACGTATGGTACTTTGTAGGCTGTCAATAAATGGTAGATCCTATTACTGTAATACATTGTGCTGGTCAGAAGGAAGGGTCAAAAATAATTCAGCTCTCCCTGAACAATGTAGAAGGCATATATACAAGTCTAGTGAGTTTAGTACATACTAGATGTTAATGTGAGGATTTATTGACCCCCAAGAACACACTTAGGCAGCTAAGTGGAGTGGTAAGAGGCTAGGCTTGAAGACCAGAAGTGCTGGGATTAATAATTCCTGTCGTGATGAAAGCTACCTTTTACTGAGCTCTATATGCCCCAGGAGCACATAGAGTCTGACTGCTATTGGACACCTCAGTGACATAGTTAGATGTGAGTGCTTGGAACTAGAAATGTTAGGTTAATGACGTACTTTTAAGACTTTTTTAAAAATCAAAAATATTAGATTTCATTTTTATTGAGTATTCCCTAGGTCCAAAATACTGCTCAAAACATATCATATGTATCATCTCATGTAATTGTAATTGGTCAATGATTTTCCCTATTTACAGGTCAAAAACCTTGAATCAGCGATCAAGTAACACGTCCATCATCATAGAATTAACAAATGAAGGAGCCAGGCATTTATCCCATTGGTGTTCAGAACCCACATACTTTTTGTGGGGGAGAAACATTTTATTTTGAAATAATTACAATCTTACAAAATATTGAAAGAATAGGCCAGGAAACTCCTGTCTACACTTGACCCAAATACCTTAGTTGTTAATATTTTGCATATGTTTTTTCTCTTAATATCTTTCTCACTCCCTGTCTTTCACTCTCTTTCCCCTCCTCTTTTTCTTCTTCTTGTACACACTACACAAAGATCCACGTACATACAAATTTTTTCTAAACTATTTGAGAGTAAGCTGTAGATATACTAAATATTTAGTACTCTACTCTAAATACTTCAGAAAGGGCCATCCTTTTGAATAGACACACTACAATTGTGAAAATCAATACGTTAACATTGGTTATATATCTCTATTATGTATCTTATTTACAGACCTTATTCAAATCTGACCAATTATCTCAACAATGCCATTTATAGACAATTTTATAAATTTTATAGTTTGTCCATTCTTCTCTCCAGTCTAGTATCATGCATTGTATTCAGTTGTTATTACATTTAATTCTTATCTCTCTGGAACAGGTCCTCAAACTTATTGTCTCGCACAACATAACAATTTTCAGAACTGTGAACCATTTCCTAGAGTGTCCCTCAACTTGGGTTTACCTGATTTTCTGTGCTTACGATTAGATTCCACTTATGCACTTCTGCCAGGAACACCACACCGTGATAGTATATCCTTCTCAGTGCATTATATAAGTTGGCACATGATATCCATTTGTTCCATAATTGGTGATATTAAATTTGATTTCTTGGTTAAGGTGGTATTCATCAGATTACTCTAATGTAAAGTTGATACTTTCCCATTGTTCACTTAAATATTTTATGTGGAGGTACTTGGAGGCTAAGGAAATAATCTGTTCTATGATCCATCGATGATTCTTGACTGAATCCATTAATACATGATGGTGTAAAAATTATATGTTTCCACCCCCATTATTTCCCCCCATTTTCTGGTGACAATTCTTCTGCAACGAAGAACTTTTCTCTCTCCCTCACTTATTAATTATTCATGTCTTCATATGTTTCAGTATTGGCTCATGGATACATATTTTATTTATTGGGTAATAACCCATTACCAACATGATTTATTTTGATGCTCAAATTTTCCCAGATTTGGTCAGTGGAAGCCCCTTGATTCCTGTTCCTGTGTCTTTTTGATATGTGTCCATTTTTCTTTGAAACCCTTTTTGGTGCCGCAAGATGTCCCTGGCTCCTTTTGTACTTTTGCTGTGCCAGCCCTGGAATCAGCCATTTTTCCAAAGAGACCAGGTTTCTTTTAGTACAGAATGGTATTTAGAATTGAGTCTGCACCTTGAACCACCATTTTCTACTGACACTATAACTTGACAATTCCCTACATTTCCCGTAACTTCAGTTACCCAATATGTAGAATTGGCATAAAAGTAGGAATTTTGTCATGTGTATGTGGCAAGGTTTAGACATAGTAAAGGAAGTATTTAGTACTGTGCTTGGCACATAGATAATGTTTCATTTATGTATTCATTTTTAATTTAATCTATTTATTTTGAGAGACAGAGCATGAGCAGGGGAGGGGAAGGGAGAGATGGATAGAGAGAGAATCCCAAGCAGGCTCCACACCGTCAGCGCAGAGCCCGACATGGGGCTCAAACTCATGAACTGTGGGATCGTGACCTGAGCCGAAACCAAGAGTCAGACGCTCAACCGACTGAGCTACCCAGGCACCCCACATGGGTAATGTTTTAAAATGGGACAATTTGAGCATCACAATGAATAATAATAATAATGGATTATAAACCAATGAATAAAATACGAATCTGTAAGTGCATTTGAAAACAAGTGGTAGCTGTGTTTATCATTTTTTTTTTATTATCAAGTACTTCAGGATGTTGATAAGATCCACCTCTGGCAAAAACCTCAGGATTCCAAGATTTGTCTTGCAAAGTCAAGGGCAGCTCAAGCATTGCAGAGCCTGCATGAATAGAAACATGAAGAATGATTCCAGAAGCAGGTCTCAGGACTTGATGACTGAGACTTCAACATTAGAGACAAACAACATGACATGAAGAACATCAACCACTCCTAGAATCTGCTACTAGAATTCAGTACTTTCCTTGTCATGGTCCTAACACCACTGTGCTATAAACAGTTATTTGTCTGCCCATTCGTTCAGCTGTGGCCTCATAGCTGTAACTTGTTTATGACTTACCCTTGACCCTTATATCAGTGCCTGCCTGTCAGTATAGGAGATATACAAGAAGTGTGTGCTGAATGAATGAATGAATGAACGAATGACAGTGTTGAGCAGTTTCAAATAGCTCATTAGGATAACTAATGAGAAGAGGAAATGAAGGCTGACAAAAGCAGAGAAGCATCCCCCAAACCCTGCATGTGTAAGAAATAGACGTAGAATTTCATCCTGGTTTGACTCTAGAAACCTGAAGCCTCAGTTGTGTTGCCTCTTTGGATGATGTGCCTTCCCAGAAATATAAGCCTGCCCACTTGCCGTGTTTCCCAGAGTTCAAGTAGAAGCCCCATGTGTACCAGACTGGTTCAAGGGACAGATAATTAATTCAGTAAATATTTGTGGGTGATCATTTATTACAGGTTTTTCAGGCTTTGGTGAGTACAACAGTCAGATCCCCTGCTGCCATCAATGTTGGTTCCAGTGGGAGAGACGATGACCAAAGGGACTCATAAAATTTAGAATGGTGGAGAAATTAAGGCTTGATTGACAAATAGAGAATCATCCAGCATGTGTGTGTACAGAAGGAAGAGTGAAGGTGGAGGTGAGAGAGAGCTTGCTGGGTTCAGGGAACTTGGAGTAGTTTGTTATGACTGGAAGTAGAGTGGGATACAGGCTGGGGGTTCAGGCGGGAAATTAGAAAGTACAATCCACAAGAAAATGAGTCACCTAACTTCTCTGGGACTAAGTGTTTTTGACAAGGAAAGAGGGATTTAAACATCTGAAAAAGTGTGTGGCAAATGTGTAAAGCTCAAATCTAAAAATCGTTAATGTTCTTTTCCGTTATTAAACAATAATGACAATAATTATAGATGGTACTTTTTTATATATTTATTTATTTTTGAGACAGAGAGAGACAGAGCATGAGTGGGGGAGGGGCAGAGAGAGAGGGAGACACAGAATCCAAAGCAGGCTGCAGGCTCTGAGCTGTCAGCACAGAGCCCGACGCGGGGCTCGAACTCACAGACCGCGAGACATGACCCGAGCCGAAGTCGGATGCTCAACCGACTGAGCCACCCAGGCGCCCCATATAGCTGGTATTTTTGAGTGTTGCTATTTGAGTGTGCTAGTTGCTTTACGTGTTTATTTATTCCTCTATGATGAACAGCAGTGGGGATTTTTATAGTTTACAACGTTGGATAGCAGTAGATGGCAGGTATTAGGATTAAATCCTGTCTGACTAATTTCAAAGAGCTTGTTCTTTTGTTTAAACATTCTTTTTTCTAAAAGTGGCACTCAGGCAAGAGGTAGCAACCAAGATGAGTGGTAAACCAAGTTTAAAATGACTATTATGAAGATTAAATGGCAGAGCATTTACAGAATGCTTATTATAAGAATTCAGTTACATTTATTTTTATATTTCACATTAATTTTGAATTTTTATAATTTTTTATTTCCCACTGAGTTAATTTTTTATCCTTCATGATTTTTATTTATAGTTATTTCTACTAAGCCTAGAGAAGTTAAAGTATGATTAATGAAATATATATTTCGGGGCAATAATCTAAATTTCTAAGATGGTGGTGTTTACAGAAGATTATAAGATGAAGACTTCAGATGATGTCATGTGCCATTCCCAGTAATAAAGAGAAGTCCTTCCTGAACCCATCTTCCTCAATGTGGAAACCCTTGAGAGGTGCTAACCGTGTACTAGTGAGAGCACCAGGTATAAATGGATGCATGTGTTTGCGGTGGTGGTTTTAGAATATGAACTTGAGTTCTTGGATGCTCCTCCCTTCGGAAGGTAGAAAAGGTGGAGCTTAATTCCCTCTCCCTTGACTGTGAGATGGACTTAGTGACTTTCTCTAAGAAATAAAATGAAGTGGAACTGGTGGCGTGCAACTTTAGAGACTGAGTCCTTCCTTGCTTGGACCCAAAGGAAGCTGAGGGAAGCCAACTGCCACGTCATGAGAATACCCACCAGCCCTGTAGAGAGGCTCAGCTGGTATGGAACTGAGGCCTCCTGCCAACAGCCCTGGGAGGCAGTCATGTCGTAAGTGGGCCATCCAGCCCCACTCAGGTCCTCGGATGACCACGGGTCTGACTGACTTCTTGAGAGAAACCTCATGAGGCACACTGAACCAGAACTACCATCTGAGCCATTCCTAGATATTTGACCTGCAGAAACGGCCTAAGGTAATAAATGCTCAAAAAATAATTAGCTGCTACATTTTGGGGGTAATTTTCTACACAGCATAGATAACTACTATACTGTGTGTTCATGGATGAATAAGAGAGCAGTGTGAAATACCCTTTCTAGACCTGATACTTATTCACCTGGTGAAAATCTAACATCTTGAGGCAAGAGCTATTGCCATATTGCAGTAAGTTGCTGTTGATAAAATGATTTCTTTCTTCTTCCTGCCAGTTGCTACTTTTTATGTCACAAGCATGTCAGGGTCTGTCCTACTGCTTAGCATAATTGCCCAGAATGTCTGCGCTGAAGTTCGAGTTCGGTCTCAGTGAGATAGTTAGTAAGAGAAGGCTGTCAGCCTGGCTATGGAGAAGCCCCAAAGAGTGATGTCTGCACAATACACTGTCCATGCTTTGATTGATTCTTTGTCCTAAAGAGTCAGAAACAATTTTATCAGAATATTTAGAACTCATAGACTAAATTGGCAGACTTGGGGGCCAAACTCTACAAACCAAATTCATATGAGACTAATGTATAAATCAGAAACTTACTCTAAGTTTGCTATGTGCAGAATGGAATTCTGGTGCTCTCATCCAGAGTTCCTTCTTTCCCTCAATGATAGCTTGGAGGCCATATTAGCAAATCAGAGGGTGGTTCCATTAAGCTTGCAATTGAGCCCAAAGTGGTGAGTCTCGAGGTATGTTCTTCCCAAGCCACTGTAAGTCTTGATAAACTGATACTACCTCACCACATGTTGGTTTAATTAGTTTAGCTCTCTGGGGGTATCTTAGCAAGCCTTTAGGAGGTATCTCGCTGTTGGCTTCACACATTATTACAGAGGTTGGCCTTCCTTTCATAGTATCTTTAGGTGGTGGTAGGTTGGCATGGTTATCATCAGGAAATCCAGCTGTAGTATCTCGGGCTGTGGTTTCAGTCTGCACCCCACAAAGGCAGTCTGCACCACAGATCACTGTATTCTGAAGGATGACCTCAAACGTATTCAAGTCCCAGTGATGCAACCACTTGTCAATATTACCTTTCTGCCCACATTCGCTTTCGATTCAGTAGCATTATTATCTTCCATTTTCATGCCTTGGGAATAACAGCCAATTTCAAACACATTATTGGTGCCAATGATCATAGGTTTTAGTTCTGGATCTTTAGCATTAGGGGTGATATTATTAGGGTGAACATTTATGATAAGTACCTGTTCTTCTATTAGGTCACCTTCACCAATGACTATTGGCCTGGCTTCTGCTATACTTGTGCTTTAGAGTGGATCACTGTCCTAGGTCCTATGGTTACATCACCCGCATTTCACTTTCTACACACACAGCTGCTCCAAGAGCAACCTTCACACTCTTTTGAGCCTTCTTCACCATGGTTTGGCCCCTGTCTCTCATGGATTTAATTTTTGAAATTACTATAGCATATAATGCATGTTTTGCATTTTCAGTAGTGATAGGAAATTTCCTTTAAATTGAGTTTGACTAAAAGTTGATGGAATATAAATGAAAGTATTAAGAAATACTAACATGGATTTGAGTATATCTTGTACGTCCTTAAGTTATATCACGTGAATGATTGGGGTGTTCTTGAAAACACTGTTCCAAGTCAGGCTTTATAATGAGAGCTTTACTAGGTAGAAGGTGGGGCTGCTAAAGATTTTTTTTCTAATGAGATTCTCTCAGAAAACTATAGTACCCTAAACGTTTCCTTTAGAAGAAATTATGCCTACAATAATATCATCCACTATATTAAGTCCCTATTGCAAGTGCACATTTTCCCTATCTGTGTTGTCTAAAGATTATTAATTTATTATGACAGTAAATAGTTCTACCTACCATATTTCCATTGGTGTTCTGGACCCTGGATATGCAAAGATGAATGAAACATTGTTTGTCATAATCATGGATTTCTCAGCTTCATGTTGGAAGCAGACAAATGAAAACAAACTCATATGTAGAACTTAAGAAACAAAACAGATAAACATATGGAAAAGTGGGAAAAAAGAGAGAGAGAAACAAACCATAAGTGTCTGTAACATTAGAGAACAAATGAAGGGTTGATGGAGGGAGGTTGGTTGGGAATGGGCTAGATGTGTGATGGGTATTAAGGAGAGCACTTGTTATGCTGATCACTCGGTGTTATATGTAAATGATGGATCACTAAATTCTACTCCTGAAACCCATATTACACTATATGTTAACTAAATAGATTATAAATAAATATTTGCAAACAATAAAGACAAAAAAACAGTCTACAGGAGTATTCTACCAAACTTTCAAAGACCAGATTATTCTATTGATCTGTAAATTGTTTTAAAGTATTTCATAGTATTAAAAACTAAGGAAAGCTGCTTAGTTACACCCATTCATCATCTAACAGAAATTTGTACATAGTTTTTCAATGAATGAAAATCTAGTTGCACTTCCAGTAACAAGTTAAGGTTGATCACTCTCTTCTTTGTCGTTCAAAATTTTACCAGAAGTATTATCCAATGTGGTGACAAGAGAAATTTATTAATGGCTTAGAGATTAGGAAAGATTATATAATATTTCTGTTTGCAGATAATGTGAAAGTACACCTAAATAAAAAACGTACCTGGAAAACTCTTTAGAGAATCAATGGTAAAAATAACTCAGTAATAATATTTCATTAGAGGATCAGGCTATAAAATTGACATATGTAAGTTAGTAACCATAATTTACACAAATAAGTAGAGGATATCATGGTAGAGAAAACCTCATTAACAAAAGTAACAAAGAAAAATACTTAGGAATACATTCAATGAAAAAAATGTGCAAAAAAATGAGATAAGCTTTCAAATCCTCATAAAAGGCACAGAGACTCTAACAAATGGAAAGACATCCTTTGTTTATGATAAGAAGACTCATCATAAAGAAGTCAGTTCACCCTAAATTAATTTTTAAATGTATTGCCATCTCAATAAAAATACCAACATACTTTATGAAATTAGACAAATTGATACTAAACTTCATATGGAAAAATAAACGTTCAAGAATCTTCAAGAAAATACTAAAAATGGAAAGGTTTAACGGGGGGCCAGCCCAGCATACATTAAAACACGTGATAGAACCTCTATAATTAAAACAATGTGAAACTGGCTTATGAATAGACACACCAGTGAAATAAAATAGACCCAAATAAAAATGGAATCAAATTTGGTATATAAGAAATGTGGGATCTCAATACTAGGACAAAAGTGGACTTTTAAAATAAATGGTGCTTGGACAACTGGATAGCCATGTGAGGGAAAAAAAGAAAAGATAAAATTAGATACTTCACACCATATAGAAGAATAAACTTCAAATAGATCAGTAATTTAAATGTAAAAAAATACCATACTGTGCTAGAGGCAAATGTGGGTGAATGAAATTTGACTACTTAAAAAAAAATTTAAAACATGATATCTGCATGGCAAAACAAACAAACAAACAAACAAAAACGTAAAGTAAAAATTCAACTGGAAAATTGGGAAAACATATTTGCAACATAAATAATAACCAAAGGTAAAAATCCTCTATATATAGAACTCTTAAAACTTTAGGGGCAGAAGATGAGAGAGTGTTTTTCCTTCAGAAATTGCACTTATGATTCTGGAATAATTTGATTTTGTTTTTTCAACAATAAAGTTTGGTGCTTTATCACTCTCAAATACAAATACGACTACCTAATTCTGTTTACTCCCTTCATGGTAGAGTATTCCACAGTGTGCCATAGTTGATGCACCACTTTGCTTTTGGAGTATTAATTGATTCAGGACATAGCACCTACTATGTGTCAGTCACCACTGGATATCTTAGAAAATAAGGAAAAAGTAACTCCTCTCCTCATGGAGCTGATATATTTTTTAATTTTTTAAGTTTTTATTTTAATTCCAGTTAGTTAACATACAGTGTTATATTAGTTTGAGGTGTACAACCTAGTGATTCAATAATTGTATACATCACCCAGTGCTCATCACAAGTGCACTCCTTAATCCCCATCACCTATTTTATCCCTCTCTGGTAAACATCACTCTGTTATCTATAATTAAGAGTCTGTTTCCTGCTTTAACCCTCTCTCAGTTTTTCCCCTTTTCTTGTTTGTTTTGTTTCTCAAATGCCATATATGAGCCTTTGTCATATGTGGTATTTGTCTTTCTCTGGATTATTTCACTTAGCAATACTCTCTAGCTTCATCCATGTCATTGAAAATAGCAAGATTTCATTCTTTTTAAATTTTTATTTATTAAGTTCTTTTAATGTTTATTTATTTTTGAAAGAGAGAAGAGACAGAGCGTGAACGAGGGAGGAGCAGAGAGAAGGAGACACAGAATCTGAAGCAGGCTCCAGGCTCTGAGCTGTCTGCACAGAGCCCAAATATGGGGCTCGAACTCACAGGCCATGAGATCATAACCTGAGCCAGTCAGTTCTTACCTGACTGCACAACCCAGGTGCCCATCGTTCCTTTTTTAATATTTACTTATTTATTTAGAGAGAGAGAGAGGGAGGGAGGGAGGCAGAGAGGAGAGAGAATCCCAATCAGGTTTCATGCTGTCAGCACAGAGCCCAATGTTGGGCTCAATCTCACGAACCACGAAATCATGACCCGAGCTGAAATCAAGAGTCAGACGCTTAACTGACTGAACCACCCAGGTGGCCCAAGATTTCATTCTTTTTTATGGCTGACAATATACAAGGGTTCATTTTTCTCCTCATCCTTAGCAACACCTGTTGTTTCCTGTGTTTTTTTGTTTTGTGTTTTTTGTTTTTTTTTTTAAGCCATTCTGACTCATGCAAGGTAATATCTCATTGTGGTTTTGATTTGCATTTCCTTGATGACAAGTGATGATGAGCTTCATTTCATGTTATCTATTGGCCATCTGGATGTCTTCTTTGGAGAAATGTCTGTTAATGTCTTCTGCCCATTTTTAAATTGGGTTATTTATTTTTGGGGTGTTGAGTTTTATAAGTTCTTTATATATTTTGGACACTAGCCCTTTATTGTATATGTCATTTGCAAATATGCAAGTATCTTCTCCCATTCAGAAAGTTACCTTTTAGTTTTGTTGATTGTTTCCTTTGCTGTGCAGAAGCTTTTTATTTTGATGTAGTCTCAATAGTTTATTTTTTTGTTCTGTTTCCTTGCCTCAGGAGACATACCCAGAAAAATGTCGTTATGGCCAATATCAGTCACATTACTGCCTGTACCCTCTTCTAGGATCTTTATGGTATCAAGTCTCACATTTAAGTCTTTAATCCATTTTGAGTTTTTGTGTAAGGTGTAAGTAAATGGTCCAGTTTCATTATTTTGCATGTTGCCACTCAATTTTTGCAACACCATTTGTTAACGAGACTGTCTTTTCCTCATTGGATATTCTTTCCTGCTTTGTTGAGGATTAATTGACCATATCCTGTGAGTTCATTTCTGGGTTTTCTATTCTGTCCCATTGATCTGTGTGTCTATTTTTGTGCTACTCCCACAATGTCTTGATCTGTACACATTTGAAGTATAACTTGAAGTCCAGAATAGTGATACCTACAGATTTGCTTTGTTTTGCAAGATTCCTTTGTCTATTCGGGGTCTTTTGTAGTTCCATACAAATTTGAGAATTGTTTGTTCTAGTTCTGTGAAAAATGTTGTTGGTATTTCGATAAGGATTACAGTAAATGTGTGTATTGCTTTGGGGATTAGTATAGACACTTTTTTTAAGTTTTTTTTTTTTAACATTTATTTGTTTTTAAGAGACATAGAGACAGAGTATGAGCAGGGGAAGGGCAGAAAGAGAGAGGGAGACACAGAATCTGAAGCAGGCTCCAGGCTCTGAGCTGGCAGCACAGAGCCCAACGCAGGGCTCGAACTCACAGACCGCGAGATCATGACCTGAGCCAAAGTCAGCCGCTTAACTGACTGAGCCACCCAGGCACCCCTAGTATAGACATTTTAACAATATTTGTTCTTCCAATCCATGGGCATGGAATATCTTTCCATTTCTTCATGTCGTCTTCAATTTCTTTCATATTTTTTTCATAATTTTCAGAGTGTTTTACCTCTTTGGTTATTCCTAAGTACCTTATTATTCCTTATTCCTTATTATTTCCTTATTCCTAGGTACCTTATTATTTTGGGTACAATTGTCAATGGAAGCGCTATCTTAATTTCTATTTCTGCTGCCTCATTATTGGTGTATAGAAATGCAGCTGATTTCTGTGCATTTAGATTTTGTGTCCTGTGACTTTACTGAATTTGTTTATCAGTTTTAGAAGTTTTTGGGTGGAGTTTTTCAGGTTTTTCTATGTATAGTATCATGTCATCTGCAAATAGTGGAAGTTTTACTTCTTCTTTAACGATTGGATTCCTTTTATTTCTTTTTGTTATCTGCTTTCTGTGACTAGGACTTCCAGTACTATTTTGGATAAAAGTCATGAACGTGGACATCCTTGTCAGGTTCCTGACCTTAGGGAAAAGCTCTCAGTTTTTCCCCATTAAAAATGATGTTAGTGGAAAGAGACCAAGTGCCCATCAACTGACGAGTGGATGAAGAAGATGTGGCACATATATACAATGGACTACTACGTGGAAATGAGAAAAAATGAAATCTGGCCATGTGTAGCAACATGGATGAAACTGGAGGGTATTATGTTAAGTGAAATAAGTCAGTCAGAAAAAGACAGATACCATATGTTTCCACGAATAGGTGGACTTTGTGAGACTAAGCAAAAACCAGGGGGAGGGGAAGAGGGGAAAGGAAAAAAAGACACAGAGAGGGAGGGAGATAAAACTTAAGAGACTCTCAAAGACTAAGAACAAACTGAGGGTTAGGGGGGTGAGGGAGGGGGGAGAGGGGTGACGGGCATTAAAAAGGGCACATGTTGGGATGAACACTGCGTGTTATATGTAAACCAATTTGAAAATAAACTATTATAAAATTTAAAAAAAAGAAGAAGAAAAAATGATGTTAGGTGTATCTAATATGGCTTGTATTATGTTGAGGTATGTTCCCTCTAAACATATTTGTTGAGGGCTTTTGGTGGGAATGCAAGCAGTGGAAAACAGTGCGGAGGTTCCTAAAACGTTAAAAATAGAACTACCTTACTATCCAGCAATTGTACTGCTAGGTATTTACCCAAAGGATACAAAAACACTAATTCATAGGGATACATGCACCCTGATGTTTATAGCAGCATTATCTATAATAGCCAAATTATGGGAGTAGTTCAAAATGCCCATTGATTGATGAATGGATAAAGAAGATGTGGTATGTATATGTGTGTATATATATGTACACACATATACACATGTATGTATATATACACACCACATACGCATGTATATGTATGTACCACATATTTGTTTTATATATATAATATTCCACTGGAATATCTTTGATGCATTTAAAATTTGGTGAAGGTATAAATAAACTCATTTTCTTTCATATACTTCTTTCTCTTAGTTCTCAGTCTCCCATTTGTGATAATTGGTTTCCAAAGGTAGTCTCTAATGAATGATGACTCAGTTTTTACATCTTTGTGTAGTCCATTTTCCACGTTGAATATTGGCTAGCTCTGTAACCAAAGAATAAAGAGGTGATGATGTGCCATTTCTAAGGCTAAGCTTTAAAAAAGCCTGGAAGCTTCCCATTTAACACTATTGTGTGCCTTAAAGTTTAGCTACCCTATTGTAAAGAAAACTGAAGAGCCAGAGTAGTGAGGGAGAGGTTCTGAGACTGCATGAAGAGAGAGAGGCCTAGCAGTTGCAACTGAGTCTGGATTTCCAGCTATGCCTTCCAATGATCCAGATATGTACATAAACTTTGGAAAATTTCCGGACTGGCCAAGCCCTTGGATGACTGATGACTCAGCCAATATCAAGTGGAGTAGAAGAAACAATCAACACACAATCTAAGAGGCTAGTGTCTATGCACCATGTTACCCAATGCCCACCACCAGCACTCACCCATACAACTGTACAGTAAAATCCTTTATGCCTTTAAATAGAGACATTTACTCATCCCTTCCCATACTGCGGTCTTCTCATCGCATTAGGCTGGATACTCTACACATTCTTACTCTTATCATGGAAGTTTTCTTTAATGAGATAGGCCTCTAGCCATTCTTGCTCTGTATACCTAGCTCTCCAACACCACCACATGAGGTGTCATGGTTTATTTCCATCACTAATCTCTATTACAGGTATGTTTCTTTTCATTTATGTTTTATTATCTCAGTCCTCTTTAATTCGTAGGAATTCCACAGATGTCTGTATAACATAATTTTCCATATATGTGGTGCTGGAACCTTTAATAGTATCTAGAATATACATTCTCCATATAGGGACAGTTACTACATTTTGGCTTTTTCCATGGTTTTCATATACTCTGTGTGTCTGTGTATGTGCCCTTATTTTCAAGTGACCTTGGATGGACTGTATCAGTTGTCCAAGTTGTAGTATACAAACTACTACAGCTACTTTACTACCTACAGGGTTCGAGAGAGCCATCACAGTCTCCACCTTTAACTCTTAAACCCTGTATTCTATGCCCAGTTGTTCCTGAATTAGTTCACTATTGCCATTGTGAAGAATTTCCACATACTCAATGGCTTAAAAAATTTACAGATTTATCCTACTACATGTTTAGAGGTCAGAATTCAGAAATGGTTTTTTAAAAATCAAAGTTTCAGCAGGGCTATGTTCCTTCTGGAGGCTCTGAGGCAATCTGTTCCTATCCCTTTTTCATCTTCTAGGGACCTTATACGTTCCTTGGCTCATGGTCCCTTTCTCATGTTCAAAGCCAGTAGTGTAGCATCTTCAATTCTGTCTCTTCTCTGACCTCTGGCTTCTGTGGTCTCCTTCTCAGAATCTGACTCTGAGCCCCTTGGCTCCCTCTCAAAAGGACCCATATGCTTACACTGGGCCTACCTGGATAAATCAGGATAATCTCACATATCTCAAGATTCTTAACTAACAATACCTGCAATGTCCCTGTTGTCATGTAAGGAAATATATTACCAAATCCTGGTAATTAGGACGTGGATATCTTTGGGAGCTTATTATTTAGCCTACCATAGACCCCAATCTTAATTCTCCTACTTCTATGTCCTGACCCTTCAAATTGACCATTGACAGAATTATTTGGCATCAAAACAGCATTGCTGTTGAAGAGTACACCTAAGATTCTCCCACTATTTATGCTCTGCAACTAGTAGTACAATGTCCAAAATTTGTCTAGCCCTTCCCAGACTTAGCTGTGGTTCAGATACCCTATCCCAGTTAGAGTCTCACATGCCTAGAAAGGGAGTTTGGACAGAGTATGTGGTAGGTAAAATAACTAGAGTTGGGGTCCCTACCCAAGGAAGAGACATTTACGGGAAGCACAGGGATGAACACACAGATGAGAGCCAGCTCACAGTGCTTCAAGGAATCAGGGACAGCTTCAACAGAGAGAAACCTTAGGTTCTACAAAGTGAAAATGGAATATTGACAAGGGAAAAAGTGGCAGGGAGCAGGAAGGAGTTCTTGGAAGGGGAACAGCATGTGCAAAAATGCAGAGTTAAAAGAGTGCAATCTGATTCAGGAATCCTAGAGTAGTTCAGTATAGCTGAAGAGAGAAAAAGAAAGAGGTTGAGGTGAGATGAGAAATAAGGGAGAATGGAGAGAGAGACAGTAAGAATCACAAACATTTAATATGTGTTGGGCAGTATGCTAATAGATGTTTATCCATCTCCTTCATAGAATTTTCACTAGTTAACCTGAGTGAACATTTTTGTAGATACTACAAAATTGGATGGCATTAGGGGCAGACTTGAAATTCCATCCCAGCTCTGCTTAAAATCAAAGGCAGTGCTGCTTAAAATGTGGCATGCAAGCCATGATTAGTGCCCAGTAGGTCATTACTGGTCCATGGGCAAAATTGCTGTGTTTATTGTTTAATACTAATATAATTGTTTATTTTTTAAATTTTTGAAGTTTATTTATTTTGAGAGAGAGAGAGAGTGGGCAGGGGAGGGGCAGAGAGAGAGAGAGGGAGAGATATAATCCCCAGCAGGTTCCACGCTGTCAGCACAGAGCTCAGTGCCGGGCTTGAACTCACAAACTGTGAGATCATGACCTGAGCTGCTACCAAGAGCAGGATGCTTAACCGACTGAGCCACCCAGGCACCCCTATATTTATTATTTTAAAACTAAGATTTAATCCACATGTAGGCCTTTATGGGGAAATGAACAAGAGCATTTCCAGAACATGGCCCAAGGAGGAAATTCCATAAAATCCCCTCTAAACATGACACTTCTCTTTCTAGTGTTCCTCATGAAGCAAAGCAGTCCAATCAAAATCCTCTATGATCTGACAGTCTACCCTTCCACACAGCATCCCTGAGTCTCTCCTCTCTTCCCACCAATTACTAAATGTGTATTTTTCATTTTACTAACCTCTCTCTTCCTCAGTTTCCTCATCTATATAATGAAGATAATAGTAGGAACTAATATATTGGATTATAATTAGGTCTAAAAGACTTAAGGTCCTTAGAATAGTGCTTGAGATATGGTAAACATGGGACAAGTATATATTTTTAAAAAACTTCAGCAGACAAGTCAGTCTCTTTATAAAGATCTTCCTTTGGATGCCCACCACCCCATGTTTGGGTCCAGAGCTTCCAATGCCTGTTGACAACCTCTAACACCAGGTGCCTCTCCAGTATCCTGATACTAGCCATCATCCTTCATATTGTCTTACAAAGATGACAATCTGGTTTCTTTCTCAACTCCTGTTTTCATTCTATCACTAAGTTATCAGATTTGAACCAAAAACTCTCCTCAGAAGCCACAATTCTTAAAATAGTATGAAATTATAGCAATTATCTCTTTATCTCAAAAATAGTTAAAAGCAAGTTTTTTTATTACAGAGGGTTAGTTTCAGGTAATATACTTAGCCCTATAGAAAGTAGCATGGAGGAATAAAATTCGAGTGGAGATATTCAAGCAAGAAATCACATTGTCTTGCCAGACGTTGGTAAGTGTCAAAAATAGACAATCAGACTTAATGAATCAGAGCAAAATGTTTATTATGCACAGCACAGGAAATAGCAGAAGCATCAGTATGATAGCACGAGTTTACCTTTCGCCAAATCCTACAGGGACCAGATGGCGGCTTCACATACAGTAAATTGATTGCACCACAGCTGAGGAACCAAAAATCGAGAGGTCTGTATCTTTTGTGGCAAGTAGCAAACAGGTTGGTTCCCTTTCCCAGGGAGTAAGCAGTTACATAATAATTAAGCTAAAGTCACTTTGACCTCCTAAATTACCTATGTGACTGGCTACAGAAACTGCTTAATATCAGGGGACAATTAGGAACCATAGTGTGGATGTGCAGAGACACTCAGGGTCCATGGTGGACTCCTTTTCCCAATAGTTAGAAAATCTACTGTACAGTATTTTAATATATCACATGGGGCAAAAAAAGACACCAGTGTTGGGTATGCACAGCATTTAGCTACTAGCGCTGGAAGGAAGTCTCAGGAATGAGAAAGTACCTTAAATTGTTAGAAGATAGGATGAAATTTGTGAAGAGCTGCGACAGAGAGGAAAGGAAAAGGAAAGAGTGGGACTTGCTGGAGCATGAGTAAGTTGGGGACTTTCTATATTACATGACTCTGGGACTTTAGAATAAAATAGCCATAGGATTGAAATCTGGCTTTGCCATATATATGAATAATAATACATGCATTGAGGATACAATGTGAAGATTAATTGAAATAGCTTACATACTATACAATTAGAATTCAGATTCCCTGCATTTCTTGTTAATGTAAGTTTTCAAAAATTTTTAATGTTTTGCTTTCATTGTAATTATTTTTATTTTTATCTTCATAGCAATTCTCTTATATACATAAAAATATTAGGCATATAATGGAATTAGCTGTCTGGCTCTGACAAAAACCTCTGAGGTAATATAAGAAAGACTAAGGTATAAAAAGTGTTGATCACTGCTTCACATTCTGTGTCTCCCTCTCTCTCTCCCCCTCCCCCACTCATGCTCTGTCTCTCTGTGTCTCAAAAATAAAAATAAAAAAAAAAGTGTTGCTCAAGTAATGATGTATGTAGGTAATTTTGCTAGTGTGTGTGTAGGTTGATGTACAAAAATATGCGAGAATACCATATTGCTTGATACACAAAGATCTCACATATTGTTGCTTACACAGATGAGGTCTACTATGCTGACTCCAATTGGAAAGAAGGCTATTTCTCTAACCAGTGTTATCACCATAAATGAAATATTCAACTAAGTATCCACTGATGCCTTCTAGATATCAAGAAGTGTTCTGAAAATTGGATATGCAAAGACCAATCACTCAAGGCCCTACCTTTCAAAGATTGAATATCTTAATAAAAGAAGCAATCATATAAGCATACAGGTCCTAGAGAATAACTTACTTATTCAAGGCCAGAGAACTAGTAGTAGTAGTAGTAGTAGTAGTAGTAGTAAATTTTCCACTTTAGTCTTGCTAGTCTACAATCCCATGCAATTTTTTTAAACAGTTTAATTGATTTTCTCCATTTTAATTTATCTCACCTCCCCTGCCTCTGTTTGTCCACAACAGAGGCAATTATTAAAATATGCACAAGTTAAAAGACTTGGATCAGGGGGCAGCTTTCAGGGGAAAAAATGCTGGAAGCCTCTATATTTTCCTGGAAGAATTCTGGAAGTAAAGCTCTGCCTATCTGTGAGTGGTATAAGGATCTAACGCAGGCCTTTCACCTTTCTTTTCCCGGCTATGCCAGGGGAACTGCTTCCTCTTAGACATTGACCTCATTTAAGAAGTAATGACAAAAAGCTCTTAAGCTTTTCAAAGTAGGTAAAATTTCTCTTATCCTCAGAGGAGGGCTCTGATGCTTCTGTCATTGTCCAAGCTACCTAATCCTTATTTATATATAAAAATGCCAGGTAGCTGGACCTCAAGCAAGGTGGTTTCAGCATAGATTCTCTGGACTCTGACCTAGTCTTTTGAGGGATGCCATAACTTTCCAAGTGTCCTCATATGTTAGTATGAAGGTGACTTTGTCCTCAGGAATGACATCTTCATCTCAACGACTGTAACATAAGCAGTGTTTCCATGGTGAATGGATAAGCCCCCTCCCCACCCCCACTGCCGACTTTGGAATTCAACAGGCCTGAATATGAATCCAAGTTCCGCTGCTTAACTATCTAATTTACCTAACTCATCTCAGCTTTTTTCTTCAACTGCATAAGAGGAATAATAACATCTTTCTCTTAGGTCTTTGGGAGATACCAAATGTAATGAGTTGAACACACAGTTGATATTCAATATAAGTTATTGTAGAACTGATATGCTTATGTTATTCCTCTGTATTGTTGAACTCCTCAAGGTACATACCCCGCATATATCATCTTTGTGTCCTTCACACTCCTAGCACAGCTTATTTTTAAAAATTTTTAACTTTTTATTTTTGAGACAGAGAGAGAGAGAGAGAGGGCACATGAGATGGGGAGGAGCAGAAAGAGAGAGTGACACAGAATCCAAAGCAGGCTTCTAGGCTCTGAGTTGTCAGCACAGAGCCTGATGCAGGGCTCGAACCCATGAACTGTGAGATCACGACCTGAGCCAAAGTCAGACGCACAACAGAGTGAGCCACCCAGGCACCCCCTAGCACAGCTTATTTTAAGACAAAGTGTTAGTGAAGGTTTTGGAGCAGAGTTGACCAGGCTTGGGTTTTTTCATCTGAAAAACAAGTGAGCATTTCAATTCTGACTTTATGTAGTTCTATCTAAACTACCTTCATATGCCAATGTTGATACTGATCTCTGTTAAACACAAAGTAAAGTGTTGCTTCATGTAACTCTCTTGCCATGATGATTTTCTTTTGTACTTTTGAGCACCATGGTACTAGGGCTTGATTGCAGCATTTCTGGTCCTAAATCCAGACAGGGCTATATAAAAAAACTGAAACATTTGGTCTCTTACAGCAACTCTTTTTTAAAAGCAGAGAAATATATTCAAAAATCACCTCAGCAGACTTCCCTTCAGTGTGCATTGCCCAGCCTTGGGCCACATGCACATTCCGAAATCAGTCAAAGCCAAAGGTCTTATGAGAAAGGAGGTATGTGTATATGTGGGCGTGGTGGGGCAGGGAGAATGCAGTTGTGTGTGTATCTGTATGTGCCCATGCCTAATGAATGGCTGATTTCTGGGTCCATCAAGATGATGCAGAGTGAAAATGGTCCCATAGTGCAGATTTCAAGGAACAGGGGACAGCTAACATGAAATTTGCATGTAATTTACCTTTTTGATGGCATCAGGATACAATAGCCCATTATATTTATCTAGCAATTGTTAAAGCCTTGCAAATGGGATCTAACATACCCATAATCCCCTTGGTGAGACTTTTTCTACCCTGAACAGTGCTGGAATGGGTACTGATGATAATTGATGAAATATTTACCTTTTGATTGATAACTTTTTTCTGTAATTATAATTTTTTAGTAATTTTTAATTTATTTTTTATTGTAGAGAGAGAGCACGCAAGCAGGGGAGAGTGACAGAGGGAGAGAGAGAGTCTTAAGCATGCTGCACACTGAGATCATGAGCCCGAGAAGGACTCAATCACACCACCCTGGGATCATGACTTGAGCTGATATCATAAGTCAAGTTCAACTGATTGAGCCACCCAGGCACCCCATAATATTTTAATAGTTTTATTTTTAAGTTTTAAAGACTTTTTGAAAATACCTTCCCTGGTTTTTTAGTTCAAACTTAGATAAGAAATATATTTACCTGAGGTCTCAGTGTTGCCACCCCCTCTATGAACACCCATTGGAAAGGTTTTACATTCTGGGGTTGTCTCTCAGGCTTCCACATCTATATATGTTCATGTAAAGAGCTTTTTTCACATGGGGTAATTCTGGCTTCACAGTACAAGAGTGAGGACTGAATAAACTAGTGGTTGTTGTAACATAAATTCCAAGAGGCATGGAGATGGTGCTGCAATGTTGAATCCTCTGAAATATGACATATTTGAGACATGCTTACCAGTGGTACATTGATAGCTAACATTTAACCATGAGACAAACACTTCTAAATGCTTTACTTATATTAACTAATTATATGTAATTATATTAGTTAATGATCAAAGCAAGGTCTCTATTAGTTTAGATATAAGCATTACCCAGTTTTATCAATAAACATATTGATAGAGAGATTCAATGACATGCTGATAGTCATTCAGCACACAAATAGTGGAAGCAGGGTTATCACCCAATCCCATTTCAAAGCCCAACCTTGTAACCACTGTGGCACACTGCTTCCACTCCAATGGCTAGAAAAGGAGAGATGCTCAGATTGTTTTATTATTTGAGGAAGGTTACTATGACTCAGTGCAAAGTGCATGGGGAATGTTAATAATAATAATGTGGGGGCGCCTGGGTGGCTCAGTTGGTTAAGCGGCCGACTTCGGCTCAGGTCATGATCTCACGGTCTGTGAGTTCGAGCCCCGCATCGGGTTCTGTGCTGATAGCTCAGAGCCTGGAGCCTGCTTCGGATTCTGTGTCTCCCTCTCTCTCTGCCCTTCCCCTGCTCACACTCTGTCTCTATGTCTCTCAAAAATAAATAAACGTTAAAAAAAAATAATAATGTGCCTTCTGATTTTCTCTGAGGACGAATAAGATAAAATAACATGCTGAGCACCTGGTATTTATATAGAATCCCATTCAATGATAAATGGAATATATAGAAAAAAGACAAAAGAGGGAAACAACCTCTTTTGTGTTCTTTAAGAGCTGTAATAACCTAACTATGGGAAAACAGACTGTCAGATTATTTTGTAAATGTCTTCTCAGACCACCTCCTAGGTGGTGTCTGGATGGGGTTTCTTCTGAAAAAGAATGATCTTTTGTTACACATTCTAGATGAAAGCGGGTCCTCAAGCCCAAAATGAGAGTACTATAAATTCCCCCCTTCTTATGCTGAGATGAGGGAAGTTTTCCAACATTCTCTTTTGGTTTGGTAGCAAGATTGGCCACGATCTCGAAGTAGAAAGTCTCATAGAAACTCTTGGTGGTGGGGGTAGTGAACTGCCCCTGGCATTTTAAGGCAAGCTGGCATCCAGGCAAGAAACTGGCATAGTGAGAGATCCCAGGATGGACCTGTCTGAACAGGCCCATTAACCTGAGGTCTATAAACAGTTGCCCTTAAGTCCTAGTATTTGTATTACAGTTCTCTTCCATAGTGCAAGAAGTGTGGATAACATCTCATTAAATATCACAGCCTGGCATCTGTTGTGAAGTAGGAGATCTGGGAAAGTCCCAAATCCATGCCTGGGGTAAAGAGGTAGAGGTTAGAGAGCAGGATCTCCTCCACTGAGGCCTGAGTGCTGATGGCTGAGGTTCACCAGGCTGGAACTAAAATGCCCTGTGAAAGAACATCATGAGCCTCAGAAATGGCACAGGTAGAATGGTGTGACAGCAGGCAAGAAGTCCAGAATACACAGAAAGACTCCAGGGAAGTTTTTCACATCACAGGGAAAGCAGCAGCAAACCTCTAGCAAACCTGATTCATTAAACCAAATTATAAAAAGGATTCATCTCTGATCAGAAAGATGGCCTTGGTTTTCTTGTTTTGGTCATTTTATCAAGTGGAGAATTACTATCAGTACAGAAAAACCCTTGCACAGAGGCTAAAAACTGCTTAACCTTTTAGTTATGTTTTCTTTTTGCTCTTTTAATCCCTTAATAAATCATGAAAAAAAGAGATGAGATATTGGAACAAAGAGCAAGTCTAGGTCATCAAGGTAGCAAGGATTAATGCTACCCAGGATTTCAATGAAATTCATAGGTACTGGACAGAAACATTTCTATGGTGAAAAGTATGGCTCCACCACTAACCAGTGAGAAATTTGGTGATTGCTACCAAATCTCTGGGAGTCGTACTTTCTTCACCTGTAGAAAGGAGCTGATTATATAAAAATTTTAAAACAATGTAGTTGGTGAAACAGTCATGCTTATAAACTGCTGATAGTATTGTGAAGTGATTCAATGTTTATGGAAGTCAAGGTATGTCAAAGATTAAATATAGCGGGGTGCTGGGGGGCTCAGTCGGTTAAGCGTCCAACTCTTGGTTTTGGCTAAGGTCATGATCTCATGGTTCATGAGTTAGAGCCCCACATCAGGCTCTGTACTGGAAGTGCGGAGACTGCTTGGGATCCTCTATCTCCCTCTCTCTCTGCCTCTTTCCCACTCAGACACATGTGTGCACTCTCTCTCTCTCTTTCAAAATTAATAAATAAGCTTTTAAAAAGATTAAATATGCAGAATCACTGAATCAATAATGTCCCTTCAACACTTTATTCCAAAGGAAGTAAATGGACATGTTTACAAATATGCAAGTAAAAGATTGGTCATTAATGCATTGTCATTAACTTAAAAGATGCCATAAATGTACATTACAGGTCAGCTTAAAGGTCATTAATTTCCTGACTACACTTAAACAAGATTATTTTACTACCTTCCTAGGAAGGTAAGTGCCCCTTACTACTATCGGTTCTGATTTGGTCTCCTTTGGTCCTGGAGGGGGCTTCTGGATGGTCTGTGGAAGGTGCTGTACCTAGGGAACGAGAAGGTTGTGGGGTGGGGGCCTCGGACTCTGGGGTGTGCCAGTCTCTCAGAATCCCAGCACTCACACCCTTCGGTTAACACGTCTCTGCGTTTCCACTGCCTCAGTGGTTCCACATCAATACCTGTGAACCAGCTGTGTTCCCTTGCAGGAATGCCCTTTCTGGACTAAGTGCTCAGATAGGCTTTCACGAACTCCTCTGCTCCTATGTAGTAGCTCCATGTTTGCCTGCTTGCTCCCTCTCAGGGATCCATGCACTTAGGGGCAAAAAACCCTATTCTCTCCATTTCCCTGTTTCTGTTTTTGCCTTCTTCCTCCTTCCCTGGCCTTCCTACCTCTTCTTAGTTGGCCCCTTCTTCTGAGGCAATATACTGAGAGGCAATGTTCTGAGAGGAACAGCATACCCAGCTTCTTCACTTCTGACATCATCCTGCACACATGGTGAGATGGAGGAGGATGAAGAGGGAGATGAAGGTTATACAAAGAAAAAGGAAAGAGAGAAAGAGGAGAGGACAGGGGATGAGAAGAGAGAAAAGGAGGATAAGAAAGAGAAGAGATGGGAGGGAAAGAGTAAGAGGAGGGTAAAGGGGCAAAAAGGGGTGGGGAGTAGTTGAAGGGTAAGGTAGGGAGAGGAGTGAGGGAATGGGGTAAGGAAAAGATCATAGAGTAGGATTAAGAGTGAAGGGGAACATTCAGATGTAGAGGAGAAGGAGAAGCAGGTGATGGAAGAGGGGGAAGAAGGAAGGAAGGATTTTGTATAGAGGAGGAAGGGAAGAAGGAGAAGAAAGGAGATAAAAAGAGCTCATAGCCAGGTGAAAAGAAGGATAAAAGAGGAAGAAAGGAAGAAAAAAAAAGAGGAGGGAAGGAAGAGGGTTTGATGAAGATGTGGGATATTTTGTAAGTCTGAGGACCTCAGTCCATGTTCTCCAAGGACACTTTTCCCAGAAGACGTCAAAGTCTGACTCTTTCCTGCCTCCCCAACAGATAGACCCTTATAAGGGTGCTCTCTGCCCACCTCTGGCGCCTGTGCTGAAGTTGCTGGTGTTGCTTGGAAGCTGCGTCCAGGAATGCCTTTGCCTTCCTGTTCTCCTCTTCAAACAGTTTCCTAGAAGGTCTGTCAGAAGGATTGGGGGTCATCAGTCCATCCCCCAACTCCTCCCTTCAGCTTCCCTCCATTGTGCTGCGGAAGAAGAGTCTTTTGCTGAGTGCAGAGTAGCTCTTCTTGGAAAACAGCTGGATCAGCTGATACTGCAAGTCCTCCTTTTTTATCTGTATCAGCTTCTCTGTGGAAGTAAGCAAGGTAGGGTGGAGATCTCTTACCTCTGGGCCTCACTTTCCTTTCCTTTGCATTGCATCAGGAAGATACTCAATGTGTCTATAGAGAGAGGAACCAAAGAGATCCTGTGAGAGCTCACAGAAAGAATCGAGGTTGGGTGTATTATTAGGTGGAAGATGCCAAACTAATTTGAAGGAATTCTGGTCTTCTGCCCCCATATCCCTCTTACAGAGGCCCTGTTGCTCAGATTGGAACCCTAGAGAACAAACCCGTATCTTATTCATTCACCTTATTGGTCTTGACACAGAGTAAGAGCCCTGATACAACTGCCACGTACTTGAATGAACTGAACAGAATCATCAGGTGCCAGAACAGTCTGTGTGTACCTATAGGTGTTTCTCTCTTCCACGAACTGGCACAGAACAGGAACTCCATTAAGTGTCTACCAGAAATGGGCAATTTGTTCTGCAATCATTTACCCTTACCACTGAGGCATCAGGTTTTACACAACATACGCACATTCATGTACATACACATAGAGCAAAGGTGAGCTTCTGAGAAAAGTCTGCGGTTCCCATGGCCTTTGCCTCTACTTCTAGATGATTCTTACTTCCTCTTGGAAATGGTAAATGGTTGTCGAATGGATTTATGAATATACAGATGGGTGAATAAATGGTTGGATGAATGGATGGAATGGCAGACAGTTGAATAGATATAAAAATGGATAAATGGTTGAAAGGAAGAGGAGATGGTTGGTTGGATGATGGTATGAATTTTTGTCTGTGTGTATGGATGAACAAATGGATGGAAAATTGGATGATAGTTATAGATATACATGTATGTTCGGGGTGGACAAACAGCTGTGTGGGTGACTAAATTGATAGATAGTAGATAGATGGATGGATAATGAAATAGATAGATGGATGAGTGGATGAATAGATGGTTGGGTCCACTGTTGGTTAGATGAATAGATGGATTGATAAATAGTTGGATGAATGGATGGTTAGTTGCAAAGGGTGGAGAAATGGAAGAGTGGGTGCAATCGATAATTTCAATAGATAGATGGAAGATTGGGTGGATAGATGGCTGGTAGGATGACTACAGCATTAAATGGGAAGGATGGTTAGATGAATTGGATATTGCTGCTTGTAAGTTCCTTCATGGTTTTAGCCTGTCTGCCTCCCTATGTATTTCTCTCTCTTACCCTGGTTTCTTCTTGCTGTTTCTTCCAGATAGGCCGAGTTAAAAAAACAATAACCCCTTCATCTTGCTAGGAATTGATTCAAATTCATTTCCATAAACATGTATTCAATGCCTATACTATGTATTAGACTTTGGTATTGGATTAGTAAAAATTCAGTGAATAAAAAAAGGGGTGATTAATCGCCATTAAGGAATCAACAGACAAATGGAGGGGGGCAGATATTAAGTTAGCCAACATACAAATAACTGTCATTATTAATGAAAATTATTGTTATCAGTGAGTAGAGTGTTTCACACAAAAAGAATGTCGAATTCAAAGATTCTGAGGTTTTGAAATATGCCCTGTGAATGTCTGGGTAGTGAAGAGGCTGGCATGACTGGAGTGAACTCAGCCAAGGGAAGTGGTAAAAGGTAAAATGGAGAGCTAAAGGGGTTAGATAACATCTAATTTGCAGCTTATTGACAGGATATCTCTGTTTACTATGAGTAAACTATGAGATGGTAGGTAAGAAGGCATTTCATTATAGGAGGGGTGTGACTGGATTTATGTTTCAATAGAATTAATCTGTCTGCTAGGGGAAAAGTAGCTTTTGTGACATTTGGCCAGAAGTGTGCACACATGTGCATGTACACACACACACACACACACACACACACACACACACAGATTGAAAGAAAGAGAGAAAAAACAGCTATAAAATACCTTGCTTTTCCTTCAAGACCTCTTCTAGGCGCAGTTGTTCTAGATTCACTGGGAAAAAGAGTGACACTTTCAGACCTAGCACCTACAACGTGCCCTACCCCACAACAACTCCAACTTCAGGGAAGGGACTTGCTTGATGTGACATGAAAGGTCTTCTACAGACCCAGGAAATACCTGAGTATCTTCCTTCTATCCCATCTCCTTTGCTTAGTGAAGATCACTCTGAAACCAGCCTTCTCCCCTGTGTGTGCCCATATTCTATGTGAGTGCTAAAAGGCCATGGCATTTACAAATGACCATATGAGTACGATACAGAATGAAGATGGTTTTACACACACTTACAGCTCATTGGAGATATATGATAACAAAGATGTAAATATATCAAGCCAGATTGGGGTGGGGATAAGGGTTATAGAGAAAGAAACAAAAAGCAAGGTATGGGAAATGATCAGGTCGGGGGCAGATGCTATTAGATCGGAAGATAAGCTAAGACCCCTAAAAGGAGCTGAGGTTTGAGCCGAGAGCTGAACTATTAGAGGCAACAGGAGGACATCTAGATTATCAAGGGTGAAGAGCATTATGGCAGATGGAGCTGATAGTGAAAAGTCCTTAAGGTGAGAATATGCCCTCTGCATGTTTAATTGTCATCAAAGTGGAAGGGGAGTGAGAGACAGATGTTGAAGCCAAAGAAGTGACAGGATACTTAAGTGGGTCTTGGGGACTACACTGAAAAATCTGTGTATCTAGAACCGAGGGTTTAGGGAGGACAGGGGTATTTATGATTTAGAGATGTCATGGACCTCACTGTATTCTTCTCACACCACTTACATGCATCTAATTCCTTCTGTTTGGTCTTCCACAGGGCACAGGCCTCTCTTGCCTCCTCACTGGCTTTCTGTTTCACCGGGCCAGAGAATAGAAAGAAAGATGTTAAGTAAACAAAGTATTCGGTTCTGCTCTCTCTTAAACTGTTGCATTTCAAATAATCAACAAGCATTACCAGATTGTACAGGTGAAGAAACAGAAGCTTAAAAGCCCAGCCCCTTCTCTTTGAGCTAAGCCAGTCATCAAAGACCCCTGAGCTCACATTTATTAAACTCCTTAATTCGGTTAGCCAGGTTCTTAATCCATGGATCCAGGCTTTCTGCTGTAGAGCAAAAGGGAGAGTGAGCTGGAGACGGCCATCCATCCGAAGTAGGTGGAGATGAGGTGGGTGCAGGCACGGTGTCTATCCTGCTTTCATTTAACATGAATTTATTTAATGTCTCCTGCATCACAAGGATGTGCATGACCCCTGTGAGCTTCTGTTACAAGTTCTAGAAAAAGAGAGTGAACAGAAAAACAGATCATAATATTTGACATCATGTGTAAAAAGAATAATAGCACAAGGAATAGGGAGATAGAGAGCAAAGGGGTGGATGCTGTCTTTAAGTACAGGGAGAACTTCCTGGGCCCCCAGATAAGGAAGATGAGCAAATTTTACAGTTCTGAAAGAGGGGAAGGGTTGCAGACATTTCCAGGCAGAAAGAATAGCAAATACAAATACCTTGAGCTGGGGAGGCAGGAAGTACATATTCTAGGGCAACAGGAAGATACCCAGTAAGCAAGGAGAGTAGCAGGATGTGAAGTGGAAGGTGCCAGGTTCCAGTTCCGGCAAATCTAGGGGTCCCCGAAGGATGGACGGTCAAGCAAAAGGAAATGAGAGAGCCACGAGAAAGATGTAGTCTGATGACCAAGCAGGTAGTTCTGGCAATTCTGGCATCTCCGCCCTGCTGGTCTCAGTGTCTTTATTTTTAAAGGTAGTGAGTGACATTACATCAATGAGTGACATTCCATAGTTTGATCTCTTTAACAATAATGCGTTTTTACCAGCAAGGTGGCAACTTCCTCAATCCTGTATGTTGGTTTCAGGATAATTAACATAGAAATTTAGGGTGGGGGCAGAGAACAGGGTGTTTCCTTAAGGCCTTAATGTTAATTATCTACAAACAGGCCAGGAGTCATTCTGCCTATTCTTCCAACTACAATGGGGGAGGTGCAACCCATCCCCAAGATGCAACTCTAAGGTTACTTCTGGCCAGGCTACTCTCATTCAGATGTAATCCGTCAAAGCATCTTGCTCCAGGTCCTTCCCTTTTATCTAAATGCCATAAAACAAAAAAGCATTACATTCTTTGGGGCCAAGGAGAGTAGCTCAAGAAATCCAAGCCTGAAAAATTATTTAGGAGGGAAGACTAGGTGCCATTTTGGCCTGCGGGAGCTTTGCTTCAACCACCTTTTCCACACAGGGAGAGGTCTCAACCTGTGAGCCCAAAATGGCTCCCAACAGGAAGGAAAGGGTAAGGGAGGTTCTATAAGGTCTTGTGAACCAAGGTAATGGGTTCTGGATTTTACTCTGAGTGCTGTGAGAAGATAATAGGGATCTCTCTGCAGTTCCATCCTGTTAAGATCAAGGGTTAATGGCACAGGTTGGGGGAAAACATGACAAATCTGTGACCAAGGGATTAGCCCAATTAGGCAAAAGGAAAAAATGCTGCCCCCTTCCATGCAAGATAGCAGCTTGCAAGCCCTTGAGTGAAAGGGAGCATGCTGCCTCTTGGAGAATTTTTGCTACAATATTCTTTGACTTAGTTTCCCCACAAGTTTCCCGATTTCAATGACCTGACTTGAGAAGCATTCCTCCCTTTGCTTCTCTGGCTTTAAGATCCATCAGCACAAAGCTGGGGGACCAAGTTTGAGGAAAAATATTTCAAATGTCTCTGTGCCTGCCCCCAATTCTCTAAGAACTTCTGGGCCTCAGGTACCCAGTTCGCTCTGTAAACTGGGGATTTACCTGTGGGCACAAATGTTACAATTCTACCTCTGGGATGGTATTTAAAAAATAAAACAAGATAAAACATGGAAATATAAGGCAAACACATTCTATAAGTTTCTTTAAAAAATACTCTAGGCCAGGGGCACCTGGGTGGCTCAGTCAGTTAAGCATCTGACTTCAGCTCAAGTCATGATCTTACAGCTCATGAGTTTGAGCCCTGCAACAGGCTCTGTACTGACAGATCTGAGCTTGGAGCCTGCTTCAGATTCTGTCTCCTTCTCTCTCTACCCCTCCCCCACTCATGCTCTCTTTTGCTCTCTCTTTCAAAAATAAATAAACAGTAAAAAAATTAAAAGAGCTCGGGGCCAACATGCAGGAAAAGTACAGGGACCTGTTCTTCCCGCGTCTCTCAAGCAAAGAAGGACTGGAGCCAAAGGACTCTCAATCCCAAGAGTCTGGGAGGAAAGTAGATGGAGTCTACAAGGAAGAAAACTCAAAAACCAGGCAGTCCCATAAGTGTGTGAGTGCGAACTGGGGGAGATAAAATGGGCCAAGGAGGTATGGAGGGGAGGGAGCCCCTTCTGCGGAGAGACAAAGGGAAATGAAAGAGGGCCTGGAGAAGCATAGGACTGTATCTGGACAAGAGAAAAACCTCGGACCCAGACAGAGGGAGCCTATCATCCCGTCTAACTGCAGGGCTTTCGAAGAGAAGTCTCTTTTCCAATGCAGGGCTTTCTTTGAACTGGGGCTGGTGGCAGCCACATTCGCATATCTGGGGAGAAAGGCAGTCACCTCTTGTGCTACATCAGAGGTGCAATCCACACCAGAGAAACTGGGCGAAGCAGTCATAGCAAGTTTAAAACTCAGATAAGCGTGGGACATGGGACCTCGAAACACCACTGCGTCTGCATCCCCCTGCAGAGTAAGGACAGAGACAAAGGGGTATTAGGGACTCCTGGTCTGTGAAGAAGGGACTGGGGGGTAGCCATTTTTCACCCCACAACCACCAAGGTGGGACCTCAGGGATCGGTCCACACCAGTGGGGCCCACTTACACCAAACCACACCCCACCTCACAGGATAGCCTCTTTTCTACGGGAACTGAACTGGATAGACACTGTGAAACAAGCACTGCTGCATTGCCTGGATTGACTCCAGGTCAATTCTTATTAGTTATATATATTCTCCTTTTTCACCTTCTTATCTCTTCCCCCTCTAGGCTGGTTACTAAGGGTACTGGTTTGCTTAACAGACATATTTAATCTATTCTCTCCATGTGTGTTTGACACCTCCTTCTTTACTATCTCTCTCTCTGGAATAATCAGGCCATATAGTTCCTCTGGGTAACTTTATCTTCATTTCTTTTTCCTTGCCTCCTTCCCTTTCAGTCTCTCTATCTGGTCAAAGCTCATTTTCTCATTCTCCCCGTACCTGTCATTACTCTCCTTGTATATGCTCTTCCATGAGCACCACCTACACCCTGTTCTTTACTTTTAGCTGATATTTCTGGCTTTATGCTTTCATATTATTGTTCCTCTTTTTTTCCTTCTTCTGTTTTGGTCTGCTTGCCTGTTTTATTTGTCAGTGTGTTTGCATGTTTTTGTTTCCTGTTTGTTTGTCTGTCTGTTTTCCTCTCCAGGGTTACCTCAAGGCACGAACCAAGGCACACCTGGTGGAGGATAACCAAAGTCACAACAACAGAGAGCAAGTAACACTCTCCAAAAAACACCTCCCGAAAGGCCAGGCCCTTTGTGGGTGTACCTGGCCCACTTTAATATAACAGTATTCACAGGGGCAGGGCACATCACAAGCTTCTAAAACTTATAAGGAGCAGAAAACTAGACAAAATGATGAAATGCAAAAACTCTCCTCAAAAGAAATTCCAGAAGGTAGTGACAGCTAAAGAATTGATCAAAACAGATATAAGCAAAAAAAAAAAAACAAAAAAAAAAAAAAAAAAAAACACAGATATAAGCAACATAACTGAATAAGAATATAGAATAACAGTCATAAAATTAATCGCTGGGCTTGAAAAAAGCATGGAAGACAGCAGATACTCCATTGCTGCAGAGATCAAGGACCTTAAAAATAGTTATGAGGAAAATAAAGAAAGCTATAAATGAGGTACAAAATAAAATGGAGGCAGCCACAGCATGGATTGATGAGGCAGAAAAGAGAATAGATGAATTAGAAAATAAAATTATGGAAAAAGAGAAAACCGAGAAAAAGAGAGATAATCTGATCCAGGAGCACAAAAGCAGAATTTGAGAGCTGAGTTATGCAATCAAATGGGACAACATCTGTATCATAGGAATTCCAGAAGAAGAAGAGCGAGAAAGGAGTTGAAGGGGTACTTGAACAAATCATAGCTGAGAACTTCCTCAACCTGAGGAAAGAAACAGGCACTGAAATCCAAGAGGCACAGAGAAGTCCCTTCAGACGCAACTTGAATTGATCTTCTGCATGACATATCATAGTGAAACTGGCAAAATACAAGGATAAAGAGAGAATTCTAAAAGCAGCTAGGGATAAACAGGCCTTAACATACAATGATAGACACACAAGGATACTAGCAGACCTATCTACTGAAACTTGGCAGACCAGAAAGGAATGGCAGGAAATCTTCAATGTGATGAACAGAAAAGATATGCAGCCAAGAATCCTTAATCCGGCTAGCCTGTCATTCAGAATGTATGAAAAGATAAATGTTTTCCCAAACAAACAAAAACTGAAGGAATTCATCACAAATAATCCAGCCGTACAAGAATTACTGAGGGGGACTCTATGAAGGAAATGTTGCAAGGAACACAAAGAAACAGAGACATTGCTAAAAGCATGAAACCTACAGACAACACAATGACTCCGAACCCATATTTTTCAATTTTATCATTGAATGTAAATGGGCTAAATGTTCCAATCAAAAGACATAGGGTATCAGAATGGTTAAAAAACAAGACCCATCTATTTGCTGTCTTCAAGAGATTCATTTTAGACCTGAGGACACCTTCAGATTGAAAGTGAGGGGATGGACAACTATCTACCATGCTACTGGAAGTCAAAAGAAAGCTGGAGTAACCATACTTATATCAGACAAACTAGACTTTAAATTGTTTTTAAATTTTTTAATGTTTATTTATTATTTTTGAGACAGAGAGAGACAGAGCATGAGTGGGGGAGGGGCAGAGAGAGAAGGAGACACAGAATCCGAAGCAGGCTCCAGGCTCCGAGCTGTCAGCACAGAGCCCAACGCGGGGCTTGAACCCACAGACCGCGCGATCATGACCTGAGCCAAAGTTGGACGCTCAACCGACTAAACCACCCAGGTGCCCCTAGACTTTAAATTAAAGGCTGTAACAAGAGATGAAGAAGTACATTCATCTCTTATGTGTATAATAATCACAGGGACTATCTATCAGGAAGAGCTAACAATTATAAATGTCTATGCACCAAATTCGGGTGTACCTAAATTTGTAGAACAATTAATTACAAACATAAGCAACCTTATTAATAAAAATGTGCTAATTGCAGGGGACTTTAATACTCCACTTACAGAAATGGATAGGTCAACTAGACAGAGAATCACTAAAGAAACAATGGCCCTGAACATTGGACCAGAAAGACTTGACAGATATATTTAGAACTCTACATCTGAAAGCAATGGAATTCACTTTCTTCTCAAATGCACATGGTACATTCTCCAAGATAGATCACATACTGGGACACAAAGAAGCCCTCATTAAATATAAAAGAATTGAGATCATACCATGCACACTTTCAGACCACAATGCTATGGAACTTGAAATCAACCACAGGAAAAAGTCTGGAAAACCCCCAAAATCATGGAGGCTAAATAACATCCTATTAAAGAACGAATGGGTCAACCAGGCAATTAGAGAAGAAATTTAAAAATATATTGAAATAAATGAAACTGAAAATCCAACAATCCAAACCCTTTGGGATGCAGCAAAGGCAGCCCAAAGAAGAAAATATATTTCAATCCAGCCAGGCCTATCTCAAGAAACAGGAAAAATTCCAAATACAAAATCTATTATTCCATTGTATATATATACCACATCTTCTTTATCCATTCATTAGTTGATGGACACTTAGTCCTTTTCCATGATTTGGCTATTGTCGAAAGTGCTGCTATGAACATCGGGGTACACGTGCTCCCCCGATCATCAGCACTCATGTGTCTCTTGGGTAGGTTCCTAAGAGTGCTATTGCTGGGTCATAGGGTAGTTCTATTTTCATTTTTTTTTGATGAACTTCCACACAGTTCTTCAGAGTGGCTGTACTAGTTTGCATTCCCACCAACAGTGCAAGAGAGTGCCTGTTTCTCCACATCCTCACCAGCATCTATAGATTCCTGATTTGTTCATTTTAGCCACTCTGACTGGTGTGAGGTGGTATATCAGTGTGGTTTTGATTTGTATTTCCTTGATGATGAGTGACATTGAGCATCATTTCATGTGTCTGCCATTTGGATGTCTTCTTTGGAGAAGTGTCTATTCATATCTTCCACCCATTTCTTCACTGGATTATTCGTTTTTCGGGTGTGGAGTTTGGTAAGTTTTTTATAGAGTTTAGATACTAGTCCTTTATCTGTTATGTCATTTGCAATTATCTTTTCCCATTCCATTGGTTGCCTGTTGGTTTTGTTGTTTGTTTCCTTTGCCATGCAGAAGCTTTTTATCTTGATGAGGTCCCAGTAGTTCATTTTTGCTTTTAATTTCCTTGCCTTTGGAGATGTGTTGAGTAAGAAACTGGTGCATCTTAGGTCAAAGAGGCTTTTTCCTGCTTTCTCCTCTAGGATTTTGATGGTTTTCTGTCTCACATTCAGATCCTTAATCCATTTAGAGTTTCTTTTTGTGAGTGGTGTAAGGAAGTGGTCTAGTTTCAGTCTTCTGCATGTTGCTGTCCAGCTCTCCCAGCACCATTTATTAAAGAGGCTGTCTTTTTTCCATTGGAGACTCTTTCCCGCTTTGTCAAAGATTAGTTGGCCATATACTTGTGGGTCCATTTCTGGTTTCTCTATTCGATTCCATTGGTGTATGTGTCTGTTTTTATGCCAATACCATACTGTCTTGATGACTACCACTTTGTAGTAGAGGTTAAAGTCTGGGATTGTGATGCCTCCCACCTTGGTTTTATTCTTCGGTACTACTTTGGCTATTCGGGGTCTTTTGTGGTTCCATACAAATTTTAGGATTGTTTGCTCTAGTTTTGAAAAGATGACAATAAATTATATTAATAAAATAAAGAAGGCACCAAAAAAATAAAATTAGTAAAAAAATACAATTGGCCTTAAAAGGTTTTTTATAGATTTTGCCTGAGCAGCAGGCCTGATGTGCTTTCTTAGGAAGTAAGGCCAAAGTTCCTACATACTGGTTTTGAGTTACCATAGCACTTTGAACTGTGGATGGGCTCATCAGAGCCACTTTGCCCCAATTCTGCTGTGGGTTCTCGGCTCGTGTCATCGTATGATATAGCACTACAACAAAAAGATGCAAAGCCATCTGTATAGTTTTTGGCCACTTGTGTACTAAAAAATGGGGTGGGGGCACCTGGGTGGTGCAGTTGGTTAAGTGTCCAACTCTTGATTCCAGTTCAGGTCATGATCTCACGGTTTGTGAGATTGAATCCTGCGTCGGGTTCTGTGCTGACGGTGCAGAACCTACTTGGGATTCTCTCTCTCTCTCTCTCTCTCTCTCTCTCTCTCTCTCTCTCTCCCTCCCTCTCTGCTCCGCCTCAAAATAAATAAATGAACATTAAAAAAAATAAAACAAATAAAAATTTAAAAAAATATATACATATATATACATCTATATATATGTAAAATATCTCTGGGAGGATACATAAATTCTCTAACAGTTGTTACCTACCTGCCCTTGGGGAAGGCACATGAAAGACAATAGTTCAGAGAAGTTATTTGCCATTAGCCTATCTAACTTCTTAATTCTGAATGATGATGTGGTATTTTTGGTTCAGATAGTTAAATTTTTTAATGTTCAGTTTTGAGAGACAGAGAGAAAGAGAGAGCAGGGTAGGGGCAGAGAGAGGGAGACACAGAATCCAAAGCAGGCTCCAGGCTCTGAGCTGTCAGAACAGGGCCCAATGCGGGGCTCAAACCTATGAACTGCGAGATCATAACCTGAGCTGAAGTCGGAAGCTTAACCAACTGAGCCACCCAGACACCCCTAAAATAGTTAAATTTTAAAATAAAAATCAAAGTGGGATAATTTCCTGAGGTTTTAATTGTGAGGACTCTGAACCATTTCCCCAAACCCAAACTTAGACACAAGGAGATACATGACCTTGCTGCAAATATTTCACCATCTCCAGGAACTCTTCCATCTTTGAGTTGGAATGCCCTGTGGAGGCAAAAACTAGAATTGTAGTATCTTATGAGAGTGAGAATGAAGTGAGGAAAGGGCCAAATTGATCTGGAAGTAGAGTGATGGGACCTCTAATGGACTTTTAAAAATAAGCCCAGGCTTCCTGATATTTCATATCCAAATACCTCAGTATGTATACTTAAAAATTAAAGGTATTTTCTTAGATGTCCAAAACTCTATTATAACAATAAATACCTTATTATAACAATAAAATACCTTAATATTATCCGAAACCTAAATCTATACAAGTGTTCATGATTGTCCCCAAAATGTCCTTCTACAGTTGGTGGGTGCAACCATTTCTCAGCATAGTGTTGGCAACAGATGTGACCTCCACCTCTTCTTTTTGCTCTACACTGTATTTTTAGTGCTGGTCACAAGGGATAACTTGGTGTATTCTCATGTGTTTCCCTAGGATGAGGTTATTAATATTATGTGCCATCTGCCTAGGACAGTAGAAAAGATGTAATCTAAAATTTTGATTTAGGGTGGTTTAAAGGGAGTGTAGAGGAATTGATGAAAACAAGCAGGGAAGTAATTCAGTGATTGTCGAGGTAGAAGGTCTTTTATTATATATTATTTTCTCTACTTCTCTTCGAATATTTTCATAAAAAATTATAATGGCATATCCTCTGAGGTATGAAGTCTAGTTATGGAAGACAAAGGATAATTTTTCAGTGTTCTTTTCTGGATAGTGATTTTCAGAAATTCTCTAAAATAAAATACACCGGCTTTTAACTCTATAGGGGAAAATATCATAATCTAAAAGTAAAGGGAAAATGTGTTTGTTCTAGAGGACATTCTTGATTAAGAGATTCGTAAAAGACTCAATGCAACATGTGGACATTGGTTTGACACAAAATACCACTTTTAAAAGCGATCACAAGGATAAAAAAAAAAAAGGAAGCTATATAGGGGCTGATTGTTAGATGATATTGGGGAATTGTTAATTTTTTTCAGTTGTGGAAGTAGTATGATATTTTTGCTAAGAAAAATTTTCTTTTATTAAACAGAAACATACTAAAACATTTCAGAGGAAATTGAAAGGATATCTCAGATTATTTACTTTTAAATACTAAAAAATAGTTGAAGCAAATATGGTAAAATTACCAAAACTGAAATGTAGGAAACATAGAGTCAGAAAATGGTGGCAATAGTAACATAGCTTATTGGTATGTCTTCATCACTTAAAATCAGAACAACTAGATAGCAAAACCAAATATGACCATCAACAACATTTATAATAAAACATGATGACAAACTTTCTCATAGACCTTAAAATACATATGGTTGGAGACAAACCACTAACAGCCACAGGACCTGTTGGCATCTCTGTGATAGTAAAAGGAGGAAGGAATGGCACAGCATCTGATGGACCTGATAGGAGAACAACAAAAGAGTCAGCATAAATTCATTGGAAACACAGCAGGCCAATTTGAGAACAGCAGCTGAAAGTGGTAGTGGCCTTGCCCTCTGCAATACTGGGTGAGTGTAAGGGCCCAAGGTAAAGACCACTGGAGCAGTTTAAACCCTAATCCTGTGGCATCCTTAGCTATCCAAAGGAAAAAAGAAGCCTTGACTGTAGCATTTACCAATTTCTCCTACCATAACTAATTTCAACTTGCCCATGTGACATCACTGAAATCAGACCTGAGAAAAAATGAAATAGAACACTATAATAAAATATCTCTACCATACAGAGACAAAAGCATAATATAAAATGTAATAAAATATAAACCTAAACTTTTATATGCCTTGGTAATATAGTTTCAAAATACATGATGTAAGAACTGATAAAACTAAAAAGAGTAATAAAAAAATCTAATTTATACTTAGAGATTTCAGTGACTATCTGACAATAAAATAACTGGACAGAAAATTAATGATCATACTAAGCTAACTGAAACTTCTAGAACTATTAACCAATATGAGCTAATTGAAACTATAGAACATTCTATCCCAACAATAGAATATATATTGTTTTTAAGTGCTCATAGAACATTAATCATATTTGGGGCTCTGAGAAAGTCCAATTAATTTAAAACTGTTCAATAGTACAAAATAGGTTCTAAGGTCACAATAGAAATAAAGTAGAAGTTAATCAGGAAAAATATCAAGAAAACATGCAAATATTTGATAACTAAATAATATAGTTTTATATAACCCATTTGTCGAAAAAATAAAGAGACACTGAAAAGTGTTTTGAACTAAATTAAAATAAAAATACAATCTATCAACATTGGTGAGAGGCATGTAAGACAGTGAGTAAAAACTAAAAAGGAATTATGGCTCTAAATACTTATGTTACAAAATAAGAAAGGCCTCAAAATAAATATATAGCTTCCACTATAAAAAATAGAAAAGGAAAACTAAATTAAACCTAAATCAGAATGTAAGCCGAAAGAAAGGAAAGCAAAAAACTAATGAAGAAAATTAATGAAGCCAAAAACATTATTTGAGAAGAGAAATCAAAGTTTAAATTCATCAAATTGTACACATTAAGCATGTGCAGCTCTTGTCTACCAGTTATACAATAAAGCAATTTTTTAAAGGGAGATAAACCATTAGCCAGAGTGATCAAGAAAAAAAAAACAATTACCATTATCAGGAATGTAAAGAGGATGCCGTGATAAATTTTACAGACAGTAAATTCACATGAAGGGAATATTATAACAACTGCATTGCAATAAATCTTATGACCTAGAAGAAATGAATAAATGAAAGAAACTACCAAACCTCATTCAAGAAGAAATAGGTAATTTGGAGGCCTTGTATTTATTTAGGAGACTGTATTTATAATTGTAAACCTTCCCGAATAAAAAACACCAGACCAGGTTGCTTCATTTCTGAATTCTAAACATTTAAGGATAAAATAATATCCTCTCTCTTTCTCTCTCCCTCCCTCTGTCCTTCCCTCTCTGCCCCTTGTGGGATTCTCTCTCTCTGCCCCATGCTCACTCGCTCTCTCTGTCTCTCAAAAAAACAAAAACAAAACAAAACAAAACAAAAAACCCAAAAGATAAAATAATATCAATTCCATGCAGAATTTGCAGAAAATTGAAGAGATATGAAAACTTCCCAGTTCATTCAATAAGGAAAGACTTACTCTGAAACCAGACAGATAATACAAAGAAAACTAAGAGTAATATCTCTCACAAACATAAATGCAAAAATTCTACATAAACATTTAGCAAGTCAAATCCAAAATAAAAATATATCTTGATCCAGCATAGTTTATCCCAGTAATATAAAGTTGATAAAACATTTAATATGAATTATATAATGCATCATTAATAAATTACAAAAACAAAACAAATTTTAAAAGAAAAAGATGTACTATAAAAATACAAAATATTAGATAAATTAAAAGAAACTAAAATAAATAGAAATATTCTAACTCACAAATAAATACCATATTTGTATTTATTTGTGAGTTAGAGTATGCAATATTGCTGAGATAACAAAACTCCACAAATTCATCTATAAGCACAGTGTTATCACAATAAAGATTCAGCAGATGGTATTCTAGACATTGATAAATTGGTTTTAAGATGCATATGGGAATTAAAGGAACCTAGAATAGCCCATAAACTGTGAAAAAAAAAAGTTGGGAGTACTTACAGTCCCTTATTCCAAGACTTACTATAGAGCTACAGTACCAAGACAGTGAGGTACTAACATGAAGATCTGCAAATACATCAGTGGAACAGACTAGATCCAAAAATAGACATAGGCATATATATGGACAATTTACTTTTAGCAAATATGAAAAGACAATTCTGGAGAAAAAGTCTTTTCAACAAATGGTGCTGGAACGTTTGGATACCTTTATGCCAAAAAACAATTTAAAAGTCTCAAACAAAACAAAACCAAAAACTTGGAATCACAACTCACAACATATAGGAAAAGTAAGTCAAAGTGAATCGTAGACCTAAAATTAAAACATAAAACTATAAAATTTCTAGAACACCCAACAAAATGGAGAAAACCTTTGTGAACCTAGGTTAGGTAAAGATTCCATAGACAAAAAAGCAAAGCAGGGTCTGTAAAAGAAAAATTTGAGAAATAGTACTTCAAATTTTTAAAATTTCTGCTCTGAAAAAGATACTTTACAGAGTGAGAAGACAGACTGCAGACTGGGAGAAAAGCTTTGCAAAATATCTGATAAAGGACTTGTATTCACAACACATAACAAATTCTCAAAACTTAATAACAAGCAAACAAACGACCCAATATAAAATAGACAAAAGGTTTGGGGCACCTGGGTGACTCAGTCCCTTGAGCGATGGACTTCGGCTCAGGTCATGATCTTGCTGTTTGTGACTTGGAGCCCCCAGTTGGGCTCTGTGCTGACAGCTCTGATAGCTTGGAGCCTGGAGCCTGCTTCAGATTCTGTGTCTCCCTCGCTCTCTGCCTCTCCCGCACTCGCTCTCTGTTTCTCTCTCAAAAGTAAATTAAAAACAACAACAACAACAAAATAGACAAAAGTTTTGAGCAAACACTTTACCAGAAAGATATACTGACAGCAAATAAACACATGAAAAGATGCTCAATATCATTAATCACTAGGGAAATGGAAATTTAAAACAGGAGATACTACTACACACCTATTAAAATGGCTAAAATTAATAATATCTGCTATTCTAAGTATAGGCGAGGTTGTGGGAAAAAATCGAACATACTACTGGTGGAAATGTAAAAAATGTAAAACTGTAGAATGACACAGTCACTTTGAAAAACTGACATATTCTTAACAAATTAATTGTACACTCAGACTGCTACCCAACCATTGCCATCTTAGGCAATTACCCACAAGTAAAACAATATGCCTATAAATATTTTTTAGCCAAATATTCTCAGAAACACTATTTGAATAGATAAAATCTGAAAATAATCCAAATAAGAAGACCTGAACAAATTGTATATTACACAATGGCTTACTTCGTGGGAGTAAAAACGGAACACGCTATTGATACGAGACCATGAATGCGTCTCAAAATTATCTTATTGCTGAAAAACCAGACCAAAAAATGTTTATCACATAATTCTATTTATTAACAAATAGTAAAAACTGCAAACTTACCTACAGTGATAGAAAACCGATCAGTAGTTGCAGATGGAGGAGAGGCAGGAGAGTGGATTACAACAACGAACAAACGAACAATGTACGTGTACTCCTTGTTTTGATTGTACCGATGGTTTTTAGGGTGCATACCTATGTGAAAACTTATCAAATAGTAGTCTTTAACTAAATGAAGCTTACTGTATGTCAACCATATTTCAATAAAGCAGTTTAAAATTACCTATATAGTGGTTATATTTTATTTTAATTAGTTTACTATCTCCAATTTTCATAATAAAAGCTTAATGTCATTATTTTAAAATTCATTATTCATAGTATTACAGTAGTATTTCATCCGGAGAAAGCTTCCTGCTCTAATAACATCCTTAATGCTCAAGCCTCTATCTGTCCAGCATGAGATCCAGATGATTTTTCTTTGCCTCCCTCCAGCGGGGAGGCACTCCATGGCCACCAAACCTCCTTACCTTCAACCTGCTCAGTCAAGTCCATTCCTGGAGTATCCAATTTGTACATTCCTGACATACCAGCCGGCCATCACACAAGGGTTTTTCCTATGCGCTTCTCGTGCCTTTTGTTCCATTCAGCTGGTGATTTGACCAAAACCATGCAAGGGGCGGAGTGCTCTTCAGCTCGAGCCTGCGCAGTGTACTACTGGACCATTGTTAATATCAGAAGCCTGGGAGCAGGAGCAATGAGTCGGTGGTGTAGACAAATGCAGTATATCTGGAATGATATACTGAAGTGCCAGGTGTAGATGCCTGTGATTTGGAACAACTTAAGCACAAGGTTCTCTTTTAAAACTGCCTGAGGCAGGCTGTGTGCAATGGTCTTTTTCATGTCTTTAAGTGCCACAGTCCCCTATGCAGGCACTGCCCTAAAAAGAATGCCCCTTGCATTCAGAACTGTCAACCAACTGTCTGCTGGACCTTAGCTGGCCATAAATAGTTCGGTCCAGTAATCAGTTCAGGAGGCAGATCTCTGATGCAGGGTCTGAGGGTAGAAAATCTAAGAGAACATGTACAGCCCCTGCCAGAGGCTAGAACATCAGTTGAGGTGGGGCAGAGATGTTGGAGGAAAGTGGGAGCAAAGGTTTCCAAAGGCAAAGGGGATTCTCTCTGGGAGCATCCAGCACCTCATGTGGTTTGCAGTCAGGCTGAGCCCTTTTCCACATTTTGTGTGGACCCTCAGAAGCTGCCCTCCTGAGCGTAGAGGGCCAACCAGACTCGTCTCCAACAGTCTTCCTCTTCTCCCTCCCAACAATGTGTAGTGATAAAGGGTCAAAGCCGAGGATAGTCCCTCTTCAGTTTGCTCCTTGTAGTTTCAGCATTTATTTTTTTTTTAACGTTTATTTATTTTTGAGAGACAGAGAGACAGAGCGTGAGTGGGGAAGGTGCAGAGAGAGAGGGAGACACAGAATAGGAAGAAGGCTCCAGGCTCAGAGCTGTCGACTCGGAGCTGTCAGCACAGAGCCGGATGCCGCATTCAAACTCACTAACAGGGAGATCATGACCTGAGTGCAAATCCAACATTTAACCGACTGAACCACTCGGGCGCCCCTCAGTATTTATGTTTTAAGTCTTCAGTATTGTGCAAAATTGATGTTATTTTCTGAATGTTTGCTAAATTCTTCAGCGAAACAATTTGGGCTTGGAGATTTTTTTGTGAGTTTTTAATTTTAAACTACAAATTCAATTTATTTAATGTTTTAGACCTATTTATTCAGTTTATCTCTTTCACTTTGGCTGAATTTTGGTAGTTTGTGATTTTTGAAGAATTGGTCAGTTTCTTAAGTTGTTGAATTTATGAACTTAAAATTGTCATAGTCTTCCCTCATTTTCATTTTAATAGTTGTAAGATCTGTTGTGATTCTGCCTATTTATTTCAGATTTTGGTGAGTTTTGTCTTCTCTCTTTTTATCTTAGTCAGTCTTGCTATTAATTTTGTTTAGTTTTTCTGAAGAAACATCTTTTTTCTATGTTTTTCCTATTTTCAATTGCATTGATATTTGCTCTTATGTTTGTTATCCCCTGCCATCTGCTTGCTTTCAGTTTGTTTTGTACTTCTTTTTTTTTTTTTGAGATAGAAACAGATTATTGACTTGAAATCTTTCTTGTTTATTCCTTATGCAAGCAGTAGAGATTTACATTTCATTCTCAGCATTGTTTAACTGCATTCCACAAATTCAGATGTGTCATCTTTTCATGTTCATTCAGTTCTGTATATTGTTTTTATTTTCTTTGAGTTTTCCTGTTTGATTTATGGAGTATTTGGAGATGTGCTCAATTTCCAAGACTTTGGAGATTTTTCTTTGTGTTTCAGTTATTGATTTCTAGTTTGATTCCATTATGATCACAAAACAGACTCAATATTATTCAATTTTTAAAAACATGTATTGAGATTTGCTTGAGGACTCAAGGTATGGTCTATCTTGGAGGAAGTTCCACTGAGAAATCTACTTTGCCTGATATTAGTATGACCATATTGACTTTTTGGTTTGGTTAATGTATGTATATATACATACATTTGAAGCAGGCTCCAGGCTCTGAGCTGTCGGATCTGAGCTGTCATATATATATGTGTATATATACACACATGTATATATGTATATGTATACATGTATATATGTAATGTATACATGAGTGTATATATATATTTTTTCTTTTTTTAACTTTCAATGGACCTAATTTGTTATGTTTGATATCAATGCCTTATAAATAACGTGTAGTTGGCTGTCTTTTTATCTACTCTGCCAATCTTTGGCTTATAGTTGCTGCACTTGACCATTTTCATTTACATTCAATGTTAAGGCTTAAGTGTTCCATGTTATTACTTGTTTTCTGTTTATTCCCTTTGTTTCTATTTTTTAAGTTCTTCTGTCTTGTCTTCCTATAGGTTACATGTACATTTTATAAAGATCTATATTATTTATAATATTTTTGAGTATGTTCCTTTTATCTTTTTCTTACTGTTTACTCTAGGTTATTGCCATATACAAATATAACTTATCACAGTCTACTAGTATTGATATATTACCACATCAAGTGAAGTGTAGAAACCTTACCTCATTATGTTGCCTTAATCCAACCCACTTTTTAAATATAATTGTGCTAAGTATTTGCTGTACATACATGTAGCATCACATTAGATGGTTTTATAACTTTTGCTTCATGATTAAAGAAATTCATGAGATAGAGGATGGTCTATTATGCTTACTTAATACTTTTACCCATTCTGTTGTCCTGACTTGTTGTTAATTATTTTCTTTCTGTTTAAAGAAATTCCTTTAGCTATTGTTCAAAGGTAGGTCTGGTAAGGAAAAAAGATTTCTTAATTTTACTTTGAGAATCTCTTCATTTACTCATCATTCCTGAAGGATAGTTTCACTGGATCAACTATTATTTTCTCTCAATAGTTGAAAATGTTATGCCCCTTCCTTCTGGCCTCCATGGTTTCCTATGAAAAATTCACCACCATTTGAATTGTTGTTACTTTATAGATAATGTGTTATCTATTACTATTTTTTAATATTTTTGTTTTTAGTTTTCAAAAAGTTAATTATGATGTCTCTTGGTGTGAGTTTTTTTTAGTTTACCCTATGTGGGGTTCAGTCAACTTTTTGGATCTGTAAGTTTATGTCTTTCACTAAATTTAAAATGTTTTCAGCCATTATTTCTTCAAGTATTCTTCAGGCCTACTCTGTTTCTTTTCTCCTATAATTCCAATGATAAGAATGTTAGGTCTTTTGTTATTGTCCCACAGATCCCCAACCTCGATGAAAAGAATGGTGAAGGCTCAAGAATCCTACAGATTATATAATTTATTGATAATGATTTTTGTTATTTTGAAAATTTGGGAGATTTATTATATAAAATTCAAGCAATATAGAGAAGTTAAAAAAGAAAAGAACACGACAATTACTCTAAGACCCTGTTTAGAAGAAACTAGTAATACCATTTTATAATTGTATTTCCTTTTCCATGTCTATCTCTGCATACTTACCTACAGAAGAATGAATAAAGAAAATTTTTAAAATCAGCATCAAAGTATACGTGCTATTTTACAAATAATTACTCACTTTAATTTTTAAAAAAGTTTAATGTTTATTCATTTGAGAGAGAGAGAGAGAGAGAGAGAGAGAGAGAGAGCGCACACAAGCAGGGGAGGGGTAGAGAGAGAGGGAGACAGAGAATCTGAAACAGGCTCCAGTCTCTGAGCTGTCAGCACAGAACCCAATGCAGGGCTCAAACTCATGATCCATGAGATCATGACCTGAGCAGAATTCGGATGCATAACTGACTGAGCCACCCAGGTGCCCCAATAATTATTAAATATGTGCAACATGACTACGAACTCAAATTGTAAAAAGAATAATCGAATTAATACGAGATTTTGTTTTCTACCCTGTCCCTTATCAACACCTATCCCTTCTTGTAGGTGTCTATGGTTAATATATTTTGTACTTCCTACCCCTGATATTTCAAGCATTTGCAAGGATTTACAAACGCAAATTCTTTTTTAAAATTCTCATTTGAGAAAAATGATATGATACTCAAACACGATTTTTTTCTTAATAATCTATCTTCCTGATACTCTTCTGTTAATAAAACCTTGTGAGCTCTGGAGTGGTTTCTGAACTTTCTTTTCCCTTTATGTTCTTCTTGGAACAATATATTACCATTCAAAAGTGTGATTTTTCAAGGTACCTGGGTGGCTCAGTTCGGTAAACATCTGACTCTTGATTTCGGCTCAGGTAATGATCTCGTGATTTATGGGTTTGAGTACCGTAAGTGCAGAGCCTGCTTGGGCTTCTCTCTCTCTCTTTCTTTCCCTCTCTCTTTAAAAAACCATGATCTTTCTATTAATATACTTTTTAGATTTACTACAAAGATACTTGTAGATATGGCCAATCATTTAATTGCTGTATAATTTTTCATTTGTAAAATATGCGTCTAACATTATACTTATCTATATTTCTTCTGAAAACTTATTTTAACCTAGGTTACCATTAAAAGCAGAGCCTGAAACAAGAGTGTCTGTGTATCTGTGTGTGTATATGTAGCAGCAGCAGCAGCAGCAGCAGTAGTAGTAGTAGTAGTAGTAGCAGCAGCAAAGCAGTTTATTTCAGAAGTAATTATGAGGGAAAAGAATGAGGGACAAATGAAAACATATATCCAGAAGTGGAATTCCAGCACGAAATGGTCATTTGAATTTTTTTATTCCACTTGCATTTTTACTTCACTCAATACTGCCAATCCCCAGTGTATCCCCAGTGTATCTGTAGCTTTTGTATTATTTAAATTCAAGTTAGTTAACACACAGTGTAGTCTTGGCTTCAGGAGCCGAACTCCGTGATTCATCTCTTACATATGATACCCAGTGCTCATCCCCAAAAATGTGCTTCTTAATGTACATCATCCATTTAATCCATCCCACCATCAACCTCACCTTCAGCAGCCCTCAGTTTGTTCTCTGTACTGAAGAGTCTCTTATAGTTTGACTCCCTCTCTGTTGTTATATTATTTTTCTTTCCCTTTCCCTATGTTCATCTGTTGAGTTTCTAAAATTCCACATATGAATGAAATAATATATCTGTCTTTCTCTGACTTACTTATTTCACCTAGCATAATACCCTCTAGTTCCATCCACATTGTTTCAAATGGCAAGATTTCATTCGTTTTCATCGCTGAGTAGTCTTCCATTTTATATATCACATATAAATGTAAATATAGTCTTCCATTTTATATATATATATATATATATATATATATGAAGAGATGATATATATATCACCTCTTCTTTATCCATTCATCAGTTGTTGATGGACATTGGGGCTCTTTCCTTAATTTGGCTATTTTTGAGAGGGCTGCTATAAACATTGGGATGCATGTGCCCCTTTGAATTAGCATTTTTCTATCATTTGGATAAATACCTAGTAGTGTAATTGCTAAGTCGTAGGATAGTTCTAACTTTTAGTTTTTTGAGGAACCTCCATTCTGTTTTCTAGAGCGGCTGAACCAGTTTGCATTCCCACCAACAGTGCAAAAGGGTTTCCCTTTCTCTGCATCCTTGCCAACTTCTGTTGTTCCCCGAGCTGTTAATTTTAGCCATTCTGACAGGGATGAGGTGGTATCTCACTGCAGTTTTGATTTGTATTTCCTGATGATTAATGATGTTGAGCATCTTTTCATGTGTCTGTTGGCCATCTGGATATCTCCTTGGAAAAGTTTCTATTCATGTCTTCTGCCCATTTATTCACTGGATTATTCGTTTTTTGAGTGTTGAGTTTAGTAAGTTCTGTATAAAATTTGGATACTAACCCTCAATCAGATGTGTAATTTGCAAATATCTTCTCCCATTCTGTCAGGTGCCTTTTAGTTTTTTTTATTGTTTTTTTTTTCTGTGCAGAAGCTTTTAATAGTTCATTTTAATAGTTCATTTTTGCTTTTATTTCCCTTGCCTCCAGAAACATAGCAAGTAAGAAGTCGCTGATGCCAAGGTCAAAGAGATCGCTGCTTGTTATCTCCTGAAGGATTTTGATGGTTCTCTGTCTTCCATTTAGGCCTTTTATCCTTTGAATTCATTTTTGAGTGTGGTATAAGAAAGTGGTCCAGTTTTCCCAGCATCATTTGCTAAAGAGACTGTCTTTTTTCCATTGGATACTCTTTCCTGCTTTGTTGAAGATTAGTTGGCTATATATCTGTGGGTCCATTTCTGGATTCTCTATTCTATTCCATTGATCTAAGTGTCTGTTTTTGTGCCAGTACCATACTGTCTTGATGATTACAGCTTTGTAATACAGCTTGAAGTCCAGAATCGTGATGCCTCCAGCTTTTGTTTTCTTTTTCAACATTACTTTGGATATTCAGAGTCTTTTCTGGTTCCATAAAATTTTTTGAATTATTTGTTCTAGCTCTATGAAGAATGCTGGTGTTATTTTGATAGGTATTGTATTGAATGTGTAGATTGTTTTGGGTAGTATTGACATTTAACAATATTTATTCTTCCAATCCATGAGCATAGAATGTTTTACCATTTCTTTGTGTCATCTTCAATTTCTTTCATAAGTTTTCCATAGTTTTCAGCACACAGATATTTTACCTCTTTGGTTAGGTTTATTCCTAGATATCTTATGGATTTTGGTGCAATTGTAAATGGGATCAATTCTTCAATTTCTCTTTTTGTTACTTCATTATTGATATATAAAAATGTAACCAATTTCTGTACATTGATTTTATGTCCTGCGACTTTGCTGAATTCAGTTGTCAGTTCTAGCACTGTTTTGGTGTAGTCTTTCAGGTTTTCTATGTGCAACATCATTTCTGTGAAGAGTAAAGTTTGACTTCTTCCTTGCCAATTTGTATGCCTTTTATTTCTTTTTGTTGTCTGATTGCTGAGGCTAGGACTTCCAACACTATGTTGAACAATGGTGGTGAGAATGAACATCCCTGTTCTGTTCCTGATCTTAAGGGTAAAGATCTCGGTATTTCCCCATTGAGGGTGATATTAGTTGTGGGTCTTTTGTATATGGCCTTTATGATCTTGAGGTATGTTCCTGCTTTCTTGAGGGTTTTTACCAAGAAAGGATTCTGTATTTTGTCAAATGCTTTTTCTGCATCTATGGTTCTTATCCTTTTTTTTTAAATCTATATGGTGTATCACACTGATTGATTTGCAGATATTGAATGATCTCTGCAGGCCAAGAATAAGTCCCACTTGATCGTGGTGAATAATTCTTTTAATGTACTATTGCATTTGATTTGCTACTATCTTGTTGAGAATTTTTGCACCCAGGTTCATCAAGGATATTGGCCTGTAATTCTCCTTCTTAGAGGGGTCTTTGTCTGGTTTTGGAATCAAGATAATGCTGGCTTCATAGAAAGAGATTGGAAACTTTCCTTCCATTTCTATTTTTTGGAACAGTTTGAGAAGAAAAGGTATTAACTCTTCTTTAAATGTGTGGTAGATTTCCCCTGGGAAGCCACCTGGCCCAGACTCTTATTTGTTGGGAGATTTTTGAAAACTGATTCACTTTCTTTGCTGGTTATGGGGCCGGTCAAATTTTCTATTTCTTCCTGTTTGAGTTTTGGTAGTTTTGAGTGTCTAGGAATTTGTCCATTTCTTCCAGAATGTCCAGTTTTTTGGCACATAATTTTTCATAGTATTCTCTTAGAACTGTTTGTATTTCTGTTGTGTTGGTTGTGATCCCTCTTCGTTCATTTGTGATTTTATCTATTGTGGTCTTCTCTCCTGTCTTCTTGAGGAGTCTGTCTAGGGGTTTATCAATTTTATTTATTCTTTGAAAAAATTAGCTCTTAGTTTTATTGATCTATTCTACTGTGGGTTTTTCTAATTCTATATCATTTATTTCTGCTGTAATCTTTATTATTTCCCTTCTTCTGCAGGCTTTGGGCTTTATTTGTTGTTCCTTTTCTAGTGCCTTGAGGTGTAGGGTAGGTTGTGTATTTGGGACCTTTCTTGCTTCTTGGGATAGGCCTGAATCGCAATGTGTTTTCCTCTTATCACTGTCTTTTCTGCATCCCAAAGGATTTTGACTGTCGTGTTTTCATTTTCATTGGCTTCTATGTGTTTTTTTTATTTCTTTTTTTAAAATTTTTTGGTTAAGCCATTCATTTTTTAGTAGTATGGTCTTTAACCTCCATGTATTTGAGGGATTTCCAAATTTTTTCTTGTGGTGGATTTCAAGTTTCATAGCGTTTTTATCTGAAAATATGCATGGTATGATCTCAATCTTCTGGTACTTGTTGAGGGATGTTTTGTGTCCCAGTATGTGATCTATTCTGGAGAATGTTCCATGTGCACTCAAGGAGAATGTGTAGTCTGCTGCTTTAGAATGAAATGTTCTGAATGTATTTGCTAAATCCATCTGGTCCAGTGTGTCATTCAGAGCCTTTGTTTCCTTGTTGATTTTCTGCTTAGATGATCTATCCATTGCTGTAAGTGGAGTATTAAAGTCTCCTACAGTAATGCTATTATTATCAATAAATTTGCATATGTTTATGATTGACTCTATGTTTGGGTGTTCCACATTGGGGGCATAAATATTTACAATTGTTAGCTCTTCTTTATAGATATGCCCCTTAATTATGATATGATGCCCTTCTTCATCTCTTGTTACAGTCTTTCTTTTAAAATCTAGTTTGTCTATTATAGGTATGGCTACTCCAGCTTTCTTTTGATATCCATTAGCATGATAGATGGTTCTCCATTCTCTCACTTCAATCTGCCAATGTCTTCAGGTCTAAAAAGTGTCTCTTACAGGGGTGACTGGGTGGCTCAGTCAGTTAAGTGTCCGAATTTGGCTCAGGTCATGATCCCATGGTTCGTGAATTCAAGCCCCAATTTGGGCTCTGTGCTCACAGCTCGGATCCCAGAGCCTGCTTGAGATTCTGTCTCTCTGTCTCTCTTTGCTCCTCCCTCGCTTGTGCTTTGTCTGTCTCTGTCTCTCAAAAGTTAATAATGTTAAAAACTTAAAATGTGTCTCTTATAGGCAGCATATGGATGGATTTTTTTAATCCATTCTGATATGCTATGTCTTTTGATTGGGGTATTTAGTCCAATCGGAGTAGTTATTGAAATATATGAATTTAGTGTCATTGTGTTTTCTGTAGATTTCATGATGTTCTCTGGTCCTTTGTCGTCTTTGCTATTTTCTACTCAGAGAGTCCCCCTTAGAATTTCTTGCAGGGCTAGTTTAGTGGTCATGTCTGTCTGGAAAAGTCTTTATCTCTCCTTCTGTTCTGAATGATAGTCTTGATGGATAAAAGATTCTTGGCTGCATATTTTTCCTATTCAGAACATTGAATATTTCTTGCCACTCCTTTCTGGCATGCCAAGTTTATGTGGACAGGTCTGCTACTAACCTTATGTGTCTACTTTTGTAGATTAAGGACCTTTGGTCCCTACCTGCTTTCAGAATTCTCTTTATCTTTGTATTTTGCAAGTTTCACTATAATATGTCATGGTATTGACCTATTTTTGTTGATTTTGAAGGGAGTTCTCTGTGCCTGTTGGACTTGGATACCTGTTTCCTTCCCCAGATTAGGGAAATTCTCAGCTATGATTTCTGCAAATAAACCTTCTGCCCCATTCTCCCGCTCTTCTTCTTCTGGACTCCTATGATACAGATATTATTTTGTTTCATGAAATTACTTAGTTTTCTAAGTCTCCCCTCATTATCCTCTAATTTCATTTCTCCCCTTTTTTTCGGCTTCATTATTTTCCAGAATTTTATCTTCTATTTCACCTATTCTCTCCTCTGCTTCTCAGTCCTCACTGTCACTGTATCTAGTTTACTTAGCATCTCCGTTAAATTCATCTTGACTAGTTCTTAGGTCTTTGATTTCTTTAGCAATGGTTTCTCTGGTGTCTTATTTGCTTTTTTTCAAGTCCAGATATTAGTCTTGTAACTGTTGTTCTAAATTATTGTTCAGATATATTGTTTATATCTGTTTTGAGCAATTCTCTGGCCGTACTTTCATCTTGACCTTTCTTTTGGGGAGAATTCCTCCATCTTGTCATTTTGTCTATGTTTCTGTCTTTTGCATGTCTTATAAGCATGTTATCTGTCCTGGTGTCTGAGAGTACTGCTATATTAAAAAGAGGTTATACACTGTCCAGGGCCTGGCACTAGAGGAAGTGTTTTTGGTGTCTGTTGTGTTTTGGATGCTTTAATCCAATGGTCAGTCCTCTGCAGAGCTCCTCCTTGCTTGCAGTAGTGGAGTGTTTGGACCTTTAACTAGGTTGCTTTGATTTGTTTATTGAAGTAACCCTGGAAAAAATAGGTCTGGGGAAGCCTGATCCCATAAAAAGAGAAAAAGGAAAGGGGAGAAAAGAAAACCAGAGAATCAAAAAACTATCATGCTGATTCCAAGGAAGGAGAAAGGAAAAAAAAGACAGCAGAAGAAAAGAGAAAATATTCCTAGGAAACAGAACAGAATAAAAAAGCATGATCAAAAAATAAGAAAATATATAATAAGAAGTGACAGAAAGAAAGAAAGAAAGAAAGAAAGAAAGAAAGAAAGAAAGAAAGAAAGAAAGGAAGGAAGAAAGAAAGAACTATGAGCCTGATTCAAAAGATAAAAAAAGAGGGTGGAGTAAAGGAAAAAAAAAAAGAGTTGTAGGTGCCTGGGGATGGTGGCTGTGCTGGTCTGGAAGAGAGGCCTGTCGTGTTGGGTCAGTCAGTGTTTTTCCAGTAAATAAGAAGTTGTCAGGCACAGAGGGGCGGGTTTGATATAAGTGTGTCCCTTGTCTACTAGAGGCTGCTGTGCTGCTCTCTGACATCCCACAGTGTTGGTGTCTGAGATGGGGCCACCCCAATCTCTCCTCCCCAAACCGGGGATCTCTACCCATGCTGTTCAGGCAGCCCTCACAGAATAGCAAGGGCAGTCAGCTTGCCCTGCGCCACAGTTCTCCTGAGCCTTGCCCTTGGCACTCGGCTGGGATTCAAAGCCCAAAGTCTTAAAGGACCTGGCACGCCACAGCTCCACTCCCTTGCTCCAGAGTAAGTCTCTCCTTACTCTCATGAAAGGCCTTTGGCTGGCACCAGCAGAGTATTTTGTCCTTGGGAAGTCAATAAACCCTCTTCCCAAAGTACTCCAAGAAGGGGACTGTTCTCTCCCAGTGCCCCATGGAGATTGCTATACCACACTAAGCACTCCAGGGCCGGCTCCCTCCTCCCCAGGAACTCATGCCAAAGCTCCTCCTGGGAGAAAGTCATGCACTTTCAAAACCTCAGAGTTTCAGCTCCAAAGGCTATTTGCAAAAAAGAACTGTGACACTCAGTACTTCTCAACCCCAGTCCGTGGTCCAGAGAGGTTTTCCTCTTGTGATAACTTGATGCTGAAATTTCAAAACCCCTCTCTCTCCCTTTTGTTTCTCCACAGCAAAGGTTCCCTCTCCTCCATAGCTCCGCCGTTTTATCTCCCCCAACTCATATACAGGCACCTCGATCCTGGCAAGAAGTCTCCCTCCAACTGTGGAGATCCATCTGCTGCTCGATTTCCTGGGTGTTCCAAGTGATCTGACCTCAATACAGCTCTTTTTGAGAGACAAGGAAAATATAAGTCCCCCATTTCTCTGCCATCTTAACTCCCTCCCTCCCCAACAACCTGTTCTATTTCTCATTCTCATCAACTGAAAGTATTCTCATTGCTCACCATGCTTACCATCACATGAATTATCTGACTTTCAATATTTTTCCTTTCATGTAGGTAGAAAATATGGAATCCAAGTGTGGTTTTATTTAGCAATCCCATGATTTGTAAGTAGGGAGGTTGAACATTTTATCATGTTTTTTTTCCTGCTATTCAGTTTTTCTTTTCTCTGAGTTGCCTGTTCCTATTATTTGCCTATTATGAACTTAGAATATTATCTTTTGCCTAATTTTTGTATGGTAGTTCATTATATAGCATACTACCTCGTGTCATTTGATTATATGCAAATATCTTCTGGGCTTTGGGTTAAATTACACCTGGCCCTACGGGGGCAGTTACATTTAGTAGTTAGGAAATAGATACTCTGAGCTTGGAGTATTGAAGATTATGTATCTCCTCAATTTCATATTACTTGCATGTTCTTAGGAAAGTTATATAATATTTTGATTAGCTTTTGTAAAGCATAGATTAATAACTTTAGTGTAGTCAAGATTCTTTTAGTCTTGCACTGATTGACCTTTGTCTATGTTATTTAATTCTTCTGCATTCAAATATATAAAATGATTATTATTTCAATATTTTGTGTTTACTCTGCCTGAGAATTTAACTTTGTTACTGGTGTGGAAAATGGGAATCTGCCCTTTTGCTATTTTTTCTGATAATTTAAATTTTTGAAATGAGATGAACTTAGTATTTCACTGTTAATCACCAACTATTAGAAATTAACTTTTATTTTTCTCTGGCTACTTTGATAATGCTACAATTAGTATTATTTGCTATAACTCACTACCAAGAAGGTATATACTTAATGTGTGTGTGTTTTTCAGTGACTAGTTAATGACCAAATAAGTACTGAATTGAAAGAAGCAGAATTTTCTTTGGGATCAGTCTCATATATCCAAATTCTAATCAGTGATCAGCCTCGCAAAAGTTCATTTTGCATTAATTTCTTTGCGGTGGACTTATGTTGTGTGATTCTTGTTTGTTTATAGCTATTAATTGCTTAGGTGTACATTTGTCAAAGCCTCGTTGACAGGACACTACATGTGAAATGACTACAAACAATATATCTCTTAAAAGTATGTGCTTGGGGCACCTGGGTGGCTCAGTTGGTTAAGTGTCCAACTCTTGATTTCAGCTCAGGTCACGATCTCATATTTCATGAGTCTGAGCTCCGCATCAGTCTCTGTGCTGACAGAACAGAGCCTGCTTGGGAGTCTCTGTCTCCCTCTCTCTCTGTCCCTTCCCTGCTCTCTCGCTCTATCTCCTTCACAAAAATAAGTAAATAAACATTTAAAAAGTACACGCTCATTTGTATTAAATTCATAGGTGAGTTTTCTTCTACCGATAATAATTCCCATTGCCTTGTAGGGAAAGCAGGGCCAGGAATTGAGATTCTTTTGTTTTCTGATCACAAAGACAGATCTCTAACCCTAATCATTTATCACCTACTTGAATTCAGTGTTAAAAATTGATTGAGTATACGATCCTGCATGAAGAAGCTAAGCATAAACACTTGTCTGAATAAAATCATAGTAGATTGAAATATCTAAGAAAAGCTCTCAGAGGTAGTAAATAGAAATAAAAGCCAGTGGGATTCAGAGACTATTCAGTTGGAGAGTAAAGAGAGAAAACCTAAACATCTAGAAGAGGAAAAGGGACATCTGAGAATATGTATATGCCTAATGGAGATAAACCTGTTTTAAATGAGTAAACCCTAAAACCAATCTCCCTTATGAAATCTTCAGGACAGCCAATATAGGTTCCTAATGATTTGGTAAAAAGGCACCGTTTACTTTCAGTCCCCTAGGTTCCCTTATAATGAACATGTGTTTAGTAGGAACCCACAAGCTCCCAGAGGCTTCTCCCACAGAAGTGGTCCTAGATGAAGGCTTGGGCTTCTTGCGTTGCACCAAAACTACCAAGTAGGTAGCATTCTACTTGTCATCACATAGACCTTTATTTGAATCAGTCTTTCCAGAGCCTCTAGAGACTCTTGGATACTTCCTTATGTAGGTAAAACTTTACATTTTAGTTAAAAACTGATTAATAAACACTATTTTAAGTCACTACTTCCTTGTTTGATGGGAATTTTTTCTCAATGATGTTTTTATTGAAGCACTATTTCCTGTTTAAGGACATTTTTGTTTGAATTTTTATTGAAATTTTTTATCCATATTTTAACATTTGGACCATTTTCACATTTTTTGCATATTTTCTACATTTAAAAATTCATTTAAAGTTATAGTTTAGGATATGTACCTGGGGGTATATATGTCCCTGTTGTTCAGAGGAGAATGTCTTCCCCCAACACCCTATAAAGTTCTTCCATTTGGACTTTGGAGAGAAGGAAGAACAGAAAAAGTGGAAAGTAGAAATTTTAAAATATACCCAGAGCATTCACAAGTGTCCTTGTGAGGGCCATCCAGAACCAAGAAAATGAATGAGGACATATTAGTGTGAAAGACAGACATCAAGAAGTGAGTTCTGGTGCTCTAGTTAGAAAGAAGGGAATATGGCAGGAGGTACTGAAGCCTTATGTTCAACTTTTGTATTACAGGATCCTATTTCTGAACTCCACATCAGAAAACAGGTTCTACCTAGATCTGGGAACTATCGTGGGAGTACCAAGAGAAATGAGTCACCACTTTAGGATTATGTAGTGATAAATAATGATGAGTATTAATACCATAAATACAAAATATCTGCTTAATTAAAATGACAAGGAACTCTACCAACACATAAATTCAAAAAATTGTACTGATTAAAAATAGAACTAATGATGACTTTTGGTCTTTGGTCCAGCATGCAAGAAGCTTGGTTGTTGTCACTCTTACCCTCACAATAAAAAAAAAGTTTGACAAATTAAAAATCAACAACTCTTCTTTGATTCAACAGAAAATTGAGGTCACAGGGCAAACTTCTGCCTTGAAAATTGGAAGACAGACAGACAGATACAGAGAAATACAATTTACTGGAGTAGAGACTCAAGACATCTTCATGGGAACCACTACTGGGGTAGGAAAACCTAAATTGTAATTGATGAATTGCTCAAGGCTCAGTGGGGACAAGTTTAGGGGCCCAGTCTAAGGGGGACCCACAATGCTGTGAGTTTTACCTCCAAAAACTCTACCAGAGTCTCACAGTGAATTTCAGAGAAAACTTTCTTATGCTTTTGACAGGGGCAAGAGGAAAATGGCCATTTTGATATATACCCTAAGTAATCCACCTATTAATAAGGCTTATCCTTAGAAGAAACTGTTTCACAGTGCCTAACTGGCTAGAATTATACCAGAGTTTAAATGACCTAGAGAAGTAAAGTACCCAATCCCAGACCCTTCTAGCTTTTCTGTCTTACATCAGACATGGACAAACAAAACTGAGAAGTACTTGGGAAGGTCATAGCTCAGAGACACAGGCTCACTCAAATATAAATAATAATAGGACTTCCCCTACCACACATTCACCTTGCCATCACATCAATAAGGCTTCTATATAATAACAGGAAAGGACTGAACATCTTAGATAGATCTTATTTAGTGGGTTTCTAGGCAAACCCAAAAATAATAGGAGAGAGAAAAACAAGGAAACCAGCAGAATATTTAGCTTATGACACCTACACTTACATCAAACAATAAACACAGCCTAACTACTCTTCAGAGAAACATAAAATTTCACCCAAAAAGACTATTTACTTCAGTTCCTTTTGCTCAGTATATCATGTCCAGCTTTCAATAAATTACAAGCCATATTAAAAGCCAAAAAGTACTGTTTGAAAGGACATAACAAGCCTCAAAACCAAACTCAGATATCACAGACATGTTGGAATTATAAGACCAGGAATTTAAAACAATTTTAATTGGTATGGTAAGGGTTATAATGGAAAAATTGAAAAACTTGCAAAAATGAATAGGTAATGTAAGCAGAAACATACAAACTAAGAAAGAATGAAAAGGAAAAGCTAGAAAACAAAGACATATAAGAAATGAAGAATAAGTTTGATGGGCAGTAGACTAGGAAACCAGTAAGGAAAGAACTAGCAAGCTTGTAGTAATGTCAATAAAAACTTCAAAAACTGAAATGAAAAGGTAAAAAAGAATGAAAAAGAACAGACTATCCAATAACTATGGGACAATTAAAAAGGCTTAACATATGCATAATGAAAGTGCCAGAAGGAGAAGAAAGAGAGAAAGAACAAGAAGAAATATGTTTTTTTCAAACATTTTATTTAAATTTAATTAACATACAGTGCAATATTGGTTTCAGGAGTAGAATTCAGTGATTCATCACTTAAATACAACACCCAGTGCTCATCATAACAAGTGCCCTCCTTAATACACCTCACCCATCTAGCCCATCTCTCACCCATCTCCCTCCATCAACCCTCAGTTTGTTTTCTATCATTACGAGTCTCTTGTGGTTTTATTCCTTCTCTCCTCTTGTTTCCCCCTTCCTATGTGTTCATGTGTTTTGTTTCTTAAATTCCACATGTGAGTGAAATCCTATGGTATTTGTCTTTCTCTGATTGACTTATTTTGCTTAGCATAATACACTCTAGTTCCATCCATGATGTTGCAAAAAACAAGATTTCATTCATTTTGATGGGTGAGTAATATTCCATTCATCAGTCCATGGACATTTGGGATCTCTCCATAGTTTGGCTATTGTAGATAATGCTGCTATAAACATCAGGATGTGTGTACCCTTTCAACTCTGTATTTTTGTATACTTTGGGTAAATACCTAGTAGTGCGATTGCTGGATCATGGGGTAGTTCCTTTTTAACTTTTTGAGGAGCCTCCATACTGTTCTCTAGTGTGGCTGCAACGGTTTGCATTCCCATTAACAGTGCAAGAGAGTTCCACTTTCTCCACATCTTCATCAACACCTGTTGTTTCTTCTGTTGTAATTTTAGTCATTCTGACAGATGTGAGGTGGTATCTCATATGGAGGAGTTTTTTGTTTATTACTGATTCAATTTTTTGTTGGTTATCAGTCTATTCAAGTTTTCTATATCTTCCTGTTTCAGTTTTGGTAGTTTATGTTTCTAGGAATTAATCTATTTCTTTTAGGTTGTCCAATTTTTGACATACAGTTTTTCATAATATTCTCTTATAATTGTTTGTATTTTGGTGGTGTTGGTTTTTATTTCTCTTCTCTCATTTGTGATTTTATTTATTTGGGTCCTTTCTCTTTTCTTTTTGATAAGTATGGCTAGAGATTTATCAGTGTTATTGATTTACTAATGTTCAATTATTGATGAGAGAGAGAGAGGAAAAAACATGCACAAGGGAGGGGCAGGGAGAGGGAGAGAGAGAATCCCAAGAAACCCCATGCAGTGCTTGATCTCACAACCCATGAGATCATGACTTGAGCCAAAATCAAGAGTCAGATGCTTAACCAACTGAGACACTCAGGTGCCCCTGTTTTGTTTGTTTGTTTTTTTAAGAACCAAACTTTGTTTCTGGTTTCATTGATATGTTCTATTGTCTTTTTCATTTTTATATCATGTAGTTATGCTATAATATTTATTATTTCCTTCATTCTGCTGACTTTAGCCTGCTTTTGCTGTTCTTTTCGTAGCTCCTTTGGATGTAAGGTCAGGTTGTTTATTTGAGATTTTTCTTGCTTCTTGATATAGGCCTGTATTGCTATATACTTCCCTTTTAGAACCACTTTTGCTTCATCTGAAAAGTTTTGGACCATGTGTTTTCATTTACATTTGATTTCTATGTACTTTTTGATTTCTTCTTTGATTTCCTGGTTGAGCCACTCATTGTTTAGTAGCATGTTGTTTAACCTCTATGTATTTGTGGTTTTTCCAAATTTTTTCTTGTGATTGACTTCTAGTTTCATAGTGTTGTGGTCAGAAAAGATGCATGGTGTGATTTCAATCTTCTTGTAATTGTTGAGGCCTGAGTTTTGACCTAATATATCACATAAAAAGTAAAATCACAGCAACCTATCCTCCATGAAGTGGCGTGCAGCTAAAGGAAAGATTTTCAATTTTATTTTCTGGATTGCAATTTTTAAACTTCTCTGTGATGAAAATATGCTACCAAATTTCATCTGTAGGGATAAAATTCTCCATGAAGAGAGATTTAAAAGACCCCCCCATACAACATGTAAACACTGGTTTGGAAAAAGTAACTCTGATAAAAACCCATTTTGGGGACAATCCAGCAATTCTGGATATGGGATAGGTGAGACATAATGTTTTTAAGGTATTTGTTATTAATTTTCTCCATGCAGCAGTTGATTTTTTTGAAGATATTTTCCTCTTATTAAAGAGATGAATACAGAGATTGTAATTAGTGGAGAAGGGGAGGGGATACAGGCAGTTTGAAGAAAGAGGAGATGTTGGAGGAAGAGGAGGTCTGATCGGGCAGATGGGGAGCTGAGCATGGAGTTGCAAGCTGCTTGGGGAAAAGAGAAGAAAGAGTGATGCTTCTCAGAAATAAATAGGCCGACATGGCGGAGGAGTAGGGGGACCTCGTATTCCCCGTGTCTTTCAAACGAAGAAGGACTGAAAACAAAGGACTCTCAACCCCAAGAATCTGGAAGAAAAGGAGTTGGAGTCTACAAGGAAGAGAATACGAAATCCAGAAAGCACCTAAAAGAGTGAGTGAGTGCAATCTGGGGGAGATAAAATGAACTGAGGGGATAAGGAGGGGAGGGGAGCTGCTTCTCTGGAAAGAAAAAGGGAAGGAAAAAAGCATCTGAGAAAGTGCACAGTGGTCGATATCGGAACGAGAGAAAAACCTCAGACGGGGATGGACAGGGATGCAGAGGGTGCCGTCATCCAGTCCCTAACAGCAGGGCTTTTGAAGAGAAGTTCCTTTGCTAACGACAGAACTCTCTTCGCACTGGGGCCAGCAGCGGGGGCCCAGCCTTATTTACAGGGAGGTGCAGAGCCACCTCCAGATCGGTGCCAGGGACTCAATTTACATAAGGGAAAATGGGCATAGTGGTCAGAGTGGGTTAAAAAACTCAGATGCGCGTGGGGCACTTGACTGCCCAACAAATCGCACTATGCCTGCATCCCGGGTAGAGCAAGGATGGAAACAAAGGGATGATTTGAGACTCCAGGTCCGTGAAGAATGGATTGGGGGGACATTGTTGTCCCACAAATTCACAAAAACCGGACCCTAGGATTCCATTCGCTGGCCGCCAGTGGAGGTGCGACCCACCTACATTTAACCACTCCCCTCTACATAGGAGAGACACCTTTCTGCAGGAGCAATAGTTGCCAAGACACAAACTGCTTCCTGAAGTAACTCTAGGTCAATTCTTCTTTTTTAAATATATTCTCCCTTTTCTCCTTCGTATGTCTCCCGACCCCAGAGCCAGTCATTGGGGTATTGGCTTGCTTAAACAGACATTTAACCCACTCTCTCAACACATGTTCTGCACCTCCTTCTGTACTTTCTTATCTCTCTGTCTGGAATAACCAGGCCACATAGTTCATCTGGGTAAAATCTATGTTCATTTTTTTTCCTCACCTCCGTCTCCTTATTCTGATTTCTCTCTTCCTGGACTAAGACTTTCAGTCTCTCTACCTGGTCAAAGTTGATTTTCCTCTTCTCCCCACACCTGTCATTACTATCTCTGTATATTCTCGGCCATCAGCACAGTGCACACTCTATCCTTAATGTGTAGCTGATACTTCAGGTCCCATGCATTCAGAGTATTGTCCGTTATCCTATTTTCTGTTGTGATCTGCTTGCCTGTATTATTTGTCGGTACATTTGTTTTGTTTTTGTTTCCTGTTTGTCTGTCTGTCTGTTTTACTTTCAGGGTAACCTCAGGAAACAAAGCAAAACACACCTACCCAAAATGACGAAACTGAAGAACTCCCCTCAAAAGAAATTACAGGAAGAGGTGACAGCTCAAGAATTGATCAAAACATATATAAGCTACATAAAAGAACATGAATTTAGAATAAGCATAAAACTAATCGCTGGGTTTGAAAAAAGCATAGAAGAATGCAGGGAGTCCCTCGCTGCGAAGATCAAGGACATTAAAAACGGTCTGGAGGAATTAAAAAATGCTTTAAATGAGGTGAAAAACAAATTGGAGGTGGCTGCAGCACGAATTGAAGAGGAAGAAGAGAGAATAGGTGAATTAGGAGATAAAATTATGGAAAAAGAGGAAGCAGAGAAAGAGAGAATCTGATTCAGGAACAGGAAAGGAGAATTCGAGAGGTGAGCTATGCAATCAAATGAAATAATATCTGTATCATAGGAATTCCAGAGGAAGAAGAAAGAGAGAAAGGAGTCGAAGGGGTTCTTGAACAAATCATTGCTGAGAACTTCCCCAACATGAAGAGGGAAATGGACATTGAAATCCAAGAGTGACCGAGAACTCCCCTCAGACATAACATGAATAGACCTTCTGCATGACACATCATAGTGAAACTGGGAAAATACAAGGACAAGAGAGAATTCTGAAAGCAGCTAGGGATAAACGGGTCTTAACACACAAAGGAAAACACATGAGGGAAGTAGCAGACTAATCTACAGAAACTTGGCAAGCCAGAAAGGAATGGCAGGATATCTTCAATGTGATGAACATTGGAAAGATATGCAGCCAAGAATCCTTTATCCGGCTAGCCTGTCATTCAGAATGGAAGGAGAGATCAAGGTTTTCCCCAACAAACAAAAACTGAAGGAATACATCACAAATAAACCAGCATTACAAGAGATCCTGAGGGGGACTCTATGAAGGAAAGGTTGCAAGGAACACAAAGTACCAGAGACCTTCTTACAAGCATGAAACCTACAGACAACACAGTGACTCTAAACCCATATTTTCAATATTAACACTAAATGTAAATGGACTAAATCTTTCAATTAAAAGACATAGGGTAACAAAATGGATTAAAAAACAAGACCAATTTATTTGCTGTCTTCAAGAGACTCATTTTAGACCTAAGGACAACTTCAGATTGAAAGTGAGGTGATGGAGAACTATCTACCATGCTACTGGAAGTCAGAAGAACCTGGAGTAGCCACACTTATATCAGACAAACTAGACTGTAAAGTAAAGGATGTAACAAGAGATGAAGAAGGGGGGAGCCCGGGTGGCTCAGTCAGTTCAGCATCCGACTTCAGCTCACGTCATGATCTCATGGTCTGCGAGTTCGAGCCCTGGGTCGGGCTCTGTACTGACAGCTCAGAGCCTGGAGCCTGCTTCAAATTCTGTGTCTCCCTCTCTCTCTGCCCCTCCCCTGCTCATGCTTTGTCTCTCTTGCTCTCAAAAATAAATAAAACATTTAAAAAATTGAAAAACAAAGAGATGAAGAAGGACATTATATAATAATCACAGAGAGTATCCAGCAGGAGGTACTAACAATTAATTATAAATATCTATACGCCAAATTCAGAGGCACCCAAATTCGTAAAACAACTAATTACAAACATGATTAATCTTACCGTAAAAATGTGCTAATTGCAGGGGACTTTAACACTCCACTCACAGCATTGGATAGATCCACTAAACAGAATCACTACAAAAATAACGGCCCTGAAATACGCATTGGAACAGATAGGCCTAACCGACAACTTCAAGGTCCTTCATCCAGAAGTAAAGGAATTTACATTCTTCGCAAATGCACGTGGTGCATTTTCCAAGATAGACCTCATTCTGGAGCACAAGGAAAATCTTAATAAATATGAAAGAATTGAGATCATACCATGCACACTTTCAGACCACAATGCTTTGAAACTTGAAATCAACCACAGGAAACAGTCTGGAAAATCCCCAAAAACATGGAGGCTAAAGAACAACCTACTAAAGAACGAATGGGTCAACCAAGAAATCAGAGAAGAAATTAAAAAATACTTGGAAACAAATGAAAATGAAAATACAACAATTCAAACGCTTTGGGATGTGGCAAAGAGAGTCCTGAGAGGGAAATATATTGCAGTCCAGGCCCATCTCAAGAAACAAGAAAAATCAATAACACAAATTCTAACAGCATGCCTAAAGGAACTAGAAGCAGAACAGCTAAGACACCCCAAACCCACCAGAAAGAGAGAAATAACAAAAACCAGAGCAGAAATTAATAACATTAAAACGGAAAAAGTAGTAGAACAGATCAATGAAACCATGAGCTGGTTCCTTGAAAAAATAAACAAAATTGGTAAACCTGTAGCCCAACCTCTCAAAAAGAAAACAGAGAGAACCCAAACAGATAAAATTATGAACGAAAAGGGAGTATTACAACCAATCCCTCAAAAATACAAGCAATTATCAGAGAATACTATGAAAAATTATATGCCACCAAACTTGACAACCTGGAAGAAATGGACAAATTCCTAAACAGCCACTCACACTACCAAACTTAAAAGGGAAGAAATAGAAAACTTGAACAAACTCGTAAGTAGTGAAGAAATTGAATCAGTTATTCAAAAATCTCCCAACAAATAAAACTTCTGGACCAGATGGCTTCCCAGGCAAATTTTACCAGAACATTTTTTTAATTTAATTTTATTTTTTTAATGTTTATTTATTTTTGAGACAGAGAGAGACAAAGCATGAGTGGGGGAGGGGCAGAGAGAGAGGGAGACACGGAATCCGAAGCAGGCTCCAGGCTCTGAGCTGTCAGCACAGAGCCGGACGCGGGGCTCGAACTCACCGACCGCGAGATCATGACCTCAGCCAAAGTCAGATGCTCAACCGACTGATCCACCCAGGTGCCCTTACCAAACCTTTAAAACAGAGTTAATATCTATCCTTCTCAAGCTGTTCCAAAAAAATTGAGATAGAAGGAAAACTCCCGGACTCATTCTATGAAGCCAGCATCACTTTGATTCCCAAACCAGATAGAGACCCAGCAAAAAAAGAGAACTAAAAGCCAATATCCCTGATGAATATGTATGCAAAATTTCTCAACAAGATACTAGCAAATCGAATTAAACAGCATATAGAAAGAATTATTCGCCATGATCAAGTAGAATTCATCCCTGGGTTGCAGGGATGGTTCAACCTTCCCAAATCAGTCAATGTGACACATCCCCATTAACAAAAGAAAAGATAAGAATCATATGATCCTGTCAATAGATGCAGAGAAAGTATTTGACAAAATACAGCAGCCTTTCTTAATAAAAACCCTTGAGAATCGGATAGAAGGAACATACTTAAACATCATAAAAGCCATTTATGAAAAGCCCACAGCTAATATCATCCTCCATGGGGAAAAACTGAGAGCCTTCCCCCTGAGATCAGGAACACAACATTTGTCCACTCTCACCACTGCTATTTAACATAGTGTTGGAGGTCCTAGCATCAGCAATCAGACAACAAAGCAAAATAAAAGGCAAAAGGATTGGCAAGGATGAAGTCAACCTCTCACTTTTCGCAGACAACATGATACTTTACATGGAAAACCCGACAGAATCCACCAAAAGCCTACTAGAACTGATCCATGTATTCGGCAAAGTTGCAGGATACAAAATCAATGTATAGAAATCAGTTGCATTTCTATACACCAACAATGAAACAACAGAAAGAGAAATAAAGAAGCTAATCCCATTCACAATTGCACCAAAAACCATAAAATACCTAGGAAGAAACCTATCCGAGAATGGAAAAGATCTCTACGCTGAAAACTATAAAAATCTTATAAAGGAAATTGAGGAAGACACAAGGAAATGAAAAAACATCCCATGCTCATGCATTGGAAGAATAATTATTGTTACAATGGCAATACTACCCAAAGCAAGCCACACATTCAATGCAATCCCAATCAAACTGGCACCAGCAATCCTCTTAAAGCTAGAGCAAACAATCCTAAAATTTGTAGGGAACAAAAAAGACCCCGGATAGCCAAAGTAATACTGAAGAATAAAACCAAGGCAGAAGGCATCACAATCCCAGACTTTAACCTCTACTACAAAGCGGTAGTCATCAAGACAGTATGGTATTGGCACAAAAACAGACACATAGACCAATGGAATGGAATAGAGAACCCAGAAATGGACCCACAACCATATGCCCAACCAACCTTTGACAAAGCAGGAAAGAGTATCCAATGGAAAAAATACAGCCTCTTTAACAAATGGTGCTGGGAGAACTGTACACCAACACGCAGAAGAATGAAACTAGACCACTTTCTTTCACCACTCACAAAAATAAACTCTAAATGGATGAAGGACCTGAATGTGAGACAGGAAACCATCAAAACCCCAGAGGAGAAAGCAGGAAAAATCCTTTGTGACCTGAGCTGCAGCAATTTCCTACCCAACACATCTCCAAAAGGCAAGGGAATTTAAAGCAAAAATGAACTATTGGGACCTCATAAGATAAAAAGCTTCTGCACTACAAAGGAAAAAAACAATAAAACTAATAGGCAACCAACGGAATGGGAAAAGATAATTGCAAATGACATATCAGATAAAGGTCTAGTGTCTAAAATCTATGAAGAACTTACCAAACTCCACACCTGAAAAACGAATAATCCAGTGAAGAAATGGGTGGAAGATATGAATAGACATTTCTCCGAAGAAGACATCCAGATGGCTAACAGACACATGAAACGATGCTCAGTGTCACTCATCATCAGGGAAATACAAATCAAAACCACACTGAGATACCACCTCACAGCAATCAGAGTGGCTAAAATGAACAACTCAGGAAACTATAGATGCTGGCGAGGATGTGGAGAAGCAGGCACCCTCCTACACTGTTGATGGGAATGCAAACTGGTGCAGCCACTCTGGAGAACGGTGTGGAGGTTCCTCAAAAAAATGTGTATAGAACTACCCTATGACCCAGCAATAGCCCTGCTGGGAATCTACCCAAGAGACACAGGAGTGCTGGTGCATAGGGGCACGTGTACCCCAATGTTTATAGCAGCACTTTCAACAATACCCAAATCATGGAAAGAGACTAAGTGTCCATCAACTGATGAATGGATAAAGAAGATGTGGTATATAAATACAATGGACTACTACGCTGCAATGAGAAAGAATGAAACTGGAGGGTATTATGCTAAGTGAAATAAGTCAGTCAGAGAAAGACAGATACCATGTATTTCCAAGCATAGATGGATTTTGAGAGACCTAGCAGAAAACCATGGGGGTGGGGAAGAGGGGGAAAAGAAATCACAGAGAAGGAGGGAGACAAATATAAGAGACCCTTAAATACTAAGAACAAACTGAGGGTTGGGGGGGAAATGGGACGGGGGAGAGAGGGTGACGGGTACTGAGGAGGACATTTGTTGGGATGAACAGTGGGTGTTGTATGGAAACCAATTTGACAATTAATTGATTAAAATATAAAAGAGATGAATACAAAATTCTTAAGGGCAAACTAGTAGAATGTCTATAATTTACTTAAAAATACTTACGTAATAAACAATAGATAAAGCAAATATTAAATTAACAAGACTAAAATCTAGGTGATGTTGATCTTGGGAATATGGTAGTGTAGCTATAGAGATTTTTAATACCTCTTAATCCCTGCAAAGATCCATTGATAATATTTACAAAACTAGAGACAGGGTGTTCCCATGGACCGTAAAATACAAGCAGATAGACACCAACAATCACAAGATCGGTACACAGGTCTTGCCTATGCAGGACAATAAAACGTTGAGCTTATTTCCATCCTATGTCTGTGTGACTCAGTATCTCAATGATCTTTCCATTATACTGAGCTCACTTATACTGGGTAAGGCATTCATCTGGCCTCAAAGGAGCTTCTGATGTTGCTGTCATTTTCTGATGACATTTTCTGATGTTGTTGATAGTCATGTCCTGTAACCAGAATGCAAAAACTAGATAGATGCACTCTGAATTTATGCTAATAATTTTTCATTTGAAATTCAAGAAGAAATTTTGTTAGGATAGGCCAGAATTTTTTTTTTTCATTCTCTTCATCAGGTGGCATAATACATTCCAAAAATTATTTTACATACAACAGAGTCACCATAATTAGAGCGTCATAACCCACAATTAACAGCACTGAATAATTTATGTAGGTCTTTATTGGTCCAAATTGTTGCTGGTATTTTTAACAAAAACATCATCTTCTCTTTGTTGAATCACATCATAAAATTTTACTTTACCAAGTATTTGTAATCTTGCCTCCCTTCTCATTTTTATAAATGAACTATTCTTAAATAATTTAAGACATAAAAGTTATAAAACTCGTATAGAGAATTTATCTGCACCCTTCACCTAGATTCCCCCAAATATAACATAAACAAGGCACAATATCAAAACCAGAAAATTCATAATGGTATCATATTATCAAGTCAATTACAGACCTTGTTCTGATTTCACGAGTTTTTATATGTACTCTTTTATGGTGTATATGTCCATGAAATATTATCACATATAGATTTGTATAAGCGTCGTCACAATCATGATTCAGAACTGTTTTATCACCACAACAAACTCCCTGGTGCTTTCTCTTTATGATCAAACTCTCCTCACAACCCTAACATTAGGAAATGACTGATAGCTTTTCAATCTTTATAATTTTGTCATATAAGAATATTATATTAATGAAATAACATGGCATGTAACTTTTTGAGATGGGTTTCTTTCACTTAGCATATGCTTTTGAGATTGATCCAAATATTGCACGTATCAATAGTAATGCAATTTCTGTTATGTAGTAGTATTCCATTATACGGATGCACCACAGTTTGTTTATCCATAAGCCCTTTGAAACGTATTTGGATCGTTTCCAGTTTGAGACTATTACAAATAATACTTTTATGAACATTTGTGAACAGGTCTTTGTGTCAGCAGAAGTTTTCATTTATCTAAGATAAATACCCAGGAATGCGATAGACGGATCACATAATATGCATAAATTTAACACAAAAAGAACCTGCCAAACTGTTTACCAGAGCAATTGTACAATTTGACATTCCAAACAGCAATGTATGAGAGATTAAGCTTCTTTGCATCTTTGTCAGCACTTGGAATTTTCCACATTTATAATTTTAGCAATATTAATAGTTGTGTTGTAGTATCTCATCATAACACTAGCTTGTATTTCCCTAATATTTGATTATATTGAACATATTTTGATGTGTTTATTTTGGCATCTGTATATCCTCCTTGGTGAAGTGTCTTTTCCAACTTTCTCACTTAACATTTATGAATTTTATAGATATTTAAAAGAACAACTTTTATTATGAAAGACTTTCTCTTTCATTTTTCTCTTTTTAATTTCCTGAATTTCAGCTTTTTATTATTTCCATCCATCTGGTTTTTTATGTTTATTTTTTCCTATTCCTAACTTCTTTTTTTTAAAAAAAAATTTATTTATTTTGAGAGAGCAAGAAAGAGAGAGAGAGAGACTGAAGGAGGGGCAATGAGAGGGGGAGAGAGAGAATCCCACGTGAGGCTCAGTCACACAAACTGTGAGATCATGACCTGACTCAAAATCAAGAGTTGGATGCTTAACCCACTGTACCACCCAGGTGCCCCTCTCTTCCTAGCTTCTTGAGGTGTGAGCTTAGATTATAGATTTGAGACCATTCTCCTTTTCCTAATATATGGAGTTGGTGCTACAAATTTGATTCTAAGGATTCAACTCCAAAATCATAGACTTTTATATACTATATTTTCATTTTTATTTGCATCAACATTTCATTTTTATTTATTTTTTCCATCTTGACTTCTTCTTCGACACATGAATTATTCAGAAGTATATTGTTTAACTTCACATGTTTGGATATTTTTCTGTTATCTTTCTGTTGTCGACATCTAATTTATTTCCTTTATGGTCAGAAATAATACTTCGTATGAATTCAAATATTTTTAAAGATTTGTTTTATGATCCAATATATACTTAACATAGTAAGTACCCCGTGTGAGCTTGAAAATATTCTGTGTGCTTTTGTTTTTTTTTTTTTTTTTTTTTTCAGCGTGTTCTGTAGATTGTATGAGTAGATGCTATTACTCAATTATATTTCCTTGATGACACTTTGTCTATTTCTCCTTTTAGTTTTGGGGTTTTTTTCCTTATGTATTTTGCAGGTCTGTTGTACAGTGCATATGTATGTAATATTATTTTGTTTGCTTCTTGAATTGACCCTTTTATCATTATGTAATGACCTTCTGTGTCTTTGCTTCTTTATTTGATAAATTGTTGCTGCCAAGTCCTACATTGTCTGATCTTTTTTCAGCTTTATTGATATACAAAGGACAAAATTGTAAGATATTTGAAGTATACAATGTAGGGGCACCTACATGGCTCAGTTAGTTAAGCAGCTGACTTTGGCTCAGGTCATGATCTCGCGGTTCACGGATTTGAGCCCTGTGTCAGGCTCTGTGTTGACAGCTCAGAGGGTGGAGCCTGTTTCAGCTTCTGTGTCTCCCTCTCTCTCTGCTACTCCCCTACTCATGCTGTCTCTCTCTGTCTCTCAAAAATAAATAAATGTTAAAAAATTTTAAAAAGTTGAGGGAGAGGGGAAAGTGGGTGATGGGCATTAAGGAGAGTACTTGTTGGGATGAGCACTGAGTGTTGTATGGAAACACTCAATTATATTTTAAAAAATTAAAAAAAGTAAAGTATACATGTAATTATTTGATACATGTATACATTGTTAAACAATACCCCTCATTGAGTTATTTAACATATCTACAACCTCACATATTTATTCTCTCCCTTCTTGGGGGGGTAGTATTTAAGTTCTCCTTTATTAGCAAATTTCAATTATACAGTGTGATGTTATCGATTATAGCCACCATGTTATACATTGGACCCTCAGATCTTTTTGATCTTATAACTGAAAATTTGTACCCTTTTACCAATTTCTCCTTATTTATCTTCCTCTCCCCCAGCCTCTACGAACCATTTTTCTTTTTTTTTTAAAGCAATGATTAATGATTATTGTAAAAAATGATTACCATAATGTACAGAAGTAATTATTAAGAACTTACAGATCCTTAAGAACATAGAAAAATACTTTGATAGTAAGAATATAAAGAGAGTACATTAGCTTTATAAATTCTAAGGGAGAATATGATATCTTTTTTGAGCCAACAAATGTATGTAAATAGATGACTCTTAAAAAATAAAATAGGCAATATATTTATATAGTATATAAATTTAAAAATATACATAATAATTAAGAGATATCAATATTGTTATATCACAACTTTTACCATTTTAGAATTGCTCAATGTCTACCATTCATAACATTAAACAAAATACTTTTTATAAACTGAATTTAATTGTATAACAATTTCATTGCAGCCATGAGTCTTGGGAAAAAAGTTGTTACTGGGAATTCTTGCCACCTTGAAATTTCTTTTTTTTTTTTCTTTTTCTTTTTTTTTTTTATTTTATAATAGATTATTTTCAAATTGGTTTACATATAACAACCAGTGTTCATCCCAACATGTGCCCTTTTTAATGCCCATCACCCCCTCCCCCCCTCCCTCATCCCCCTCACCCTGAGTTTTTTCTTAGTCTTTGAGAGTCTCTTATGTTTTATCTCCATCCCTCTCTGTGTCTTTTTTTCCTTTCCCCTCTTCCCCTCCCCCTGGTTTTTGCTTAGTCTCACAAAGTCCACCTATTCGTGGAAACATATGGTATCTGTCTTTTTGTGACTGACTTATTTCACTTAACATAAAACCCTCCAGTTCCATCCATGTTGCTACACATGGCCAGATTTCATTTTTTCTCAGTGCCACGTAGTAGTCCATTGTATATAAGTACCATAACTTCTTTATCCATTCGTCAGTTGATGGGCACTTGGTCTCTTTCCATGGTTTGGCTATTGTCGAAAGTGCTGCTATGAACATTGGGGTACACGTGCCCCTATGCATCAGCATTCCTGTGTCTCTTGGGTAGATTCCTAGCAGTGCTTTGCTGGATCATAGGGTAGCTCTATTTTCATTTTTTTGAGGAACCTCCACACCGTTTTCTAGAGTGGCTGCACCAGTTTGCATTCCCACCAACAGTGTAGGAGGGTGCCTACTTCTCCACATCCTCGCCAGCATCGATAGTTTCCTGATTTGTTCATTTTAGCCACTCTGACTGGTGTGAGGTGGTATCGCAGTGTGGTTTTTATTGTGTTTCCCTGATGATGAGTGACATTGAGCATCGTTTCATGTGTCTGTTGGCCATCTGAATGTCCTCTTTGGAGAAGTGTCTATTCATATCTTCCGCCCATTTCTTCACTGGGTTGTTTGTTTTTTGGGTGTGGAGTTTGGTAAGTTCTTTATAAATTTTAGATATTAGCCCTTTATCCGATATGTCATTTGCAATGATCTTTTCCCATTCCGTTGGTTGCCTATTTGTTTTGTTGGTTGTTTCTTTTGCTGTGCAGAAGCTTTTTATCTTGATGAGGTCCCAATAGTTCATCTTTGCATTTAACTCCCTTGCCTTTGGAGACGTGTCGAGTAAGAAATTGGTGCGTCTTAGGTCAAAGAGGCTTTTTCCTGCTTTCTCCTCTAGGATTTTAACGGTTTCCTGTCTCACATTCAGATCTTTTATCCATTTAGAATTTATTTTTATGAGTGGTGTAAGGAAGTGGTCTAGTTTCATTCTTCTGCATGTTGCTGTCCAGTTCTCCCAGCACCGTTTATTAAAGAGGCTGTCTTTTTTCCATTGGATACATTTTCCCGCTTTGTCAAAGATTAGTTGGCCATATACTTGCGGGTCCATTTCTGAGTTTACTATTCTATTCCATTGGTCTATGTGTCTGTTTTTGTGCCAATACCATACAGTCTTGATGACTACTGCTTTGTAGTAGAGGTTAAAGTCTGGGATTGTGATGCCTCCCGCCTTGGTTTTATTCTTCAGTATTACTTTGATTATTCGAGGTCTTTTGTGGTTCCATACAAATTTTAGGATTGTTTGCTCTAGCTTTGAGAAGAATGCTGGTGCAATTTTGATTGGGATTGCATTGAATGTGTAGATTGCTTTCGGTAGTATTGACATTTTAACGATATTTATTCTTCTAATCCATGAGCATGGGATTTTTCCATTTCCTTGTGTCTTCCTCAATTTCCTTCATAAGTTTTTTATAGTTTTCAGTGTAGAGGTCTTTCACCTCTTTGGTTAGGTTTATTCCTAAGTATTTTATGGTTTTTGGTGCAATTGTGAAAGGGATTAGCTTCTTTATTTCTCTTTCTGCTGCTTCATTGTTGGTGTATAGAAATGCCACTGATTTCTGTACATTGATTTTGTATCCTGCAACTTTGCTGAAATCATGAATCAGTTCTAGTAGGCTTTTGGTGGTTTCCGTCGGGTTTTCCATGTAAAGTATCATTTCATCTGCAAAAAGTGAAACTTTGACTTCCTCCTTGCCAATCTTGATGCCTTTTATTTTGTTTTGTTGTCTGATTGCTGATGCTAAGACTTCCAACACTATGTTAAATAGCAGTGGCGAGAGTGGACACCCCTGTCGTGTTCCTGATCTCAGGGGGAAGGCTTTCAATTTTTCCCTATTGAGGATGATATTAGCTGTGGGCTTCTCATATATGGCTTTTATGATGTTTAAGTATGTTCCTTCTATCCCGACGTTCTCGAGAGTTTTTATTAAGAAAGGATGTTGTATTTTCTCGAATGCTTTTTCTGCATCTATTGACAGGATCATATGGTTCTTTACTTTTCTTTTGTTGATGTGATGTATCACGTTGATTGATTTGCGAGTACTGAACCAGCCCTGCAACCCAGGGATGAATCCTACTTGATCATGGTGGATAATTCTCTTTATATGCTGTTGGATTCGATTTGCTAGTATCTTGTTGAGAATTTTTGCATCCATATTCATCAGGGATATTGGCCTGTAAATTCTCTTTCTTTGCTGAGTCTCTATCTGGTTTGGGAATCAAAGTGATGCTGGCTTCATAGAATGAGTCCGGGAGTTTTCCTTCCGTGTCAATTTTTTGGAACAGCTTGAGGAGGATAGGAATTAACTCTGTTTTAAATGTCTGGTAAAATTCTGCGGGAAAGCCATCTGGTCCAGGGCTTTTATTTGCTGGGAGGTTTTTAATAACTGATTCTATTTCTTCACTAGTTATGGGTCTGTTCAAATTTTCTATTTCTTCCCGTTTGAGTTTTGGTAGCATGTGGCTATTTAGGAATTTGTCCATTTCTTCCAGGTTGCCAAGTTTGGTGGCATATAATTTTTGATAGTATTCTCTGATGATTGCTTGTATATCTGAGGGATTGGTTGTAATTTCTCCCTTTTCATTCACAATTTTATCTATTTGAGTTCTCTCTCTTTTCTTTTTGAGAAGCCTGGCTAGAAGTTTGTCTATTTTGTTTATTTTTTCAAAGAACCAGCTTTTGATTTCATTGATCTTGTTCCACTACCTTTTCTGTCTCCATATGGTTAATTTGTACTCTGATCTTTGTTATTTCTCTCTTTCTGCTGGGCTTGGGTTGATTTAGTTGTTCTGTTTCTAGTTCCTTTAGGCGTGCTGTTAGAATTTGTGTTATTGATTTTTCTTGTTTCTTGAGATGGGCCTAGATTGCAATATATTTCCCTCTCAGGACTGCCTTTGCTGCGTCCCAGAGCGTTTGGATTGTTGTATTTTCATTTTCATGTGTTTTTTAATTTCTTCTCTGATGGCTTGGTTGACCCAGTCATCTTTTAGTAGGTTATTTCTTAGCCGCCATATTCTTGGATATTTTCCAGGCTTTCTCCTGTGGTTGATTTCAAGTTTCAAAGCATTGTGGTCTGACAGTGTACACGGTATGATCTCAATTCTTTTATATTTATGCAGAGCTTCCCTGTGCCCCAGAATGTGGTCTATCTTGGAAAATGTACCGTGTGCAGATGAGAATAACGTAAATTCCTTTGCTTCTGGATGAAGGACCCTAAAGATGTCTGTGAGGCCCATCTGTTCTAATGTGTCGTTCAGGGCTATTGTTTCTGCGGAGATTTTCTGTTTTGTGGATCTATCCAATGCTGAGAGTGGAGTGTTGAGATCCCCTACTATTAGGACATTTTTATCGATGAGGTTGCTAATGTTTGTAATTAGTTGTTTTACAAATTTGGGTGCCCCCGAATTCGGTGCGTAGATATTTACAATTGTAAACTCTTCCTGCTGGATGGTCCCTGAGACTATTATATAATGTCCTTCTTCATCTCTTATTACATCGTTCATTTTAAAGTCTAATTTGTCTGATATAAGTGTGGATACTCCGGCTTTCTTCTGACTTCCAGTGCATGGTAGATAGTTCTCTATCCCCTCACTTTCAATCTGAAGGTGTCTTCAGGTTTAAGATGAGTTTCTTGAAGACAGCAAATAGATGGGTCTTGTTTTTTAATCCATTCTGTTACCCTGTGTCTTTTGATTGGTGCATTTAGTCCATTTACATTCAGTGTTAATATGGAAAAATATGGGCTTATAGCACTGTATTATCTGTAAGTTTCATGTTTGTAAGGCTGTCCCTGGCAGTTTGTGTTCTTTGCAACCTTGCCTTCATAGAATGCCCCTCAGGATCTCTTTCAGTGCTGGCTTATTTGTGATAAATTCTTTCAGTTTTTGTTTGTTGGGAAAAACCTTGATCTCTCCTTCTATTCTGAATGACAGACTAGCCGGATACAGAATTCTTGGTTGCATGTCCTTCTTGCTCATCACATTGAAGATATCCTGCCATTCCTTTCTGGCTTGCCAAGTTTCTGTAGATAAGTCTGCTACTACCCTTATATGTCTCCCTTTGTATGTTAGGGTTCTTTTGTCCCTACCTGCTTTCAGGATTCTCTCTCTATCTTTGTATTTTGCCAGCTTCACTATGATGTGCCGTGCAGAAGGTCTATTCAAGTTACCTCTGAGGGGATTTCTCTGTGCCTCTTGGATTTCCATGCCCATTTCCTTCCTCATGTTGGGGAAGTTTTCAGCAATGATTTGTTCAAGAACCCCTTCGACTCCTTTCTCTCTCTCTTCTTCCTCTGGAACTCCTATGATACGGATATTGTTTCTTTTGAGTGCATCGCTCAGCTCTCGAATTCTCCTTTCCTGTTCCTGGATCAGCTTCTCTCTCTTTTTATCTGCTTCCTCTTTTTCAATGATTTTGTCTTCTAAGGCACTAACCCTTTCCTCTACCTCTTCAATCCGTGCTGTGGCTGCTTCCAGTTTCCCCTGTATTTCTTCCAATGTCTTCTTTAATTCTTCCTGACCGTTTTTAAGGTCCTTGAACTCTGCTGCGCTGGACCCCTTGCATTCATCTAAGCTTTTTTCAAGACCAGCAATTAGTTTTATGATTATCATTCTATATTCATGTTCTGTTATGTTGCTTATATCTGTTTTCATTAATTCTTGAGCTGTCACTGCTTCTTGTAGATTCTTTTGAGGAGAATTCTTCTGTCTCGTCATTTTGGCTGGATGTGTTTTGGGTTGTTTTTTGAAGTTGCCCTGGCAGGGAAAACAGACTGACAGACACACAGAACACAGAAATACTCAAACGTACCAACAGATGGTCCAGACAAGCAGTTCACAACAGAAAAAAGAATAACAAGTGACTCTCTGAGGGCAATGTCCTGAAGTAACAGCTACACGTTAAGGACAGAGTACGTAGTGTGTTGGTGGCAGAGCATATATAGACAGAATAATGACTGGTGCAGGGAGAAGAAGGAAATGGACTTTGCCCAGGTGGAGCGACTAAAGGGTTTAATCCAGACTGATAGAAATCAGAATAAGACAAGTGCAAGGGAAAAGGAATAAAGATCGATGTCGTCTAGATGAACTTATACGGCCTGGTTATTCCAGAAAAAGGGCTAGGGAAGTAAAGAAGAGGTTGTAGGACATGTCCTCAAAGAGTGGGTTAAAAAAAAATGTTTAAGTCAGTCAGTACCCTGGATAACCAGCTCAGGGATGGGGATCGGTAGGAACGAGAAAGGGAGGGATAAATTTAAAAAGAAGAAATGACTGGAGTTACTCCAGGCAGCAATCTCCACTTGGCATCAGTCGCTCCTGCTGATAGGTTGGGAGGGGCGTGGTTTGGTGTAGGCGGGTCCCGCCTCCACTGCTGCAGGGATGGCTTTTGGGGTGACTTCCTGGCTTGTGAGACAACAATGGCGTCTCTCCAGACCCGCACCACCAGTCCTGGAGGCTTTATCGCCCCTATATTTCTGTTCTCTCTCCACCGCCAATGCCGGCCTAGTGTGGTTCACTGGACGGTGACCCGGCCATGTCCCACAGGAGTCGCCGCCTGGGGCTGCCTGGGTCCCTGCTGCCAGTCCTGGCGGCGTGCGCGCCCCGGAGGCGCTGGGCGAGGGTGGCGCGTTGACGCGGCCGTCTGCTACCCCCGATTTCGTTATAATTGTGCCGGGGTTAGAGTGCTCGGCTGGTGGTGCTGCCTGGGTCCCCGCTGCCAGTCCCGGAGGCGCGCATGTCCCCACGGCTCGGGACTGGGTTGGTGCAGTCCTTGCAGCGCGCGGGTAGTGCTGCTGTTTGCTACTGAACTTCTCTTCAAAAGCCCTCCATTTAGGGGCTGGATGGTAGCGGTCTCACCCGCTCTGGCCCTCTCGTTCAGATGTTGTTCGATCGGCACTTTCCCAGCTATCTCCGAAGACGCTCACCCTCCCCTCAGCTCAACTTCCCGAGTTCGAGTTCGTTTTATCCGACCCAGATTAAACTCATGGTTTAGCTGGGCCATTTCTGTTTTCGCCTTCGTTCCTTGTTAGCTGTAGTACCTTTCCCCCCCGATTTTTGGAGTTGCGAGAGACTATGGTTTCAGTCGTTCCCCTTTAAAGGTCAAGCGAAATACTGGAGCCCCCTACTCCTCCGCCATGTTGCCCCTCCCTCCCTGAACCTTTTTTCTACTCTCAGTTTTTGCGAGCTCTATTTTTTCTTTCTTTCTCCTTTTCCTTCTGCTTCTCCTCCTCCTCCTCCTTTTCCTCCTCCTCCTCCTCCTCCTCCTCCCCCTTCTTGTCCTTCTCCTCCTTCTCTTCCTCCTTCTTCTTTTGAATAATCCACATATAAGTGATATCATGTAGTATCTGTCTTTCTCTGTCTGGCTTATTTCACTTCACATAATGCCCTCCAGGTTCATCTATGTTATTACAAATGAGAATTTCTTTCATTTTTAAGGCTGAATTATTATTCCATATTCCATTGTATATATATATACACCATATCTTCTTTATCCATTTATCCACTGACAGACTCTTTTCATACCTTGGCTATTATGAATAATGCTACAGTAAACATGGGAGTGCAAATATCTTTTCAAGATAATGGTTTAATTTCCTTTCCCAGAAGTGGTTCTGTAAGGGCAAATCGGGACTGATTCCATTTTGCTTAAGGGCAAACTGGGACTGACTCCATTGTGTTCTGTGTCCTCCACCTTGAGTCCCCAGGGCCTGCGCAGAAGCTTGACCTGTGGGACAGGACCTTTGACCCTTCCTCAGCCAATCGGCTAGGGTCACGACCATCACCCCTCCCACTGCCCCTAGACCCCTTTAAAACTATTGTGTTTTGGGAACACGCCCTCTCTCGACCCACTGCTGTGTCAGTGCGGTAGGAGATTGAGCTCGAGCTAGCTCGATTAAAGGCTCTTTGTTCTTGCATCGGACTCGGCTCCCTGGTGGTTTTTGGGGTCTCCGAATTCTGGGAATAACAGTTCTACTCTTATTTCACTAACAAACAGTCTTCTTGAAACAACCAGACTCCAACATTCTTTCAGATTAACATCTGCACAGATCTCCCCCAAGGGATGTTGACTGGGATACCTGTTACCCGAAGACAAATGAGTGTACAAGATTGTGGAAGTGACATCACAAGGGCTTCATACATTGCAGAAGTTCAGATTTAAACTCCTACCCTCAGGTCTCAGGTGGAGACTGGCTTGACAAGGAGTGTTTGAGGCTGTTGACTTCTCCATATCTGGGATATATGTCTAAAAAATGTAATTGAAAGTTCATATGTTAAGTCCTTTATGGATTTTAAAAGGAATTGTTAGACTACTTTCTCGCCATTTAAATCCCCATCAACAATATATGGATCATCGAGTTTTTCCAAATCCTTGTCAGCATTTCATGATATCACTTTTTTCTTTCATTTTACTCATTCTGATGAATATAAAGATAGGTCATTGTGCTTTAAGTTTCATATCTGTTATGTTTAATGGTGTTGAACATTTTTTTTCACATTTTTATTTGCCATCTGTATATGGTCTTTGGTGAAATGTCTTTGCATGTCCTTTGCACATTCCTTATTTCAATACTTTGTTTTTAGAGTTGATTTTGAGTTATTTACATATTTAAGACACAAATCCTTTGTCAGATATGTTGTTTGCAAATTTTTTCTCTCAGTTGGTAATTTGTCGTTTCATCCTCTTAAAGGGATCTTTTACAAGGAACAAGTTTGAAATTTGATGAAATCCACTTTATCTGTTTTTTTCTTTATATATCATGTTTTTAGTGTGAAGTCTAAGAACATGTCACCCAGTCCTAGGTACTAACAATTTTCTCCTGTTTTTTGTTTTTTTTTAAGGAGCGTTTTGTTTATTTTTTTACACTTAAACCTATGATTTATTTTGAGTTACCTTTTGTACAGGTGTAAAGTTTAGTTTGAGAACCCTTTTTTCCCCTATGGACGCACAATTGCTCCAGCATCATGATGCGCATTAAGCAGGGCATTTGTGATGAGCGCTGGTGTTGTCAGAATGTGAGTGATGAATCACTGGGTTCTACTCCTGAAACCAATATTACACGGTATGTTAACTAACTTAAGTTTAAATAAATTAATTACATGGAACACCTGGGTGACTTAGTTGGTTAAGTGTCTGACTTCGGCTCAAGTCATGATCTCACAGTTCATGAGTTTGAGCCCCACATTGGACTTGCTGTTGTCAGCTTGTCAGTAAGAGCTCACTTCAGATCCTCTGTCCCCCTCTCTCTTCAGATCCTCTGCCCCTCCCCCACTTGTGCTCTTCCAATAAATAAATAAATATTTTAAAAGTAATTAATTAATGATTTAAAAAGGCAATCCCTTCTCCAGTGGATTTTCTTCCTTTGTCAAGAATTAGTTTGGTATATCTGTATGGAACTGTTTATGTGTTTACTATTCTGTTCCATTTATATATGGGTCTATCTTTTGCCGAGTATCAAAATGACTTGATTACTGTAGCTATTATACTAAACCTTAACATCAGGATGAGTGAGATTCCTACACCTTTGTTTCTCATCTTCAAAACTTTTGGTTAGTCTAGGGCTTTTTCTTATCCATATGAATTTTAAAATAAGCTAATCTACATTAAAAGTCCTTGCTGAGATTGTGATAGAAATTTTATGAAATTTATAGGTCAATTGAGGGAAAACTGACATCTTCACTATGTTAAGCCTATCAATCCATAAACACAGCATATTCTGACTATAAAGAATTAAACTAAAAATCAACAACAGAAAGATTTATGGAAAAATCCCTAAATATTTGGATATAGGACAACATGCTTCTAATCATCCCACTGATCAAAAAGGAAAACATAAGGAAAATTAGAAAATATTTTGAACAAAATTAAAAAGATAATACAATATATCAAAATTTATGGTATATAGTTAAAATTGTGCTCGGAGAAATACTTTCAGCAGTAAGTCTTTATATTGGAAGACCAGAGGTATAAAATAAGGACATAGGCAAATACTCTCCCCCACAAGAGCAGCAATGATGTTGGCAATATTATTTTTAAAAAGCATTTTAGAATTCTGAAAAATAATCAAAACTTACAACAAATTGAAAACATTTATTCAAAGAAAACTTCTAAGCCTTACAAAAATCAGTGGAGCCTGTGGAATTTTAATTTGGGACAGCTCTCAACTCCCCAAGTCCCAGCTCAGAGGTTGTGGTAGCCTGAGAACCAACAGGCAACTTCCCTCTCACCAAAGGGAGCTGACCTGATTTTGAGCTCCTCAAAACAGATTCATCCCCAGGGTCTTGTAGCAAACAATGATAAGTGACAACCAGTGAAGGACCAACAGTGCATCTGTCTAAGATATGGAGAATGAAACAGAATGGGCTTTGAAGAGATCTGACATACTCTTGGGCATCTGAAAACATGCGTGTGCAGTGCTGTGCACACATTCAGGAAAGACAAGAGAGAACCCACCTTGCCTACTTACACCTAACTGACTATGAAGCTCAGCACGATCAGGAAGTAAAAGCCAGGGTAGACTTGTGAACTGCATGAACTTTGAATGCATGTTGTGCAATTAGCACACAGATTCCCCTGAGTAAAAAGTGTAAGCTATACCCGTTCACTGTTTTTAAGGAAAACTCTGACTAGTTATTGGTTGACCACAAATACCATGCCGACTCAAAGGCAACCCCAGAGAAGCAAGGTTTAAAACTGAAAGAATTTTTTTTAAACCTGTGCAGAGACTGCAGTGGCCACACATGCTGGGAAACAGATTCTACATAATTAGTCCAGGGAAATCACTTAATCCTTGGGGAAATAAAAATCTAGAGTTGCTACAATATATGATTCAAATTGTTCACTTTCCTACAATAAAAAAATTATAATACATGTGATGAAACAGAGAAATATGGCCCATTTTTATACTTTGGTTCTTCTATTAATTGATTTGAAAGACATTGGCATAAAACAATATGTATAAAACTGTATTGTTGGGCTTGTACTGTATAATAACATAATTTATATGATAATACTTCCATGAAAGGTGAGAAGGAAGTTTATTGTAGAAAAATTTCTTATACAACTAGAATTAAATTAGTATTAATCTGAAACAGACTTTTGTAAGTTCAAATGTATATTATAATTATCCAGAGCAACCACTAAAAAGCTCTAAAATTTTTAAAAACCTCAACACAGAAATTAAAATGGTACTCTAAAAAATACATTCCTAATACAAGTTAACACTGTATAAGAGGAACAAAGAACAAAAAATAAGTGAGACAGAAACAAATAGCTAAATAGTAATCCCAGCATCTCCCTCAGCGGAGTATTCTTTATGACCTTGGTAAATGATGTGTACTCTGGTCTTTTGCATGGAATGTAATCTTTGGGAAGGGCTTCTGTCTGTATGTAGTATATCTGGTCCAGCATATCCACATCCCTGAATGCTTTAATCCTTTCCTTCATCATATCCCACAATTATGACATTTCTGCTTAACTTAGCATGAGTCGTTATATTTTCAATGTTTCTTGGAGCCATCCTACTAATGAATTTGCACTATCTACTGTTGTCATTACTAGTATATTAAGTTTTGTATCTTAGAGGAGCACTTCCACATCAACTCTTGCTTATATAATTTTAAGCTATTGTTCCCTGATCAGGCACTCTTATAATATAGTCCTATTCATACTCCCCAACTCTTTTCAGTATATACAGACTAGGTTTTGCAGTTTCTTTGGGATATATTCCCTTTCTTTCCAAATAAGTTATATTATGCCCTAAATGGGTTATGCTATGACTTAACTCTAGTTATAAGTCTAGTGATCAGGAGAGGAGGTGGCCTATCCCATGGGTCAGAGTCTCAGTTTTGCATTAGTTGGAAATTTACTGTCTTTGAGACTAGTCACGCTAAAGCTTGGCTTTCTCTGTCCGGTCACTATAACGCATGAAAATTTCTTTGTTTTATACCAAAGATGCCTTCTTGTTTTCACATTTGGCTTTAAGTTGCCTGTTACTCATTCTCAATTGTTCATTATCTTTCTAGTGATTATTGATGATGTTTATCATAAGCTATCTAATCCTTTTATTGTTAAAATTACTATTTTATCCATAAATCCCCAACAACTGATATGCCTACTAATGCATTACTTTATTGGTATACACTCCTAATTAACCACCAATGGAAGTTTTAATAACTGGACCACCACCTTGTTCCAAAATGTGTCTATGCTCCATGTACATCAGTGATGAAATTCTCATAAGCTGAGTGGTGAGTGATTAAGCTCTAAATGCATATCTTATCATTTTATTTATCAGAGCACTCCACTTCTAGTTCCAACAGTCACAGATTGGGTTTATTGGAAGCAGAGGTGAGATTAAGTTGAAGATACAAGATATTTATCATGCATCAGTGAGATTGGGCAGAGGGATGTTTAACTGTGGTGCAGTTCCAACATAGCCTTGGCCAACTCATCAGGGAGCTCTGGAACAAATATTGTTCATCATAGTTTCCCTTGTTGGGTCAAAATAATCAGACCTTTATATCTCTATATTGCTCAGTCATCATATATAAGCTACCAGAGGAAGGGTATGACCATGGGAATGGTGGCTTTCTGCAGCTGAGCCAGACTCTGAAGGAGCGGATATGTGGAGGCTGTCTACTTACAATATTCCCCATAGCTGGACATTAAGTCCTTCCTTGAAAGGAAATCTGGGACACACATGTCTATGTCTACTATGTCAATTCTTTTTTTTTTTTTTTTTTGTCTTTTAAGATAGAATTTTTTTTATAATAGTTTATTTGCAAATTGGTTTACATATAACACCCAGTGTTCATCCCAACACGTGCCCTCTTTAATGTCCATCACCCCCTCTCCCCCCTCCTTCACCCCCCTCACCTCCCTCACCCTCAGATTGTCCTTAGTCTTTGAGAGTCTCTTATGTTTTATCTCCCTCCCTCTCTGTGTCTTTTTTTTTCTTTCCCCTCTTCCCCTCCCCCTGGTTTTTGCTTAGTCTCACAAAGTCCACCTATGCGTGGAAACATATGGTATCTGTCTTTTTCTGACTGACTTATTTCACTTAACATAATACCCTCCAGTTCCATCCATGTTGCTACACATGGTCAGATTTCATTTTTTCTCATTGCCATGTAGTAGTCCGTTGTACATATGTGCCACAACTTCTTTATCCATTCGTCAGTTGATGGGCACTTGGTCTGCTTCCATGATTTGGCTATTGTCGAAAGTGCTGCTATGAACATTGGGGTACACGTGCCCCTATGCATCAGCACTCCTGTGTCTCTTGGGTAGATTCCTAGCAGTGCTATTGCTGGGTCATAGGGTAGCTCTATTTTCATTTTTTTGAGGAACCTCCACACCGTTTTCCAGAGTGGCTGCACCCGTTTGCATTCCCACCAACAGTGTAGGAGGGTGCCTGCTTCTCCACATCCCCGCCAGCATCTATAGTTTCCTGATTTATTCATTTTAGCCACTTGAACCGGTGTAAGGTGGTATCTCAGTGTGGTTTTGATTTGTGTTTCCCTGATGATGAGTGACATTGAGCATCGTTTCACGTGTCTGTTGGCCATCTGAATGTCCTCTTTGGAGAAGTGTCTATTCATATCTTCCGCCCACATTTTCACTGGATTATTTGTTTTTCGAGTGTGGAGTTTGGTAAGTTCTTTATAGATTTTAGATACTAGTCCTTTATCTGATATGTCATTTGCGATTATCCTTTCCCATTCCGTCGGTTGTCTATTAGTTTTGTTGGTTGTTTCCTTTGCCGTGCAGAAGCTTTTTATCTTGATGAGGTCCCAATAGTTCATTTTTGCTTTTAATTCCCTCGCCTTTGGAGATGTGTCGCATAGAAAATTGCTGCGGCTCAGGTCAAAGAGGCTTTTTCCTGCTTTCTCCTCTAGGATTTTGATGGTTTCCTGTCTTACATTCAGATCCTTCATCCATTTAGAGTTTATTTTTGTGAGTGGTGTAAGGAAGTGGTCTAGTTTCATCCTTCTGCATGTTGCTGTCCAGTTCTCCCAGCACCATTTGGTAAAGAGGCTGTCTTTTTTCCATTGGATGCTCTTTCCTGCTTTGTCAAAGATTAGATGGCCATATGCTTGTGGGTCCATCTCTGGGTTCTCTATTCTATTCCATTGGTCTATGTGTCTGTTCTTGTGCCAATACCATGCTGTCTTGATGATTACCGCTTTGTAGTAGACGTTAAAATCTGAGATTGTGATGCCTCCCGCTTTGGTTTTATTCTTCAGAATTACTTTGGCTATTCGGGGTCTTTTGTGGTTCCATACAAATTTTAGGATTGTTTGCTCTAGCTTTGAGAAGTATGCTGGTGCAATTTTGATTGCGATTGCATTGAATGTGTAGATTGCTTTCGGTAGTATTGACATTTTAACGATATTTATTCTTCCGATCCATGAGCATGGGGTGTTTTTCCATTTCCTTGTGTCTTCCTCAATTTCCTTCATAAGTTTTTTATAGTTTTCAGTGTAGAGGTCTTTAACATCTTTGGTTAGGTTTATTCCTAGGTATTTGATGGTTTTTGGTGCAATTGTGAATGGGATTCGCTTCTTTATTTCTCTTTCTATTGCTTCATTGTCGGTGTAAAGGAAAGCAACCGATTTCTGTATGTTGATTTTGTATTCTGCAACTTTGCCAAATTCATGGATCAGTTCTAGTAGGCTTTCGGTGGATTCTTTTGGGTTTTCCATGTAAAGTATCATGTCGTCAAGCTGTTCCAAAAAATTGAGATGGAAGGAAAACTCCCGGACTCATTCTATGAAGCCAGCATCACTTTGATTCCCAAACCAGATAGAGACCCAGCAAAAAAAGAGAACTACAGGCCGATATCCTTGATGAACATGGATGCAAAAATTCTTAACAAGATATTAGCAAATAGAATCAAACAGCATATAAAAAGAATTATCCACTACGATCAAGTAGGATTCATCCCTAGGTTGCAGGGATGGTTCAACATTCGTAAATCAATCAACGTGATACACCACATTAACAAAAGAAAATATAAGAACCATATGATCCTGTCAATTGATGCAGAAAAAGCATTTGACAAAATACAGCATCCCTTCTTAATAAAAACTCTCGAGAAAGTCGAGATAGAAGGAACATACTTAGACGTCATAAAAGCCATTTATGAAAAGCTCACAGCTAATATCATCCTCAATGGGGAAAAACTGAGAGCCTTCCCCCTGAGATCAGGAACACGACAGGGATGTCCACTCTCACCACTGCTATTTAACATAGTGTTTGAGATCCTAGCATCAGCAATCAGACAAGAAAGCAAAATAAAAGGCATCAGGATAGGCAAGGATGAAGTCAAACTTTCACTTTTTACTATGTCAATTCTTATCATACATGCCTCTTAAATATTTCTTGCCCCGTCCACCTCTCTACACGTCCTTAGTCACTACCCTTGCCCAAGTCACCATCATCTGTCTCCTGAATGATTATAATAATCTTTTAACTGGTCTTCCTGAATCTAGTGTTGCATTCCACCAATCCATTCTTCACACAGAAGCCAGAGTGATCTTTCAACAATATAAACCTAACAATGGTATTCTTGTGCCTACCCATTGATCTCAGGATGAAGTCTCAAACCATTAACATGTACAATATGGTTTCGAATGATCACAACTAGCCTTTCTCTCATGTTGTCTATCACCACTCTCTCTATTGTCCTCTATGCTCTAATCACACTGGAAGTATTGCTTTTTGTTCCAGCTCCAAAAGGCCTAATTCCTTCTTGACCCAAAGTCTCCAAAAATCTATGTTCCAGCCTTAGTGGCACCTACCAACTTCCGTTCCCATTTTCCTTGGTCTGGCTAATCCAGGTTCACTCTTTCATTTCCAATTTAATTGCCACTGACTCAAACAAGCTCTCCTACACTAGATCGAGACCTTGTAATATTCTCTCACAGCTCCTTGTACTTCCACTGTATATGCTAATCTCAATTTTAACTAGTCACTATGACTGGTTTAATGTCTGCTTTCACAGATATACTAAAAGCTCAATGAGAGCAAAGACTCTGCCTTATTTATTTCTGTGTTTGCAAGAATCCTCTTACTATATTTGCCTCATTTCTGACATAGAGCTTCTTAGTACTTTCCTTTGGACCTTTAATCTTGGTTCTCATCCTCATGTAGTTTAATCCAGGCCTTCTCCTATATTGGTCTATGGTTCCCTAAATAAAAATCAAAATAATAATAATAATAATTACTATTATAAAAGAGACCACCAATAGTGATTTAATATCCAAACTGAAAATTTCATCCCCTTAACAGAACAATGACCAAAAAAATTGTTGCAAAACTCAAAATAGCCCATTCTCACCTTGCTCTGACTCTATGCAAATTAATTCTCAATATCTTTTCCAATTAAAGCAAAAAGAGGAAACATAGAGAATTACCCACAACCATTCTATTATTATTTCTCAAAAAGTACTACTTCAACTTATATCCAAATACCCAAATGTAGAAAACATCTTTTTTCCAACTGCCTAATTTTATATTGTGTGATGCTTGTACCCACCACTCATCAGAAAATGCATAAAATTTCACTGTGATAATAATATTAAATGACAAACTAACAAAAATTAACAAAAGCGCCTAAATGCAGGTTTAGTCTCACTTTAATTGAACAATTTCCTCACTGTGGCAATTTTGCAGCTCTCCATAGCTGCTCATAGCTTTTCTCTCTTCTGAAAAATTCTCTCCTGGAAAGACATTTCCATGAGAAATTAGCTCCTTAGTGTTTGCAAATACCAGAAGATAAGATACTCCTGTTGGTCTTCAGCCAAGTCTGGGTCCAGCAAACCTCCAGCCTCTATCTGTCCATTTGTGAAGAAGGCAGGATTAATGGTGAGTGACAAAGAATCCCATCCCTCATCCTGAAGTGTTGCAGGGGATAGGAAAACTTTTGTTGCTTGTGAAAAAGAAAGGGAAGGATTGCCAAACAAATCTGTAATCTCTTTAAAATAGTATAAAACGAAATTTCAGGTGTTCCATCATCTCCAATTACCACATCAAGTTGAAAGGGGCCATTATTTCTGCAAAGCACATACATACGCAAATTTAAAATAATATCTCCAACATTTAATTATCTATCCTCCATCTAAATGAAGACCCAGTTTCTAATAGCATTTTGTATTAAAACAGCCATGACGTTTCTTTTCAATGCCAATATAAATATGGCAGTCATGAAAAATCACTGACACGCTCCTATGCTTTTGAATTGTTTAGATTCCCATGAAGAAGCAGATAAAAAAGGAAGACAATAGCATATTTCATCATAGTTTTTCACTTTATATTCATGCTCAAATATTCATCTCTCCCCAACATAAACACAGCCACGCATTAAAAATTTCCTGAAATTTACTCAATAGGTATTCTTAATCTGGTTAAACATTACTTTTTTATTTGTTTGTTTTATTTACCAAAGAAAAAAACCAGCTCCTCCCCCTCGACCCTCACCAAGCTCTCAGGTTAACAGGTAAAAATCACTCAAAGCACACTTACTAGGATGCATTATAATCCTCTGATTGTGGGCCTGTCTTTCTGAGAGACTTTAGTGTAAAGAGATCATAATTACATCTTTCTGCACCCTCATCACCTACAGTATGGTCTGGACCAATGTATTTCCTCTGCCTTTCTTTAAGGCAGAGATACTTCAATTGTGGCCCCCAAACCAGTAAAATTGGCATTGCCTCATGACCTGTTAGAAATGCAGATTCTCTGGCCCTGTCCTGATTTGCCGCATCAGAAACTCTAGGGTATGGGCCTAGACATCTGTGTTTTATTTTTTTATTAATTTTTCTAATGTTTATTTATTTTTGAGAGAGAGAGAGAATGAATGGGAGACGGGCAGAGAGAGAGGGAGACACAGAATCCAAAGCAGTTTACAGGATCTGCACTGTCAGCACAGAGCCCAGTGCCGGGCTGGAACCCGCAAACCATGAGATCATGACCTGAGCTGAAGTTTGATGCTTAACTGATTGAGCCACCCGGGTGCCCCTAGACATCTGTGTTTTAATAAGCCCTCTATATAGTGCATACATTTTGATGCATACAAAGTGTTAGAACTAGAGCTTTAAAAAATGAATGCCAAATCCCAAGACAATGAAAACATGCATAAAGACTATGATTTATCTAAATCAGTGATACTGCTATAGTTTTGCATTTTAGGAATATTCTGTACCAGTTAAGATGAGCTGAATTACCAGCTCATCAAATCAAATATTCCAAACAAAGATACATACTATACTCGTAGATTACAAATGTCATTATTGCAAAAATATAAATTCTTTGTACATTAATCTACAGATTGAACACAATCCTATTCAAAATCTAAGACGTTTTTGTGGAATTTGACATTTGTTTCTAAAATCAATATGGAAATTCAAAACATAAAGAGTAGGGAAAACAATATTGAAGAAGATGAATGTAGCTGGAGAACTCAAACTACCAGATGTCATGGACTTTTACAGGGCTGTCGTAATTGAGACAGTGTGGTATTAGTACAAAGAGGTACTTAGCTTCATTAATCTTAAGGGAAATGCAAATTGAAACCACCACTCATACCACCAGAATAGTGGAACACACACAGCATGTTTAAAGGAGAATGTGAGGTAACCTGAAGATACATTGCTGGTGGGAGGGTAAATTTGTAAAACCACTGTAAAACTTGCTGGAGTAAACTGAATATGTGTATTACCTGTGACTCAGCAATTTCAATCCAGGAGGGAGATGGAGAAGTGGAGGAAAGTCTATCATATTAGAACCCACAAAAACAGATTGTGTAGCAGTAGAAGGTAGGACTTTCAAATTGCCTCAGTGAGAGAGGATTATCCTTATCATCTGGGATCATGGAATTATCAGTATATAGTGTGTGGACACCTGGTCTCAAAGGCTACAGTCTGGTAATTAGCTTGCAAAAGGGAAAGACTGTGTCAAGAGAAAGGCCCTTATGGGGCTGTCCACAAGAACTCTGGAATTACGTCACCAGGAAAGCAGTCCTTTCCTACAAAAGGGCCTTTTAGAGCTTCCACACCATCAGAAAACTTTTCCTAGAACAAAGTCTTCACCTCCACCACTCACCTGTTCTAAGCCTTCCCTGTCCAGAGATATGGGTGTCCACTCTCTATTGAGTACAGACTCAGAGTCAAGTAGAAGATATTACTCACAGCCTCTATGAAATACCATTCCAAACCCCACATCCTTGTGGGGAAGATACTACTGCCTTAATTCTCATCATAAACTCCAGAAATTCCAGACTAGTTTTAAGCACAGAGGGCTTGTGGGTGCTTCTAAGCACTGAACCTGGCCTCTGCATAACATCACAGCCTCTGTGTTCTCATTTTCTGAGAACTACAGAAAAATATATGTCCTGTATTTGTGATGCATGGCTTTTTATCTCATTGTTGCCACCTCATAACCTTCTTCAGTTGCTAATACCCACTGGCCCTTATCCCACTGAGACAGAAATAATTTGTGTGTGTGTGTGTGTGTGTGTGTGTGTGTGTGTGTGTGTGTGTGAGCTGCCTAGGAAGGGAAGGGACATGAGTTTTCTATGAGTTTTATTTGTGCCTTAGGTCCCTGCACAGTGCCTGAGACACTGCATAAGTGTATGGGGAGTGAATGAAAGAGCCAGCATCTACCCAGTATTTAATAAACCAACCATAACTTACAGAGTAATTGCTGTGGGAACAGGAGGAGTGCTGTGAACAGTGGTCACACATCATTCTTCTCTGGCCATTTAAGCAGGAGTGTTAATCATTTCCACTTCTGCTTGCATGCTGAAGGATAATTGAGCTATATCTTTAGAGGGTCCTGTCACTAGGCTTTATCCTGATTTGTGAAAAAAAAAATTCCCAGATCCTTCTGCCTTGTCTTCCGCTGGGTTTAATCTAAAGTAAACAATAATAAAAACAACTTCGGAGATTATATATTAGGTCAGGAAAGCAAAAATAAAAGAGGCAGCAAGCCCCTGTCCAAGTGAATAGTCTGATTGCTGAAGGAATAAATCCACCCATGGGGAAGATCCTAAACTGAGAACACTCAAAAAAAAAAAAAAAGGAGAGGAAATCACATATGAGACATAGAATTCACTGTGTTCTGAGGTGTTGAGAAAAAAAATGAAAGCAGTATCAAAGGTCTCTTTCCCAGAAAACAGTTTGGAGCTGGACCAGAAAGAAGGGCAGAAATATAGAAGAGGGAAGAGTAATAAGTCATGATCTGTTAAAAAATCTGAGAGAAATGGGGAATTAAAAGGAGTGGCATGGAGTACAAAGCCCATAAATGACAATAGCAGCAAAGATGAGCGAGCCTAGAGCAGACTCTGTACCTGTATATGGGAAGTAAGGGTTAGGTATAGGTAAGTTGTTGAAAGAATAAAAAGTGTTGTGAAATATGCCAGGGATGCAGGAAGGCATGTGTTGTTAGCAGTGCTTAAAAGACAAGAACAAAATTAGGGTCTTAATGCAAAGATGCCTGTGCAGAAGTATGATGGGGAGGCCTATATCTGAGAAAAATCTCTCCCACACAGAGCTTTCCCAAGAGTTCATAAAAGAACCTCAGGATTCTCTGGGTGAGATCAGGGCTTATTACACCGATAAGAAAGAAGAGGAACTGAGTAAGCAAGAGCATAGGCTTATGGCCCCAACTTGAATTATAGTTGTTCTGCTATCCTTGTTTTCATGAACTGAGGATGATGTGGAGTAGAATTATTACTACCTTATTTAGGGAAAATTATTCAGGTGGATACAAGAATTACACTAATAAAAACTTTGGAAACAACCATTTTCCTTTTTTATGTAAAAGTACTGAAAGGAGGAAGATTTGCCCAGAGCAGGAGGACCTTAGGCTCCTCTTGTTCTATGAACACAACTAGATAACTATCAAATCATCCTGAATAACCCAGAAATTGACCTGAAGCCTGACAGAACAAACTCTACAACTAAAGGGAGAGAAGAGGCCACAATGAAGAAGGTAGGAAGTGCAGAGATGTGGTTTAGTGGAGAAATGGATCACAAGTGCTGTGGAGGGGAGGGAGCTGTGGTCTCAGAGAAGGGCAAGAGAGACAGGAGCACGTACAGGAATGCACAAGGAAAACATTTCCCCAAAGCCTTTGGCTTGGAAAAAGGGGCTGAATTTTGTCAATTTTTGCAACCAGTAAGACTAAAAGCCTGGAGTTTTAAAGGTCAGTGGGCTTGGCTGGGATAGAGCCCAGAGTAAGGATACTGTGCTGCTCCTGAAGAGATACCACACAAATAACCTGGAGGCAGACAGATGGAAACAGTGATCTGAAGAGTGTCTAAGGCACACTGTGGGGAGATTATTTGCTCTTCTCATAGTGCATCCCTGAGAGGCAGGATTCATGGAGAAGTCTCTCCAGGAACAAAGGAGCTGGCAGTGCCACTTCCATCCACCACCTCTCAGTGTAAACACAGAGCCACCTAAGGGAAGCAGTGCAATACAGACATCAGTTGCCTAAGACTTGATTACACCAAGTCCCACCCCCTGGGCTTTTGTGGGACTGCCCTTCTCAGTAAAGCTTGCTTCAACCCAGCACAGCAGGCCCTTCCTCCAGAAGATCAGCACAAACCCCTGCCTACATCACATCTCCAGACCAGAGAGTTCTGCAAGGACTCAGTTCTGGTGGTGATGGTGTCAGATCTCATTTCACAAGTAGACAAGAGCACATCTAATTAAAACTTACCACATTAAGGCCAGGGACCAAACACTGCCAAAGCAGACAAGGAGAGCCTTTGCAGACAACTGGCCTGAAGGATAGAGCAGCTGAAACACAACAGCAGAGCACATACAGCACATGCCGTAGACACCCCCTAAAGCACCTGACCCTGGACACTACATGACCTCTTCTTCATAATACCATTACTTTCCGGAGAAGGAGATATAATTGGATTTTCTTACAAGGAGAAGAAGGCAGAGATGTAGACAAAATGCCAAGATGGAGGATTATCTCAAATGAAAGAACAAGGTAAAGCTATGGCCAGAGATCTAAGTGAAACAGATATAAGTAAAATGCCTGGTGAGAATTTAAAGCAACAATCATAAGGATACTCACTGGGATTAAGATAAAGAATAGAATACATCAGTGAGACACTTAATTCAGAAATAAAAGAGCTGAAAAAATCAATCGGAGATGAAGAGTGCAATAAATGTGATTAGCAATGAATAGCAGGCTGGAAATAGCAGAGGAATGAATTGGCGATCTAGAAGACAAAATAATGGAACATAATGAAGCTGAACAAGAGAGAAAGAATTATGCAACATGAGAATAGACATAAGGAACTCAGTGACTCCATCAAAGGTAATAACATTTGTATCATAGCAGTACCAGAAGAATAAGAGGGAGAAAAGGGGGAAGAAAATTTATTTCGAGAAATAATATCAGAAAACTTTCCTAATCTGGGGAAGGGAAGAGATATCCAAATCCAGGAGGCACAGAGGAGTCCCATCAAAATCAACAAAAGCAAAGCAAAACCAAGATATATTGTAATTAAATCTGAAAAATATAGTGATAAAGAAAAAATCTTAAAAGCAGCAAGGTAAAAGAAGTCCTTAACTTACAAAGGAATGCCCATAAGGCTAGCTGCAGATGTCTCAACAGAAGCCTGGCAAGCCAGAAGGGAGTGGCATCATATATTCAAAATACTGAATAGGAAAAATCTGAAGCCAAAAATACTCTATCCAGCAAGGCTCTCATCCAGAAGAGAAAGAGAAATAAAGAGTTTCCCAGACAAACAAAAACTAAAGAAGTTCATGACCACTAAACCACCCACAAGAAATATTAAAGGGGACTCTTTCAGGGGAAAGGGCAGACTAAAAATGACAAAGAAGAGGAAATCTCCAGAGATTCTGGAGAAATCTCCAGAAAGGACAAAACAAGTCGTAAAATGGTGCTAAATGCATATCAGTAATTTCTCTAAATGTAAATGGACTAAACTCTCCAATCAAAAGCCCTAGAGTGTCAGAATGGATAAAAAACAAGCCCGACCTATATACTGTCTACAAGAGACTCATTTGTAGACCTAAAGATACCTGCAGATTAAAAGTGAAGGGATAGAGAAATATTTATCACACAAATGGATGTCAAAAGAAAGCCAGAGTACCAATAATTATATTGGACAAACTAGACTTTAAAACAAAGATTGCAACAAGAAACAAAGAAGGGCGCTATATAATCATAAATGGGACAATCCAACAAGAAGACATAGTAATTGTAAATATTTATGTACCCAATATGAAAGCACCCAAATATAGAAAACAATTAATAGCAAACATAAAGGAACTAATTGGAAATAATACAATAATAGTAGGAGACTTTAAAACCTCACTTATATCAATGGACAGGTCATCTAAACAGAAAATCAATAAGGAAACAATGGCTTTGAATGACACACAGGATCAGATGAACTTAACAGCTCTATTGACAACATGTCATCCTAAAATACCAGAATACAAATTCTATTCAAGTGGACATGGGACATTCTCCATAATAGATTATATATTAGGTCACAAAACAGGCCTCAACAAATTCAAAAACATTGAAATCACACCATCCACCTTCTCTGACAACAACACTAAAAAGCTGGAAATCAACCACAAGAAAAAATTTGGAAAGATATACATGGGGGTTAAACAACAAATGGGTCAACTAGGAAATAAAAGAAGAAATCAAAATGTACTTGGAAACAAAGGAAAATGAAAACACAATGGTCCAAAACCTCTGAGATTTGGCAAAAGCAGTTTTAAGGGGGAGGTTTATAGCAGTACAGGTCTGTTTCAAGAAGCAAGAAAAATCTCAAATAAATAACCTAACCTTATACATAAAAGAGCTAGAAAAAGAATAACCAACAAAACTCAAACCAGTAGAAGGAAGGAAATAATAAAGATTGGAACAGAAATACATGACATGGAAACTAAAAATATAGTAGAACAGGTAAATGAAAGCAGTAGCTGGTTCATTGAAAAGATAAACAAAATTCATAAGCATCTAGCCAGACTCATTAAAAAACAAAGAGATAGGACTCAAATAAACAAAATTACAAATGAAAGAGGAGAAATAACAACCAACATCATAGAAAACAAAACAATTATAAAAGAATATTATGAAAAATTATATTCCAACAAATTGGACAACCTAGAAGAAACAGATCAATTTCTAGAAACATATAAACTACCAAAACTGAAGCAGGAAAAATATAAAATTTTATTAGAATGATTACCAGCAAGGAGATTGAATCAGTAATCAAAAAACTCCCAACAAACAAAGGTCTAGGACCAGATGGTTTTACAGGTGAATTCTAGCAAACATCTAAAGAAGAGTTAAGACCCAGTCTTCTCAAGCTGTTCTAAAGAATAGAAGATGAGGGATAACTTCCAAATTAATTCTATGAGGCCAAAATTACCCTGATACCAAAACAAAGACACCACAAAATAAGAGAACTATAAGCCAATATCTTTGATGAACATAGATGCAAAAATCCTCAATAAAATACTAGCAAACAGAATCCAACAATACATTTAAAAAATCATACACCTCAATCAAGTGGGATTTATTCCCACTATGGAAAAATGATTCAATATTTGCAAATAAATCTACATGATATACCACATGAATATGAGAAAGGATTTGATTATTTCAATAGATGCAGAAAAAGCATTTGGTAAAGTACAACATCCATTCGTGATAAAAGCCCTCAACAAAGTAGGGTTAGAGGGAGCATATTCCAACATAGTAAAGGCCATATATGAAAAATCCATAGTGAACATCATACTCAATTGGGGAAAACTGAGAGACTCTTCCCCTAACATCAGGAAAACATTAAGGATGCCCACTCTCACCACTTCTATTCTATATAGTACAGGAAGTCCTGGCCACAGTAACAGACAACAATAAAAATAAATGATATCCAAATTGGTAAGGAAAAAGTAAAACTTTCATTATTTGCAGATGACATGAAATTCTATATAGAAAACCCAAAAGCCTCCACCAAAAAACTACTAGACCTAATAAATGAATTGAGTAGTGTTTCAAGATACAAAATCAATGTGTAGAAATATTTTGCTTTTGTATACACTAATAATGAAACAGCAGAAAGAGAAATTAAGAAAATAATCCCATTTACAATTGCACCAAAAATAATAAGATATCTAGTAATAAACAACCAAAAAAGTAAAAGACTCTGAAAACTGTAAAACATTGATAAAATAAATTGAAGAAGACACAAAGAAATTGAAAGACATTCCATGCTCGTGGATTGGAATGACAAATATTATTAAAATGTCTATACTACTCAAAGCAATCTACATATTTAGTGCAATCCTTATCAAAATACCAACAGCATTTTTCACAGAAGTAGAAAAAAAAATCCTAAAATTTATATGGGACCACAAATCACTCCAAGTTATCAAAGCAATCTTGAAAAAGAAAAGGAAAGCTGGAGGCCTCACAATTCTGGACTTCAAGTTATATTACAAGCCTGTGTTGATCAAAACACTATGGTCCTGGCGCACAAATAGACACAAAGATCAATAGAACAGGATAGAAAAACCAGAAATAAACTTACAATTATATGGCCAATGAATCTTTGACAAAGCAAAAAAAAAATATCCAAGGGGAAAAAGACAGTCTCTTGAACAAATGGTCTTAGGAAAATTGGTGAGCTAAATGCAAAAGAAGGAAATGGAACATTTTCTTACACTATACACAAAAAGATTCAAAACAGATGACAGATCTAAATGTGATACATGAACCATAAAATTCCTAGAAGAGAGCATAGCCAGTAATTTCTGTGACATTGGGCAGAGCAACATCTTTCTGTATATGTCTTCTGAGGCAACGGAAACAAAAGCAGAAATCAATTATTGGGACTATATCAAGATAAAAAACTTATGCACAGTGAAGTTAATCAACAAAACTACAAGCAAAATACTGAGTGTGAGAAGATATTTGCAAATGATAAAGGGTCAGTATCCAAAATATATAAATAAAGTATACAACTCAACATCAAAAATCAAATAATCCAATTTAAAATGGGCAGAGGATATGAACAGACATTTCAACAAAAAGACATCTAGATGGCCAACAGATGTTGAGAAGATGCTCAACATCACTCATCATCAGGGAAATGCGAATCAAAACCACAGTGAGATATCACTTTATAACTGTCAGAATGGCTAAAATCAAAAACACAAGAAACAAGTGTTGACAAGAATGTGGAGTGAAAGGAATGCTCTTGCACTGTTGGTGGAAATGCAAAATGGTTCAGTCACTGTGGGGGAGGAGCCAAGATGGAGGAAGAGCATGGAAGTCTTTTTTTCTGACTTGCGTGCATGAAATACAGCCAGATCAACACTAAATCATCCTGCACACCTAGAAAATGGATTTGAGGAATAACACACAATCCACACAACCTGAACCACAGAACTCAGCAGAAAGAGAAAAAATTTATTTTTATTTTCAATTTTTATTAAGAATATTTTCCTGTACTTTTTTCTACTAAATTTTTGACTTTTTTGTAAATATTTAAAATTCTATTATACTTTCAACATTTCCTTTATTATATTTTTTCTATTAAATTTTTCACTTTTGTGTACATTTTTCAAATTCTATTATACTTCCATCATTTATTTGATTGTGTGTGTGTGTGTGTGTTGTTTTTGATTTTTAATTGTAATTTTTCCCCTTTATTCTCTAATCAGTCAAGCTCCTCTCCATTAATCTATTTCATCGCATTTATTTTCTCAAATTTTCAAACGATTTTTCCTTCTTCTTTTTCTTCTCTTTTTCCTTTTTTTTTTCTGTAAACACTCAAGCTCCTTTCAACAACCAGAGCAAAACACACCTAGGATCTAACATCATTGATTTAATTTTGTATGTGTGTGGGGGTATGTGTGTGTTGCTTTTAATTCTTCAATTTTATTTTTTTTCCATTTTTTTCTCCACTCAATCAAGCTCCTTTCAATAACCAAACCAAAGCACACCTAGGATCTAGCATCATTTATTTGACTTTTGTGTATGTGTATGTTTATGTTGTTTTTTAATTTTGTTTTTTCCCTTTTTTCTCTAATCAGTCAAGCTCCTTTCCATAACCAGAGCAAGATACACCTAGGATCTAGCATCATTTATTTGATTTGTGTGTGTGTGTGTGTGTGTGTGGTGTTTTCAATTTTTTAATTTTAATTTTTTCCCCTTTTTTCTCTAATCAATCAAGCTCCTTTCAATAACCAAAGCAAAACACACCTAGGCTCTAGCATCATTTCTTTGGTTTTGTGTTGTGTGTGTGTGTGTGTGTGTGTGTGTGTGTTGTTTTCAAGTTTTTCATTAAATTTTTTTTACCTTATTAATTCCTTTTCTTCCTTCAAAATGACAAAATGAAGGAATTCACTCCAAAATAAAGAGCAGGAAGAAATGACAGCCAGGTACTTAACCAACACAGATACAAGCAAGTTGTCTGAACCAGAATTTAGAATTACAATGATAAGAATACTAGCTGGGGTCGAAGATAGATTAGAATCCCTCTTTATGGAGATAAAAGAAGTAAAAGCTACTCAGGGTGAAATAAAAAAGGCTGTAACTGAGCTGCAATCTCGAATGGATGCCACAGAGGCAAGGATAGATGAGGCAGGGCAGAGAATCAGCAATATAGAGGACAAACTTATGAAGAATAATGAAGCAGAAAAAAAGAGGGAGAGTAAAGCAAAATAACATGATTTAAGAATAAGAGAAATCAGTGACTCATTAAAAAGGAACAATATCAGAATCATAGGGGTCCCAGAAGATGAAGAGGGGGAAAAATGGGTAGAAGAGTTATGTGAGCAAAAAACAGCAGAAAACTTTCCTAACCTGGGGAAAGACACAGACATCAAAATACAGGAAGCACAGAGGACTCCCACAAAATTCAACAAAAACCGATCATCAACAAGGCATATCATAGTCAAATTCACAAAATGCTCAGGTAAAGAAAGAATCATGAAAGCAGCAAGGGAAAAAAGTCCTTAACCTAAAAAGGAAGACAGATTAGGTTTGCAGCAGACCTATCCACAGAAACATGGCTGGCCAGAAAGGAGTGGCAGGACACATTCAATGTGCAGAATCAGAAAAATATGCAGCCAAGAATCCTGTATCCAGCAAGGCTGTCATTCAAAATAGAAGGAGAGAGAAAAAGTTTCCCAGACAAACAAAAATTAAAAGAGTTTATGACCACTATACCAGCCCTGCAAGAAATTTTTAGGGGAACTCTCTAAGGGGAGAAAAGACAGGGGAAAAAGAAAAGACCAAAGGGAACAAAGACTAGAAAGGACGAGAGAACATCACCAGAAGCTCCAACTCTACAAGAAACATAATGGCAATAAACTCATACTTTTCAATACTCACTCTAAACATCAACGGACTAAATGCTCCAATCAAAAGGCACAGGTAACAGAATGAATAAGAAAACAAGATCCATCTATATGCTCTTTACAAGACACCCACTTTAGTCCTATAAACACCTTCGGGTTGAAAGTAAGGGGATGGAGAACCATCTATCATGCTAATGGTCACCAAAAGAAAGCCGGAGTAGCCATACTTATATCAGACAATTTAGACTTTAAAATAAAAACTGTAACAAGAGATGAAGAAGGGCATTATATTATAATTAAGGGTTCTATCCACCAAGAAGTCATAACAATTGTAGACATTTATGCTCCAAATGTGACAGCACCCAAATATATAAATCAATTACCCACAAAAATAAAAAAAACTCATTGATAATAATACCATAATAGTAGGGGACTTCAACACCCCACTTACAGCAATGGACACATCATCTAAACATAAAATCAACAAGGAAACAATGACTTTGAATGACACACTGGACCAGATTGACTTAACAGATATATTTAGAACATTTCATGCTAAAGCAGCAGAATATACATTCTTCTCCAGTGCACATGGAACGTTCTCCAAAATAGACCACATACTGGGACAAAAATCAGCCCTAAATAAGTACAAAAAGATCGAGATCATACCATGTGTATTTTCAGATCACAACGTTATGAAACTCAAAATAAACCACAAAAAATTTTGGAAAGATAACAAATACTTGGATACTAAAGAACATCCTACTAAAGAATGAATGGGCTAACCAAGAAGTTAAGGAGGAAATTAAAAAGTACATGGAAGCCAATGAAAATGATAACACCACAGCCCAAAACCTCTGGGACGCAGTAAAGGCGGTCATAAGAGGGAAGTATATAGCAATCCAGGCCTTTCTAAAGAAGGAAGAAATGTCTCAGATACACAACCTAACTTTATCCCTCAAAGAGGTGGAAAAAGAACAGGAAAAAAACCCAAAAGCAGCAGAAGACAGTAAATAATAAATACTAGAGCAGAAATAAATGCTATTGAAACCAAAAAAAAAAAAAAAACCCAAACAAAAACAAAATAAAAAACAAAAACAGTAGATCAATGAAACCAGAAGCTGATTCTTTGAAAGAATTAATAAAATTGATAAACCACTAGCCAGTTTGATCAAAAACAAAAAGGAAAGGACTCAAATAAATAAAATCAGGAATGAAAGAGGAGAGATCACAATCAACACAGCAGAAATAAAAACAATAATAGGAAAATATTATGACCAATTATATGCCAATAAAATGGGCAATCTGGAAGAAATGAACAAATTCCTAGAAACATATAAACTACCAAAACTGAAACAGGAAGAAATATAAAATTTGAACAGACCCATAGCCAGTAAATAAATCGAATTAGTCATCAAAAATCACCCAAAAAACAAGTCCAGGGCCATATGACTTTGCAGGGGAATTCTACCAAACATTTAAGGAAAGGTTAACGCCTATTCTCTTGAAGCTGTTCCAAAAAATAGAAATGGAAGGAAAACTTCCAAACTCTTTCTATGAAGCCAGCATTACTTTGATTCCAAAACCAGACAAAGATCCCACTAAAAAAGAGAACTATAGACCAATTTCGCTGATGAACATGGATGCAAAAATCTTCAACAAGATATTAGCCAACCAGTTCCAACAATACATCAAAAAAATTATTCACCACAACCAAATGGGATTTACACCTGGGATGCAGAGCTGGTTCAATATTGGCAAAACAATCAATGTTAAGATTAATCATATCAATAAAAGAAAGCACAAGAACCACATGATCCTCTCAATAGAAGCAGATAAAAAGCATTTGACAAAATACAGCATCCTTTCTTGATAAAAACCCTTAAGAAAGTAGGAAAAGAAGGATCATACCTTGAGATCGTAAAAGCCATATATGAAAGACCCAACGCTAATATCATCCTCAATGGAGAAAATCAGAGCTTTCCTGCTAAGGTCAGGAACAAGACAGGGATGTAAACTCTCACCATTGTTATTCAACACAGTATTTAAAGTCTTAGCCTCAGCAATAAGACAACACAAAGAAATAAAAGGCATCCAAATCGGCCAGGAGGAGGTCAAACTTTCACTCTTTCCAGATGACATGATACACTATAAGGAAAACTCAAAAGATTCCACCAAAAAACTGCTAGAACTGATCCATGAATTTAGCAAAGTGGCAGGATATAAAATCAATGCACAGAAATCAGTTGCATTCCTATACACCAATAATGAAGCAACAGAAAGAGAAATCAAGGAATCGATCCCATTTACGATTGCACCTAAAACCATAAAATACCTAGGAATAAATCTAACCAAAGAGGTGGAAAATCTATACACTGAAAAGTATAGAAAGCTTATGAAAGAGATCGAAGAAGACACAAAAAAATGGAAAAATATTCCATGCTCCTGGATAGGAAGAACAAATATTGTTAAAATGTCAATACTACCCAAAGCAATCTATATATTCAATGCAATATCTATCAAAATAACACCAGCATTCTTCACAGAGCTAGAACAAACAATTCTAAAATTTGTATGGAATCAGAAAAGACACCGAATAGCCAAAGCAATCCTGAAAAAGAAAACCAAAGCAGGAGGCATCACAATCCCAGACTTCGAGCTGTATTACAAAGATGTAATCAAGACTGTGGTACTGGCACAAGAACAGACACTGAGATCAATGGAGCAGAATAGAGAACCCAGAAATAGACCCCCCAAACATACGGTCAACTCATCTTTGACAAAGCAGGAAAGAATATCCAATGGAATAAAGACAGTCTCTTTAGCAAGTGGTGTTGGGAAAACTGGACAGCAACATGCAGAAAAATGAACCTGGAGCACTTTCTCACACCATACACAAAAATAAACACAAAATGGATGAAAGATCTAAATGTAAACAGGAAGCCATCAAAATCCTCGAGGAGAAAGCAGGCAAGAACTTCTTTGACCTCAGATGCAGCAACTTCTTACTCAACACGTCTCCAAAGGCAAGGGATACAAAATCAAAAATGAACTATTGGGACCTCATCAAAATAAAAAGCTTCTGCACAGCGAAGGAAACAATCAGCAAAACTAAAAGGCAACCAACGGAATGGGAAAGGATATTTGCAAATGACATATCAGATAAAGGATTAGTATCCAAAATCTATAAAGAATTTACCAAGCTCAACACCCAAAAAACAAATAATCCAGTGAAGAAATGGGCCAAAGACATGAACAGAAACTTCTCCAAAGAGGACATCCAGATGGCCAACAGACACATGAAACGATGCTCAACATCACTCATCATCAGGGAAATACAAATCAAACCCACAATGAGATACCACCTCACACCAGTCAGAATGGCTAACATTAACAACTCAGGCAACAACAGATGCTGACGAGGATGTGGAGAAAGAGGATCTCTTTTGCGCTGCTGGTGGGAATGCAAACTGGTGTAGCCACTCTGGAAAACAGTATGGAGGTTCCTCAAAAAATTAAAAATAGAACTACCCTATGACCAGCAATTGCACTATTAGTTATTTATAACTAATACAGGTATGCTGTTTCTAAGGACACATGCACCCCAATGTTTATAGCAGCACTATCAACAATAGCCAAAGTACAGAAAGAGCCCAAATGTCTATTGACGGATGAATGGATAAAGAAGATGTGATATATATATATATTACTCGTCAATCAAAAAGAATGAAATCTTGCCATTTGCAACTACTTGGATGGAACTAGAGGGTATCATGCTAAGCAAAATTAGTCAAAGAAAGACAAATATCATACGACTTCACTCATATGAGGAGTTTAAGATACAAAGCAGATGAACATAAGGGAAGGGAAGCAAAAATAATATAAAAACATGGAGGGGGACAAAAACATAAGAGACTCTTAAATATGGAGAACAAACAGAGGGTGACAGGAGGGCTTGATGGAGGGGGGGTGAGTTAAATGGGTAAGGGGCATTAAGGAATCTACTCTTGAAATCATTGTTCCACTGTATGCTAAATAACTTGGATGTAAATTTTTTAAAAAAATTAATAAAAAAATGGTTCAGTCACTGTGGAAAACAATTTAGAGGTTCCTCAAAAAGTTACAATAGAACTACCCTACAATCCAACCATTGCACTACAGGTAATTACCCTCCAAACACAAAAACACTAATTCAAAGGGACACATGTTTCCCTGTTTATAGCAGCATTATGGAAACAGCCCAAGGGTGTCCATCAACTGATTAATGGATAAAGAAGAAGTGATATATATGCATATATATAGCCATGAAAACGAATGAAATCCTGCTATTGGAATGACACAGATGGAGCTAAAGAGTATTATGCTAAGTGAAATAAGTCAGTCAGAGAAAGACACATACCATATGATTTCACTCCTTTATGGAATTTAAAAAACAAAAAAAAAATGAGCAAAAAAAATATAGAGAGAGATTAGCCATGAGACAGACTGTTAACTATTGAGAACAAACTGATATTACCATAGGGAAGGGAATGAGGGATGAGTGAAATAGGTGAAGGGAATTAAGGCATGCAGTTGTTGTGATGAACCCTGGGTGATGTATAGCACTGCTAAATCACTATATTGTACACCTGAAACTAATACAACACTGCATGTTAACTATATTGGAGTTAAATTTTTAAAAAGTCAAAATAAAAGAAAAAAATGAAACTCATTTATTGTACTAGTTTTCATGGTACAAAGTCTAGGAACAGCATGGCTTAACTGCTTAAGGTCTCACACACCCGAGATAAAAGTACAGGCAGAGTTGCATTCTGGAGGCTCTGAGGAAGAATTGGCTTCCAAGGTCACTGAGGTTGTTGGCAGAATCTAATTTCTTGTGGTTTCAGTACTGAGGTTCCCATTCCTTACTAGTTGTCAGCCAGGGTCATTCACCCAGGAACTTCAGAGTGCCTGCTTTTCTTCTCACATGGCACTTCCATCTTCAAAGCATCACTGAACTGCTGAGTCCTCATGCTTCCAATATCTCTGACTTCTTTTCTGTTCCCATTCTGCTTTTAAGAGGTTGTATGATTATATTAGGTCCACCGGCAAAACCCAAAACAATCAGTTCTTCTTAAGGTCAATGATTAGTAACTATAATTATATCTACAAAGTTTTTGTTGTTGTTGCTGTTTTTTGTTTTTGTCAGGTAATGTAATATTCTCGGGAGTAAAAAACACCAAGGAGTGAAGATCACAGGGACCAAAATGCTGCTGTTAAGTCAACAAAATAGTAATTACAGATACCTCAAAGTAGAGAAATTTCCAATGATTTTTAGTTTTATTCACATGCATTCTTGTTGTTTGATTTTGAAAATTCACATGTACTAATTTTAATCAGAGAAAAAAAATGTATTCCATAAAGAACTAACATATACCAAGGTAGAGAAGCCTGGCTCTTCATTATGGATTAGTGTTGGGTGGTGGGGGTGCGAATTTTGCAACCACACAGTAGCCTTGCAACTACAGTATATGTTATCCCACTCTGTTACTCCCTTCCTTAAGATTATTCAATCTCTCCCCTTACTTTCACAACCTGGTCAATGGTAAGATCCATTTTTGTGATCGAAGCTTAGCTGGAGTCTGAATGTCACTTCAACCCAGGTGCCCAAGATGGTGTACTGAGCCTGCAGCAGGTTGCAGGGCTTGAGTTTTCCAAGCCATTTACAAGAAAGGATCATTTCCAGCAGAGTCCTATGGAGACAAGCAACCACAGGAGAGCCTGGGTTATTCACAGGCCTTTGGAGGAGAACAGGATAAGTAGCTCCCAAGTATCATATACCTGGTTATGAGGCCAATAAATATCCTCTCTTGGCCACTCTCAGGCCCATCCAGAGGGAGAGAAAAACAAGCCCATCTGTCTGCTGGTCTTTTCAAGGTTAGGGATTAGCGTTTCCAAGAATCTAGACTTCCAGGTCAAAATTATTCCTGCTTTCCCATAAGAGACCAGTATAAATCAAGTCTGTGGGGAATGAAGCAAGTCTTTCATGTCTTTTTCAATGACTGGCGAAATGATTGATTGATTTGAATATCCTCTGTGGAGGAAGGGGAGAGTCGATGTCCTATTAGGAGCTTTGTAGGGTTGAGAGTGGAGGTTACCTTCAAGTTCCAAGTTCAGCACTGTGCAGGGATGAACTGAGATCTGCAATGTAGCCAAGGCCATTCCTGGCCACAGCTGAGCATAGTCCACACAGAAGGCCTCTGTTTTGGATAGGTAGGATCCATCTGTTTGTAGAGATATTATGGAATGTTCCTATGATAGGGGCCTAATACAGATCGTCTTTCAGGTGTAGGGTAGGGTATAAATCTACATAAGGAAAATGACAAAAGCATGTTTATATGTGTCTATACTTACACATGTAAATATTTAGCTCTGCAGGGAACATAGACTGGAGTGTTAATAGTAGTCACTCGTTGCAGTGGTATTGGGGGTCAGGACAAAATGAGGGAGATACTCCCCATTTTACACACATTTTGCCATCTAAATTTTTTAACAGGTGCTTATATTATATAAGAGTGATCATGGAATTAATATCAGGGACTAGCAGCCTGTCTTATCAGTTTTGTGTCTTTTTTGATCTGCAGCTGTGACCAGAGGTTTGGCAGTATCTCCTAACCTTTGGTAGGCCTCTCAGTGCCAGGCTCAGCAGCCTTAGCTGTTTTAAACATATTGTTTGCTCCCTCGAATGGCAAATTTTCCAGGAATCCCACCACACCAACTGAAAACTTAGGGTAATTAGGTGATATTTATTTATCTTACAGAAAAGAAAAAACAGACTCCTTCTACGGAACCCTCATTCGGAGTGTCTAGGAAATCAGACTTACTGTATGGGAAGGTAGCAGCAATGTCACCATGGAGTTATGCATCATGCTGCAGGAAGATGTGATGAACGAGGAAGTTCTAGAATCCCTGGCAGTCACCTACTGAGTGTCTCACTATGTAGAGAACAAAGGAGTCCATGCCTTTCTAAATTTGCCTTTGCTCTCCCATCTTAGGATTCATAGAGGACCTAAATGAAAAGCTGATATATTCCTGGTGTGTGGCAATGCCTAACTGTGTTTCTGATTTTCAGACCACATCCTCATCTTTCTTTTTCTAGTATTTCTTTTTGCTGAACCTCCTAGCCTTGTCTGAAAGTTCCAGACTCAAAGCCATGTTTCAGCTTGTTGAGCAGAACAACAAAAACAAAGTCCCAAACTGAATAAATGATACTGGGAATTTTTCCAATGCCTTTAACTGGACTAAATCCTGCATTGTTTTTCAAACATTTAGCAGCCTATTATGGTTTGTATAAGAAAATATACAAGAAAAACACATATGGATATCAGATGATTTTTATTGTGAAAAATATTATATATATATATATATATATGTATATGTATTTATATATACACACAGATGCTTTTTGTGTTCTTCTTCCAGTCACTAAGTCTGTCTTCATTTCTAATTTAAGGATAATATTAGATATGTATGAATAAATTGCAATATATGATGTAAAATGTATGTGTGCACTTTAAATAGTAATTATAAAGCATGCACTTGTGTAACCACTACGTAACTTACAGAACACTTCATGTAATTTATAAATCTTTAGTATGTCCCTTCCTAAATACATCCCTCACTCCATCAAACCTAAAGTAACTACCTTCCTGACTTTTATGATAATCTTTTCCTTGTTCTTATTGATACTTTCACCATCTTCTCCTGTACCTTTAAATACTATAGTTTTGCCTGTTCTTAAACTTTTTAAATAGCAATTATACTTGTATATTCACTTCTTTTGACTTGCTAATTTTCCTCACTCTAATGAAACTCATTTATCTTGATTCTAGTAACTGTAAGTTTCTTCATTTTTTAATTGCCACATAAATTCCATTCTATGAACATTCTAGAATATATTCACCAATTCTTATAATGAGGAGCATCTGTGCTATTTCCAGTTTGGGAATATTATGAACAATGATGCTATGAATAGAAAAATACCCTTCATATGAGAGTAGCTCTCATATATTTGACACTTTAATTCTCAATATTTCTAATGTTTTTAATGACAGATTTATTATTTTCTAAGTCTTCCTATATATGGATAACCAAAAGTAAGAGAGTTCTTAACTTTTGACAAACATGTTGAATGTTCACAGAACCACGAAGATTTTTCCTATTGATTATTAAAATTGCCTTGTATGTTTCCAGCTTGCATAGCTCTCAACTACTGTGCAATGCAAGGACTGCCTGTACTAGTCGAAAGTCTTCTACCTTTTCTTCTTTTTTTGGCAATCTTAACCTACTGCATTACTGTAGAATATTTAAAAACATCTTGTCAAATATCATGCAAAATGATTGTCCGAATTTTATTTGTGATTACATTTAATCTTTAAAATAATTCAGAGTGGGTCTTCTGGGTGGCTCAGTCAGTTAAGCGTCCAAATTTGGCTCAGGTCATGATCTCGCGGTTCATGAGTTCGAGCCCCATGTCGGGCTCTGTGTTGACAGTGCAGAGCCTAGAGCCTGCTTCGAGTTCTGTTTCTCCCTCTGTCTCTGCCCCTCCCCTGCTCGCTTGCTCTCTCTCTCTCTCTCTCTCTCTCTCTCTCTCTCTCTCTCAAAAATAAACATTAAAAAAATAATTCAGAGAGAACTGACATTTTTACAGTATTAAGTTTCTCAGTGGGTATAGTATATTTCTCCATATATTGAAGTTATCACTAGTTTCTGTATTAGCTTCCTATGGCTGCAGTAACAAAGTGCCACAAGCTGTATTGTTTAAAGAACAGGAGGCTAGAAGTCTAAGATCAAGGTGTCAGCAAAGTTGGATCCTTCTGAGGGCTTTGACAGAGAATTTTTTCCTTGCTTCTCTCCCAGCTTCTAGTTTTTCCTTGGCTTGTGGAATTCGCTTGGCATTTCCCTTGTGTGCACACCTGCCCATATACGAATGTCCCCTTTTTTACAAGGACACCAGTTATATTGAATTAGGGGTCCACCGTACTTTAGTATTATCCAGTTCCAAAGACACTTCCACATTTTTAGGTATTTGTTAGAAGAGCACCCTACTTCTTGGTATCAAAATCTATGTTAGTTTGCTAGGGCTGCTGTAAATAAGTACCATGAACTTAGAAGTTTAAACTATACAAATTTATTGTCTCACTGTTCTGTATGCTGGAAGTACGAAGGAAGGTATTGGCTAGGTTGATTCCTTCTGAGAGCCATGAGAGAATAATTTGTTCCAGGCCTCTCTCTCGTTGGCTATGTGTCTTCCTATCATTCCTCTATGTGTATCTGTCTCTTTTTTCAAATTTCCCCTTTTTAGAAGGACACCAGTTATATTGAATAAGGGTCCATCCTAAAGACTTCATCTTAACTAATTACAACTGCAATGATCCCATTTCCAAATAGGTTCACATTCTGATGTACTGGGGGTTAAGATTTCAACATATGAATTGGGGGACAAGGGCACAATTCAACTTATCACAGTATCTCTGAATACAGTTTTATAAATTTCTCATGTAAGTGTTTACTTTCTTATATTTATTCTAGGGTATTTGTGTCAGTTACCAATTTATTGCCTCTCAACTTGAAATGTATCCTTTAATATATGCTCTGTGATTTAAAAATATGATTCTTTTAAGCATTTCTAAAGTAAGTGCAATGGTAAACTTTATCAGTAGATGGCGGTAGAGGGACACTAAAGGAGGAAGAGGACTTGGGCTGCAAGCACCCTGACAACATACATAATGTAGGTCTGAGGTTATCTGGTGGACCTCTGCCCCAGCTACAGGCCTAGAACTCAGGGTCCCTTCAATCTTGCAGCCTCCCTCTGGCAATAATCTGTGGCCTTTTCAACATGGAAACCCAAACCCTGCACCTGCATGAAATTGCCTCTCACCAGCCTTCCTTCAATGCACGTGTACCCGAAGGCCTCTCACGGGACCAGCACAACCTGGTCTGAGGCCTGGAGCGTCCACACTGAACTGCTGCTCCCTCTCCAAGCCCTCTGCATATCCTGCCTGCCTTCCGCTTGCTGCCTGGAGGACTCCCACTCTCTCTGCTCACCCACTATACATCCAAGTCACCAGTTACTGATTACTTTCTCCCTGCCTGCCCTCCTGAGTGTTGCTCTGTACAGCCTGACTAAATGGGCCTGTTTCTCTGCTATCCACAAGACTGAGTTGTACCTTATCCCATGAGGAAGACTGAACCCCTTAAGTGTTTCCTTTCTTGGATACTCTCTCTTAGTCATAGGCTATCATATAGTTTCCTTATGTCTTTATAGTTACTCTTTTATTGTAGTTTAGTAATTATTTATATTAAATTTGCCCTGTGTAACCTGCTATGTGGTATCTAGATCATGATTAGACCCATGCTGATACTGTATATGTTTATGATGAAATTATTCTCAGTATATTTTAATTTTATTCATTCTCTATTACACTTTTGCAGATATATGGGGCTGCAAATTATACATATTCCAGTAGTGATTGTACAATAATTTATATATAGGTTAATTTGAGTTTTTTAGTACATAATCATGTCACCAATGAGTAATGAGTGTTTTGTTTCTCCATTTATAATCCTTATACTTTTATTATTCTTGCCTTACTGACTGAATTAAGATCTCCAATAGAATCATCAAGAACCATTTTCTTTTTCTTTTTTATTTTTTTGATTTTTAAGTTTTTAATTCCAGTTAACAAACAGCGTTATATTAACTTCAGGTGTACAATGTAGTGATTCGACAGTTCTCAGCGCTCATCAATTAAATGTACTCTTAATACCCTTCACCTATTTCACCCATCCCCCACTACCCTTTCCTCTGGTAACCATCAGATTGTTCTCTATAATTAACAATCTGTTTCTTGATTTGTCACTATCTCTTTTTTCCCTTCGTTCATTTGTTTCTTAAATTCCGCATATGAGTAAAATCATATAGTATTTGTGCTTCTCTGACTTATTTTGCTTGGCATTATACTCTAGCTCCATCCGTGTTATTGCAAATGGCAAGATTTCCTTATTCTTCATGGACAAATAATACTCCATTGTGTATATACACCATATCTTCTTTATCCATTCATCAATCAATGGACACTTGGCCTGCTTCCACATCTTAGTTATTGTAAACAATGCTGCTATAAACATAAAGCTTCAAGTATGCATTGAATTAGTGTTTTTCTATTCTTTCGATTGCTGGTTCATAAGGTACTTCTATTTTTAACTGTTTTAGGAAACTTGATACTATTTTCCACAGTGGCCTCACCAGTTTGCATTCCCACCAACAGTGCAAGAGGGTGCCTGCTTCTCCACATCCTTGCCAGCATCTATAGTTTCCTGATTTGTTCACTTTAGCCACTCTAACTGGTGTGAGGTGGTATCTCAGTGTGGTTTTGATTTGTATTTCCCTGATGATGAGTGACATTGAACATCATTTCATGTGTCTGTTGGCCATCTGGAAGTCTTCTTCGGAGAAGTGTCTATTCATATATTCCACCCATTTCTTCACTGGATTATTCATTTTTCGGGTGTGGAGTTTGGTAATTTCTTTATAGATTTTAGACACTAGACCTTTATCCAATCTGTCATTTGCAATTATCCTTTCCCATTCCGTCGGTTGTCTACTAGTTTTGTTGGTTGTTTCCTTTGCCGTGCAGAAGCTTTTGATCTTGATGAGGTCGCAATAGTTTACTTTTGCTTTTAACTCCCTTGCCATTGGAGATGTGTCGAGTAAGAAATTGCTGCGGCTCAGGTCAAAAAGGTTTTTTCCTGCTTTTTCCTCTAGGATTTTGATGGTTTCCTGTCTCACATTCAGATTCATCATCTATTTAGAGTTTATTCTGTGAGTGGTGAAAGTGGTTTAGTTTCATTCTTCTGCATGTTGCTGTCCAGTTCTCCCAGCACCATTTGTTAAAGAGGCTGTCTTTTTTCCATTGGATACTCTTTCCTGCTTTGTTAAAAATTAGTTGGCCATATGCTTTCGGGTCCATTTCGGTGTTTTCTATTCTATTCCATTGGTCTATGTGTCTGTTTTTGTGTCAATACCATGGTGTCTTGATGACTACTGCTTTGTAGTAGAGGTTAAAGTCTGGGATTGTGATGCCTCCCAACTTGGTTTTCTTCCTCAATATTACTTTGGCTATTCAGGGTTTTTTGTCATTCCCTACAAATTTTAGGATTGTTTGCTCTAGCTTTGGAAAGAATGCTTTGGTGCAAGTTTGATTGGGATTGCATTGATGTGTGGATTGCTTCAATCCATGAGCATGGGATGTTTTTTTCATTTCCTTGTGTCTTCCTCAATTTCCTTTATAAGTTTTTTATAGTTTTCAGCGTAGAGGTCTTTTACATCTTTGGTTAGGTTTATTCCTAGGTATTTGATGGTTTTTGGTGCAATTGTCAATGGGATTAGCTTCTTTATTTCTCTTTCTATTGCTTCATTGTTGGTGTAAAGGAATGCAACCAATTTCTGTACATTGATTTTGTACCCTGCAACTTTGCCGAATTCATGGATCAGTTCTAGTAGGCTTTTGGTGGATTCCGTCGGGTTTTCCATGTAAAGTATCATGTTGTCTGTGAAAAGTGAAAGTTTGACTTCTTCCTTACCAATCCTAATGCCTTTTATTTTGTTTTGTTGTCTGATTGCTGATGCTTGGACTTCTAACACTATGTCAACTAGCATTGATGAGAGTGGACACCCCTGTCGTGTTCCTGATCTCAGGGGGAAGGCTCTCAGTTTTTCCCCATGGAGGATGATATTAGCTGTGGGCTTTTCATAAAAGGCTTTTATGATGCCTAATTATGTTCCTTCTATCCCAACTTTCTTGAGGGTTTTTATTAAGAAAGGATGCTGTATTTTGTCAAAAACTTCCTCTGCATCTATTTACGGGATCATATGGTTCTTATTTTTTCTTTCGTTAATGTGATGTGTCACATTGTTTGATTTGGGAATGTTGAACCAGCCCTGCAACCCAGGGATGAATCCTACTTGATCATGGTGAATAATTCTTTTTATATGCTGTTGGATTTGATTTGCTAGTATCTCGTTGAGAAATTTTGCATCCATATTCATCAGGGATATTGGCCTGTCGATCTCTTTTTTTGCTGGGTCTCTATCTAGTTTGGGAATCAAAGTGATGCTGGCTTCTTAGAATGACTCTGGGAATTTTCCTTCCATCTCAGTTTTTTGGAACAGCTTGATGAGGATAGGTATTAACTCTGTTTTAAATGTCTGGTAAAATTCCCCTGGGAATTCATCTGGTCCAGGACTTTTATTCGTTGGGAGATTTTTGATAACTGATTCAATTTCTTCACTAGATATGGGTCTGTTCCATTTTTCTGTTTCTTCCCAATTGAGTTTTGGTAGTGTATGGCTGTTTAGGAATTTGTCTATTTCTTCCAGGTTGTCCGATTTGATGGCATATAATTTTTCATCGTATTCTCTGATAATTACTTGTATTTCTGAGGGATAGGATGTATTCACTCCCTTTTTGTCTGTGATTTTATCTATATGAATCTCTCTCTTTTCTTTTTGAGAAGCCTGGCTAGATGTTTTTCAATTTTGTTTATTTTTTCAAAGACCAAGCTCTCGGCTTCATTGATCTGTTCCACTACTTTTTTGGCTTCCATATGATTAATATCTTTCCTGATCTTTGTTATTTCTCCAGTTCTGCTGGGCTTGGGGTGTCTTAGCTGTTCTGCTTCTAATTCCTTTTTTTTTAATTTAAATAATTTATTTTCAAATTGGTTTCCATATAACACCCAGTGTTCATCCCAACAAGTGCCCTGTTCAATGCCTGTCACCCACTCTCCTCCCTCCCACAACCCCCTCACCCTCAGTTTGTTCTTAGTCTTTGAGAGTCTCTTATGTTTTGTCTCCCTCCCTCTCTGTGTCTTTTTTTCTTTTCCCCTCTTCCCCTCCCCCATGATTTTTGCCGAGTCTCTCAAAATCCACCTATGGTGGAAACATATGGTATCTGTCTTTTTCTGACTGATAAATTCACTTAACATAATACCCTCCAGTTCCATCCATGTTGCTACACATGGCCAGGTTTCATTTTTTCTCATTGCCACATAGTATTCTATTGTACAAATGTACCACATCTTCTTTATCCATTCGTCAGTTGATGGGCACTTGGTCTCTTTCCATGACTTGGCTATTGTCGAGAGTGCTGCTATGAACATTGGGGTACACGTGCCCCTATGCATCAGCACTCCTGTGTCTCTTGGGTAGATTTCTAGCAATGCTTTGCTGAGTCATAGGGTAGCTCTATTTTCATTTTTTTGAAGAACCTCCACACCGTTTTCCAGAGCGGCTGCACTAGTTTGCATTCCCACCAACAGTGTAGGAGGGTGCCTGCTTCTCCACATCCTCGCCAGCATCTATAGTTTCCTGATTTATTCATTTTAGCCACTGTAACCGGCGTGATTTGGTATCTCAGTGTGGTTTTGATTTGTGTTTCCCTGATGATGAGTGACATTGAGCATCGTTTCATGTGTCTCTTGGCCATCTGGATGACATCTTTGGAGAAGTGTCTATTCATATCTTCCACCCATTTCTTCACTGGATTATTCGTTTTTCGGGTGTGGAGTTTGGTAAGTTTTTTATACATTTTAGATACTAGTCCTTTATCCGATATGTCATTTGCAATTATTCTTTCCCATTCTGTCGGTTGTCTATTAGTTTTGTTGGTTGTTTCCTTTGCCGTGCAGAAGCATTTTATTTTGATGAGGTCCCAATAGTTCATTTTTGCTTTTAATTCCCTCGCCTTTGGAGATGTGTCGCATAGGAAATTGCTGTGGCTCAGGTCAAAGAGGTTTTTTCCTGCTTTTTCCTCCAGAATTTTGATGGTTTCCTGTCTCACATTCAGGTCCTTCATCCATTTAGAGTTTATTTTGTGAGTGGTGTAAGGAAGTGGTCTACTTTCATTCTTCTGTATGTTGCTGTCCAGTTCTCCCAGCACCATTTGTTAAAGAGGCTGTCTTTTTTCCATTGGATACTCTTTCCTGCTTTGTCAAAGATTAGTTGGCCATATGCTTGTGGGTCCATTTCTGGGTTCTCTATTCTATTCCATTGGTCTACATGTCTGTTCTTGTGCCAATACCATGCTGTCTTAATGACTACTGCTTTGTAGTAGAGGTTAAAATCTGGGATTGTGATGTCTCCCGCTTTGGTTTTCTTCTTCAATATTACTTTAGCTATTGGGGTCTTTGTGGTTCCATACAAATTTTAGGATTGTTTGCTCTAGCTTTGAGAGGAATGCTGGTGCCAGTTTGATTGGGATTGCACTGAATGTGTAGATTGCTTTGGGTAGTATTGCCATTTTAACAATATTTATTCTTCCAATCCGTGAGCATGGGATGTTTTTCCATTTCCTAGTGTCTTCCTCAATTTCCTTCATAATTTTTTTATAGTTTTCAGCGTAAAGGTCTTTTACACCTTTGGTTAGGTTTATTCCTAGGATTTGATGGTTTTTGGTGCAATTGTGAATGGGATTCGCTTCTTTATTTCTCTTTCTATTGCTTCATTGTTGATGTAAAGGAATGCAACCGATTTCTGTACATTGATTTGTATCCTGCAACTTTGCCAAATTCAGGGATCAGTTCTTGTAGGCTTTTGGTGGATTCTGTTGGGTTTTCCATGCAAAGTATCATGTCGTCTGCAAAAAGTGAAAGTTTGACTTCATCCTTGCCTATCCTGATGCCTTTATTTTGCTTTCTTGTCTGATTGCTGATTCTAGGACCTCCAACACTATGTTAAATAGCAGTGGTGAGAGTGGACATCACTGTCGTGTTCCTGATCTCAGGGGGAAGGCTGTCAGTTTTTCCCCATGGAGGTTATTAGCTGTGGGCTTTTCATAAATGGTTTTTATGATGCCTAATTATGTTCCTTCTATCCCGAATTTCTCAAGAGATTTTATTAAGAAGAGATGCTGTATGTCCTCAAATGCTTTCTCTGCATCAATCGACAGGATCATATGGTTGTTATCTTTTCTTTTGTTAATGTGATGTATCACGTTGAAAGATTTGCAAATGTTGAACCATCCCTGCCACCCAGAGATGAATCCTACTTGATCGTGGTGGATAATTCTTTTTATATGCTGTTGGATTCGATTTGCTAATATCTTGTTAAGAATTTTTGAATCCAATTCATCAAGTATATTGGCCTGTAGTTCTCTTTTTTTGCTGGGTCTCTATCTGCTTTGGGAATCAAAGTGATGCTGGCTTCATAGAATGAGTCTGGGAGTTTTGCTTCCATCTCAAATTTTTGAAACAGCTTGAGAAGAATAGGTATTAACTCTGTTTAAAATGTCTGGTAAAATTCCGCAGGGAAGCTATCTGGCCCTGGACTTTTATTTGCTGGGAGATTTTTGATAACTGTCAATTTCTTCACTAGTTATGGGTCTGTTCAAGTTTTCTATTTCTTCCCGTTTGAGTTTTGGTAGTGTGTGGCTGTTTAGGAATTTGTCTATTTCTTCCAAGTTGTTCAATTTGACGGCATATAGATTTTCATAGTATTCTTGATGATTGCTTGTATTTCTGAGGTTGTAATCACTCCATTTTTGTTGTAATCACTCCAGTTTTGTTCGTGATTTTATTGATTTGATTTCTCTCTCTTTTCTTTTTGAGGAGCCTGGCTAGAGGTTTATCAATTTTGTTTATTTTTTCAAAGAACCCGCTCTTGGTTTCATTGATCCATTCCACTACTTTTTCTGATTGCATATAATTAATTTCTGCCCTGATCTTTGATTTTTCTTTCTTACTGCTGGGTTTGGGATGTGTTAGCTGTTCTGCTTATAGTTCCTTTAGGCATGCTGTTAGAATTTGTGTTAGGAATTTTTCTTGTTTCTTGAGATGGGCCTGGATTGCAATTATTTCCCTCTCAGGACTGCCTTTGCTGCATCCCAAAGCGTTTGGATTTTTGTATTTTCATTCTCATTTTTTTCCATGTATGTTTTAATTTCTTCTCTGATTGCTTGGTTGACCCATTCGTCTTTTAGTAGGTTGTTTTTAACCTCCATGTTTGTGGGGGATTTCCAGACTTTTTCCTGTGGTTGATTTCAAGTTTCAAAGCATTGGGGTCTGAAAGTGTGCATGGTACGATCTCAGTATTTTTATATTTATTCATCGCTTCCTTGTGCCCCAAAACATGGTCTATCTTGGAAAATGTACCGTGTGCATTTGAGAAGAATGTAAATTCCTTTGCTTCTCGATGAAGGGCCCTGAAGATTTCTGTCAGGTCCATCTGTTCCAACGTGTCGTTCAGGTCCATTGTTTCTATGGTGATTCTCTGTTTAGTGGATCTATCCAGCACTGTGAGTGGGGTATTAAGGACCCCTGCAACTAGTACATTTTTTATCAATAAGATTGCTTACGTTTGTAATTATTTACTTTACAAATTTGGGTGCCCCATAATTCGGTGCATAGATATTTATGATTGTTAGCTCTTCCTGCTGGATAGTCCATGTGATTATTATATAATGCCCTTTTTCATCTCTTATTACATCTTTTACTGTAAAGTCCAGTTTGTCCAATATAAATGTGGCTACTCTAGCTTTCTTCTGAGTTCCTGTAGCATGGTAGATACTTCTCCATCCCCTCACTTTCAGTCTGAAGGTGTCCTCAGGTCTAAAATGGGTCTCTTGAAGACAGCAGATAGATGGGTCTTGTTTTTTAATCCATTTTGTTACCCTGTTTATTTTAATTGGAGCGTTTAGTCCATTTACATTCAGCGTTAATATTGAAAAATATGGGTTTTGAGTCATGGTGTTATCTGTAGGTTTCATCCTTGTAAGGATGTCCCTGGTGTTCTTTGTTCCTTGCAACCTTTCCTTCATAGAATTCCCCTCAGGATCTCTTGTAAGATTGGTTTATTTGTGATGTATTCCTTCAGTGTTTGTTTATTTGGGAAGATCTTTATCTCTCCATCCATTTTGAATGACAGGCTGGCCGGGTACAAGATTCTTGGCTGCATATCCTTTCTGTTCATCACATTGAAGATTTCCTGCCATTCATTTCTGGCTTGCCAAGTTTCTGTAGATAAGTCTGCTACTACCCTAATGTGTCTGCCTTTGTAAGTCAAGTCCTGTTTATCCCTAGCTGCTTTCAGAATTCTCTCTTTGTCTTTGTATTTTCCCAGCTTCACTATGTTGTGTTGTGCTGAGGGTCTATTCGGGTTATGTCTGAAGGGAGTTCTCTCTGTCTCTTGGACTTCAATTCCCATTTCCTTCTTCATGTTGGGGAAGTTTTCAGCGATGATTTGTTCATGTACCCCTTCAACTCATTTCTCTCTTCTTTCTCTGGAATTCCTGTAATACGGATATTATTCTGTTTGAGTGCATTGCTCACCTCTCAAATTCTCCTTTCCTGTTCCTGAATCAGTTTCTCTCTCTTTTTCTCTGCTTCCTCCTTTTCCATAATTTTATCTTCTAATTCCCCTCTTCTCTCTTCTGCCTCTTCAATCCACGCTGTGGCCATCTCTGATTTGTTTTGCACCTCATTTAAAGCATTTTTTAATTCCTCTAGACCATTTTTTAGGACCTTGATCTCTGCCTCTAGGGTCCCCCTTCTTTCTTCTATGCTTTTCTCAAGCCCAGCGAGTTTTTTTATGTTTATCATTCTATATTCTTGTTCTGTTAAGTTCCTTATGTCTGCTTTCATCATTTCTTGTGCTGTCACTATTTCCTGTACAGTCTTTTGAGGGGAGTTCTTCCGTTTAGTCATTTTGGCTAAGTGTGTATTGGTTTATTTCCTATTTCTCCCTGGAAAGGAAAAGGGTCAGACCGACAACCACAAACTCACAACCTTACTGACCAATAATACAGACAAACAAATCACAACATAAAATTAATTAATGAACGACACTCTGGAGGCATGCGACCTGATGTACCAGCTACACGTTAATGATAGGGTGTGTGGTCTGCTGATGGTAGAGCATACATAGAGTAGTGACAGGTGTGGGGAGAAGAAGAAATTGAACTTTGACCAGGTAGAGAGATTAGAAGACTTGATCCAGCAAGAGAGAAATCAGAATAAGGAAGGACGCGAGGAAAGAGAAATGAAGTTAGATGTTGCCCAGATGCACTATGTGGTCTGACTGTTCCATAGAGAGAGATAGGAAATTAAAGAAGGAGGTGTAGAACATGCATTGAGAGATTGGGTTAAATGTCTATTTAAGCAAGCCAAAATCCCCAGGTGACAGGTTTAGAGGTGGGGTGAGATAGGACGGAGAAGAGGAAGAATATATCTAAAACCGAAGAATTGACCTAGAATTAATCCAGGCAATGCTGCAGTATTTGTGTCTCCGAGGCTACCACTCCTGCAGAAGGGCGTCTCCCATATGAGGAGGGGCCTTGCCTGGGGTAGGCGGGTCCCACCTCCACCGCTGGGGGGTGGAATACTACGGTTTGGCTTTGTGGGAATGTGGGACCACAATAGTGCCCTCCCGACCCCGACAGTCTCAAATCACTCCTCACGGACCGGAGTCTCCTATCACCCCTCTGTTTCTGTCCTCAACTCTATCCAGGTTACCAGTACATTTCAGTTTGCTGGGCGGTTGCAAACCCCACGCTCATCTGAGTTCCTTTAACTCGCTCTGACCACCACGCCTTATGTAAATTGAGTCTCTGACTCAGCAGCAATGAGACCACAATGGCGTCCCTCCTGCTTCTCTTCACAGACCTGGGGTCTCAGAACACTCCTCTCATCTGTTCTCGACTTGATTATGGTTGCTGGGGCAGTACGACCTGCTGAGTGGTCACGAGCCCCTTGCACGCCCAGTTTTCCCTATTTACATTGTGTCCCTGACTCAGCACCAATCCAGTGATGGCGTGGCACCTCTCCGTGTCACAAGCTGGGACAGCGTCACTGGCTCCAGAGTGAAGAAAAAATTTCTGCCGACTCCACTGTGAGCAACGGACCTTCTCTCCAAAAAGCACCGCGGATAGGGACTGGATAATAAGTTCCCTCTCCGTCCTGGTTCAAGGTACTTTCCCCACTGCTCTTTCTCTTCCCCTTGTCTTTCGGAGGAAGGGGCCCAGGGCCGGGTGCCCACTCTCCACAGTCCGCACCTCCGTGGCTCTCTTTCTTTCTCCCAGATTGCACTCACTCAGTCTCCCAGGATTTTCTGGATTTTGCGTTCTCTTTCCTGTAGCCTCCAACTCCTCTTCCTGCAGATCTCTGGGATTGAGAGTCCCCCGGTTTCAGTCCTTCTTAGTTTAAAAGACATGGGAGAGGAGCGGGTCCTCCTACTCCTCTGCCATGTTGGCCCCTCCTTCTGCTTCTAATTCCTTTAGGCATGCTGTTTAAATTTGTGTTAGTGATTTTCTTGCATCTTGAGATGGGCCTGGATTGCAATATATTTCCCTCTCAGGACTGCCTTTCCCACATCCCAAAGCGTTAGGATCGTTTTATTTTTGTTTTCATTTGTTTCCATGTATTTTAAAATTTCTTTTTTGATTGCTCGGGTAACCCATTCTTCTTTTAGTAGGTTGTTCTTTAGCCTCCATATTTTTGGGGGATTTTCCAGACTTTTTCCTGTGGTTGATTTCAAGTTTCAAAACAGTGTGGTTGAAAGTGTGTATGGTATGATCTCAAGCCTTTTATATTTATTAATATTTTCCTTATGCCCCATAATGTGATCCATCTTGGAAAATGTACCCTGTGCATTTGAGAAGAATGTAAATTCCTTTGCTTCTGGATGAAGGATCCTGAAGATGTCAGTCAGGCCCATCTGTTCCAATGTGTCATTTAGGGCCATTGTTTCTGTAGTGATTCTATGTTTAGTGGATCTATCCAATGCTAAGAGTGGAGTGTTAAGGTGCCCTACAATTAGGACATTTTTATTGATAAGGTTGGTTATGTTTGTAATTAGTTGTTATACAAATTTGGGTGCCCCTGAATTAGACACATGGATATTTATAATTGTTAGCTCTTTCTGCTGGATAGTGCCCGTGATTATTATATAATTCCCTCTTCATTTCTTATTACATCCTTTACTTTAAAGTCTAGTTTGTCTGATATAAGTGTGGCTACTCCAGCTTTCTTCTGATTTCCAGTAGCATGGTATATAGTTCTCCATCCCCTCACTTTCAATCTGAAGGTGTCCTCAGGTTAAAATGAGTCTCTTGAAGGCAGAAAATAGATGAGTCTTGTTTTTTAATCCATTTTTTCACCCTATGTCTTTTGAATGGAGCATTTAGTCCATTTACATTCAGTGTTAATATTGAAAAATATGTCTTAGGGTCACTGTGTTATCTGTAGGTGTCATGCTTGTAAAGATGTCTCTGGTAGTTTGTGTTCTTTGCAACATTTACTTCATAGAGTCCCCCTCAGGATCTCTTGTAAAGTTGTTTTATTTGTGATGAATTCCTTCAGTTTTTTTTGTTTGGGAAGACTTTTATCTCTCCTTCCATTCTGAATGACAGGCTGGCTGGATAAGGGATTCTTGGTTGCATATCCTTCTGTTCATCACATTGAAGATTTCCTGCCATTCCTTTCTGGCTTGCCAAGTTTCTGTAGATAAGTCTGCTACTACCCTTATCTGTCTTCCTTTGTATGTTAAGGCCCATTTTTCGCTAGTTGCTTACAGAATTTTCTCTTTGTCCTTGTACTTTCCCAGTTTCACTATGATGTGTCGTGCAGAAAATCTATTCAAGTTACATTTGAGGGAGTTCTCTGTGCCTCTTGGATTTCAATGCCTGTTTCCTTCCTCATGTTGGGGAAGTTCTCAGCGACGATTTGTTCAAGTACCCCCTTCGACTCCTTTCTCTCTCTTGTCTTCTTCTGGAATTCCTATGATATGGATGTTGTTCCATTTGATTGCTTTGCTCCGCTCTTGAAGTCTCCTTTTCTGTTCTTGAATCAGATTCTTTCTCTGCTTCCTCTTTTGCATAATTTTATCTTCTAATTCACCTATTCTCTCTTCTGCCTCTTCAATCCTCACTGTGGCCACCTTCAATTTATTTTGCACCTCATTTAAAGCATTTTATAATTCCTTCTGACCGTTTTCAATATCCTTGATCTCTGCAGTGAGGGACCCCTGCATTCTTCTATGCTTTTATCAAGCCCAGCGATTAGTTTTATGTTTATCATTCTATATTCATATTCTTTTATGTTGCTTATATCTATTTTCATCAATTCTTGAGCTGTCACTGCTTCCCGTCATTTCTTTTGAGGAGAATTCTTCCGTTTCATCATTTTTCCTAGGTGTGTTTTGGTTTGTTTCCTAATGTCATCCTGGAAAGGAAAACAAACAAACAGACAAACAGGAAACAAAAACACACAAACATACTGACAAATAATATGGACAAGCAGATCACAACAGAAAATAGAATAATGAATGATACTCTAAAATCATGCAACCTGAAGTACCAGCTACATGTTAAGGACAGGGTGTGCACTGTGCTGATCTCAGAGCTTATACAGAGAGAGTAATGACAGGTGGGGGGGAGGGAAGAAAATGAATTTTGACCAGATAGAGAGACTGAAAGGCTTAATCCAGAAAGAGAGAAATCAGAATAAGGAAGGATGCGAGGAAAAAGAAATGAAGATAGATGTTACCCCGATGAACTATGTGGCTTGGTTATTCCAGAGAGAGAGATAGGAAAGTATAGAAGGAGGTTTAGAACATTCCTTGAGAGAGTGGGTTAAATATCTGTTTAAGCCAGCCAATAACCTGGATGACCAAGGTTATCTCAGGGGTGCAGAGTGTTAAGAAGGGGAAAAGGGAGAATATATTTAAAAGAGAAGAATTGACCTGGAGTTACTCCAGTTAGCAGTCTGGTCTCTGCGTGACTATCGCTCCCACAGAAAGGCATCTCTCCTATGAGGAGGGGCGTGGTTTGGTGTAGGCGGGTCCCACCTCCACTGCCACATGGATAGATTCTTGGGGCCAGTTTTTGTGGGTATTCGAGACAACAATAGTGTCCCTCTAGTCCTTTCTTCCCGGACCTGGAGACTCAAATCTCCCTTTTGTTTCTGTCCTCGCTCTGCCCCAGGATGCAGGCATAGTGTGATTTATTGGACAGTTGCACGCCCACGCTTATCTGAGTTTTTGACTCTCTTTGCCTGCTACATACGGTTTCACTTATGAAAAATTGTGTCTGCTCTGTCAGTGGCTCCACGCTTCTCCGAGACGCGGGCTGGCTGGGCTGCTGGGCTGCTGCTGCCGGCCCCAGTACGACAAGAGTTCTGCAGTTAGCAATGGAACTTCTCTTCAAAAGCCCTGCGGTTAGGAACTGGATGACAGGCTCCCTCTCCGTCCCGTTTTTCTCTCTCGGGTATCACTGCTCTGCACTTTCCCAGATTTCTCTTCCCTTTGTCTTTCCATAGAAGGCTCTACCTCCCCTCCACTCTGTACACCCGCGGTTCATTTTATCTCCTCCAGATTGCACTCACACCTCCTTTGGTTGCTTTCTGGATTTCACATTCTCTTCCTTGTAGACTCCAATTCCTTTCCTCCCAGATTCTTGTGGTTGAGAGTCCTTTGGTTTCGGTCTTTCCTAGTTTGAAAGACACGGGGAATACCGGGTCCCCCTACTCTTCTGCCATCGTGTCTTTACTTTTCAGATATGTGGCCTTGAGAAGTCAGGCTGTGGAGAACCAAGCAAAGTCAAATAACATGCTGAATCCTTATATTTTCCTCTTCTGTAAACTGGCATTCATAGCATATGTTCTGTCCAGCTCAGGATATATTGATGAGTTCCAGAACAACACACCTCCATTTTCTCCCATCTGTAGTCCAGACTCTATATCATTTATTTCTGCACTAATCTTTATTATTCCCTTCCTTCTGCTGTTTTTACGTTTTGTTTATTGCACTTTTTCCAGCTCCTTTAGGTGTAAGGTTGAGCTGTTTATCTGAGATTTTTCTCACTTTTTGAGGTAGACCTGTATTGCTATAATTTTCCCTCTTAGAACCATTTTTGCTGCATCCAACGGTTTTGGCCATTGTGTTTTCATTTTCATTTGTTTCCATGTACTTTTTGACTTACTTGATTTCCTGGTTGACCCATTCATTGTTTTGTAACATGTTATCTAACCTGCATATATTTGTGGTCTTTCCAGATTTTTTTTTGTGGTTAACTTCTAGCTTCATAGCATTGTGGTCAGAAAAGATGCATTATATGACTTTGATCTTCTTGAATTTGTTGAGGTTTGCCTTGTGGACTAATATGTGATCTATTCCAGAGAACATTCCACATGCACTTGAAATGAATGTATATTCTGCTCTTTTAGAATGGAATGTTCTGAATATATCATTAAGTCCATCTGTCCCAATGTGTAATTCAAAGTCATTATTTCTTTGTTGATTTTCTGTTTAGATGATCTGTCCATTGATGTAAGTGGGGTGTTAACATCCCCTACTATTATTGTATTATTATTGATTAGTTCCTTTATGTTTGGTATTAACCGTTTTATGTATTTGAGTGCTTCATGTTGGGTTTATAAATATCTACAATTGTTATATCTTCTGGTTGGGTTGTCCCCTGTATTATTATATAGTGTCTTTTTCTCTTGTTATAGTCTTTTATTTAAAGTCTACTTTATCCAATATAAGTACTGCTACTCCAGCCTTCTAATGACATCAAATTGCATGATAGACATGTCTCCATCCCCTCACTTAGAATCTGCAGGTGTCTTTAGGTTTAAAATGAGTCTCTTGTAGGCAGCTTAAAGATGGGTCTTTTTTTAAAATCCATTCTGTTACCCTATGTCTTTTTTTTAGAGTATCTAGTCCATTTACATTCAAAGTAATTATTGATAGATACATATTTATTGCCATTTTATTACTTGTTTTCTGATTATTTTGGAAGTTTTTCTCTGATCCTTTATCTATTTCATAGTTTGCTGATTTTCTTTAGTGATATATGTGGATTTCTTTCTCTTTATACCTCAGAAATTATTAGTGGTTTTGATATATGGTTGTCATTAGCTTTGTGTATAACATCTCCTACATATAGTGGTCTGTGTTGAGTTGATGGTCATTTATGGTTGCACCCTTTTTACTCCTCTCCTCCCCATGTTTTAGGTCTGTGTTGGTAAATTTTATATGACTTTTATATTGTGACTTCCTTCACTGATTCTTTTAACAGAAACATTTACTTTTACTGCTTTTGTGTTTCTTATCTCTATACTGTCACTTTTGTTGGTCCTTTCCACTCAAATTTTCCCCTTAATATTTATTGCGGAACTGGTTTAATGGTCATGAACTTATTTAGTTTTTGTTTTCTGGAAAACTCTTTATCTTTCTTTATATTCTGAATGATAGCTTTACTGGATAGAATATTTTTGGCCGCATATTTTTCCCATTCAACACTTTTAATATATCATGCCACTCCCTTATACCTTGCCAAGTTTCTGTTAAAAATTCTCCTGCTAGCCTTATGGGCTTTCCCTTGTAAATTAGTGACTTCTTTTGTCTTGCTGCTTTTAAGACTTTTCTTTGTCACTATATTTTGCAAATTTAATTACAGTATGTCTTGGTGTCCATTTGCTTTTTTTTCTTTTAAGGGTTCTCTGTGCCTCCTGGTTCTGGATATCTGTTTGCTTCCCTAGATTATGGAAGTTTTCAGCTATGATCTCTTGAAAAAAAATTTCTGCCCTCTTTTCTTACTCTTCTTCTTCTGAGATTCCTATAATATGAGTATTATTACCTTTGATGGAGTCACTAAATTCCCTAAGTCTATTCTCATTTTGCATTATTCTTTCCTTTCTTTCATTTCAGCTTGATTACTTTCCATTACTCCATCTTCTAGGTCACTAAATCATTCCTCTGCTTCTTCCATCCTGTTGTTTGTTCTATCATGCTTGTTTCTCATTTCATTTATTACACCTTTGTCTCTCCTATGTTATTCCTTATCTCTGTGTTAAGGATCTCATTCATGTCTTCCACTCTTTTCCCAAGTCCAGTGAGTATCCTTATGATCATTACTTTAAATTCTCTATCAAGCATGTTACTTACATCTGCTTCACTTAGGTCTCTGGCTGTGGCCTTGTCCTGTTCTTTCGTTTGGGATAAATTTCTCTGTCTTCTCATTTTGTCTAAGTCTAGGTGCCTGTTTCAGTGTATTAGAAAAGTCAGCTCTGTCTCCTGTTCTTGAGGGTAAGGTCCTTATTAAGAAGAGGTTCTGTATTGCCCTGCCATTTGATGTCCCCTCTTTCCTAGGGTTTGGTACTTTAGGAAGTGTCTCCAATATGTGCTGCATGTGGTCTGCTCTTTTGTCCTGGCCACTTTATCCTTCAAGTAGGTTGTCTTCAGAGGCTCTCTTCTGTTGTGGGAAGTGTTTTTTCCCTGGCCTGAATGTGTTCTGATTTTTTCGTGAAATGAGACTCGTTACCTCCACCATGAGAAAACCAAGGCTCTGCAAAACCCCTGAATCTTGAGACCTTGTGTGAGCAAGGGTTTGAGTTGCACTTCTGGGGGAGAGGGCCTGCTATACTGGGATTGTGGCAATTGGGACAGGGAATAGTGGTTCCATCAGAGCAAGGGGGTTGGGGCTTAGTGTAAGCAAGTTAGGTAGTGACTATCAGTGCTGAGCTGATTTCTGCAGGTGGCCCTGTGCTTATGCTGAAGGGTGAGAGAGGGAAATGGCACATGTTAGTTCTTTGTTCCTGGAGAGGTCTCTTCATTAATGGTGTATCTCTGGGATATGCTCCAAGATGAGCAAATAACTTACCCACTGTGTACCTAAGGTGCTCTTCGGATTGCTGTTTCCATGCTGTATGTCCATGGGTTGTTTGCCTGCCTCCTCTCCAAGAGCAGTGCAATGTTCTCATGCTCTATCACAGCCATGCCCTCTGGCCTTTAATGTTTATTTTTTGAGGGGGGAAGGGAGAGGGGCAGAGAAAGGGGGAGACACAGAATCCGAACCAGGCTCCAGGTTTTGAGCTGTCAGCACAGAAACCAACGCAGGGCTTGAACTCACGAATCATGAGATCATGACCTGAGCCAAAGTCAAATGCTTAACCGACTAAGCCACCCAGGCACCCCAGTCAAGGGTTTCATATACAGATGAGTCTTTGTTGTCACCCTGACTTCATGCCTTATTCTTCATTTTCTTGCACATTTTAATTTTATATACATTTTAGAGCTGGTTTATCAATTTCCACAAGAAGAAAAAAATACAGTATTTCATTGAATTGCGTTGAATATATAGATCAATTTTGGGTACTATAGGTGTCTTTAAAATATTGGATTTTCCAGTCCAGTAACATGTAATATTTTTCCATTTATTTGTCCCATTTTTTTACTCACAGTAACATTCTCTTATTATTTTTCATTCAAAAGTAGCATATATTTTATTAATTTTGCAAATAAGTACATATTTTAATTTGAGAATATATTATTTTTATTGGTTATATTTGTTGAGCTATAATTTTAAATCAGTATAATTCACTTTTTGTGTACAACTCATTCTAGGAGTTGACAAATGCATGCAATATAACTACTTCCACAATCAAGAAATAGAACAGTTCCATTATCCCCCAAATTTCTCATGTCTCTCTATAGACAAATTCTTCCCCATTACCCCACCCCTAATTCCTAGCAAACTGCTCAGAAGAGAAGTCCTTGGTCAAGAAGTTGTCCTGTTGAAACCAAAATTCATATGGAAGGAAGTGGTCTTATCTGGTGTTATAGAAAGGGGTAAGGACACTTGATAACCTGTGGATTTGGAACTCCTCTCTTTTTTTCCCTGCTACACTCCCTCTATACTTCTCCACTCATCTCCCAATCAATCTTCCCTTTTCCTTAGTCTCATACTTTTTCACTGTGTACTCAATCGTGCCCCATGACCTTAGGCTAGCACTATGGATTATCCTTCTACCTGTTCCTTGCCCAGCCAACGCCCCCCCACCAGATCTCTGCATCTAAATATTTGACTTCCCCCTAGAAGTCTCCACTTAGAAGACCAATAGAATTTCTCAGACTACTGAACTCTTTCTCTGACTCCCCTCTTGCATCACATCCTACTCCAAATTTCCTTCTTTTCCTTTCATGCCTAAAATTTCATTCATGATAGTATCATCCAAACAGTCTCCCAAGCCAGAAACCTGGGGATCATTTTATACTCATTCTTCTCCCTTCCATCTGGTCTCCAACTCTGGTTCATTCCTAAATCTAAAATCCTTTTACCTCCATGCCCTCTTCTCCCTCCATCTCTACTACAGCTTGAGTCCAGGGTCATGTCAGTTCACCCTGGTTCATTTATTTGGTGTTGTTTCTCATTCTCCTTTGCTTGGCTTGTTACAGTGGCCCCCTGACAAGTCTCCTCATCTCCAGGAACACTCTTCTTCATTTTGTCATCTAAGCCACACTGCCAAGTCCTGTCCAGAATGCAGGATATTTCCCCCTCTACGACAGCCCATTCGCTGATTTCTCTCACTTGCTGTCTGTGGAATAAATGGCAAACATTCACTACAGCCTTATCTGGAATGTCTTTGAACTGACTTCGGTGTCAGAGCCCTAATTTTCTCTAGCCTCATCAGTTACCCCAGAACATAGGCCCTGACTGGAGCCCTCAGTTCTTATCTTATGTCTGTATCTGTATAACACCATTCCCAGTTTGCTGTGTCCATATTCTACTGACTTCTGCACATTAATAATTGACTTACAGCCTGTTAGGAATCGGCATCCAGATCTTAGAAGCAAATCTTGACTGCCAAACTTCCTATATAAAGTATGATGTCCCAATTAGGCTACTTCTACAAAATTCCTTGGTCATAAATAATGTATTGCTTTTTTCCACCAGAACATAAAATTCCATGATAGCTATGGTGGCCATTCTGTACCAGCTTGCTTTCTGGAACCACTCTGTATCAGTAAGATCTGTGGAACACCCAAAATGATCTCCTGAATACACTGTACTCTAGCAAAGATCAGCATGAATCCCACTTCAACAGGAACATGAGAACCTTGTAAGCCAGAATAAGTTTCACACAAGGTCTGTATCATATCTTAAGACATACACATCTCCCAACATTTTATTTGCTGTCACTGAGGTTCGGTGATATGGAATTCTCCTTCTAATTACCTTCTCCATGCAGCTGTGGTCTTTCTTTCCCTGCTCCTTGCCACTCCTGGCCCTTTCTGACTGTCTTTCATTGCTCACCACCCCTCTCCCCCATATTCCCAACCTCAGAGGAGGGAAATCCAATGTAATCAAGGGAGGAAATAGCAGGCTCCTGTCAGCAGTGAAAGAGCTCCCAGCCCTGGTACATTGGGAAGGGCATCCTGGACCACCAGAGGAAACAAAAGATGTAGACATCTTTTCCAAAATCCAAGAGTGGCAGTTACTACGTGATGTTGGGTTCCAAGTTGAGGGAATTCTAAGAAAACATAAGATGTCTGGCTTTCCTCTATTTTTTTTTTCATTCAACAGATTTATTACTTGCTTTGCAGCAGCCTATAGGCACGGATGTGTCAGAGATGACCTAAGTCTACCCAAGTAACTTTTCATAGACTCTCATTACAGATTTCCCACCCTCTCTCTGTCTGGTCCATTTTCTAACTGTTGGTGACTTCTGGATTCAGAATCATGATTTTAATGAAATACCTGATAACATAGTAACATAAGTGCAAAATAATTTTAAATTTAAAAAGTAATTTGTTTAGGATGGGCTAAATGGGTGATGGTTAGTAAAGAAGGGTGCTTGTTGTGATGACCACTGGGCGTTGTATGTCAGTGAGGAATCACTAAATTCTAAACCTGAAACCAATATTACCATATATGTTAACTAAATATAATTTGAATAAAAACTTGGAAAAAAGTAATTGGTTTAAAGTTGTTTGAAATAAAATTTATTATTGTTATTATTTTTAAACTACATGTGCATTATTCATAATTGAAAATATGAATTAACAAAAGTAAACAATAAAAATAACAGATTGTGATAAATCTAAATTTTTATATTTTCTGTGCTCTTTTGCAATATGCATAGACTACATTTATTCTCATAAAAGCATTAAAAATGCAAAAAGACTATCTTGTTTTAGTTCACATAAAGCGTTGCCCTGAGCCTTTGCTTTACCAGTCTTTTGTAATCTAGATTTCAAATTGCTAAAGTAATAGAGCCCATTGTTATTGGCACTGTTGTGATTTGTAGTTGTCTAGAGTTATCTTACACTGTGGCATTTAGAACTTGACAAGGCAGCACGCCAGGCAACAAAGGTGGCTCACTTAATGGGAGGCTGGTGTTCTTTTCCAGGCAGCTGACATTAGCTAAAGTTAGCTTTATTTAAAAAGCAAGTGCCACAGGAGCCCTCTTGAAAATATAGATCCAATCCCAGTACTGGGGGCATAGGTCTGTATGATAATAGGTTGGACAGGAGATAAGGCCACAGAGAAGGGTCTCCATAGGCCCCTAAAAGCTGCCTGATGAACCTAGATCCCAGTCAAAACCATTTTCTCTTTCCTGATAAGGCTGGTCACCAAGTTATTAAGTTTGAAAATGTAGATATGAATCTTATAATCTGAACACTTCCAATATATCTGTCATTTACTGTCTGGGCTTGCCACTTGAAAGTTGTAATTATCTTGCTTGGCACTGCCTTCATCCACCAGGAGACGAAGTGGACCAAAAATTTGGGATGAGGTAAGAATGGATCAAATGTGTAAGCAGGGGACAAGAATATTCTGAATAAGGAACTGTGAGAGAATATCCCTCTTTTCACACACCTCTCTGAAAAATTACATGACTTAAAGATATGGGAAGATACCTTCAGGAATTTTACTGGCTATCCAAAATTTTTAAAGGTGTATAATTGTCACAAGGCCCTTATATCAGAGTCCAGTCCTTCTATAGAGGATGCTGTAATGCACCATTCAAATCCTCCTTCAAGGCTAAAGGAATTATTTCCCTAGCTGCTGAATGTGCTCCCTGAAGATAGCTCCTTGGGAATTGCCATTCAATGGAGAGAGCCGCCTTGCAGAAAGCTGCATTCTCAAGGCTGCTTGTATTCAACGATTGCATTATGTGAGAGTAAAACAACCAAACAAACAAATAAATAAAACAAAACAAACCCCCTGACCCCTGGTACCAATTCAGGAAGGTCATTCTAATTCTAATTTGGAATTCCTTTATGGGGTCACCTGGAGCCTTTGTTGAGGCCATATCACAGTTCAGCTTGTCTCTCTATCCAATCCTGCTTCTTTTCCTTCCCCCAACAGGTGTCAATTCTGAGAGTATCTCCAATAAACTTCCTGCACACTAAGCTCTGGCTCAGAGTCAGCTTTCCTTGGAAACCCAATCCCACCTTTGCTTTACTTGTAGGGAAGCTAAGACAATTTTGAAAGTGATATATTGAGGGAGAGGTGAACACTCTCAATGGTCAACAGCTTCAATGTAAGCATAGTAGTACTCAAAGACATGCTGAACATTAAGTAAGCAAGTCCCTAACAGCAGGGGTTTGTCTGTCTTCTTCCCCACTATATCCTTAGTGCCTCCATATAGTAGGCACATGATAGATATGTGTCCAATGTTTGAATGAATGAACATTGGTCCTTAGATTGCAGATATAGGCAGAATTCTCTCAGAACTCTCTGATTGGAAACTATTGAGACTAGGTTATAATTTTCAGTGTCTCTGGCCAGATATTTTCTTCTTAAAATCCCATAGGTGTCCTCAAAGGAAACATTCCTACCAGTCCCCAACGAGAATCGTAGGAAACTCTACAGCAACGTGACTAATCCTATGCCTGTCTTTGGGTACATAGACTATATTGACTTCATAAGACTATCAAAGTGAGAATAGATATCCAAACCATCTTCATTAACCCTAGCTGTAAAAATGCAAATATTAAGACAAACCATGTCTGTATTATGGAGGCTCTGAATCAAAACCAAGAGAGATTAGTTTTAATTATATCCTAGTCAGTACAGAGAGCATTCCTCTGACATTAATTGAGACTGAACTTACTAGCCCACTCTTAACACTGCCATTCTTTTTAAAATTCTTGTAAATCTAGGAAAGAGAATGATCCAAGAAAAACAAAATGTTATAGCCCATGGCAGATTGATTATGAGCATTGTTTCTGCAATCAGATATACTTTCATTAAAATTTCAGTACTGCCACTTTAATGGCAGTGTGACCCTGGGAAAATTACTTAATCTCCCTTTACCTCAGTTTACTCATCCATAAAATAAGGATAAAAACATCTCCTTATTTTGTATGTATATATGTATAAAATATACTTAGAACAGTGCCCAGAATAGTAAACATTTTATAAGGCTTACCTATTAATTACATGTAGAATCCCATCCTGTCACATTTCTAAAGAGAAGATATGTACTGAATTGTGTATTTCAAAGAGCCTGTGGAGTTCTGGATTCTCTTTGCTTTAGGATTATCTGACTCTGTAGCTACTGTTTGTATAGCTGCACAATTTATGATAAGCTGAGATTTCTCATTGGAAAACCAAACAGATGCCTTATTTTAGCCACACTCAAGTCACTGGTAAGCTGTGGTTTTTATTGTGGCTCTAGAAGGTACAGGGTATTTCTGCTTACAGTTACCTGCATTCTATAAATGTAACTGGAGATGATATTTCCAACCTTGGGCCCAGTCCACTTCTTTTTAGTTCTTGTGGCAAGAGGGTAAAAGTGGAAGCTATGGAAATTCCACACAAACTGAATTCCTTCCTCAAGCACTTCTGGATGTAAAGAGATGTCCCCTCAAGTACTTCTGACTGTAAGGAGATGTAGGAGACTGAGAAAACAAACTGATTGTGTAAGCATTGGTCCTCTGCAAAGTGCATATCCATGGAATCTTATTGGGATTGTTCAAGATTATTTGCTTGCTAGTTAAGAAGAAATTTGGCTTTATGTATTTCCTGAGTTTTCTACGATTGTCTGATAATTAAGAAAAGTGGGGTACTCCATTGAGCATCTCTCCTTGGATAGAAATAACCATACAATTCATTCTCCTATTATCTTGGGATAGGAATACCTTAGGGAGATCAAAATTAAAACCACAAGGAGGTATCACCTCACACCTATTAGAATGGCCATCATCAAAAAGACAAGAGATAACAAATTTTGGCAAGGATATGGAGAAAAGAGAATACTTGTGCACTTTTTGTGGGAATATAAATTGATGCAGCCATCATGGAAAACAGTATGGAAGATCCTCAAAAAATGAGAAATATAACTGCCACATGACCCAGCAATTCCACTTCTGGGACTATATCCAAAAGAAATGAAGTCACTATCTCAAAATGAATCTGGACCCCCATGTTCATAGAGACATTATTTACAATAGCCAACACATGGAAACAACTTCAGTGTCCATCAATGAATGAATGGATAAAGAAGTTGTGGCATGTATGTATGTATGTGTGTGTGTGTGTGTGTGTGTAATAAAATATTATTTTCGGCCATGAAAAATGAATCCTACCATTTAAGGCAACATGGATGAACCTAGAAGGCATTATGCTAAGCGAAAAAAGTTTTTAAGGCAACATGGATGAACCTAGAAGGCATTATGCTAAGCGAAAAAAGTTAGAGAAAAACAAAATTGTATGAGCTCACTTATATGTGGAATCAAAAAAAAAAAAAAAGGAAAAACCAAACTCATAGAAAGAGATACCAAATTTGTGGTTACCAGAGATGGGGGTGGATGAGAGGGAATGGGAGAAGGGGGGTCAAAAGGTACAAACTTCCAGTTAAGATAAGTAAGTACTGTGGATATAATGTATAACATGATGACTATAGTTAACTGTGCTGTGTGGTATATAAGAAAGTTGTCAGGAGAGTAAATCCTAAGAGTTCTCTTCACAAAGATATTTTTTTTCCTTTGTCTTTGTTTTTCTTTTTTCTTTTTAAAATATCTATACGAGAAGATGGGTGTTAGCTGAACCTATCATGGCAATCATTTCAAAATATATATAAATCAAACTGTCATGCTATACACCTTAAACTTGTACAGTGATGTATGTAAATTATTTATCAATAAAATTGGAAAGGAAAAGGATTGGGATGGAGGATGTTTCATATGGAAAAGCCTGGAACCTCTACTTCAAACACTGAATTTCCAAAAATATGAAAACCATTTTCTCAAAAAGGAGAGAAAAATGTCAGGCATAATATGTATATTGGGGCATAAAACAACTCCCCAATTTCCAAGCAGATAATCATACTCAACATATCAACATAAGGAGAAGAGAAAAAGGAAGGAGTAACTGCCTACAGTCTATGAGCTTCTACTGTTTGCCAGAACCCATGCTAGGCTTCTCAACATATGTTATCATCTACCATGTGAGGTGGGTATTATTTTTATTCTCATCATACAGATGAAGAATCTGAGGCTCAGAAAGGTTAAATTACTTGTCCTTAGTTACACAGCTAGTAAGACACAATTAGAATTTAAAGAAAGAACTGACTTCAACACCTATATATTTTCCACTACACAAAAGCAGTCTCATTATCTTTATTGGCTGAAGAGTGAAAGTGTATTACAGTCATTGCTTAGGCTCTTTATAGGGCAGGAAAATTTGGTTATTTTGAATGGCTTGGGCATAATTGCCCGGTTTGAATCACTGCTTTTCTCCTTACTTACCATGGGAAAGTTACCTTACCTCTCTGCACCTTAATTTCCTCATCTGCCAAATGCCTCCTAAGACTGATGTGATTGATGATTAAGAAGTATAATATCTGCAAGCACATAATAACTATATTTGTTATTGTTGTTACATCCTGCAAGGCTAATGAGATCAGGGAAACCATTGTTACCTGGTTCTACCATTTACTAGTTCTGTGATTCTGAGTATAACTTCTAACCTTTTTGTTCCTCAGTTTATTCATCTACAAAATGGAGAGAATAACAGTATGTACCTTGTAGTGGCATTTCTAAGAGTCGAATGAGTTAATACATATAGAAGTCTTAGAATGATGCATGGTACATAGTAAACACTCAGTATTGTAAGAATTATTATTGTTATTTAAATGGAAGATTCATTGCTTACACTAACAAGGAGTTTTGACATAATCCAGGTAGCTGAATCATTAGAAATTAGGAAATAAACATTGCAAGCCTCTCCAAGTAATCAGTTGAGGGTAGGGACCCTTCCTCCCACTATGTAGGTGGTGGCTTTTCTTTTCCCAGCCCAATTAGCAGCACAGTTGGGAGAGTCTCTTGTATGCCAGATATGTAAGATCTTCTTGCGCTCCTTTTCCCATAGATAAGTAAAATGAGACACTCAGTATTGCTTTCTGGGGTAATATCATACTTACTCAGTGACTGTTGGGTAGATGATCTAGAAACATTAAGCTATGCAAGAACAACAAAATGGATTTAATAAAAGTAAATTACAATCAGAGAGATTTTAATCTAAAGCAAATAGACAATAACTGAGGACAAATCATAGCCAAGCCTCTGTTCAAATGAAGTTGGCAGGGGAGGCTTTCAGCTTCAAAAAACATGGTGAATTTGTTTTTTCCTTTCATTATCCTGTTGAGTGACTTTGAACAGAAGATGGCAGGCACAAATGAGAAAAGAGTTGCATCCTTCAAAGTTTGAATGGTTGGTAAAGGTTTTTGCAAGGAGTGAAGGGGGCTACGTTGTCTGTGCTATGTAGCCATTTTGTCCCAGAGATTAAGTCATGAAGGAGTAAAGGGGAGAAAATAAGACTCCACTGCCAAAAGAGAGTGCATGAAGAATGAAGAGCTAAGGCCTCTTTAGGCTATGTATTCATATTCGGTACTCAAAAGGGCCCATTTCCACACCTCTAAGAGGAGATTGTTAGAATAGGATCCTTTTGACTTCAACATTCTCCACTCCTGGGAGCATTTCCCCCAACTCCACCACTTTAGCTCAGAGTACTGAACATTAAACGTGAATGACTGCTATAGCAGTATGGCATAGTGGTTATGTGTATAGATTCAAAATCAAAACTGCTACTTACTAGCTGTAGGCCCTAGGGCAAGTTATTTAATCTCTCTGTGCCCCAGTTTCCACATCTGCCAATAAGGATAATAGTACCTACCTAATAGGGTTGTAAGGAATAAATAACAATACATAAAATATGCTTTGAACAGGCCTTGATATATAGTAAAGGGCTCAATAAATATTAGCCATTATAAGAAACTTTGCAGGAGCTCCAGCATTGAGTCTAGCATTTTAAGTATTCTGCAATGCCTGACATTTAGAATCTTCTTCCTTTAACATATAGTAATCGTTTTTAAAATGTTGTCCCTGGAAATCTTACATCAAATTCCCTATTGACTATTACTTTAAAATGCACATCTGGGGGCATCTGGGTGGTTCTGTTGGCTGAGCATCTGACTCTTCATTTTGGCTCAGGTCTGATCCCAGAGTTGTAGGATCGAGCCCCGTGTTGGGCTCTGCACTAGGCATGGAGCCTGCAATAGATGCTCTCTCTCACACATCTGTCTACACCTTTACCCCTGCTCGCTCGCTCTCTCTCTCTCTCTCTCTCAAATAAATAATAGGGGCGCCTGGGTGGCTCAGTCAGTTAAGCATCTGACTCTTGATTTTGGCTCAGGTCATGATCTCACAGTTCGTGAGATCGAGTCCACATCAGGCTCTGCGCTGATGGCATGGAGCCTGCTTGACATTTTCTCTCTCCTTCCCTGTCTGCTACTCCCTCGCTCATGCTCATTCTCTCAAAATAAATAAATAAACTTTAAAAAATAAAATAAATAAGAAATACACTTTTCTGGGCATCCACCTCCAGACCTATTGAATCCAAATCGCTGACTGTGAGGCCCAAGAATCTGCATTTTCAACATGCCCTCTGAAATTTGAGAACCACTGCTTTGTAATTTTGGTAGGCTCATATAGAGTCCTTCTAATAAAAGTGGTGTTGAGCCATTTCTGCTAACTTTAACCTCAGGAACTTCATCTAGGACCTTCATGATTAAGCATCAAATCTGTTACTATTAGTATATGTTAGAATCTTTGAAGAGACGTGAAATGGACTGGCTGGGCCCTAACTGAATTCCTAGGATGAGCAGATAACTGCTAAATTGCAACTTACAGCTGGTAGCACCAAAAATCCAGCAGTATTCTTTGTATTACTCAATAGGTCATAGAGATGACCACCATGTTAGCCTCTTTTGCTGCTAAAGATTTTAAGTATCTTAGAGGTACTCTCCCCCATGGAAGCCCATCTCTGAATTCATAATGGGGGGCATAGAATTCAATTCAAATGCTCTTTAGTTTTAACCTTACATGTGGGAATTAATCTGTCCTACTGTCCTATAAAGCAAAATATATGTTTTACATCATCACGGTTTTGGGGAGCAAATATAAATAATACTGATTCTCTGATCAACCACCTTACCTTTACCAGTAGAGAAATCAAACTGCTACAAGTTTATTTTTAATCCACTGGTGAAAATTATTTGTGTCAGACTAGTTCCCTGGCAGATATTTGTGAATTTTAAACCATTCTTCTTATTTTACTGCCAGTTTCATGCAAGACCAAATATAAAGCTGGCAAAATGAGGATTTAGTCTATCTAACATTTACTCACTGTGTAGTCTGAGTCAATGACCTTAGCAGCCATTCGCTTCTAGATGAACCCCATAGATTTGATTCAAAATCAGACCTCAGTATTCTATTGGGAGAAAAATCATTGAAAAATGTGCCCTTGGTGTCTCCATAAAAGATAGAGGTCAGGACTTTTAATCTCAAAAACTGACCCCAAATCTGATGCCCTTCTCAGTAGTCCTAAAGTCTTTATGGAAAGCAAATCAGTTCTATGATCCTACAGTTAGGTCTTGAGCCCTGAGATGCTTTCTAACATGCTAAAATTTTTGGAGTATTTAGAACAGGCCTAACATCCTTAGGCCTAGTTACTAGTTATTTAAACTCTGAGGCATCTCTAGAATAAATGAGTTTCTGACTGAATCTCATGGTCATTGCAAAAATCAGTTCGACAGGCCTCCCACATATCTAGACTCTTGGAGACTTCCATGATTTTATAACGTCTTCTACATAGTTGCAAACTGGACAGTGATTTGACTCCAGGAGTTTTCCATCATTTTATTGCAGTTGCCTTTAACAGTGTCTATATGCAGAACTTTATTAAATGTGTGCAGTGCAGCACTGTAAAAGACATAGTCCTGGTTTCCGGAATTTACAGTCTTAAGAATTACATGTATCTGCTTAACTCTCCCTCTCCAGAACTCTGTACCCAGAACATTTTTGTTATACTGTTCTAAATTTTTATTGGAGGGGCGCCTGGGTGGCTCAATTGGTTAAGTGTCTGACTCTTGGTTTTGGTTCAGGTCATGATCTCATGGTTTTGTGAGTTTGAGCCCTGCATTGGACTCATGCTGACAATGTGGAGCATGCTTGGGATTCTCTGTCTCCCATTCTCTGCTCCTCCTCCATTCATGCTGTCTCTGTCTCTCTCAAAATAAATAAATAAACTTAAAAAAATAAATGCTTTTTGGAACTTTTTGGTAACAGTTTTGAGATATAATTTACATACCATACAATTCACCCATTTAGTGTATAATTATATGGTTTTTTTTGTTTTTTATTATTAATTTTTTAGTTTATCCTCACTTTTACAATTAGCACAATCAGTTTTAGGAAATTTTCATCACCCCATAAAATGATCCCATAACCATTAGCCATTTCCTCTGCCCTCCAGTTGCTGGCAGCAATTTCTAATCTATTTTCTGTCTCTATAGCTTGGCCAATTCTGTACATTTCATATGAATGAAATCATATATGAACTTTTGTGATTGGCTTCTTTCACTTAGCATAATGTTTTCTAGATTTATCCATGTTTCAGCGTGTGTTAGTATATCATTCCTATGTCTTTTTATTATTGAGTTTTGAGTACTTTACATATTCCAAGTGCTAGACCATTACCAAATATATGATTTGTAAATATCTTCTCCCATTGTCTGGGTCGTATTTTTCATATTCTTGGTAGTACCCTTCAAAGAACAAAAGTTCATAATTTTGGCAAAGTTCAATTTATTTATTTTTTTCTTTTGGTGCACCACGACATGGAAATGTCTACATGTGAGGATTCTACTTTTTTCCCCAAAAGTTATTAGCACCATATATACATACTATCTAGTGTATGCATTTATGTTCATTGTTTATTATTTGTTCTTCCTACAAGGGCAAAGTCCTTTGTCTCATTTGTTCACTGATGTTCAAGAAGCCTAGATGCTCATTAAATACTTGTCAAATAAATGAATTTTATATAATTCTCCTAGGCTACTCAAAGGAAATCTAAAACAAAGCTGAACTCATACAAACAAAAAGTACAATAGTGGTTGTCAGTGGCTGAGGGTGGAAGAAATGAAGAGATGTTAATCAAAGGGTACAAACCTCTGCTTAGAAGATGAGTAAGTTCTGGGCATCTAATATATAGCAAGTGACTATAGTTAACAATACTGTATTATATACTTGAAAGTTGCTAAGCAAGTAGATCTTAAACATTCTCACCACAAAAACAGTTGTGAAGTGATGGATGTGTTAACTAACCTTACGGTGGTCATCATTTTGTAATATATATGTGTATCAAATCATCATGTTGTACACTTTAAACTTACACAATTTTATATGTCAGTTATATGTCAATAAAGCTGGAAGAACAAGTACATGAACATTGGGTTTTGAGCTAGACATTATAACAAGATTTTCTTCCAACTTGGTACTGGCCAAGTGGACCTGCAACTAGAATCAGAAGCACATGATTCTGGAGGTAGCAGTTGGGCCTTTCATCTATAGTATAGTGGCCCACATTCAGTGCCTTAGTTTGTATACAATGTCCTTATCTTGAAAAGATAAAATTAATTACAGGAGGGAACATTTGTATCTCTATTTAACACTAGAGTTTGAATTTGAGGCCAGGCTGAGAGCAGATGTATCATATGAGCTTTGAAACCCATCTTTGGAAAACAGATCCTCTTTATCATGGGAATGGACCCATGGAACTATAAATATTGTTATACCAACATTTTTGTGCTGATGACTCATCTAGACTCCAGAAGACTTTTCATGAAGAAGTAGGCCTTGGTACACACTTAGAAACCAGAGCACAAGTCCATTCTTTGTAGAAAAGTAGTGATTAGTCTGTAGAAAATGGCTACTGCCCCACGCACATGCTGCCATCCCACTCTAACACTTTCCATGTTGTCTGTCACAAGCAAACCCAGGGACTCCATGAGATCTGGAAATTGTCATAATGTAATGATCATATTAGAGAAAGAACACTAGATGAGCCAAGGAAAAGCATTGACATTACTAAGCCATCACTGTCTTCCACACCCTCCACATCCTTTTAACTGCTCAACACAACCGTATTAGCTGGGTACTATTTTTTCCACCCATTTTACAAAGGAAGAAATTGAGGCACATAGAAATTAAGTAATTTGTCTAAAGTCAACAGGTAGCCCAGGTTTGACTGACTGCAAAGTGAGAATTTTTTTTGTGGCAGCATTATGACATTAAAATTCCACTCATAAGAGTGACATACTCATTCTCACTATGGGTGATTTAGAGACTATGAGCAATATCCTTCTTCTCTTAGAGCCTCAGTTTCCTTATCTATACAATGAGGGAGATGGACCTAGAGTTGAATTTCCAAGTGCCTTTTTTATGATTCCACTTGATTATCACAACATCTTATGAAGAAATTTGGGCAAATATTATCTCCACTTTCTAAATAAACAAACGGGAATTCACAGAGATTTAGGTTCTTGTATCCAGTCACATACCTAGCTTCTGGGAGAGTCAAACATAACCCATGTTTCTGAACTTCTATATTGAAGCATCAGAAGCCACTGGTCAAGGTTATGTCACCCCCTATTTCTTCCTCGCATGGTGGGAAAATTCACCATTCCCACAAACCAGGGTTAACATTAATAAAATAATATGCTTTGAAATTCTCAGATATTTTCTCTAAATGTGAATATGACACCCGTTAGAAGTTTTTTCTTGTTCCAGAGATGGAAAAACCCATCAAACCACACCTTTCTCCAAGGGATTTTGATGGGAAGAAGTGATGGCTAAAATGCATCAAGAATCTACTATGATACTAGATCCTGGGCATTACTTCTACATTTTCCAAGCTTGCATGATAATCATAATCCTTAGAGAACTTGTTAAAGTATTTCTTTTTTAAAAAAGTTTATTTTGAGAGATACAGAGATAGCAAGAGCAGGGGAGAGGCTGCAGAGATAGAGAATCCCAAACAGGCTCCATGCTGCCAACTGTGGAGCCCAACGTGGGGCTTGAACTCAGGAACTGTGCGATCATGACCTGAGCCAAAACCAAGAGTCAGTCATTTAACCGACTGAGCCACCCAGGCGCCCCATTGGAGAACTTGTTAAAAACACAGACACCTGGGGCACCTGGGTGGCTCAATCAGTTAAGCGTCCGACTTTGGCTCAGGTCATGATCTCTAGGCTCCTGAGTTTGAGCCCTGCATTGGGCTCTGTGCTGACATCTCAGAGCCTGGAGCCTGCTTCAGATTCTGTGTCTCCCTCTCTCGCTCTGCCCCTCCCCTGCTCTCTCTCTCTCTCTCTCTCTCTCTCTCTGTCTCTTTCTCTTTCTCTCAAGAATAAATAAACATTAAAAAATATCAGGGGCGCCTGGGTGACTCAGTTGGTTAAGTGTCCAACTTCGGCTCGGTCATGATCTTGCAGTTTGTGATCCCGAACCCTGGGTCAGGCTCTGTGCCAACAGCTTGGAGCCTGGATCCTGCTTCGAATTCTGTGTCTCCCTCTCTCTCTGCCCCTCCCCTGCTCATGCTCTATCTCTCTCTGTCTTTCAAAAATAAATAAATGTTAAAAAAGTTTGTTTCAAATATCATATGTTTTCGCTCATATGTGGATCTTGAGAAATTGAGCAGAAGACCATGGAGGAAGGGAAGGGGAAAAAAATAGATACAAACAGAGAGGGTGGGAGGCAAACCACAAGAGACTATAAAATACAGAGGACAAACTAAGAGTGGGTGTGGGGGTGGAGGAGAGGGAAAATGGGTGATGGGTATTAAGGAGGGCACTTGTTGGGATGAGCACTGGGTGTTATATGTAAGCCAATTTGACAATAAACTATATTCGTAAAAAATAAATAAATAAAAATAAATAAAAAATGAAAACCCCACAGATTCCTGAAATCCACTGAAAACTACTGACTTGAAATAAGAATATGAATTAAAAAATGATTAATGTTTATTTATTTTTAAGATAGAGGGGAGAGGGGCAGACAGAGAGAGCAAGACAGAAGATCTGAAATGGGCTCCCTACTGACAGCAGATAGCCTGATGTGGGGATTGAACTCACAAACTGTGAGTTCTGCGACTGTGAGAAACTGACTGTGAACTGCGAGATCATGACCTGAGCTGAAGTTGGATGCCCAACTGACTGAGCCACCCGGGTGCCCTACAATATGAATTTATATTAAGTTCTCACACACAGTGGATCTTCACCATGAGCTAGGACTGATTTTAATCAGTACATCTGACTAGCCGGTTTTTGATCAATATACACTCCGATTGGTCAGACCCAATGACATGCCAGTTGTTAAATATTCTGAATATCAGTCTTCACTATAGGGATCGACATGTCCATTTCACAGGAGACGAACTAAGATTCCAGGAGGTTCAATAGATATTAATCAGGCAGTGGTGGAAAAGGGAGCATTCTCCTTTTCCTATAACTACAATAAGCAGTCACTGTCAAAGAGAGCAGACTATGGAGTGTATATCAGTCAGGGTTCTCCAGAACCGTCAGAGTAATAAGAAATATATAAATAAACAGATTTATTTTAAGAAATTGGCTCATGTGATTGTGGGAGCTAGCAGATCTGAAATCTATATGTCAAAGGTTGGAAACTCAGGCAGGATTTCTACGTTACAGTCTTGAGGCAGAATCTCTTTTTTCCCAGGAAACCTGTTTTTGTTCTTCAGGCTTGGATCAGGTCCACACATATGATTGAGGGTAATTTCTTTTACTTAAAGTCAACCGACTGTAGATATTAATCACATCTATGAAATATCTTCACAACAATGTTTATACTAGCATTTAACAGACAATTGGGCACCACAATATAGTTAATACATAAAATTAAGTATCATGGATTGTATGGGTGAGTGGACAATTTTGGAAATAAGTTTGATCCCCAAAGACAAAGTCTGCTACCTCTCTCACCAAACTGCTTATTAGACCTGGAACTTCTAGACTCAGTGACTCAGCCATATTGAAAATACATACACACAATCTAGTCAAGCAACTTGTAGTTCTCAGAGGCACTAAATACTGTAAAAAAAAAGCAGAAACTATTATTTAACCACTAAAATAATGTGTTCAATCAACAATTAATCTTCCATAGGCAAAAGTTATATGTACATATATAAATAGATAAAAATAAATGTTTGCATACATAAAAATAAAATAAAATACAGTAACTATTATATTGAACCATTTTCTCTCCATCCCTGGAAGGGCAACTAAAAAGGTTAGAAACAAATAAAGAAATCAGAGTTCTGCCTCTAAATGACCGAAAAAATAAGAGATTTCCTACATTTGTCATATCTCTGTCATTTAACAGTCTCCTCATCTATAAAATGACAATAGCAATTATATCTATATATTACAGGTTTTGTGAGGATAAAATTGAATATACATAAAGTGCTTAGAACTGTATCTTGCACATAATAAGCATTATAAAAATGTTACCTGTTTTGCTATTGTTTTATTGCTGCAGCACCAGCACCAACAGCATTCTATATAGAGCCCTCTACAATAGAGTGAAGTCTCAAGTTTGTATTCAAGGACCTCTTTTGATATTGGCCTGTTCTAGATTCTAGTGGCAGCACTTACAGAAAGCTATGAGGCCTTTAGCCCCTCTCCTCCAGATGAATATTGCTACTCCCAATAAATATGTCACATGAATAAAAACAGTATAATGGTCACTTTAAAAGAGGACAAAGAAGTCTCCTTGCTTATGCCTACCCACTTCTGTTCCTTTTATCCCATTACCAATCTCATGTAGAAAAATTCTGGAGTCTCCAAAGTTGGTCATCCAAAAGCTCTACATTAACCACAGAAACTGACCTCCTTCTCTTCTTTTTCCCTCTCCTCACCAAAACCCATGAATTAAGTAACACTATGCTCAGCAAACTGAAGCCCCAAAGAGTTCAAGAGATTTGCCCCAAGCCACACAGTTAATAAATAGTAGAAATTTGAACCCAGATATGTGGGACTTCAAGTCCATGTTCTGTTTATTATACTGCATAAGTACATCCCAAGATGTCCAAGGCTTCAAATGGCTTAACTACCTGCTAATGCAGAATTTGCATTTCAAAAGAAAAGTTGTGTATTGCAAAAGACATGAATCTAAATGAAGGAATTTAATTAAATTGCAACTTGTTTAAGATTTGGAAAGAATCGTGATAAAGATGTATTAAAAAGAACTGACAAGAAAGGATTCCTTCTAGGATTAATCAGTTATCCTTATCCTTATCATAAATAATCTTAGCATATATTCTTGATAATGTCATACAGGAATGAATTTATAAAATTGGAATGTTTAGGCAGCATGGCAAGACAGTGGGGGAGAGATTTGGAGGCAAGAGCTCTTTCAGGGATGCCCCCAAAGCATATAATTGTGTACAGTCTAGACAGACTTAAGGTGGTCATCTTACTGACAAGCCAACACTGGTGGAGGCAGAAGATAATAAAGGAAGTCTCTTTATAGCCTTTATCTTGGGACAAGAATGACAGCAGAGACTGTTGCATGGTCTAGTATTAAGGTCAGACCCCTGTAATGTTCTCTCTTTCTAGGCACGCACTCTACGAGACTGCAAAGAACTTGAAAGTACTTTGAATTACTTTGGGACTTGCCATATCTTAGCTAAGCTGTCAATGTATAAAATCACAGAGTAATTACAAGCGCTTTCACAGTCCTTCTAAATTAGGTAATAAATAGGATGAATCACTGAATGAGACAACGGTACTTTCCAGGCTCTCTGCAGCATACTGAGAAAGGTAATTATTGAGTGAAAATCAAGAGCTCCCCAAGCAGAGGTAGCCTCAAGGATTATTTGTGAAGGGGAGGGAACTTAGAACAAATACTACTTTTAAATTGTTGCCATTTTGTAGATCAAGAAACATAGCAAAATATTCTAAATCTGCAAACAAACAGCTACAAAAATGTTTCACACAGCTATTCTTTTCCATCCCCTTCAAACACTGCTACTGGGAAGTTTTGCTAATACTGGAGGCCCCACAAAGAACCTACCTACTCTTACTATTTACCAAACAAAATTACCACCAAAAATAACAACACGGAATGAAGAGAGCTTTTTTTAAAGTTTCTTGTCCTAAGTGACAGCCCTGCATTAGTTTGAAGCCAGTTCTTTCTTCTGCTAAACATAGAGGGGTACTGTGTTAGAGATAGTGTGCCCCAGACTTCTGCTTACTGTGAATCTTGTTAAGGGTTATGATGACTAAGAATTCTGTTTTGATTGCTGTTTGCTGTGAACACTGTGAAACTTTTCTTGGGGTGCTGTGAGGCCTGTTTAGTTTGCTATGTATTAGACTAAGTTGCTGTATGTTAAATCTTGTTAGGTATTAGATTTAGAGACTTAGGAATGCACTAGACTCCTGACCCGTTTGCTGTGATTGCTGTGAACCCTGTTTGCTGTGTTAGAGAATTGCCATGTTGTGAAAGTATAGTGCTGTTAGGGCTAAGGCCGCTCCATTTTGGTTTAAGTTCCATCTTAGAGTAGTTCTGGGCCCCGAGTTCCAGGAAAACAAGTCACCCTGGACTCTGCCTCGGGTTCCAGGAAACAGAGTAGCCAAAAGTCCGGACCCAGATTAGCAGACCCTGTCACCACCCCGGGTGGGACTGGACCCTGATTAGCAGACCCTGCCTTCACTTTGAGTTCCAGGGAAACCACAGGAGGTCAGATTCCTAGAATAGCCCCTAGCAAAACTAATGAGTGTTCAGCCCATGCGCGCTGACCATTTGAATCTGCGCAGGACCCCCAAACTAAGCCAATCCATAGCTAGCCCGCGCCCGCCAAATATGAAATACTCAATGAGAAACTAGCCCGCGAAAATGCCAATCAATCAATTCAAAGGATCCCCATTCCCGCCCAAAAAGTGTACTCGAACCCTGATAAAAAGCCTGTGTAAACATGGCTCAGGGCTGTTGCCACTGCACCGCTGCGTCGGGAGGTGCAAGAGTCTGAGCTCGAGCTTCGAATAAAGACCCTTTGCGTTTGCATCAGTCCCAGCTCTCCGGCGGTCTTCTTGGGATCCAGAATTTGTGCACAACAGGAACAGTTGGAGTATCCTTTTACCATGAAATATATACTCACATGCAAACATCATTTTTATAACACTGTCCCCTACTCAGAAATTTAAAATTGTTCCCTTTGCCCACTACATCAGGTCTGAGTTCTGCAATTCTTTGACTTTAGAAATGAGGTGTTTCATAATCTATTTCACTTCTATTTCCCGTCAAATAAAATTCCTTTAGGGAATTCCTTATGTTCCTATGGAGTTGAAACTTAACATTTGCAATTTTAACTATATAAGTGCAATGCCAATGTTCAAGTGCAGGTTAGAATTTGCAATTTTTTAAATGTTTATGTATTTTTGAGAGAGAGAGAGAGAGAGAGAGAGAGAGAGAGAGAGAGAGAGGAAGTGGAGGAAGGGCAGAGAGAGAGGGAGACACAGAGTCCCAAGCCGGCTCCAGGCTTTGAGCTGTCAGCCCAGAGCCAGATGAGAGGCTCTGCCGGGGTCCTTGTTCCGGCGAATCTAGGGGTCCACGAAGGATGGACAGTCAGGCGAAATGAAGTGAGAGAGCCATGAGAGAGATGGAGTCTGATGACCAAGCAGGCAGCCCTGGCAATTCTGGCATCTCCGCCTGCTGGTCTGTGTCTTTATTTAAAAGGTAGTGAGTTGCATTACAGCAATGAGTGACATTCCATAATTTGATCTCTTTAACAATAATCCGTTTTTACCAGCAAGGTGGCAATTTCCTTAATCCTGTAGGTTGGTTTCAGGGTAATTAACATATAAATTTAGGGTGGAGGGAGAGAACAGGGTGTTTCCTTTAAGGCCTAAATGTTAATCATCTGTAAACAGGAGAAATCAGGGCATTGTTTTGAGGACTATACTTCCAACTACAATGGGGGAGGTGCAACCCATCCCCAGGATGCAATTTTAAACCTGTGAGCCTAACCTGTGAGCCTAAAACGGCTCCCAACAGGGCTCAGACCCACGAACCATAAGATCATGACCTGAGCTGAAGTTGGAGGATTAACCGACAGAGCCAACCAGGCGCCCCAGAGTTTGCAATTATAAAAAAAAAAACCTAATGTTTATTTACTTTTGAGAGAGAGAGAGATCAGGGGAGGGGCAGAGAAAAGAGACACAGAATCTGAAAAGCAGGCTCCAGGCTTTGAGCTTTCAGCACAGGCTCAAAGTCACGAACTGCAAGATCATGACCTGAGCCAAAGTCGACGCTTAACCGACTGAGCCACCCAGGTGCCCCTAGAGTTTGTAATTTTGCTAGAGTGCAGACTTGAAATAGCATTGCTGTGGAAGCTGGTGTACAACACTCAGACTAGTGATGGCATTTTATATGCCGTCCTGCATCCACATTATAGTGTTATGCCCAGAATTTGGGGACCCCAAAAACCACCAGGGAGCCGAGTCCGATGCAAGAACAAAGAGCCTTTATTCGAGCTAGCTCGAGCTCAATCTCCTACCGCACCAAAGCAGCGGTGGGTCGAGAGAGAGAGCGTTCCCAAAAACACAATAGTTTTAAAGGGGTCTAGGGGCAGTGGGAGGGGTGATGGTCGTGACACTAGCCGATTGGCTGAGGAAGGGTCAAGGGTCTGTTCCATAGGTCACTGGGCGTGGTTCTTTTGGAACCGGGAAGGTTTTGAGCAGGCACTGGGGACTCAGGGTGGAAGACAAGATACACAATGGAGTCAGTCCCAGTTTGCCCTTAAGCAAAATGGAATCAGTCCCGATTTGCCCTTACAATAGTACAGCTCTACTGTTCTCTCCAATATTAAATGACATAGGTATTACCATTCCCATTTTACAAATGAGACAATTAAAAAGATTAAATATGATGTATTACTTCAACAAACGCTTACACAGTGACTGTTCTGGAAAATAGGGATACAACAATGAACAATACAGCAATTCTGAAGCTTATACTGTCGAAGGGTAGGAATGAAAATAATTGAATAATGTCATAAACAAGATTATTGCAATGAAGAAATGTTTATTGAAAGGATATCTAAAATCTTGAACAAAAGGATGAGAAAATGACAAGATGAATGAAGTCAAAATTATAATTCTAGCACAGAGCAAATCAGATACCAGAGGAACAACTGAACACAAACTGTTGTACTACTTCACACCAAAGCACCCAGTGTAGTGGAAAAGCTCTTGAGGTGAAGTTGTTGAAATACATTTAATTAAACAGAATATAAACCCTACTAAACATAGATTTTATTTTAAATAAAAAGTTTGTGGTTTTTAAATGTGTGCATAAAAATACGATTGGAAAGATACTCATTCACTGAACAAATAGGTTTTCAGAATCTACTGTAAAATTCTATTCTAGGCACCCTGAAAATAAAGTAGTAAGCAAGAAAGACTCAGAGAACGTTCTACCCTCAAAGAACTGCAATTTTAGTAGGAAAAAGAAAATCAACAAGTGAACAAAACATGGATTAGACACTTTTAAGAAGGTATAGTATTCTGAAAGTAACAGAAGTGATGCAAAGGGTTAGGCTACTTTAGATTAAGTGGTCTTAAAAGGAATATCAGAGGAGATAGCATTTGAGCTGAGACCTAAATAAGATGAAAGTGGTCAGTCATGCAAAGATCTTGAGGAAAAAGCATTCCAGAATGAAAGAACAAATGCAAATCTCTGGAGAAGAACTGAGTTTGCCATACACTAAGAGCTGAAAGAAAATGCATGGGGTTGGTATAGTGTGAGTGAGGAGTATATTAGTTCGGAGAAAGATACAGGGGTCATTTTGTAGGTCATCAAAAGGAGTTTGTTTTATTTTAAGTAAAATGGGAAGCCAAGTCAGGGGTTTGAAGCAAGGGAATGATATAATCTTATTGAGTATTTTAAGGACCATTTCAGTTGATGTATAGAGAATGGTTTGTAAGAAAGGCTAGAACAGAAGTAGAGAGCGCAGTAAAGTATCTGTTTCAGGAGTTCTGGTCCTGGGTGACATAGAGTGAGCATACTTTACCCTGTCTGTCTCACTGAATACAACTGTAGAACCAGACAGAATACAGGGGCAGGTGTTTGAGGTTTCTGAAAAGTAAACAGCAGCAAGGAAGGATAACAGAAGTAGAATCACCATCTTATCAGCAGTGAATTTACCATTTTTTTAAATTTTTTTAATGTTTATTCATTTTTGAGACAGAGAGAGACAGAGCATGAGTGGGGGAGAGGCAGAGAGAGAGGGAGACACAGAATCCGAAGCAGGCTCCAGGCTCTGAGCTGTCAGCACAAAGCCCGATGCGGGGCTCGAACTCACAGACCACAAGATCATGACCTGAGCCGAAGTCGGATGCTCAATCGACTGAGCCACCCAGGCGCCCCTGAATTTCCCATTTTTAAGCTGTTCTTTTTCCTTGGTATCTCCTAGTTAGAACTCAACATAGCCCAAAACACATAAGTGGGCCCAGTGACACAGCTCCAGAATTCCTCTAGTACTGTCTCAGAGATCAGAAAAAGTAACTCCTAGCTCTCAGAGGGAGTATAGAACTCCTTCCCTCTTTTTATCTGCCTGTTTTTTGGTTCTCATGCCCAAGAACCCAAGAAATCTGTGGTGGAAATGGCAGAACCTCAAGAGCCAAAACTTGGAGGGAAGGGAACCCATCTTATACATTTGATGGAACTGTAATTCCAAGAGGGTAAGATGAAACTGAGTTAACCTTTTTTTTCTCTCTGTCCTCCACTTCCTGGGCCAAGAGATGGACTCAATTACAAAAGTGCATGACAGAGAAGGACAAACCAATGTAACTACCAAGTTTCTGGCTAGAGGACCAAAAAGAAGAGACACCGGGAAACAGAAAGTCTTGGAAAGGTTGCAGAGAGGGAGGAGCTTGGGAAAGGGCCCTATAAATTAGTTTATGAACCCAGGGCTCACACTTGAGCAGTGCATGCACAGATCTGATCCTAATTGGCCTACCAAAGACTTTGAGACCTGAAGTAACTGATAGACCACTGCCTAGGACTCAGAATGGCCACTGAATGATATATTCACAGGATAGATTCAAGTAACACAACAAAGCCTATGAAAGTTTAACTGATATTGGAAACACAACCAACAGAAGGTAAATTGGAACTTGGGGCCAGAACTTAATTAAGTCAATTGCTTGCTAAAAGAAAATGTCAACATTTAGGAGAGCCCATGGTCTCATAGCAAAATATTTAAAATGACAATATGCAATCCAAAATTATTAGGTGCTTTAAAAAACATTAAAATTTCAAGTTTCATGGGAAATAAACAGACATGAAAACAGAGATGACACAAATATTGGAATTATCATACAAACACAGCTATTATAAAAATGCTCAAATAAGCAATCTTGAACATTTTTGCAACAAATGGTAAAATACAAATTCTCAATGTATTTTAAGGTATTCTTAATGTATTTTAAGACTTTAAGGTGGTTATTCCTTGTAATTATGCTATATTACACAAGAGTTCGTCTTGTTGGCCAACTTACTCTCTTTCTCCTTTGCTGGCTTTGAAGAAACAAGTTTCCATATTGTAAGGGAACCATGTAGTAAGGAACTTCAGGCAGCTTCCAGGAGATGAGTATGTAAGAATCAAAGGCTTTCAGTCTTACAGACAGAAGGAAGGACATTCTAATAACTCGAGTGAGCTTAGAAGCAAGCCTATTGCCAGTCAAGTTCCAAATAAGAATAGAGCTCTGGCCAATACCTTGATTAAACCCATGTCAAGGATCTAGCTAAGCTGTGCCAATTTCTGATTGACAAAATATGTAAGATAGTAAGTTTGTGTTCTTTTAAGTCACTAAGTTTGTGACAATTTCTTACATAGCAATAACTAATATACTCCACAAAGGTATGGAAGCTGTTAAAAAACACTCAAATGGAAATTTTAGAACTAAAATTCACAATAACTGAAATTTTAAGAAAACATAATTGGATGGGTGCAATAGCAGAATAGAGATGACAGAGTCAGTGAACTTTAAGATCAATCAATAGAAATTATCCATTTGGAAAAACAAATTAAAAAAATAACTAACATAGATTTAGGGACTTGTTTATCAATAACAAATGTTCAAATATTTGCATCATCAGGGACACCTGGGTAGTTCAGTCGGTTAAGTGGGTTAAGTGTCCCACTCTTGATTTCAGCTCAGGTCATGACTTCATGGTTGTGAAGATTGAGCCCAACATTGGGCTCCATGCTGGGTGCAGAGCCTGCTTAAGATTCTCTCTCTCAGGCACCTGGGTGGCTCAGTCAGTTAAGCCTCAGACTTTGGCTCAGTTCATGATCTCACAGTTCGTGAGTTCAGGCCCCACATTGGGCTCTGTGCTGACAGCTCGGAGCCTGGAGTCTGCTTAGATCCTGTCTGTCTGTCTGTCTCTCTCTCTCTGCCCTTCCTCCACTCATGCTCTGTCTCTCAAAAATGAATAAATGTTAAAATATTTTAAAAAAAGAGATTCTCTCTCTTCCTCTCCCTCTGCCACTCTCCCACTAGTATTCTCTCTCTCTCTCTCTCTCTCTCTCTCTCTCTCTCTCTCTCTCTCTCTCTCCCCTCTCTCCCTCTCTCCCTCAAAAAAATATTTGAAACATCAGAGCCCAAGAAAGAGAAGTAAAGGAATGTGCTGCTAAAAAGAATATTTTAAGTAATAGTGGCACAGAATTTCCCAAGTTTGGCGGAGATACAAACCAACCAATTTAAAAACCAGAGTGAGCCCAAAATAAGATAAACCAAAATAAATTCTTGCCCAGGAGCATCCTAATCAAATTGCCAAAAACAAAAGACAAAGAAAAAAATAGTGAAAATAGCCATAGAAAAGTGACCCATTGTATATATGGGTAAAATGATTCAAATGACATTAGATTTCTCACTAGAAACCTTGGAGAGGCAGAAAGAAGTGGCACAACATTTTTCAAGTACAGAAAGAAAAGATCTGTTAATTCCAAATTCTATATCCAGTGAAAATACTGTTCATGGGAAGAGTTAAATACATTCCTAGATAACATAAATCCAGGAGTATTTATAGCCAGCAGATATACCTTAAAATAATAGTAAAACGAGGTTTTCAGACAGGAAGAAAATTTAACCAAAAGGAAACGTGGAAAAGCAGAAATGAAGGAAGAGCAAAAGCAATAGCAAACATCTGAGTAAATATAATAGACTACTTTTTTCCTCTTGAGTTTTTAAAAATTATATTTGGTAGCAAAAATTATAAAAGTGTTTGATAGATTTTCAATATGTAATATATAAAAATTATAGCAAAAAGAAGGCAAGGTAAATGTACCTTTTAGTAATAGTTTCAACATTCCAAGTAGAGTGGTAAAATATTACTTTTACATAGATTATGAAAGTTAAGTAAGTTCTTTTTTAATTAATTTATTTTCACAGAGAGAGAGAATGCAAGCAGGGGAGGGGCAGAGAGAGAGAGGAAGAGGCAGAGAATTCCAAGCATGCTCCGCGCTGTCAGTGCAGAGCCTGATGCAGGGCTCAAACTCACAAACCGTGAAATCATGACCTGAGCCAAAACTAAGAGTTGGACAGCTGATTAAAGCTGAGCCACCCAGGCACCCCATGTATGTTTTTAATTCCCTACAGCAAGGGTCATCAAATTTGGGACTGTAGGCTAAAACAATCCATTGATTTTTTTCTTTTGTTGTTGTGGTAAAGTGCAAACAACATAAAATTTACCATTTTAACTATAATAAAGTATAAAAGTCAGTGGCATTTAACATATTTACAAGGTTGCACAACCGTCACTTCTATCTTTTTTCAGAATATCTTCATCACCTCAAAAAGAAATTCCATACCCATTAAGCAGTTATTCCTCGTTCTCTTTTCTCCCTAGTCCCTGGCAACCACTAATATGCTTGCCGTCTCTATGGATATGTCTATTCTGAATATCTTATAAAAATGGAATCATACACTACGTGGCCTTCTGTGTATGGCTTCTTTCAGTTAGCATAATGTTTTCAAGGACTATCCATGCTGTAGAATGTATCTGTACTTCATTTTTACGATTGGATAATATCTTATTGAATGGATATATCACATTTGGTTTATCCATTCATCAGTTGATTGCCCATTGTGCATAGCGCTGATATGAACATTTGTATACAGATTTTCCCTTGAATGCCTATTTTCAATTATTTTGGATATAAAACCAGGAGTAGAATTGCTGGGTTATATGATAATTCTATATTGTACTTCTTGAAGAAACTCCAAACTGTTTTCCAAAATAGCTGAATCATTTTATTCCTAGCAGCACTATATGAGTGTTCCAATTTCCCATATCCTTTTCAAACTTGATATTTTTCATTTTTAATGTTATAGCCATTGTAATAGGTGTGAAGTGATATCTCATTATGGTTTGATTTGTATTTCCCTAATGATTAATGATTGTCTTAGTCCATTTAAGCTGCTATAACAGAATACCATAGACTGAGGAGCTTATAAAAAAACAAATTTATTTCTCACAGTTCTGGAGGCCAGAAAGTCTAAGATCAAGGTGTTGACAGATTCAATGCCTGGTGAGGGCTTGCTTCCTCCTTCATAAATGGTCAACTTCTTACTGCAACCTTACATGGAGGAAGGGGTGAAAGAGCTCTCTGGGGCCTCTATTATAAGGGCAATAATCACATTCATGGAGGTTTACCCTTGTGACTTAATCATCTCCTAAAGGCCCCATCTCCAAACACCATTACATTGAGAGTTAGGTTTGAACATATGAATTTGGGGGGGTGGATATAAACATTGAGTTTATAGCAGTGATGTTGTATATCTTTTCATGGACTTATTGCCATTTATATGTCTACCTTGGAGAAATGTCTATTCAGTTCTTTGCCTGCTGTTTACTTGGTTTATCTTTTGCTGTTCTGTTTTTAAGACATTTTATGTATTCTGGATGCTAGACCTGTATCAGATATATGATTTCCAAAGATTCTTTTCCATTCCAGGAGTTGTCTTTTCATTATCTTGATAGTGTCTCCTAATGTACAAAAGTTTTTAATTTTGATGAAGTTCAATGTATCTATTTTTTCTTTTGTTACTTATACTTCTGGTGAAATATCTAAAAAACCATTGCCAAATACAAAGTCATGAAGATTTACTTCTACATATTCTTCTAATACTTTCATAGTTTGGGGTCTTGTATTTAGGAATTTGATCCATTTTTAATTAATTTTTGTATACAGAGTGAGGAAGTATCCAACTACATTCTTTTGCATATAGATATCCATTTTTTCCAACACATTAAAAAAAAAGATGTCTTTCTCAGATGCATGCTTTTGGTCCCTTGTCAGAAATCAATTAACCATAGATGTATAGGTTTATTTCTGAATCCTCAATTCAACTCCATTAATCTGTATGTCTATTCTTAAGCAAGATCACACTGTTTTTGATTCCACAGTTTTGTACTAAATTTTGAAATTGGGAATTGTGGATCCCTCTACTTGATTCTTCTTTTCAAGACTGTTTTGATTATTTAAGTTCTCTTACAATTATATATGAATTTTAGGTTGAGATTTTCCATTTCTGTAAGAGGTAATAGTGATTGCCTCATCCGTCAATTTCAGGAATATTGCCGTGTTGACAATATAAAGTCTTCCAATCTATTAACACAAGATTACTTTCCATTTTTATGTATTCTCTAATTTCTTTAATCATTGTTTGTAATTTTCTGTTACCAGTATTATCTTTCTCTTTTGTTAATTTATCCCTAAATATTCGAGTCCTTATAATGTCATCATAAACTGAATTATTTTCATTTCTTATTTTTTCTTCATTTCTTCATTTCTTATTTGGTTGTTCATTGCAAGAGTAGAAAACTACAGCTGATTATTATGTATTGATTTTGTACCTTATAACCTCACTATACATTTTTATTAGCTCAAATAGTTTTCGTGTGTGTGTGTGTGTGTGTGTGTGTGGATTCACCAGGATTTTCTATATATAAAATAATGTCAATGAATAGAGACAGTTTAAATTTTTTCTTTCCAATTTAGGTGTCATTTTTTTTACTTGCCTAATTCCCCAGGCTATAACTTCTAATACAATGTTGAATAGAAGTGACAAATACAGAAACCCTGTCTTATCCCTGATATTAAAGGGAAAACATTCATACTTTCACTATTGAGCTTATGGAGTCTGATGTTAGCTATAGTTTTTTTTTTTAATGTTTTTATTTATTTTTGAGAGAGAAAGAGAGAGAGTGCACAAACAGGGGAGGGGCAGAGAAAGAGGGAGACAGGGGATCTGAAGCAGGCTCTGCAATAACAGCAGAGAGTACAAGGTGGGGCTCAAACCCATGAACTGTGAGATCATGACCTGAGCAGAAGTCAGATGCTTAACCAACTGAGTCACCCAGGTGTCCCAGCTATTGATTTTTCCTAAATGTTCTATATAATGTTGAGGAAGTTCCCTTCTATTATTCATTTTTTGTGTTTTTTAAATAATAAAAGGGTACTAGTTGTTGATAAATGCAGGTTCTGCAACAATTGAGATGATCCTATGTTTTTCCTCTTTTATTATATTAATGTGGTCATACAGGTTATCATACATAAAATCATTCCTGCATTTGGGAATACAACCTTCTTGATCATAGTGTATAATACTTTAAATATGCTGCTGGATTTGGATTGCTAGTATTTTGATGAGGAATTTTGCATCGATATTAATTTGGCATATTAGTCCGTAGTTTTCTTATAGCGTCTTGGTTTTATTTTCAGGATAAAGCTGACCTCACAAGATGAGTTAGGAAGTATTTTCTATTTTTGGAAGAGTTCAAGAAAGATTTGTATTAATATTTGGGGTGGCAGAATTTATTTATTTACTTTAAATTTAAAAATTTTTTATTATACTTTTTAAGGTTTTATTTTAATTCCAGTTAGTTAACATACAGTGTTATATTAGTTTCAGGTGTACAATAAACCTAATTCAACAGTTCCATAGATCACACTGTGCTTATCAAAATGCACTCCATAGTTTCCAAAACTATTTAACCCATCCCCCCAACCTCTCCTCTAATGATGCTCAGATTGTTCTCTATAATTAAAAGTCTCTTTACTTTTTTGATTCTCTCATTTATTTATTTATTGATTTATTTAAACAATTTATTATCAAATTATTTTCCATTCAACACCCAGTGCTCATCCCAACAAGTGCCCTCCTCTGTGCCTTTCACCCACTCTCTTCCCACCCATACCCCTCTCACCCCTCAATTTGTTCTTAGTCTTTCAGGGTCTCTTATGTTTTGCTTCTCTCCCTCTCTGTGTCTTTTTTTCTATCCTCTCCTCCCTTCCCCCATGGTTTTCTGCTAAGTCTCTCAAAATCCACCTATGTGTGGAAACATGGTATCTGTCTTTCTCTGACTAACTTATTTCACTTAGCATAATACCTTCAAGTTCCATCCATGTTGCTATGCATGGCAAGATTTCATTCTTCTTCATTGCTGTGTAGAATTCCATTGTATATATGTACCACTTCTTCTTTATCCATACATCAGTTAATGGACACTTAGTCTCTTTCCATGATTTGGCTATCGTCGAAAGTGCTGCTATAAATGTCAGGGTACACGTGACTCTATGCATCAGCACTCCTGGTCTCTTGGGTAGATTCTTAGCAGTGCTAGGAATTGCTAGGTCATAGGGTAGTTCTATTTGCATTTTTTTGAGGAACCTCCACACAGTTCTCCAGAGCGGCTGCACTAGTTTGCATTCCCACCAACAGTGTAGGAGGGTACCTTGTTCTCCACATCCTCGCCAGCATCTATAGTTTCCTGATTTATTCATTTTAGCCACTCTAACCGGTGTGAGGTGGTATCTCAGAGTGGTTTTGATTTGTATTTCCTTGATGATGAGTGACATTGAGCATCGTTTCATATGTCTACTGGCCATCTGGATGTCATTTTTGGAGAAGTGTTTATTCATATCTTCCGCCCATTCCTTTACTGGATTATTCATTTTTTGGGTGTGGAGTTTGGTAAGTTCTTTATAGATTTTAGATATTAGTCCTTCCTCTGATATGCCATTTACAATTATCCTTTCACATTCTATTGGTTGTCTATTAGTTTTGTGGTTGTTTCCTTTGCCGTGTAGAAGCTTTTGATCTTGATGATGTCCCAATAGTTCATTTTTGCTTTTAATTCCCTAGCATTTGGAGATGAGTCACATAGGAAATTGCTGTCGCTCAGGTCAAAAAGATTTTTTCCTGATTTCTTCTCTAGGATTTGGATGGTTTCCTGTCTCACATTCAGGTCCTTCATCCATTTTGAGTTTATTTTTGTGAGTGGTGAAAGAGAGTGGTCTAGTTTCATTTTTCTGCATGTTGCTGTCCAGTTCTCCCAACACCATTTGTTAAAGAGGCTGTCTTTTTGCTATTAGATACTCTTTCCTGCTTTGTCAAAGATTAGTTGGCCGTATGGTTGTGGGTCAATTTCTGGGTTCTCTATTCTATTCCGTTGGTCTGTGTGTCTGTTTCTTTGCCAATACAATACTGTCTTGATGATTACCGCATTGTAGTAGAGGTTAAAGTCTGGGATTGTGATGCCTCCTGCTTTGGTTTTATTCTTCAGAATTACTTTGGCTATTCGGGGTCTTTTGTAGTTCCATACAAATTTTAGGATTGTTTGCTCTAGCTTTGAGAAGAATGCTGGTGCAAGTTTGATTGGGATTGCATTGAATGTGTAGATTGCTTTGGGTAGTATTGCCATTTTAACAATATTTATTCTTCCAATCTATGAGCATGGGATATTTTTCCATTTCCTTGTGTCTTCCTCAATTTCCTTCATAAGTTTTTTATAGTTTTCAGCATAGAGATCTTTTACATCTTTCGTTAGGTTTATTCTTAGGTATTTTATGGGCTTTGGTGCAATTGTGAAAGGGATACGCTTCTTTATTTCTCTTTCTATTGCTTCATTGTTGGTGTAAAGGAATGCAACCGATTTCTGTACATTGATTTTGTATCCTGCAACTTTGCCAAATTCAGGGATCAGTTCTTGTAGGCTTTTGGTGGATTCTGTAAGGTTTTCCATGTAAAGTATCATGTCGTCTACAAAAAGTGAAAGTTTGACTTCGTCCTTGCCTATCCTGATGCCTTTTATTTTGCTTTCTTGTCTGATTGCTAATGCTAGGACCTCCAACACTATGTTAAATAGCAGTGGTGAGAGTGGACATCCCTGTCGTGTTCCTGATATCAGGGGAAGGCTCTCAGTTTTTCCCCATTGAGGATGATATTAGTCGTGAGGTTTTCATAAATGGCTTTTATGATGCCTAAGTATGTTCCTTCTATCCCGACTTTCTCGAGAGTTTTTATTATGAAAACATGCTGTATTTTGTCAAATACTTTCTCTGCGTCAATTGGCAGGATCATATACTTCTTATATTTCTTTTGTTAATGTGATGTATCACATCAATTGATTTGTGTATATTGAACCAGCCCTGCAACCCAGCGATGAATCCTACTTGATCATGGTGAATAATTCTTTTTATATGCTGTTGGATTCGATTTGCTAGCATGTCGTTGAGAAATTTTGCATCCATATTCATCAGGGATATTGCCCCTCTCTCTTTTTTGCTGGGTCTCCATCTGGTTTGGGAATCAAAGTGATGCTGGCTTCATAGAATGACTCCGGGAGTTTTGCTTCCATTTCAAATTTTTGGAACAGCTTGAGGAGGATAGGTATTAACTCTCTTTGAAATGTCTGGTAAAATGTCCCTGGGAATTCATCTGGTCCAGGACTTTTATTCGTTGGGAGATATTGGATAACTGATTCAATTTCTTCACTAGTTATGGATCTGTTCATGTTTTCTATTTCTTCCTGTTTGAGTTTTGGTAGTGTGTGGCTGTTTACAAATTTGTGCATTTCTTCCAGGTTGTCCAATTTGATGGCATATAGTTTTTCATAGTATTCTCTGATATTTGTTTGTATTTTTGAGGGATTGGTTGTAATCACTTCTTTTTTGGTCTTGATTTTATCGATTTGGGTTCTCTCTCTTTTCTTTTTGAGAAGCCTGGCTAGCGGTTTGTCTATTTTGTTTATTTTTTCAAAGAACCAGCTCTTGGTTTCATTGATCTGTTCCACTACTTTTTCTATTTCCGTATGATTAATTTCTGCCCTGATCTTTGTTATTTCTCTCTTTCTGCTGGGTTTGGGGTGTCTTAGCTGTTCTGTTTCTGGTTCTTTTAGGCGTGCTGTCAGAATTTATGTTAGTGATTTTTCTTGTTTCTTGAGGTGGGCCTGGGTTGCAATATATTTCCCTCTCAGGACTGCTTTTGCCACATCCCAAAGCGTTTGGATTGTTGTATTTTCATTTTCATTTGTTTTCATGTATTTTTTAATTTCTTCTCTGATGCTTGGTTGTCCCATTTGTCTTTTAGTAGCTTGTTCTTTAGCCTCCATGTATTTGGGTGTTTTCCAGACCTTTCCTTGTGGTTGATTTCAAGTTTTAAAGCATTGTGGTCCTAAAATGTGCATGGTATGATCTCAATTTTTCTATATTTATTCAGCGCTTCCTTGTGCCCTAAAATATGGTCTATCTTGGGAGAATGTACTGTATGCATTTGAGAAGAATGTAAATTCCTTTGCTTATGAATGAAGGGCCCTGAAGATATCTGTCAGGCCCATCAGTTTCAATGTGTCGTTCAGGGCTATAGTTTCTATGGTGATTCTCTGTTTAGTGGATCTATCCAGTGCTGTGAGTGGGGTATTAAGTTCCCCTGCAATTAGCATATTTTTATCGATAAGATTGATCATGTTTGTAATTAGTTGCTTTACAAATTTGGGTGCTCCAGAATTTGGCGCATAGATTTTTATAATTGTTAGCTCTTCTTGCTGGATAGTCCCTGTGATTATTATATAATGCCCTTTTTCATCTCTTATTACATCTTTTACTTTAAAGTCTACTTTGTCTGATATAAGTGTGGCTACTCCAGCTTTCTTCTGAGTTCCCGTAGCATGATAGTTAGTTCTCCATCCCCTCACTTTCAATTTGAAGGTGTCCTCAGGTCTAAAATGGGTCGCTTGAAGACAGCAGATAGATGGGTCTTGTTTTCTAATCCATTCTGTTACCCTGTGTCTTTTAATTGGAGCATTTAGTCCGTTTACATTCAGCGTTAACATTGAAAAGTATGGGTTTAGCGTCACTTTGTTATCTGTAGGTTTCATGCTTGTAAGGATGTCTCTAGTACTCTGTGTTTCTTGCGACCTTTTCTTCATAGAGTCCGCCTCAGAATTTCTTGTATGATGGTTTATTTGTGATATATTCCTTCAGTTTTTGTTTGTTTGGGAAGACCTTTATCTCTCCTTCTATTTTGAATGATAGGCTGGCGGGATAAAAGGATTCTTGGCTGCATATCCTTCTTGTTCATCACATTGAAGATTTCCTGCCATTCCTTTCTGGCTTGCCAACTTTGTGTAGATAAGTCTGCTACTACCCTAATGTGTCTGCCTTTGTATGTTAAGGCCTGTTTATCCCTAGCTGATTTCAGAATTCTCTCTTTGTCTTTGTTTTTTCCCAGCTTCTCTATGATGTGTCGTGCTGAGGGTCTATTCAGGTTATGTCTGAGGGGAGTTCTCTGTGTCTTTTGGATTTCAATGTCAGTTTCCTTTTTCATATTAGGGAAGTTCTCAGCTAGGATTTGTTCAAGTACCCCTTCGACTCCTTTCTCTCGCTCTTCTTCCTCTGGAATTCCTATAGTACGGATATTATTCCATTTGATTGCATCGCTCTGCTCTCGAATTCTCCTTTCCTTTTCCGGAATCAGTTTCTCTCTCTTTTTCTCTGTTTGCTCCTTTTCCATAATTTTATCTTCTAATTCACCTATTCTCTCTTGTTCCTTTTCAATCCTCACTGTGGCCGCCTCCAATTTGTTTTGTACCTCATTTAAAGCATTTTTTAATTCCTCCTGACCGTTTTTTTAGGACCTTGATCGCTGCTTCGAGGGCCCCCCTGCTTTCTTCTATGCTTTTTTCAAGCCTGGTGAGTATTTCTATGTTTATCGTTCTCTACTCTTGTTCTGTTAAGTTGCTTATGTCTGCTTTCATCATTTCTTGTGCTGTTACTATTTCCTGTACATTCTTTTGAGGGGAGTCTTTCATTTTGTCATTTTGGCTAGGTGTGTATTGGTTTATTTCCTAGGTCTTCTTCATCTTCCAGGATTTTCTGGATTTCGCGTTCTCTTTCCCGTAGCTTCCAACTCCTCTTCATGCAGATCTCTAGGATTGAGAGTCCTTCAGTTTCAGTCCATCTTAGTTTGAAAGACAGGGAAGAGCACCGGGTCCCCCTACTCCTCTGCCATGTTGGCCCCTCTCATTTATTTATACATTTTTTAATGTTTATTTTATTTAGAGTGGAAGAGCAAGTGGGATGGGGCAGAAGGGGGAGGGAGACATAGAATCTTAAGCAGCCTCCAGGCACTCTCTCTCATTTTTTCTTGTTTTTTTTTTCCCCTTAAATTCCACATATGAGTGAAATAATATGGTATTTGTCTTTCTCTGACTTATTTCGCTTAGAATTGTACTCTCTAGCTCCATTCATGTCGTTGCAGATAGAATGATTTCATCTCTTTATGGCTGAATAAAAGCGTTACTGATTTATAACATATCTTCTTTATCAGGGAATGGACACTTGGGCTGCTTCTATAGCTTGGTTATTATAAAAGATTCTGCTGTAAGCATAAGGGTGCATGTATCCATTTGATTTAGTGTTTTTGTATTCTTTGAGTAAATGCCCAGTAGTATGATTGCTAGATCATGAGGTAGTTCTATCTTTAACTTTTTGAGGCACCTCCATACTGTTTTCCACTGTGGTTTCACCAGTTTGCTTTTCCACCAACAGTTCAATAGGGTTCCTTTTTCTCCACATCCTCACCAACATCTGTTGTTTCCTGCATTGCTGATTTCAGCAATTCTGTCAGGTGTGTGGTGATATATCATTGGAGTTTCAATTTGCATTTCCCTGATGATCAGTGATGTTGTGCATCTTTTCACATGTCAATTGGTCATCTATATGTCTTCTTTGGAAAAATGTCTGTTCATGCCTTCTGCCTATTTTAATTGGATTATTTATTGGCTCTTGAGTTTTGTTAAGCTCTTTATATATTTTGGATACTAACATTTTACTGGATAAGTCATTTGCAAATATTTTCTCTCATTCTGTAGGTTGCCTTTTAGTTTGTTGATTGCTTCCTTTACTGTGAAGAAACTTATTTTGATGTAGTCCCAAGAGTTTATTTCTGCTTTTGTTTCCCTTGCCTCAGGAGACATATCTAAAAAAAATGTTGTTGTGGCCAATGTCAGAGACCTTATTGCCTGTGCTCCTTTCAAGGATTTTTATGGTTTCAGGTCTCATATTTAGGTTTTTAATCCATTTATAATTTATTTTCGTATATGGTGTAAGAAACCCATCCAATTTCATTCTATTGCATGTTGCTGTCCAGTTTCCTAACACCATTTGTTGAAGAAACTGTTGTTTTCCATTGGATATTCTTTCCTGCATTGTCAAATATTACTTGACCATCTAGATGTGAGTTCATTTCTGTGTTTTCTATTCTGTTCCATTGATCTATGTGTATATTTTTGTGTCAATACCATACTGTTTTAATTACTACAGCTTTCTAATTCTGAAATTGTGATGCCTCCAGCTTTGTTATTCTTTTTCAGGATTGCTGGGGTGCATGTTGGCTCAGGTGTCTCTTTTTTATTTTTTAAATGTTTATTTATTTTGAGAGAGAGACAGAGCATCAGCAGGGAAGGCACAGAGAGTGGGAGACACAGAATCCAATGTAGGCTGCAGGCTCTGAGTTGTCAGCACAGAGCCTGATGTGGGGCTCGAACTCACAAACGGTGAGATCATGACCTGAGCTAAAGTTGGACATTTAACCAACCGAGCCACTCAGGCACCTCTTAGGTGTCTGACTCTTGATTTCTGTTTGGATCATGGTTTCACAGTTATGAGATCAAGCCACACATCGGGCCCCCACACTGGGCATGGAGACTGCTTGAGATTCTCTCCTTCCCTCTCCCTCTGCCCCTCCCCGGCGCTCTCTCTCTTACTCAAAATTTTTTTTTTAAAGATTTCTTTTGTCTATTCAGAGTGTTTTGTGTTACCATACAAATTTCAGGATTTTTTGGTCTAGTTCTGTGGAAAATGCTATTGATATTTTGATTGGGATTTCATTAATGTGTAGATTTCTTTGGGTATAGACATTTTATCAATATTTGTTCTTCCTATACGTGAACATGGAATGTCTTTCCCTTTCCTTGTGCTGTCTTCCATTTCTTCAGCAGTGATTTATAGTTTTCAGAGTACAGGTCTTTCACCTCTCTGGTTAGGTTTATTCCTTAGTATCTTATTACTTTGGGTGCACTTGTAAATAGGACTTATTTTATTTTTAGATATAGATTCTTTTAACAAGCAGACCAAAGCATACTCAACATCTAGTTTTCTTTGTCTTGTTTCTTTTGTTTTTGCTTCGTTTGTTTTTCTCTTCTTTTCTGGACAAAATGACAAGATGGAGAAATTCATCCAAAAATAAAGAATTGAAAGTAAAACTCATGGCCAGGGATTTAATCAATACAGATATAAGTAAGATGTCTGAACTAGAATTTAAAACAAAAATTATACAATTACTAGCTGGGCATGAAAATAGCATAGAAGACACAAGAGAATCCTTTTCTACAGAGATAAAAAAAACAAAAAACAACAAACAAACAAACAAACAAACAAACAAAAAAACCTAAAATCTTGCAGTGTAGTGTCCCTTGTTTACCAGCACCTGGTACTTCAAGAGAATATCCTATGTGTGTTGCTTATGCTTTGTTGTTGTGTCTGAGTCACTTTTCCTTTCAGTGCAGTTGTCTGCACTGACTCAGTGCTTGTTGTGGACTGTGCTTTCTCTCTGAGGTGTTAGTGAGACACAGGGAGGCCAGCTCTGGGGAGGTTGTACCCAGCATGGAACTTGGGAGCAGGATGGAAGTGTTAGCAAAATGCTTGCCGGGCCCCTAGACCTATGCTATATCCCCTCCAGGGCTGCAGTGGCTGGGGGCTTCGTGCTGGGGTGGCCAGGTGTTTGTGGTTGAGGGTGTTGCATGACTATGGCTAGGGGCATGGTGTGGTGGTTTGACCCAGGGTGGTAGCTGGGCTCCTCATGGAACTGTGGCCAGGGGTGTGTGACTTGGTGCATTATGGAAGGGCACCTGTGGGTACCTGGCTGGGCATGGTGCATGATGGCAGCCAGGGGCTTGGCTGGGCAAGACACACAAGGGTGTCTCAGGGTGTACAGCTGAGTGATGTACATTGGATGTGTGTGGCACTGAGTGGTAGCTGTGCACCTGGAGACTGCGTGGGAGTGCTTGCTAGGCTTTAACCAAATTTGCCCTGAGCCCAGGGCCAACGCCTGCAGGACTGGAGTGGATGAGTCCTCAGAACTCTTGGGTGGCACTCTGTTATGGATTAGGTAGCAAGGGTCTGTGTAACCCTGCCTTCTGCAGTTGTCTTTTTCTTATGCTGTGGGGTGTGGGAGGAAAATGGCACCTACAAGTTTCCTCGTTTTTGGAGAAGATCCCAACAGGCTCTGAAATCAGTCTGCACGGATCGGGCTCCTCTTTGCCCCCAGGGATTATGTAAACTTCTTTTTTATGCCTCTTTGTAGGATGCTGTCTCTTTAAGGCTAGCAACCCTGCTATCACTTGCCCTCTGGGTTCACGCAGTGCTCAGTCTGTTGACCTCCAAAGCTCAGGGTTCCAAGTTTCACTGGTTTTTACAAACCCATGGAATTCAGGCCCTCTGGTTCTTAAAGCCAAAAGGCATGGGGATTAGTCTTCCTTGTGTGTGTTGCCTGATGCGACTGCCCATTTTTCTGCCCTCTCCTTGCATGCAGCTCCCTCCCTTCTGTGAGCAGCCTTGCCCCATATTTCTGACTTTCTTAACCTTTCAGATGCAGCTGCTTCTCTGTATTTAGTTGTGGAACTTGTTCTGGCAGTCTTCGGTTCACTCTCCAGTTTATTGACTAAGATGTGGATGATATCTAGCAGAAAATGTGGGATGAGGTGAGCTCAGGGTCCTCCTACTCTGCCATCTTCCCAAGTTCCCCTTCGTGTTTATATTTTAAAGGTTTGGTAGAATTCACCAGTCATCTGGTCCTATGCTTTTACCTTTGGGGAAACTTTTGATTTTTGATTAAATTTTTACCCCAAAGGTAAAAAAGTAATTACATCTCTTTGCTTGTTGTAGGTCTGTTCAGATTTTCTATTTCTCAAGTTCGTTTTGGTAGATTGTTTCTAGGAATATGTATATTTCACCTAGGTTGTCTGGGTGGCATGCATTTCTTCATAGGGTTTTCTTATAATCTTTTTATTTCTGTAAGGTCAGTAGTAATACCTTGCTTTCATTTCTGATTTTAGTTATTTGCATCTTTTCTCTATTTTTTTAATTGGTCACTCTAGATAAAGGTTTGTCAATTTTGTTGATTATTTCAAAAAACCAACTTTTGATTTCTTTGATCCTCTCTATCATTTTTCTATTATTTCATCTATTTCTACTCTAATCTTTATCATTTCCTTCCTACTACTAGCTGTGGTTTCAGTTTGCCTTTTTTTAGTTCCTCATGGTATCAAGTTAGGTTATGGATTTGAGATATTTCTTCTTTTTTTATGTGGGCATTTACAGCTATATATTTCCTGATGAGAATTGCCTTTGCAATGTCCCATAGGTTTTCATATGTTGACTTTTCCTTTCCATTTATTTCCATTTATCCAATTTCCTTTGTGATCTTGTCTTTCATCTACTAGTTGTTTAAGTATGCATTGATTAATTGCAACATAACTGTCAACTTTCCATTTTTCTCCTTTAATTCTTCTGTAGTTGGAGAAGATACTTTGTGTGATTTCAATCTTTCAAAATTTATTGACGCTTGTTTTGTAGACTAAAATATGGTCTGTCCTGGAAAATGTTCCATGTGTATTTGAAAAGATTAAGTATTTTACTGTTGTTAGGTAGAATATTCTGTATACATGGGTCCTCTTACATGTGGATTTTTTAAAATAAATGAAGTACAGCACTGAATATATATTTTCCTTATGACATTCTTAATAACATTTTCTTTTCTCTACTTTATTGTAAGAATACAGTATGTTACACATATAACATACAAATTATGTGTTAATCAACTGTCTATGTTATTGGTAAGGCTTCCAATCAATAGTAGGCTATTAGTAGATAAGTTTTGGGGAATTCAAAAGTTATATATGGGTTTTCAACTGTGTGGGAGATCAGCATCTCAACCCCCACATTCTTCAAGGGTCAACTATAACTTTGCTAGGTCTAGTTCATTTATAATGTTGTTCAAATTCTGTATTTATTTCTTGACCTTCTTTATCATTGTTCCATTCATAATTGAAAGTATGGTATTGAAGTCTCCAGATATTATTCTAGGACTATTTTTGAGCATATAATTTTAATAACTTTTTAGTAGAGTAACCCTTTTATCAATATATAATGTCTTTGTCTCTTGCAGCAATTTTTGACTTAGTCCATTTTATCTGATATTATTATAGCCAGCTTCTTTTTGTTACTATTTATGTGGAATAGCAATTTAAACCTTTTCACTTTTAATCTATTTCTTCCTTTGGATTTAAAGTATATCTCTTGTAAACAATACATAGTTGAATTATGTTTCTTGTATCCATTCTGTCCATCTCTGCCTTTAATTCAAGAGTGTAATGCATTTTACTTTTAAATTACTGGTAATTAAGTCCTACCATTTTACTATTTGTTTTCTGTATATCTTATACTTTTTTTCATCATTTCCTACATTTCTGCCTTCTTTTGTGTTTAATTGATTTTTTAATATAATACTGTTTTATCCCTTTCTCACTTCTTTTTCTGCATATTTTAAAGTTATTTTCTTAATTAGCCTAGAGATTACAATTAACATCTTAAATTTATAACAATCTAGTTTGAATTAATACCAACTTATCTTCCGTATTACATAAGAGCTCTGTTCCTATATAGCTCTGTTCTTACCCTTTTATGTTGTTATTGTCACACATTACATCTTTATACATTCCCATCAACAGATTTATAGTTATCATTTTATATATTAATCTTTTGAATAATGTAGAAAAAATAGGAATTACAAACCAATAATACAGTAATACTAGATTTTATATTTACCTACTGTACTAGATTCTTAGGGTTGCCATAACAAATTACCACAAACTGTGTGGCTTGAAACAATAGAAATTTATTTGCTCACAGTCCTGGTGTCTGGAAGTCTGAAATCTGGTGTCAGCAGTGTTGGTTCCTTCTGAGGGCTCTGGGGGAAAGGACAAAGAGCTATAGTGGTTCATGAGGCTCTTTCTATATCTGCCAATCACACTCAGCTGGATTCCACAGAGAGTTTTGGACTTCAAGACTGGAAGGACACATTAAGAGCAAGAGAAGACACATGCAGGGTTTCTTCCTAATATTTTACCCATTCCCTTAAAAAGGGATATGGAGAATGAGAAGACAGCAGTGTGTGTGTATTCTAGGAGGAGAAAACACACTCATCTCATTGGGATATATAAAACCTTAAAAGAAGAGAGATATGGGGTATGATGGAGGGGCTCTGCATTCCTGTGGAATGAGGAAATTTGTGGGCTAATATTAAGTGTATGGGTCTAGAGAATTTCCATAGGAACCACAGCCCTTCTTCCTCCTTGCATTGCCCAGCTGCTGACAGATATAAAGCACATGTGTGTGTTTTGGGTGGAGAAGTGGATAGAGGAAAAAAAAAATTCTTCCACCTTGTTACACTGAACTATCCACATTTAAAGCCTAATCTAATGAATTCCTGTTCATTGCAATGTTGTTTTGATATAATCCTACTGCTACTAAAACATAATCATGATAGTCCTGGGGCACAATGGCAGACTAATAGGGACAAGTGGATCTTTCCTCCTATCCCATAAAATTCCTAGGCATACCCAACCTGATATAAAGCATATATCATTCCAGTAAGATACAATAAAATGTGCTGTTGTCAAAAAAATCAATAATGCCAGGAATTATTTAGGTCCACTGATGCAGAAACAAAGGACACAAAATGAATTGCTTAGCACAAATGGTTGTATCTCTCTTCACACTTTTATGTCTACTTTCTCCATGGTCTCAATTCCAAGGTTTTTAAATTTTTTTTTAAATTTTTTTTTAATGTTTTTTATTTATCTTTGAGAGAGAGAGACAGACAGAGCATGAGCAGGGAAGGGCCACAGATAGAGAGGGAGACAACAGAATCTGAAACAGGCTCCAGGCTCTGAGCTGTCAGCACAGAGCCTGACGCGGGGCTTGAACTCGGGAACGGTGAGATCATGACCTGAGCCGAAGTCGGACGCTCAACCGACTGAGCCACCCAGGCGCCCCCCAAGGTTTTTGACTACACAGTATCCATTCCTGAAAAGACAATACAAGGGGCCATCTGAACCTTGGGAATCCTGGATTTAGTCACTTTAGCTGTTAATTGGCAGAGACTGAGACAAAGCTCTCACCTGCAGTATTTGGTTACACATTCCAAGTGCGGGTAATCCCAACAGGTTTGCCATGTAGGATTCTCTAACATGAAGTCATCCTCATCACCTGGAGATGACTGGCAGACCCATGTAATCTAATGAATTTGCAACAGCCTCACTGACAGCTTCAAAAACAGCAGTATCTTCAGTTGGGTAGGTCAGGGTCTAAAAAAAAGGGAAAAAAGAAATTAGAGTCAATCTAATGCTCATTTTCCATCTCACTTACCCACCCCAGTCCTTAGCACTATAAAGTTCTATCAGACTTACCAGCTGAGGTGCCAGCAGCAGTAGCATCAGCAAAACATGGCATGATTCCAGTAAGGCACAATATTTAGGTAGTGCCAGAAAAGAATCCTGGCAGATACTAGCTGAACTGTTATTTTGGTAAACAGTAGTTCAAGTAATAATCTTCCTTATACTCTGTAGCCCATCCGTCGCACCCATTCTTGAGATTATGCCTTCTAAGAGACATTATTTAAGAATTTGATACATTTATGGTGTGTAGGAATCTATTTGCATCTTTGTCTCTCACCCAAGCCCCCTCCCACCTTGCTTTCTCTGATATTTTTTCTGTCACACTCCCAGGGTGAGATAAAAGCACTAGGTTCGAGGTCAGTTTTCTGCTTGCTGAACATAAAAGCACTCAAATCCACAAAGATGAGAAAGTGATAAAAAGCGTTTAATTAGGCAACAACTTATTGTGTAGGGACGCCATATTTTTCCTCCACATTAACCCTAGTTGCAAAAAACTACTTGCAAATGAAATTGCATATGTAATGGATGGATAGATTGAGAGGTATATGCATTGAGGGAGGAGTGTATGTGTATGTATGCAGATATATATAGAAGTATATAAACATTATGGTTTCTAAGTGGTTTAAAACTTTATAGGTTGATGAGAAATAATCTATTCTCTGTGGAACTCCATTTATATCTGTTGAACAAATGAGTGAACAGAGAAGACATGGAGATATGGATCTCTGGGGCAAGTCAAAGTAAAATGGGGCTAACAGAGGAACACTTCAGGAATGCTGGAGCAAGGACCTCCAAAAATCAACTCCTCAATAAAATCAGTGAGTATGGTGGCAATATATATATATATATATATATACATATATAATAATTCATATATATATATATGAACTTTTTCAGAACTCTGGAATTAACCAGAAGTTTTCACCAATCCAAGGAGGATTTATTCAAGAAAAATGGCTGAACACCTATGAGAACAGTGAGCTCTAGGGCATTTTAAATTGTCCTATTCCAATCCCCCTTCTCCTCAGATATACAGTAGCCATGAAAAATAACAGCCTCACAACTCTAGTAGTTTTGCAAATTGTTAGTCTACTAGCCCCTGGAGGGAGGTGGGCTGAATTTGAAGTTCCCAAAAAGCTCCATTCCTAGAGAATTGTCACAATTTGACCTGTCTGGCAGTTCTTGGAAACACCCAGGCACGTGACTTTATTTAACCTGCCTCAGAGCTCACCCCATGCAAAAAGTCCTTTTTGTTTTGACAGACCTTACTTTTAAGAGAAGCTTTGGGTTTAGAGAAAAACTGGAGTTAAGTACAGAGAGTTACCATATGCTGCCATTCTTTCCTCTCCCCACTCCACAGTTTTACTCTATTAGTAACATCTTGTATTAGTGTGGTGCCCATCTTACAATTGAGAAACAATATTGATACGTCATTATTAACTAAAGTCCATAGTTTACATAAGGGTTCATTCTTTCAGTTGAACATTCTATAGGTTTTGAAAAATAAGGGGCACCTGAGCAGTTCAGTCAGTTAAGCGTCGGACTCTTGATTTCAGCTCAGGTCATGCTCTCATGGTTCATGGGATTGAGCCCCACATTGGGCTTTGTGCTGGAGCCTGTTTGGGATTCTCTCTCTTCCTCCCTCTCTGCCCCTCCCTTGCTCATACTCTCTCTCTCTCTCTCTCTCTCAAAATAAAATAAACATTACAAAAAATACATAATGTCATGTATCTACCACTGCAGTATCATACAGAAGAATTTCACTGTTCTAAAAGTCTCTTGTGCTTGGGGCGCCTGGGTGGCTCAGTCAGTTAAGCATCTGACTTTGGCTCAGGTCATAATCTCACAGTTTGTGGGTTCGAGCCACACATCAAATTGTGTGCTGACAGCTCGGAGCCTGCTTCAGATTCTGTGTCTCCTTCTATCTCTGCCCCTTCCCTGCTCTCATTCTGTCTTTCTCTCTCTCTCTCTCAAAAAAAAATTAAAACTCCCTTGTGCTTGATGTATTCATCTCCCTTTCATTTCTTCTGAACTGATGGCAATCGTTACTCTTTTTACTGTCTTTGCAGTTTTGCCTTTTCCTGAATGTCATATGAATGGAATTCTACAGTATGTAGCCTTTCAGATTAGCTTCTTCCACTTAGCATTTAAGTTTCCTCCATGTCTTTTCATGACTTGATATCTCATTTCTTTTTATCGCTGAATAATATTCCATTGTATACATGTAGCAGAGTTATCCATTTACCTATTAAAGGATTTCCTGGTTGCTTTCAAGTTTGGGTAATTATGAATAAAGTTGCTATAAACATTAACGTGCAGGGTTTTGTGTGGATATAACTTTTCAACTCACTTAAATAAATAACAAAGAGTGTGATTGCTGAATTGTATGGTAAGACTATATTTAGCTTTGTAAGAAACTTAGACTTTAGGTTAAGTGAAAAAAAAGATATATGAACAGGCACTTCACCAAAGAAGGCATATACATATACATAAGCATTGAAAAGATATTCTTCATCATATGTCATTAAAATAATGAGATACCACTGCACATCTATTGGCTATAGTAATGTCCCAAGCATGGTCACATCAGTATCAATGTCGGGGCATGCTCAGATTTCTGTCTTAGTGCTACTTTTCCCACCGCTCTCTGCCCCAGGAGAGTATTCCAGGAGAGTTCCACAGCCAGTGGGTAACACTCCACTCCCCACACCCACCAAACCCTGGTAAGCCTGGAGTGCCTGTTTACAGCTCTTCCTTCCTGGCCTTCTTCTTCTGGAAGGCAATCAAGATGTATAAGCTCTTTTGGACCTCTTTCTTCTTCCTCTTCCCATCACTCATCTTGTTCTTCTCAATCATCTTGGTGATCTGGGTCATTTCTCTGTTGGAAAGTCCTGACCTTGGTCTAAGGCCTTCCCTCATGATCTTCAGGTATTGCTCGGCCCACTTCTCAATCTCCTTCACACTTGCAAGTTTGTCCTGCCCCTGCTTAAAGAGGGCTGGGGGGGCCTCCATGCCTGAGGCCCTGATGAACTTCCCAGCAAGGGTGCCATATGCAGGTAGGCAACGAGGCATACATAGGCAGACTCCTTACCCCTTTAGCCAGCACTAGATGGTTCCAACCTTAACTGCCCCACCATACAGGACTGGGTTCTCGAAGTCCCCATCCTGGAAGAGGTAGAAGATTGGATAGTTCTCTTTGTCCAGTTTGTATTACTCACTAAGCTCCATATTCAGTTTATCACCACAATCTGAGATCCCTACCTCTGCCATCAAGATATCATCACTGGAGGCTGAGTTTTCAGCCAAATTCTTTTTTTTTAAATTTTTTTAACGTTTATTTATTTTTGAGAGACAGAGAGACAGGGCATGAGCAGGGGAAGGGCAGAGAGAGAGGCAGACACAGAATCCGAAGCAGGCTCCAGGCTCTGAGCCATCAGCACAGAGCCCAACGTGGGGCTCGAACTCACAGACCGCGAGATCATGACCTGAGCTGAAGTCGGCCACCCAACCGACTGAGCCACCGAGGCGCCCCCAGCCAAATTCTTGAACTTATCCTGCTACTCACCATCGGGGTACTGGGTGTTCACTAAGATGAACTTACTTTTGGGAATGACCTTGTAGAAAGTGACTGTATCCAGGGGAAGGGCATCTTTGGTGTTGTCTCCATGCAGAGTGGAGAGGAGCAGGAGAGACAGGATAAGGGGAAACAGTGGGGAAGAGAGAAAAGCAGGGCAGAGCTGGGGAGTGGGAAGGGGGCATGCTGACAGCCATAAAGTGGGATTGTGGCAGTAGGAGCCAGGAGGAGGAAGGCTGTAGTGGGAATAACTCAGAGTTGGGGGTCACATGACTACCAGGGCCAGCTCAGATGTGAACATGTGTACCTCTGTTCATGTATTTTGCCCATTTTTAAATTGTTTTTTGTTGCTGTATCTTAATTGCTCTTTGTGTGCTTTGGATAGAAGTCCTTTATCTAATATGTATTTTGCAAATATTTCCTTCCAGTCTGTAGCTTGTCTTTACACTCTTGTAACAGTATCTTTTGCAGAGCAGAAGTTTTCATTTTAATGAAGTCCAACCTAGCAATTTTTTCTTTCTTAGAGCATGCTTTGGTGTTATAGTTAAGAAGTCATCACCAGGGCATAAGACAGATTTGGGTTAGGATCTGACTACCCACTTATTTGTGACCTCAGGTAAGTCCAGAAACCTTTGTTCCCACAAATGTAAAATAAAATACTTGTTCAATCTAAAATGAAATAATGCATGGAAATCTCTAAAATTAAAACAAAATATATAGGGGAAGTCATCACCAAAGCAAAGTTTGCCTAAATTTTCTATATTATCATCTAGAAATTTTATAATTTGTGTTTGACTTTTATGTCTCTAATCCATTTTCAATTATTTATTTTTACAGGAATAAGGTCTTTGTCTAGATTCATTTATTTGCATGTGGTTGTCCAGTTATTCCAGCATCATTTGTTGGAAAGATTATCCTTTATCCATTTAATTGCATTTGCATCTTAGTCAAAGACCAGTTGACTATATTTGTGTGGGTTTATTTTGGGATTCTCTATTGTATTCCATTGATCTGTTTGTTTATTCTTTTACCAATACCGCATTGTGTTGATTATTGTAGCTTTAAAGCAAACACTGAAATCGGGCATCTATAAAAATTTCACAGCTACCATCAAACTTATTGCTGAAAGACTGAATGCTTTTCTTCTAAAATTAGGAACAGGAATGTCTGCTATCACTACTTCTATTAATATTGTATTGGAGGTTCTAGCAAAGGTAAACACAAGAAAAAAAGAAGGCATCCTGACTGAAAGAAAGAAGTAAACTATCTGTATCCAATAGATGACATGAACTTATATATAGAAAATCCTAACAAATCCACACTATTGAAGCTAATAAAGGAGTTTAGCAAGGTTGCCAGGTAAAATTTTGATGTACAAAAATCTATTGCATTTTTGAGGGATTGGTTGTAATCACTCCCTTTTCATTCGTGATTTTATTGACTTTCTCTTTTCTTTTTGAGAAGCCTGGCTAGAGGTTTGTCTATTTTGTTTATTTTTTCAAAGAACCAGCTCTTGGTTTCATTGATCTGTTCCACTACTTTTTCTGTTTCCATATGATTAATTTCTGCCCTGATCTTTGTTATTTCTCTCTTTCTGCTGGGTTTGGGTTGTCTGAGCTGTTCTGCTTCTAGTTCCTTTAGGCGTGCTGTTAAAATTTGTGTTAGTGATTTTTCTTATTTCTGGAAATAAGCCTGGATTGCAATATATTTACCTCTCAGGACTGCCTTTGCCACATCGCAAAGCGTTTGGATTGTTGTATTTTCATTTTCATTTGTTTCCATGTATTTTTTAATTTCTTCTCTGATTGCTTGGTTGGCCCATTCATCTTTTAGTAGGTTATTCTTTAGCCCCCAAGTTTTTGGGGGACTTTTCAGACTTTTCCCTGTGGTTGATTTCAAGTTTCAAAGCATTGTGGTCTGAAGGTATGCATGGTATGATCTCAATTCTTCTATACTTATTCAGAGCTTCCCTGTGCCCCAGAATGTGGTCTATCTTGGAAAATGTACCATGTGCATTTGAGAAGAATGTAAATTCCTTTGCTTCTTGATTTGACCTAAGCCGCACCAATTTCTTACTCGACACATCTCCAAAGGCAAGGGAATTAAAAGCAAAGATGAAGTACTGGGACCTCATCAAGATAAAAAACTTCTGCACGGCAAAGGAAACAACCAACAAAACTAATAGGCAACCCAAGGAATGGGAAAAGATAATTGCAAATGACATTTCGGATAAAGGACTAATATCTAAAATATATGAAGGGGCGCCTGGGTGGCTCAGTTGGTTAAGTGGCCGACTCCAGCTCAGGTCATGATCTCACCGTCTGTGAGTTCGAGCCCCACATCGGGCTCTGTGCTGACAGCTCAGAGCCTGGAGCCTGCTTCAGATTCTGTATCTCCCTCTCTCTCTGCCCTTCCCTTGCTCACACTCTGTCTCTCTCTGTCTCTCAAAAATAAATAAATGTTCTAAGAAAATTAAAAAAAAATATATGAAGAACTTACCAAACTCCAAACCCGAAAAATGAATAATCCAGTGAAGAAATGGACGGAAGATATGAATAGACACTTCTCCAAAGAAGACATCCAAATGGCTAACAGACACATGAAATGATACTCAATGTCACTCATCATCAGGGAAATACAAACCAAAACCACACTGAGATACCAACTCACACCAGTCAGAGTGGCTAAAAGGAACAAATCAGGAAAGTATAGATGCTGGAAAGGATGTGGAGAATCAGGTACCCTCTTGCACTGTTGGTAGAAATGTAAACTGGTGCAGCCGCTCTGAAGAACTGTGTGGAAGTTCATCGAAAAACATGAAAATAGAACTACTCTATGACCCAACAATAGCACTGTTAGGAATCTACCCAAGAGACACAGGAGTGCTGATGCATAGGGGCATGTGTTCCCTGATGTTTATAGCAGCACTTTCAACAATAGCCAAATCATGGAAAGAGACTAAGTGTCCATCAACTGTTGAATGGATAAAGAATAAGTGGTATATATATACAATGGAATACTATGCAGCAATGAGAAAGAATGAAATCTGGCCGTGTGTGGCAATATGGATGGAACTGGAGGGTATTATGTTGAGTGAAATAAGTCAGGCAGAGAAAGACAGATACCATATGTTTCCATGCATAGTGAACTTTGCGAGACTTAACAGAAAACTAGGGGGGAGGGGAAGAGGGGGAGGAAAAAAGCCACAGAGAGGCAAGGAGACAAAACATAAGAGACTCTTGAATACTAAGATCAACTGATGGATGGGGTGGGTATGGGAGGGGGGAGAGTGGGTGATGGGCACTGAGCAGGGCATGGGTTGGGATGATCACTGGGTATTCTTGTATGGAAACCAATCTGACAAAAAAAATTATTTAAAAAATCTATTGTAATTCTATATACTAACAATTGTCTGATAATAAAATTTAGAAAAAATCCTTTTATAATAGCATAAAAATAAAAACTTAGGAATTAATTTAAAGTGTAACACATATACTGAATGACAAAACATTGTTGAAAAAATTAAAGAAGTCCTAATAAGTGGAAAGACATCCATGTTTATAGATCAGAAGACTTAATAATGGTAGATGGCAATACCACCCAGACTTATCTACAGATTCAATGCAGTCCTTATTAAAAAAAAAAAACAAAAAAAAAACCAGCGGTATTTTTTCCAAAATTGAAAGGCTGAGCCTAAAATTCACATGCAAAAATGAATGACCCAGAAGAGCCAATACAATCTTGGTGAAGAAGAAAACATCTGGAGGAATTACATTTCCTAATTTCAAAACTTACACAAAGCTACAGTTATCAAGACAGTGTTATCCTGTTGTAAGAATATGGATCAGTGAAACAAAATTGAGAGTCTAGAAATAAACCCTTATATTTATGGTCCATTTTCAACAAGGGTGCCAAGACAATTCATTGGGGGAAGGATTAGTCTTTTCAGCAAATGGTGCTGTGGCAACTGGATATCAACATGCAAAGGATGAAGTTAGATTTCTATCTTACACTATATGCATAATTAACTCAAATGGATTAAATGCTACAGCTAAAATTATCACACACTTAGAAAGACATAGGTGTTAATCTTTATGACTTTGGATTATTCAATATTTTTAGATGACACCAAAAGCATATTCAACAAAAGATGAAAATAGATTAAGTTGATTTTTTTCCAAATTAAAAACTTCTGTGTTTCAAAGGACACCATCCAGAAAGTTAAAAGAAAACCCACAGAATTAGAGAAAATATTTGCAAATCACGTATCTGACAAGGGACTAACATGTGGAAAATTAAAAAAAAAAACACAAAAAATACCTTTTAAAACTCAATAATAAGAGACAACTCAATTAAAAACTGGGCCAATGACTTAAATGGGCATTTTTCTAAAGAAGAAATGCAAGTTCCAATAAGCATATGAAAAGATGCTCAACAGTGTAGGGTGCCTACTTCTCCCTCGCCAGCATCTATAGTATGACCCAGCAATAGCACTGCTAGGAATCTACCCAAGAAACACAGGAATGCTGATGCATAGGAGCATGTGTACCCCAATGTTCATAGCAGCACTTTCAACAATAGCCAAATCATGGAAAGAGACCAAGTGCCCATCAACTGACGAGTGGATAAAGAAGATGTGGTACATATATACAATGGACTACTACGTGGCAATGAGAAAAAATGAAATCTGGCCATGTGTAGCAACATGGATGGAACTGGAGGGTATTATGTTAAGTGAAATAAGTCAGTCAGAAAAAGACAGATACCATGTTTCCACGCATAGGTGGACTTTGTGAGACTAAGCAAAAACCAGGGGGAGGGGAAGAGGGGAAAGAAAAAAAAGACACAGAGAGGGAGGGAGATAAAACATAAGAGACTCTCAAAGACTAAGAACAAACTGAGGGTGAAGGGGATGAGGAAGGGGGGAGAGGGGGTGATGGGCATTAAAAAGGGCACATGTTGGGATGAACACTGGGTGTTATATGTAAACCAATTTGAAAATAAACTATTATAAAATTAAAAAAAAAAAAAGAAAAGATGCTCAACATCATTAGTCATTAGGGAAATTCAATCAGTCAAAACCACAATGAAATACCACTTCATCCCCACTAGCAGGGCTAAAATGAAAAAGACAATAAGAAGTATTGGTGAAGATGTAGAGAAATTGAAACCTTCATATATTGTTGTAGTGTAAGATGGTACAGACAATTTGGAAAACAGTTTAGCAGCTACTCAAAATGTTAAACAGAGTTAACAATTGATTCAGCATTACTACTCCTTGAGGATTGAAAATATAGGTCCACACAAAAATTTGCATATGAACATTCATGGCAGATTTTTTTGTTTTTCTTCCAAGTTTTTATTTAAATTCCAGTTAGTTAACATACAGTGTAATATTAGTTTCAGGTGTAGGATTTAGCGATTCAATACTTACGACACCTAGTGCTCAATTGCAACAAGATGGTAGCATTATTCATAATAGCCACAAAGTAGAAACAACTCAAATACCTAACAAATGATGAATGGATAAACAAGATATGATATATTTTACAATGGAGTTTTACTCAGCAATTAAAAGGAATGAACAATACAAATGAACGTTGAAAGCATTATGTGAAGTTGAAGAAGACAGTCACAAAAAGCCAAATATATGATTTGACTTAAAAAAAAACATCTAGGGGCGCCTGGGTGGCTCAGTCGGTTGAGCAGCCAACCTCAGCTCAGGTCATGATCTCACGGTCTGTGAGTTCAAGTCCCACGTCGGGCTCCACGCTGATGGCTAGGAGCCTGGAGCCTGCTTCAGATTCTGCGTCTGCCTCTCTCTCTCTTTGCCCTTCCCCTGCTCATGCTCTGTCTCTCAAAAGTAAATAAACGTTAAAAAAAATAAAAAAAAAACATCTAGAATCCATACAAAAAGAAAGTGGATTAGCGGTCACCAGAGGCTAGAGTTGGGGTACAGGGATAGAGATTAGTGGCTATTGGATAAGGGTTTCTTTTTGTGGTAAAATTGTAGTGAATTTTGCACAACTCTGCAAATACTAAAACCCACTAAACTGAACACCTAAAATGGTGGCTTTTATAGGATGCAAATTATATCCCAATAAAAGTTATTTTTAAGAAATGGAGCTAATGCCTCCTGTTTCATAGTATTGTTGGGAAAACTAACTGAAGACATGAAGCCTTTTTTTTTTTTTTTTTTTTTTTTTTACAAAATTAGGCACCCAGGGGTGCCTGGGTAGCTTAGTCAGTTAAGCACCAATTTCAGCTAAGGTCATGATGGTTCATGGGTTCGAGGCCCGTGCTGGGCTCTGTGCTGACAGCTCAGAGCCTGGAATCTGCTTGGAATTCTGAGTCTCCCTCTCTCTCTGCTCCTCCCCTGCTAGTACTATCTCTTTCTCTCTCAAAAATAAACAAACGTTAAAAAAACTAACATTAATAAAATTAGTCACCCAAATATTTGGTGGAACTGAAGATAAATTTCACCTGCTTTCCAGCTTGGTCCAGAATGGGTATAATATATCCATTATATATTTCAGGCAAATGCAACAGAGCTCCAGGGTCAGAATCAAGCTTAAATGCCTGCTCTTTTTGCACCCATAGATTGAGTGAAGTTCTGGTCTATTCACAGGGAGAACTGGGACAAGGTGGACTTTGCTCCCTGCTTTCCCCTTCTGGACTAAGTAACCATTCCTCCCTACCCAACTGGGCAGACTCCCTCATATCTTCCTCCACTAGCAAGTTGCTGCTTTCCTCCCATGAGAATGTTTGAGGTATATATATCTTACTTCAGACCTGAGAAAAATGCTGAGCTGAAAGCAGTATTTCAAAAGAAAAGAGAATCCATAACATCAGCCACAAATGACCTCATCCAGCCAGTTTTTTCCTTGGGTATTCTAACAACTCAAGGCTTAATGGATAGTGTGGCCAGTTAACCCTGGGCCCTCCATAAAAAAAGATTGTTTCATATCTATTCAGGACTCGCCAGGCTAGGAGATCATGATTTTTGGAAAATTCTGAACACTGAAATGCTGAACTTAGACACTGGTCCTGTGACCAAGGCCTATCTTCAGGCCTGTTACGTATTTGTGACTACCCCAGGCAGGCTGGGGAGATAGCTGGACTGGAAGCCCACATTTATTTTTCTATGTCAACTTGCAGTATATTACAGTGATTCCAAAACTGCCTCATTCAAGAATACAACTGTCACATTCTAATATAACTTGAATCATGATTTTGAAATAATGAGGCACAAAAATGTTAGTTTCTATACAAGTTATATCATGTATTGCATTTATTCCAATAGGAAATTAATGAAATGTGAGCACTAGAATATTCCATGCTAGGAAGAATGCATTCCCCCCTACACACACAGTATCACTGTCTTATGTTTGTATCCATGGAGGACCTACTACATGCCAGGTGCCAGTAATATGCAAATGGATAAAACATAGTTGAAAATCCCAAAAGGAGCTCTGCCTTTTGGCAACAAATACAACTGTATTTGTACACTAGAATGTGTTAAAGGAAAACAAATAGTGCTAAGTGAGCACAGAGGCAGGGCACCTACTTGAGTTTGGGATGTCATGGGGACATTGAAGAGAAAAGAATATCTGAGCTGATTCCTAAAGATATAATAAAAAAAGATAGATCAAAGGATGTTAAGGAACAGCTCAAGGAAAAATAAAATTTGTGCATTTGTAAATGTGTAAGATATTTGGTCTAGCTGGAATCAATTATTGAGAAGAGAGTGGTAAGGGGAGTATTTTGATGGATAGGGAAGAAAAATGAAGGGGTTACATTTGGCAAATATGTGCACCCACCCTAAATCAGTCCCATCCCACTGCAAATGGCCATAAGACTAGTCAAGGAAAAGTTAGGCAGGGGAAATGCCTTACTGGGCTTCCTCAAACGGGCCCCTTGGGGAAGGTTGATCACTAGCAGTGTTGTCTTAAAAGAGAACTTCATAGCAGCCTGCAGCTCTGCCCTTGGAAATTAGGGTTGAGCTCCTGGCCATAGCTAAAGGGAACAAAGGAAATAAATTCCTTCCACTCACTCTCCCAATCCCCCAAACATTCAAGATTCTCTTTAACAACAACAACAACAACAAAAATGATTTATTTGTAACACAGCCCAGTCTCCCTTATTTCAGCACAACATAGGAGTAGAAAAGAGTCACACTGCATCATTTAGTGTAAGGCAGAACTTCATGCTTCCCCAAACAGCAAGCCTGTCTCCCCCCAGAGATCCAGCCCAGAGCCAAACTGAACACACAAACAGGCAAGCCCAGAATGAAGCTGGCCCCAGGCCTCAGCACATCTCACCCTTCCCCCACAGCCCTTCAAGCTTCCTGGCGGCAGCCTTCTACCCCTCCACCCCCAACCAGGCCAAGGCATAGTCTCAGAGCCCCTAGGGAGCTTTCTTTGTGGGATAATTAACAAGGATTTAAGTGTTGTATAAAATAACATCCTGTGAAATTCATTGTTCCCTAGAAAGTTTAAAAGGACTCTCCCATATATAATCCCATACATAAGCCTAATCAGCAATGACAGCTCTTCCTCTCTTCACCATAGCTACAGATGGTTTTGAAAGGATTATCCTCTCAACTCCATACTCAAGTTTTCCTATTGGGCTTATTAAGGGCTGTTCTCCTTGCCTGAGGGTAGGAAGGATCTCAGGTACTTTCCCCAGGTTCAGAAGCTGAGAGAAAAGCCCTGATATCTTAGAAAAAAATATTCCTTCTGCTTCTCTCCAATGATTTTAATGGAGATTATTGACTAAACAGTTTTTAATCCATCTGAGGAAAGTTAGTTTTAGATTCTGAAGGCAATGCAAACAGAAGCAGGCAGTCTTTCTGATTAGGTACTAGTTTTGAGGATACAGGAGGCAAGATAGAGGAGTATAAAATCTTAAGTGGCTTTCTTAGCCCAAAATCTTCTAGAAAGCCTCAAAAGATGGATACTAGGAAGATTTCACCTTTGCAGGACTTGGTAAGACAATACTGAAAATTCTACCATCATGGACTGGTGACTTTTGACAAGGTCACAATAAAAAAAGACAAGTTGGGCATCTCCAAACGAACATCTTTAAGGGCTCTGACTAAATGTACAAAATGTACAAATGTTTGGGCTCAGAACTGTTTGTATAAAATGAGGATCTCATACATGGGGGAAGAGACTTAATTAACACTTTAAGGCAAAGAATGAAACCGACATAATGGGTAGAAGATCACAAATAGAACACCACTTACAGTCTTAACATTGATTTTTGTGTTAAACTCTTTTCCAATTTCTTGGGAAAACTGAGCTAGCCTTACCCTTTGCTGTCACCTGCATGTGCAGGACTGGGCAATCATATCCTCATACTCCTTATACAAGATACTCCCATTTGCCTCAATCAGAAGGATGCTAATGGGAACATACTTATATGGAACACAGGAGGGCTGAGGGACACTATGGTCCACCAGCTCATTGACAAGGTTCTGGATGATGGCATGATTGGGGGAATTGAGACCATAGTGTAGTACCCGAGGACAGACTCCCTTACAGTAGTTTGGAGTATATAGATGGGGAGCAATAATCCAGTGATCCCAGCCCAGCTGATGGAAGCTAACTTGGAAAGGGTGGAGGGAACACTGGTTACTTTTAGGCCCATCATGTTCCCTGAAGGTGCCAGGAACCCCAGATGTGATACTGCCTGCTTGCCGGGCTCTCCGCAAGAGGAAAGAGTCTCCTTTCATGAACTCCTCCAGGCCTCTGGGGAGAGGTTTGGCCTTGTGAACACTTTTATGAGTATCATTGAAGTAGAGTAACAAAAATGCAGTGTCCAAGGATGAAGTGCCATGCCACTGAAGCTCAAGAATCTCACTACCTTTTTGCTGCTGGCACATGAAGTGGAGTCGTAGAACCCTGCGCCCCTTCTGATTCCAGAGCCTTTGAACATGTTGTGTGATATCCATCTCTGTCCAAGCTTTGGACAGCAAGGAAGGCTTTGAGGAACCTCTTTCTGAAGAAGGAAAGTGGTTGGTTAGGCCTTTCTGGACCCAGGGCTCCACGTGGCAGGAGAGACAGAAACGAGCTAGGTGGAGCTGATGGCGGTAAACCACAGTGGCTCGGACCAATTGGTATGCTACCCGGTTTGGTCTCAGAGGAAAGTCCAGGGTCTGTATATGCCAGGTGCCTGGATCAGAAAGAAAGAACAAGAGCAGAAGGTTACCTTCTTATCTCCTAGCCTGAATCTCCCTCACAAACCTGGTCATTACAAACTGACAGCTGCAAGCAGCCCTAAAAAAGATCATGATAATCACCATCATTTATCAAGCATTTACTATTAGATGTTTTAAAACATTACCTCTTTAATCTGCAATAGCCTTATAAGATGGTAATTATTCCCATATTGTTGAGACATGCATTAAGAATTAGTCCTCCTGTCATACAGATGCAACTTTGAGGTTAACAATCCAATATTGGGGCTATCTATGGCCTGCCATCACTTCAAACATAGGGCCGAGATGCCACAAAGTAATTTTGTCTACTCACCCTTAGTGGGGGCAGCTGTTTTGCCATTTCTACTGTCTATGTTAAGAATTGCTTCTTAAGCAGCTGTTCCTTCTTAAGCCATTTCCCCCTTAACCCTCAGTCTCTTCCTTGTTCCTTCCTTACTGGAAATGATTATTCATGTACCACATTAATTGTACCACCGTTCCCCAAATATCATTTTCAACAAGACCTCAGTCCTATAAATGTTTTGTTTGCTAAGAATTCTACTAGAAGCTGAAAGCCTTTTGGTGATTAAGAGTTTTAATCTGAACTGTAATGCTGACACCTGGTGGCCAAAGGGTTTGGATGGGCCTTTCCTGGTCTGAATTTCTGCCCCTTCTGGAAAAGGTCAAGAGCAAAGATTACAAAAACCAGGCATTGCAGGAAAAAGCCTCCTTTTATCTTCAAATACTTTATCACTAAAAATTTGCATTTTCATATTATTTATGTAACCTTCCATCTTCACGAATCCACAAGCTTGGACTCTTCAGTAGGCCTGGAATGGTCAAGGTAGAAGTGTTTTCATGTCTTGAAACATCAGGATATTTTTTCAAAATTCAGATTCAACTCATACTTAAAACACTCTTAAGTTTGGAGCACTGGGCATCATTCACACAAGGCCCAAACCAGGCTTATATTTGCTTTCTCAAGTTATTCTACACTCCCATCCTACAATCATCTTTCCAAGAGGCCCACCCATACACCTGCCCCACCCTGCCTAAAATGGAGCCCAACCCAAACTCTGGTGAGGAAATGCCCTTTACTTTCAGACCTGGACACCACATATTTCCTGAAGCAGGGTGGAGTGGTTAAGAAATCAGAGCCAGGAAGGGTCTGCTCAGACTTTTTCAGGGAAATGACTGACTCACACATCCTGTGTGATTGAACCTGGCGTATTTCTCCAGACAAGCTCAATTCAGCTGGGTCATCTCTTAATGGAGAGATGTGGCCGGATGCTCTTGTCATCCATTTCTGGATCCTTTCCAGACTCCCTAAATGCCAGTATGTCCCACAGTCAGACCAGGATAGTAGCCTAATTCTAGGCATCCTCATCTAGCCCCATATAATCTGTACAAATTTGATTTATGCAGATTTCTACTGCACTCAGAATGAATTCCAGTTTCCTTATAATGGCCTACAAGTCCCTTCCTCTCATCATCCTCCTTTTCCTGCCTCTCCACAATACTCACTAAGTTCCAGTCATACTGATCTTCCTTCTGATCTTCAAGTCAGGAAAGCTTGTTTCCACCCTCTAGGACTTTGCACACATGGTTTCCTCTGCCTAAATCTCTCTACTCTTCTCATGCCTAGCTTATCTTACAGACCTCAGCTCAAATATCACCTCTTCAAAGATGCACTCCCTGACAATCCCATGTAAAGGGAGGATGTTATTTTCTATCAAAACAACTTCTTTCATTCTTTGAAAATACTTAACCACAATTTGCAATTATCAGTGTTTACTAATCCGTCTCACCCATGAAAACCATGCCTGTCTTGATCATATCTGTATGTCAGCACGTAGAACTGTGCCTAGCCCTCCGTAGGTGTTATATATTTGTTGAGTGAATCTCCACCCATACCAATGTATTTTCTCTTTCCTTAATCAGAATGCATAGTCTCCTTACTCATTCCTCAAGGTCCATCTCAAATATTAGCTCTTCGATGAAGTCTTTCAGGGTCTTGCTGCTTCCCCTTCTTGGCTTTAAGCAGTGACCTATTTCTTCTTTCTTGTCCTGGGAACCCTACTGCTTATCCTTGTTAAAGCATTTGTCATGCTGTAACACCATGATGTGATTACTTATCTATCTATTCTTACTTGATGGGAGCTCCCAGAAATCAGGGAAACAGTTATTTGCCTCTTTAGACTCAACCAGAACACAGTGCCTGGTACTCATTTAAAATCTGTTCAGTCAGCACAGCAGGATGATTAAAAGCACAAACTCTAGAGCCCAAAAGCCTGGGTTTGACACCCAGCTCTACCCAATTACTAGCTGTGTTACATTGAGTAAGTTACTCTGAACCTCAGTTTCTTTACCTGTAAAATGATTATGTTAATAATACCTACCTCATATGATAGTGCAGAGGATTAAGGAAAATAATGCTTGTAAAATACTTTGTTCAATGCCTGGAACATAGCAAGCTCACAGTAAAGATTAGCTTTGGTTGTTTCACTTAAAGGAGGGAATGTAAACTACCAAAGGCTCCAAACTGATCTCACCAGGTTCCAAAGATTTCCTTGAAGTCAATGCTTTCTGCATTCCCTAAAGAACCCTGTACTTCAGAAGCTCACTGGTTTCCTGGAACAGTATCTAGCAAAGATATATTTTTTTTAAATCAAACAGGATGGGAACAAAGAAAATTCCATAATACCTTTGGTACTGAAAACCCAAAGTAGCAACATGGCCTTAATAGAAAAACTGCTTGGTATTCAAGGATATCTAAACCCTTGAGAAGTTATGAATAGACTTTAGATTCAGGCAGACTTGACCTCAAATCCTATCTCTGTCACCCACTGTCCATGTGAACTTTGCAAGTTATTTGACCACTCTATGCTTTAGTTTTTTTATCTTTAAAAATTAGGCTAATTTCTCCATGACAGCTAATGGTAATAGTGGTCCTTAAAGATTATATACAATAGTAGATATTCATCTTACCAGGTATACAGACCTTTGGATGTTAATTTGTTTCTGTCCACTCTTACATATTTCCCCAACTTGGCATCCTGTTCTCTTTGCCTTGTAAGAATAAAACCACACATAAACAGCCCTCTACAAGAATGCATAGGAGTATTTCTCAATTACAGTTTTCAGTGACATAAACAATAAGACTTTCTTTGAAACATAGGAGCTGACACATCATTCAGTTGTCCTGGGGTCTGACAGAGATTCCTCAGGTAGGGGCCAAGGCAATCTGTTCTTAACTTGGGGCTCTAAAGGGAAGCAGGCTTGGAGCCAACTTCTCCCATTTTTTCCATCCTTTGAAATCCAAGCCTGAGAAAACAAGTCACCCACCAGTCAATGAAGCCTGATTGTAAACTTACAGATCCCCTTTCTCTTCACTCTTTCCCCTGCATTACTCTTCCCTCCAGTACAGTATGGTGTAATAACTCACCTCTGAGAGGCCTTGCTACATTGGCCAAGGGTCTCACTAGCCTCACCATCGTGGCCCCAATGGTGCGGTTCTCTCTAGGGTGCCCACGTGCATCAGCTGAACGCTGGTACAACTCCAGCATGTACCGCAAAGGATGCCCTAGGACAGGTGGCTTCCTCTGCTGCTTGTCAGGAGCTTCTTCTCGCAGCTCCCGAATGAGGGGCAAGGAAGAGGCATCAGCCATGAGGGCATTAGAGGGCTGCCCTACTTTTGCCATTTGGACCCCATGTTCCATAAAAAGCACCAGTCCCCAAAGAAGGATTCTAAGGATGCTGAGGAAGACCATCTCAAAAGATGTGGTGTCCAGCAACGTGCTCTATCCCAAGCCCAAAGGATGTCGCTCTGAGTCTTTCCTTTCACATAGGTAACCGCATCTGGCTCCACAACCACAAAAGGTACGGCGAGAAAAAAATGAAAGGCAAGCAGGCAGGCCCTATGTCGATTTCTCTGGGAGGGTTTCTGGACAGAAAGAGGTCTCTTAACTTGGCCTCTTTGCATCAAACCAAACAGAAACAACAGGTAGGACAATGCAGCATATCCCTCCTGCTCTTCAGGGCTGGGAACAAGACAGCACTTACTCGGATGCTGAGGTAAGCTCCTTAAAGGAGAGATCCATTCCAGGACCTGCTCCCTTACCTTATCCACTAGAATAATAATAAAAAAAAGCAGCCCTTGCTTGCTGTGCTCCACAGCTTTAAAGGTAGTCTCTTAATTAGACCTTAAAGGGCCAGAGACCTCTTGCTCCCATCCCACTTTCATGTAGCACCTCCTCTAATGCAGTATTTCCCAAAATGTGGTCTGCTATTGACTTGCAGTGAAACTATCTGGGGTGGTTGTTAAGAATGCCTGGGTTCAGACCAAAACATGGACTCTCTGGAGGTGAGGTCCAAAAATCTGAATCTTAACAAATGCTCCAAGAAGTTTCTATGAACACTAAAATGTGGAAACCACTGTGAGTGTGGCTCCTGGAACTTGAAGAAGATGCCTCAACAGTGGTTCTCAATCTTGTCTATACAATGGGATCATCTGGGGATGAGCTTTAACTATTACAGATGCCTGGGTACCATTTTCAGAGATTCTGATATAGTGGGTCTGGGATGTTATTAGAGCATCAGGACTTTTTTTTAAACTTCTGCAGGTGATTCTAATGTGCAGTCAAGTTTGACAACTCTGATTTTGAATTTCTGGTTTACCATGGAAGGTGTTGAGATCTTAAGTGGGCTTTATCAGAGAAGCCTGGGGGCAGTGGAAGATAAATCTGTGGAAGGTGTTTGGGAGTTCATCTCACTTTACTGGTTAATGGAAGCAGTGGGCTGGACCAGTTAGTTAAGAGTACCCCAGACTAGGATTCTAAAAAAAATGGTAAGTGTAGTCCTGGCCATCTCCACGTAGAAGCAGTTTGTTGGGGACTCTAAGAATGTGGGTCAGGAGGTCAAACATGGTTCTAGAAGATGATGAGGTTGACCTGGTTTATGGGAGGCCTTTACCTCATACCAAGAATATGTATGGGAAGGTAGCACTATTGTGTAACAGGTATCGACTTTGTAATCACATAGACCAGCATTTGAATTGTGATTCTGCCTCTTCTCAGCTGTAATTTAATCTCTCTAAGGCAAATCTTTCATTTCCCTGAGCCTCAGTCTCCTTACTCATAAAATGAGGATAATATGTTTTATCTCACAAGTTGTTGGAGGATACAAGGAAATAATCTATGTTAATTATATCAAACCTAATTAGACACATAATTATATTGTTATGTGCTTGAAATTATTTGTTCCCTTCTTCTGATTTTACTAACATGGCCTTGGTCCCTGGCATGTACTATAAAACAAAAGGCATAGACTAATGGGTCTTCTGGGTCTGGACTCAAATCCTAACTCAATAACTCATTAGCTGAGTGAATTTAAGCAAGGTTTCTCCCAGCCTGAGTTTCTCCATCTGTACTGCTGGCTCCCTCAAAGAGTAGCTGTTGTGTGTTGTGTCGTGTATATTTGTATTGTATGCAATAATATATAAGTAAAAGATATACACAGATGATTCATAGTAGGCAAAATATGAACAGCCAAAATATATGAAAATATGTAATGCAAATCAGAAAAATGAAATTTAAAACCACATAAGATGATTTCACACCCTTTGGATCGGCAGTATATTAAAAGGCTGACTCTATTAAGTTCAGGTGAGGATATAGAACACTGTTAATTCTCTTACTGTTGGTGGGGATGTGACTTAGTACAATCGTTTTAGAGACTAATTTGGCATCAACTCTAGTGAGGTTGAAGATGTATAATTCAGCAATACTATTGCCAGAGCAGCAGCTTTTAGACATTTTTGTCTGTGACTCACAGGAATAAATATGACTTACTTTGCGACTCAATACAAACATAAGCACACACACTCACACGTTCATATATACCTGAAGTAAACATTTCCTGAAACAATACTTATCCTTAAAACATAGTAGGAAGGGTAATATATCATGATGGGTAATAACATGGCTCTGGAGCCAGAATCCTGTTTAAAATCCACCTGCACCACTTACTAGGCTGACCTTGGGCAAGTTACTCAACTCTGTGTCTCAGTTTCCTCATGTATAAATTGGAAACAACAGCCCCTCCATTGTTTCAGTTTTCTAATATATAAAATGGGATTAATCAAAAGACTTGCCTCACAAGATTTTTTTGAGTATTAAATGAGTTAATACATGTAAGGCACTTAAAACAGTGCCTGGCATAAAGTATTAGACACGGATTAATTATTATATTTGATGCAACTTGTGCTCTCCAGAAAGCAAGGCTCACCCTGATGGGCTAGTTCTGGCTTTATGAGCTATGGACAGGTAGTCAAAAAGCCTCCCTGCCCTCCATGTCCACACTACTCTTTCTTTCTCTCTTATGCCCTTCTCTGCCTCCCCAGCATTCTCTTTGGCCCTTGACCTCTGTCTGTTACCACTTTAAACTTCCTATCTTTCTATCTAATATAACTAAATAAAACAAGATGTCAACTAACAAAGGGTCTATCTAAGGGTTTGGGCACAGTTTTCTTTGATGTTTCAATGGTATTGCATTAGGATTACATCTGTTGAGAACATTTTTCTGACATCTCTTAGTGAAATATAAATAAAGGGCCAAAAGAAATAAAAAGAGACAACATTTTACACTGAAAAGAGCATGATTTGGGTTCGAATTTCTGGTTCTGCTATTTTTTGGCTGTTGCTTAACCTCTCTAAATCTCAGCTTTCTTAGCTATAATTTGGAGATATTCTTCAACCTTCTAGGGTTGTGGTGCAATTTAAATGAGACAAAATATTTTAAGTATCTAGCACATAGATAATCCTAACTAAATGGTAAATTTTATCATTAGTAGCCTGTGATTTTGAAGTATATGTAAAGCATACCTGACGAAAGGAAATATTTGCTCAGCATCCTTCTAAAGTTCAACTGAATTTTTATTCCATTCCTCTCTCTACCAGGGCTTCAGGAGACTCGCCTGACTGAATAGATCAGCTTTCCCATTTTCAGAAAAAGATTCATTTTCTTATTTCAGAAAAAGATAAAAAAAATCAACTCCATTCTTATCACCAGAATTGAAAGAAACTGATGTGTTTATTTTATAGAAATACCCCCCTGGTGGGCCCAATGTATGCTACTTCCACAAAACCCCAGAAGTGGACACAAACTGTCTTTCAGCCTTATGATTGGAGGAGTGGAATGGGGTGAGAGGGCAGGTTATAGGTGATTGGAGTAGAATCTTCTAATTTTTTTAACATTTTTATTTTATTTTTGAGAGACATAGAGACAGAGCGTGAGCAGGGGAAGGGCAGAGAGAGAGGGAGAGACAGAATCTGAAGCAGGCTCCAGGCTCTGAGCCATCAGCACAGAGCCCGACGTGAGGCTTGAACTCACAGACCCTGAGATCGTGACCTGAGCTGAAGTCGCCACTTAACCGACTGAGCTACCCAGGCGCCCCTGGAATAGAATCTTCTAAAGGATATTTACCAGCCTTTCCTGTTTTAGCAGGAAGCCAGTATGTGAAAACATATTTTTTTAAATAAATTGGAGAGTTTAGGAAGTGATTATTGACATTACAAAAGACAAAAGAGGTTCCTGACATAACAAAATGGGTCACCACAAGTTGCTTTGAGCAGCAGAAACCCTTCTTAATGCACAGTGAAGGTTAACTTTTCAAACAATAATGTGATGGTGCACTGGTAAAATGCATGAAGTTTTCAAAAGAATAGATTCTTATTCAATTTTGGGGAACATGGCTATTGCATAAAGTACACATGTATAATGCACTCCTTGTTTTACGTGATTATAATTCATATTTTCTTACAATTGTATTCATTTGACTAATATCTAATAGGTATCTTCTATGTGGTTGTGTTAGGTGTTAGGGTGCAGGCCTATAGCCAGACTACCTGAGTTCAAATTCTAGCTCTACCACTTAACTAGCTTGTTAATTTGGGGCAATTGACTTAATCTCTCTGTGCCTCAGTTTTCTCATTTAATAATAAGGATAATAATAGCACTACATTAGAGGAGTGTTGTGAGGATTGACTTAATGCATATAATAAGCATCCTATGTTCTAGACACTATACTAGACCCTGAGAGTACAGAAATTAATAAGACGGATCTTTTATCCTTAGCACTCTCAGACAATTTGATAGGCACTGAGATAGGTTGGGGGATACAAGATAAAACACAGTTTCTATCTGAAGAAGATAATGACCTTGATAGGGACATAAAAGATAGGAAACACTTCCTATAACCATGATAATTCCTCTGATTACCATTGTGAGTCCTTGAAAACTGGACCTTTCCTCTAGATGTGTTTTGTTTAAAAAGATCATTTTCCATGAAACAGGGAATATGATGTATTTTATAGAAATATTTATTAATTTGACACTAGACTATATCCTTTTACATATTATATCTCATTTTAACTTCGTACTAACTCTATGAGTTAAGTATTATTATTCCCATTTACAGGTAAAGAAATTGAAGATCAGAAAAGGAAACTTGTACAAGGTTAAACAGTGCTCAGATGGTGATGGTGAAATCTATTAAGATTTGGATTCAAGTCAGGCTGACCTGAGAGCCCCCCTTTGTATTTTGTAACTTTGTTATATTAGCTGCCAACGAGCATTTAGCCCCTTAAGGAGACTCAGTTCTCCTATAAAGTAATCCTACAGATGTTCTTGAACATGATGCCAAAATATAAGCTCTGCGAAGTCAAGGATCACGCCTTTCTTATTCACTATTATAGGTCCTCAATCAATATTTGTAGAACAAATCATTGTAATAGAAGCCTCATTCTTGCATAAATCTAGGCTGATGGGCATATTCTGACTGGATGTTGTAATGTGTCCTCACAGAAGGCTATCCTGTGTTTTGAGGTAGAACAAAGTCTGAAACAACAACTTTATCCTGTGCTTCTAATTCTTTTCAGAAAAAAAAAATCATTGTTACCTGTGTCAAGAAGTTCTTGTGACTCTCTCCATCCCTAAAGATGCCAGAGGCCCCAGAAAAAGAAAGGATTCCCTTTGCCATGCATGGGTAACAACAGTCAGTGCTCAGAGCACTTGGAAATGGGCATTGCACCACCCTTCCTATCCTGAAGACTAGGGAAATTCTAACTCAATTGCAATTCATTCAGACTCATACTCAAATGTAGCCAACTCGGCTTTGGGTCATGGACCCTGCACTAAAAAATACGTATCAAACCTCAACAGTGTTACCAAGCATTGTTTGGAGGTTATGATAATGGAACCCAGTATAACGAGGAAAACATGTGCCAAGGTCCTGAGGGTGAAAAAGACCTGTATAGCCAGAACACAGACAGAGAATGAGGGAAAAAAATTTCAGGTAAGGATGATATAATGGGTAGGAGCCAGAACATTCATGGCCTTGTAAGGACTGCTGCTAGATTTTCTGCATCTTTGAGACATTTAAAACAAGAATGCACAAGTAAAGAAAGAATGCTTTCTGGATGGACACAAATCTAAGAAGCAGACCACAGATTGGATTTCAGCCTCCTTGACAAGGCACTTTGTGTAGTACACTAACTGCACAGCTATTTGGGACTGCCGTATTTGTAAGATTTTTGGCTTTCTCGCTGCTTTAGCCACACTGGCTTTATGGTTATCTTTCAGTTTTTCCAACAAACCACACAATATTTGCCTCAGGACACTTATATATACTGTCTCCTCTGCTCAGAATGCTTTCTCCCCTTTCCTTCTCCAGGGTACTCCCACTCAATCTTCATATCTCAACCCAAACATCACTTCCTTGATAAAGGCTTCCTTGAGTCCCTAGATTATATCTAAGAAGTATTTAAAGAAGATTTACAATGAGAATGATTTCATTTAGGTCCTGAGTTATGAGCAGGATTTTAATAGATAGAGAAAAAAAGATATGCCATTCTAGGATCAGTTCAGAATTTTTCAAATATTGCCTTGAAAATATTGCCTTCTACCTAGAGGTATGGGTTGAAGGCACCTTGAAAGCACCTGAACAGTGTCCTCCCTACCATGGGATACTTAGAAGAGTTGGGAAGTAGCTGTAATGAACAAATTCAGATACAAGTCACACATACTGAGTAGATACTGGGTCCTTTGTGCATGTGTTATTTCATTAATTACAACTTTCTGATTTACAGAAAAACCGAAGTTCAGAGCAGTTAAATGACTTAACCTGGATCACATAGCTATAATGAAGGGCAGATTTGCCCTCAGATCTCCTGAATCCAGATCCAGGGCTTTTATCATACGTTTGAGGAGTCTGTACTTATCATCTTATCATCTACCATACTCTTAAGGCTTGCCCTCCCATTCTGGGTCTCTAGAACTTAGCTTTTAGTGTAGGGATGGAGAAGCTTCTATCCTAATGGTGCTCCTGGGATCCTTGGCCTGGAGAGAATTTGTACTTTCAAAATTTGATACTAAAGCAATTATGGATAATGCCGCTATAAACATTGGGGTGCATGTATCTCTTTGAATTAGTATTTTGTATTCTTTAAATAAATACCTAGTAGTGCGATTGCTGAATCATGGTAGTTCTATTTTTTTATTTAAGTTCAGATTAGTTAGCATACAGTATAGTATTGGTTTCAGGAGTAGAAACCAGTGATATATCATTTCCATTTAACACCCAGTGCTCATCTCAACAAGTGCCCTCCTTAATGCCTATCACCCATTTAGCCCATCCCCCACCCACCTCCCCTCCAGCAACCCTCAGTTTGTTTTCTGTATTTAAGTGTCTCTTACGGTTTGTTTTCCTTCTCTGTTTTTATCTTATTTGTCCTTCCCTTCCCCTATGTTCATCTGTTTTGTTTCTTAAATTCCACATAGGAGTGAAATCATATGATATTTTGCCTTTCTCTGACTAACTTATTTCATTTAGCATAATACACTCTAGTTCCATTCATGTTGTTACAAATGGCAAGATTTCATTCTTTTTGATCACTGAGTAATATATCAATATATATATATATATATATATATATATATATATATATATATATATATATATATGTATATATATATATATATATATATATCACTGTTTTCCAGAATAGCTGCAATAGTTTTCAATCTCAGCAACAGTGTAAGTGTTCCCCTTTCTCCACATCCTTGTCAACACCCGTTGTTTTTTGTGTTGTTGATTTTAGCCATTCTGTCAGGTATGAGGTGATATCTCAGTGTAGTTTTGAACTGTATTTACCTGATGATAAGTGATGTTGAGCATCTTTTCATGTGTCTATTGGCCATCTCTGAATTCTTCGGAGAAATGTCTATTCATGTCTTCTGCCCATTTTTTAACAGATTATTTGTTTTTTTGGTGTTGAGTTTGATAAGTTCTTTATAGATTTTAGATATTAACCCTTTATCTGATATGTTATTTTCAAATATCTTCTCCCATTCCATAGGTTGCCTTTTAGTTTTGTTGACTATTTCCTTTGTTGTGCAGAGGATTTTTATTTTGATGTAGTCCCAATAGTTTAGTTTTGCTTTTGTTTACCATGCCTCAGCAGATATATCTAGAAAAATGTGCCTATGACTAATGTCGAAGAGATTACTGCTGATGTTCTCCTGAAGGGTTTTTATGGTTTTATGTTTCACATTTAAGTCTTTCATCCATTTTGAATTTGTTTTTGTGTATGATATAAGAAAGTGGTCCAGTTTCATTCTGTTGCATGTTGCTCTCCAGTTTTTCCCACACCATTTTTGAAGAGACTATCTTTTTTCCCATTGGATATTCTTTCCTTCTTTGCTTACAATAGCCAAATTATGGAAACAGCCCAAGTGTCCATTTACTGATGAAAGGATAAGAAAGAAGTGGTATAGGGAGGAGGGGCCAACATGGCGAAGGAGTAGGGGGACCCAGTATTTCCCTTGCCTTTTAAACCAAGAATGACTGAAACCAAAAGACTCTCAACTCTAAGAATCAGGGAGGAAAGGTGTTGCAGTCTACAAGGAATGGAAATCGAAACTCAGAAAACTCCCAGGAACCGTGAGTTTAATCTGGGATGGATAAAACAAACTTGTGGAGCTGAGCTGAGGGGAGGGCGAGCCGTATTTGGAGACAGCTGGGAAAGTGCTGATCAGGCAACATCCGAATGAGAGGGTCAGAGAGGGTGAGACCACCACCATCCAGCCACTAAATGTAGGGCATTTGAGGAGAAGTTCTGTGTGTAACAGCAGAACTCCCCTCGCACTGCCAGGACCGGCAGCGGGGACCCAGTCAACCTGAGTCACACAGAGGTGCCCAGCCCCCCAGCCACCTGCAGAGCACTTCTAACCCCAGCACAATTACAGTGAAATCGGGTGTAACAGGCAGGCCCATGACCGCCCAATAAACTGCATTATGCCGGCGCCCATAGCGGAGTGAGGACAGAAATAAAGGGGCGAATGGAGACTCCAGGACTGGGAACAAGGGACTAGAGGGACGCCATTGCTGTCTCACAAGCCAGGAAGTCACCCCAAAAGCCATTCCTGTGGCAGTGGAGGCGGGACCTGCCTACGCCAAACCACCACCCTCCTCAAGGAGTTACACCTTTCAGTGGGAGCTACAGATGCCAAGTTCAGACTGCTGCCTGGAGTAACTCCAGGTCATTTCTTCTTTTTTAAATATATGCTCCCCTTTCTCCTTCTTACCGATCCCCACCCCTGAGCTGGCAATCCAGGGTACTGGCTGGCTTAAACAGTCTTTTAATCCACTCTCTCAAGGCATGTTCTACACCCCCTTCTGTACTTCCCTATCTCTCTCTCTGGAATAACCAGGCCACATAGATCATCTGGGCAACATGTATGTTCATTCCTTTTTCCTTACAACCGTCCTTATTCTGATTTCTCTCAGTCTGGATTAAGCCCTTTAGTTGCTCTACCTGGGAAAAGTCCATTTCCTTTTCCCCCCTGCACCTGTCATTATTCTCTCTGTATATGCTCTGCCACCAGCACACTGCACACCATGTCCTTAACGTGTAGCTGATACTTCAGGACATTGCCCACAGAGAGGGTCAAAAGACACAAGGTAACAGAATGGATTAAAAAACAAGACCAATCTATTTGCTGTCTTCAAGAATCTCACCTTAAACCTGAGGACACCTTCAGATTGAAAGTGAGGGGATGAAGAACTATCTACCATGCTACTGGAAGTCAGAAGAAAGCTGGAGTAGCCACACTTATATCAGACAAACTTGACATTAAAATGAACGATGTAATAAGAGATGAAGAAGGACATTATATAATACTGTATACTATATAATACTGTATAATATATAATAACAATTATAAATATCTGTGCATCGAATTCAGGGGCACCCAAATTTGTAAAACTACTAATTACAAACATAAGCAACCTTGTCAATAAAAATGTCCTAATAGAAGGGGACCTTAACACTCCACTCTCAGCATTGGACGGATCCACAAAACAGAAAATACCACAGAAAAAAAGGCCCTGAACAACACATTAGAACAGATGGGCCTAACAGACAACTTCAGAGTCCTTCATCCAGAAGTAAAAGAATTTACATTCTTCTCAACTGCACACAGTACATTTTCCAAGATAGACCACATTCTGGGGCACAGGGAAGCTCTGAATAAATATAAAAGAATTGAGATCATACCGTGCACACTGTCAGACCATAATGCTTTGAAACTTGAAATCAACCACAAGAAAACCGGGAAAATATCCAAAAACGTGGAAGCTAAGGAACAACCTTCTAAAAGAGGAGTGGGTCAACCAAGCAATCAGAGAAGAAATTAAAAAATACATGGAAACAAATGAAAATGAAAATACAACAATCCAAATGCTCTGGGATGCAGCAAAGGCAGTCCTGAGAGGGAAATATATTGCAATCCAGGCCCACATCAAGAAACAAGAAAAATTAATAACACAAACTCTAACAGCACGCCTAAAAGAACTAGAAGATGAACAACTAAAACAACACAAACCCAGCAGAAAGAGAGAAATAAAAAAGTTAGGGCAGAAATTAATCATAAGGAAACAGAAAAAGTAGTGGAAGAGATCAATGAAATCAAGAGCTGATTCTTTGAAAAAATAAACAAAATAGACAAACCTCTAGCCAGGCTTCTCAAAAAGAAAAGAGAGAGAACTCAAGTAGATAAAATCATGAATGAAAAGGGAGTAATGACAAACAATCCCTCAGAAATACAAGCAATCCTCAGAGAATACCATGAAAAATTATATGCCACCAAACTCGGCAACCTGGAGGAAATGGACAAATTCCTAAATAGCCACATGCTAACAAAACTCAAACGGGAAGAAAGAGAAAATTTGAACAGACCCATAACTAGTGAAGAAATAGAATCAGTTATCAAAAACCTCCAATCAGGTACAATCCCTAGACCAAATGGCTTCCCTGTGGAATTTTACCAGACATTTAAAACAGAGTTAATTCCTATCCTCCTCAAGCTGTTCCAAAAAATTGAAACGGAAGGAAAACTCCCGGACTCATTCTATGAATCCAGCATCACTTTGAATCCCAAACCAGATAGAGACCTAGCAAAGAAAGAGAATTACAGGCCAATATCCCTGATGAATATGGATGCAAAAATTCTCAACAAGATACTAGCAAATCGAATCCAACAGCATATAAAAAGAATTATTCACCATGATCAAGTAGGAATCATCCCTGGGTTGCAGGGCTGGTTAAATATTTGAAAATCAATCAATATGCTACATCACTTTAACAAAGGAAAAGATACGAACCATATGATCCTGTCAATAGATGCAGAGAAAGCATTTGACAAAATACAGCACCCTTTCCTAATAAAAACCCTCGAGAAAGTCGGGATAGAAGGACCATATTTAAACATCATAAAAGCCATATATGAAAAACACACAGCTAATATCATCCTCAATGGGGAAAAACTGAGAGCCTTCCCCCTAAGATCAGGAAGACAACAGGAGTGCCCACTTTCACCACTCCTATTTAACATAGTGTTGGAAATCCTAGCATCAGAAATCGGACAACAAAACAAAATAAAAGGCATCAAGATTGGCAAGGAGGAAGTCAAACTCTCACTTTTTGCAGATGACATGATACTTTACATGGAAAACCCGACAGAATCCACCAAATGGCTACTAGAACTGATCCATGAATTCAGCAAGTTGCAGGGTACAAAATCAAAGTAAAGAAATCGGTGCCATTTCTATACACCAACAGTGAAGCAGCAGAAAGAGAAATAAAGAAGCTAATCCCTTTCACAATTGCACCAAAAACCATAAAATACCTAGGAATAAACCTAACCAAAGAGGTGAAAGACGTCTACACTGAAAACTATAAAAATCTTATGAAGGAAATTGAGGAAGTCACAAGGAAATGGAAAAACATCCCATGCTCATGGATTGGAAGAATAAATATCGTCAAAATGGCAATACTACCCAAAGCAAGCTACACATTCAATGCAATCCCAATCAAAATTGCACCAGTATTCTTCTCAAAGCTAGAGCAAACAATCCTAAAATTTGTATGGAACCACAAAAAGCCCCGAATAGCCATAGTACTGAAGAATAAAACCAAGGTGGGAGGCATCACAATCCCAGTCTTTAACCTCTACTACAAAGCGGTAGTCATCAAGACAGTATGGTATTGGCACAAAAACAGACACATAGACCAATGGAATAGAATAGAAAACTCAGAAATGGACTCGCAAGTATATGGCCAACTAATCTTTGACAAAGCAGGAAAAAGTATCCAATGGAAAAAAGACAGCCTCTTTAATAAATGGTGCTGGGAGAACGCGGACATGCAAAAGAATGAAACTAGACCACTTCCTTACACCACTCACAAAAATAAACTCTAAATGGATAAAAGATCTGAATGTGAGACAGGAAACCATCAAAATCCTAGAGGAGAAAGCAGGAAAAAGCCTCTTTGACCTAAGATGCACCAATTTTGTACCGGCACGTCTCCAAAGGCAAGGGAATTAAAAGCAAAGATGAGGAACCTCCACACCGTTTTCCAGAGTGGCTGCACCAGTTTGCATTCCCACCAACAGTGTAGGAGGGTGCCTACTTCTCCACATCCTCGCCAGCATCTATAGTTTCCTGATTTGTTCATTTTAGCCACTCTGACTGGTGTGAGGTGGTATCTCAGTGTAGTTTTGATTTGTATTTCCCTGATGATGAGTGACATTGAGCATCGTTTCATGTGTCTGTTGGCCATCTGAATGTCCCCTTTGGAGAAGTGTCTATTCATATCTTCCGCCCATTTCTTCACTGGGTTGTTTGTTTTTCGGGTTTGGAGTTTGGTAAGTTCTTTATAAATTTTAGATATTAGTCCTTTATCCGATATGTCATTTGCGATGATCTTTTCCCATTCCGTTGGTTGCCTATTCGTTTTGTTGGTTGTTTCTTTTGCCGTGCAGAAGCTTTTTATCTTGATGAGGTCCCAATAGTTCATCTTTGCTTTTAATTCTCTTGCCTTTGGAGACGTGTCGAGTAAGAAATTTGTGCATCTTAGGTCAAAGAGGCTTTTTCCTGTTTTCTCCTCTAGGATTTTGACGGTTTCCTGTCTCACATTCAGATCTTTTATCCATTTAGAATTTATTTTTGTGAGTGGTGTAAGAAAGTGGTCTAGTTTCATTCTTTTGCATGTTGCTGTCCAATTCTCCCAGCACCATTTGTTAAAAAGGCTGTCTTTTTTCCATTGGATACATTTTCCCGCTTTGTCAAAGATTAGTTGGCCATATACTTGCGGGTCCATTATGTTAAGTGAAATAAGTCAGTCAGAAAAAGACAGATACCATATGTTTCCACGAATAGGTGGACTTTGTGAAACTAAGCAAAAACCAGGGGGAGGGGAAGAGGGGAAAGAAAAAAAAGACACAGAGAGGGAGGGAGATAAAACATAAGAGACTCTCAAAGACTAAGAAAAAACTGAGGGTAAGGGGGATGAGGGAGGGGGGAGAGGGGGTGATGGGCATTAAAAAGGGCACATGTTGGGATGAACACTGGGTGTTATATGTAAACCAATTTGAAAATAAACTATTATAACAAAAAAAAAAAAAAAAAAAAAAAAGAAGTCACAGGATAAACCAAAAAAAAAAAAGCAAAGATGAACTACTGGGACTTCATCAAGATAAAAAGCTTCCGCACGGCAAAAGAAACAACCAACAAAACAGATAGGCAACCAACGGAATGGGAAAAGATCATCGCTAATGACATATCAGATAAAGGACTAGTATCTAAAATCTATAAAGAACATACCAAACTCCACACCCGAAAAACAAAGAATCCAGTGAAGAAATGGGCGGAAGATATGAATAGACACTTCTCCAAAAAAGACATCCAGATGGCAAACAGACACACGAAACGATGCTCAATGTCACTCGTCATCAGGAAATACAAATCAAAACCACACTGAGATACCAATTCACGCCAGTCAGAGTGGCTAAAATGAACAATTGAGGAAACTATAGATGTTGGGGAGGATGTGGAGAAACAGGCACCCTCTTGCACTGTTGGTGGGAATGCAAACTGGTGCAGCCACTCTGGAGAACTGTGTGGAGGTTCCTCTAAGAAATGAAAATAGGTTTACCCTATGACCCAGCAATAGCACTGTTAGGAATCTACCCAAGAGATACTGGACTGTTGATGCATAGGGGCATGTGTACCCCGATGTTCATAGCAGCACGTTCGACGATAGCCAAATCATGTAAAGAGACTAAGTGTCAATTAACTGATGAATGGATAAAGAATATGTGGTATATAAACAATGGAATACTATGCAGCAATGAGAAAGAATGAAATCTGGCCATGTGTGGCAAACGGATGGAACTGGAGGGTATTATGCTGAGTGAAATAAGTCAGGCAGAGAAAGACAGATGCCATATGTTCCCACGCATAGGTAGGCTTTGGGAGACCTAACAGAAAACCAGGGGGAAGGGGAAGAGGGAAAGGAAGGGAAAAAAAAGCCATAGAGAGGAAGGAAGACATAACATAAGAGACTCTCAAAGACTAAGAACAAACTGAAATGAGAGGGGGGTGTGGGGGGGGAGAGTGGGTGATGGGCACAGAGAGGGCACTTGTTGAGATGAGCACTGGGTGCTGTATGGAAACCAATTGGACAGTAAATTATTCAAAAAAAAGAGAAAAAAAGTGGTATACACATACTATGGAATATTACTCAGCCATGAAAAAGAATAAAATCTTGCCATTTGCAACAACATGGATGGAACTAGGAAGGTATTATGCTAACTTAAGTTGGACAGACAGAGAAAGACAAATACCATATGATTTCACTCATATGTGGAATTAAGAGACAAAACAAATAAGAAAAGGGGGAAAAGGAGAGAGAGGGAAACCAAGAAAAGACTCTTAACTCTTCCCTATAGGGGAACAAAAAGATGGTTACCAGATGGGAGGTGTGTGGGAGAATGAGTTATAATGGTGATGGGGATTAAGGATTGCACATGTGATGAGCTGTGGGTGTTGCATGGAATTGTTGAATCACACAGTTGAAACTAAATATTATACTATATGTTAACTGAAATTTAAATAAAAACTTTAAAAAATTGATACTAAAGCAAATGTGTAGGTAATTGACTTCTCACATTAGATTCCCTGAAAATCCTACTACAACTGGTTGCATAAGTATTATTCTAGTTTCTATTGGATGCCAGCTTCGCAGTAGTTAGGCATAGGTAAATATCAATGGATCCTAGACCAGGACAACTCAGTGTAAGGAAGATATTCTGGATTCTTCGGATAGAGAAGAAGGAGATTAAAAGTAGCCTCTTCGAAGACTCAGAAACTATTCTCCTTCTCTGCAGGTCAATGAGTCCTGCCCTCATCTCAAAAGCCAGTGTAAAGATTGGTCTTAGAGAGGATGATTTACAACTTGGGCCTAAACCAAGCACTTAAGACCAACAGTGTGATGTATGAGGATTTTTTTTACAATGGTCACTTTCTCTCTCTAAACAAATCTCTGACGTCGTTCTAATGAGCAAGACAAGGCTAGAAATGCCTTTGTCTTACATTTCACTTCTGATATCAGGAGGAAAATGCACAGGTTGACATTCTCCTTCATTGTCCATAACAAGTGTTCCCTTCCCCTACTACTATGGCAAGACTTCTAAGAAATACCATTGCATAAATCCCCATGGACCTTGGAGTCAGAACCTGGGACACAGGCACTGTGGGTCATAAAGTTTGGAAGTACAGATTTCTTGTCTCAGTTTTTCTACCTTAGGCCCTGAGTTCTACTGCTTCACTTGGACCATGGGGAGAGTTCAATTCCATCTCTCATACTGAAACTAAAAGTTGAATAAGTAATTAAACTTGTGAAAACCTGAAATTAGCCCCTGATAAATAGGCATAAACTTGGAGACAATCCCGAATTTCAGCCAAATCGCTAATCAGACCTCAAATTTTCCGGATTCTCAGGAAAATCTAGTGAAAAATTTTACGGTGTTTTTCTTTTTGTCTTTTCTCAGGTTAAGGAAAAGTTGATGGAAATCCAGAGAGAGGCCTTGGGACAAAAAGAGAATGAGGGAGTGTAATAGTCAGCTCCAACTTGGGAAATAATTGTAAAACTGTTTGGGACTTTGTTGAAAACTTCACTGAGTTTTCAAAGACAATTCTCAATCTTTCAGACTATCTACTCATCAAGACCATGAAATAGGTCCCCAAATTCAGAAGGTCCTTCCTCTTTAATAGAGAAATATATGCTCTTTGAGAAAAACCTGTACTCATTCAGTCATTCATATATTCACTGAGAATATACATGAACTAGTTTCTATGTGTCAGTTCTCAATGTAAAGGACGTCGAAGAGAACAATGATAGTAGCGTTCCTGTCTTTGTGAAGTTTACAGTCAAGTAAAGGAGACAGTCATTATGTAGACAACCTCAAAAATGAATACATACTTAAAATTATAATGTAGTGCTATGAAAGAAAACTATGGCCCATACTGAGAGCACAATCCAATAGGAGATAAAGATAAGTTGGAAGACCCAATTTAATCAGATAGTTCTGGGAATGTACATCCAAGGAAGTGACATTTAAGTTGAGAAATAAAAATTGAGTAGTTTAGGAGGAGGGGCAACATGGCGGAGGAGTAGGGGGCTCCAGTATTTCGCTTGCCCTTTAAAGGGGGACGACTGAAACCATTGTCTCTCTCAACTCCAAAAATCGGGGGGAAAAGGTGCTAAAGGTGACAAGAAACGTAGGCAAAAATAGAAACGGCCCAACTAAACCTTTTCCTTTCCAGGGCAACTTCAAGAAACAACCCATAACATATCCAGCCAAAATTACGAGACGGAAGAATTCTCCTCAAAAGAATCTACAAGAAGCAGTGACAGCTCAAGAATTAATGAAAACAGATATAAGCAACATAACAGAACTTGAATATAGAATGATAATCATAAAACTAATCGCTGGCCTTGAAAAAAGCTTAGATGAATGCAAGGGGTTCTGTGCGGCAGAGTTCAAGGACCTTAAAAACGGTCAGGAAGAATTAAAGAAGACATTGGAAGAAATACAGGGGAAACTGGAAGCAGCCACAGCACGGATTGAAGAGGTAGAGGAAAGGGTTAGTGCCTTAGAAGACAAAATCATTGAAAAAGAGGAAGCAGATAAAAAGAGAGAGAAGCTGATCCAGGAACAGGAAAGGAGAATTCGAGAGCTGAGCGATGCACTCAAAAGAAACAATATCCGTATCATAGGAGTTCCAGAGGAATAAGAGAGAGAGAAAGGAGTCGAAGGGGTTCTTGAACAAATCATTGCTGAGAACTTCTTCAACATGAGGAAGGAAACGGGCATGGAAATCCAAGAGGCACAGAGAATTCCCCTCAGACGTAACTTGAATAGACCTTATGCACGGCACATCATAGTGAAGCTGGCAAAATACAAAGATAGGGAGAGAATCCTGAAAGCAGCTAGGGACAAAAGAACCCTAACATACAAAGGGAGACCTATAAGGGTAGTAGCAGACTTATCTACAGAAACTTGGCAAGCCAGAAAGGAATGGCAGGATATCTTCAATGTGATGAGCAAGAAGGACATGCAACCAAAAATTCTGTAACCGGCTAGCATGTCGTTCAGAATAGAAGGAGAGATCAAGGTTTTTCCCAACAAACAAAAACTGAAAGAATTTATCACAAATAAGCCAGCACTGCAAGAGATCCTGAGGGGCATTCTATGAAGACAAGGTTGCAAAGAACACAAAATGCCAGGGACAGCTTTACAAACATGAAACTTACAGATAATACAGTGACTGTAAGCCCATATTTTTCAATATTAACACTGAATGTAAATGGACTAAATGCGCCAATCAAAAGACACAGGGTAACAGAATGGATTAAAAAACAAGACCCATCTATTTGCTGTCTTCAAGAAACTCATCTTAAACCTGAAGATACCTTCAGATTGAAAGTGAGGGGATGGAGAACTATCTACCATGCTACTGGAAGTCAGAAGAAAGCCGGAGTAGCCACACTCATATCAGAAAAATTAGACTTTAAAATGAACGATGTAATAAGAGATGAAGAAGGACATTATATAATAGTCTCAGGGACCATCCAGCAGGAAGAGCTAACAATTGTAAATATCTACGCACCGAATTCGGGGGCACCCAAATTTGTAAAACAACTAATTACAAACATTAGCAACCTCATCGATAAAAATGTCCTAATAGTAGGGGATCTCAACACTCCACTCTCAGCATTGGATAGATCCACAAAACAGAAAATCTCCACAGAAACAATAGCTCTGAATGACACATTAGGACAGATGGGCCTCACAGACATTTTTAGGGTCCTTCATCCAGAAGCAAAGGAATTTACGTTCTTCTCATCTGCACACGGTACATTTTCCAAGATAGACCATATTCTGGGGCACAGGGAAGCTCTGCATAAATATAAAAGAATTGAGATCATACCATGTACACTGTCAGACCACAATGCTTTGAAACTTGAAATCAACCACAGGAGAAAGCCTGGAAAATATCCAAGAACATGGCGGCTAAGAAATAACCTACTAAAAGATGACTGGGTCAACCAAGCCATCAGAGAAGAAATTAAAAAATACATGGAAACAAATGAAAATGAAAATACAACAATCCAAACGCTCTAGGACGCAGCAAAGGCAGTCCTGAGAGGGAAATATATTGCAATCCAGGCCCATCTCAAAAAACAAGAAAAATCAATAACACAAATTCTAACAGCACGCCTACAGGAACTAGAAGCAGATCAACTAAAACAACACAAGCCCAGCAGAAAGAGAAAAATAACAAAGATCAGAGCACAAATTAATCATATGGAGACAGAAAAGGTAGTGGAACAGATCAATGAAACCAAAAGCTGGTTCTTTGAAAAAATAAACAAAATAGACAATCCTCTAGCCAGGCTTCTCAAAAAGAAAAGAGAGAGAACTCAAATAGATAAAATCGTGAATGAAAAGGGAGAAATTACAACCAATCCCTCAGAGATACAAGCAATCATCAGAGAATACTATGAAAAATTATATGCCACCAAACTTGGCAATCTGGAAGAAATGGACAGCTTCCTAAATAGCCACACACTACCAAAACTCAAACGGGAAGAAATAGAAAATTTGAACAGACCCATAACTAGTGAAGAAATAGAATCCGTTATTAAAAACCTCCCAGCAAATAAAAGCCCTGGACCAGATGGCTTTCCCGCGGAATTTTACCAGACATTTAAAACAGAGTTAATTCCTATCCTTCTCAAGCTGTTCCAAAAAATTGAAACGTAAGGACAACTCCCGGACTCATTTCATGAAGCCAGCATCACTTTGATTCCCAAACCAGATAGAGATCCAGCAAAGAAAGAAAATTACAGGCCAATATCCCTGATGAATATGGATGCAAAAATTTTCAACAAGATACTAGCAAATTGAATTCAACAGCATATAAAGAGAATTATCCACCATGATCAAGTAGGATTCATCCCTGGGTTGCAGGGCTGGTTCAATATTCGCAAATCAATCAACGTGATACATCACATCAACAAAAGAAAAGATAAGAACCATATGATCCTGTCAATAGATGCAGAAAAAGCATTTGACAAAATACAGCATCCTTTCTTAATAAAAACTCTCGAGAAAGTCGGGATAGAAGGAACATACTTAAACATCATAAAAGCCATATATGAAAAGCCCACAGCTAATATCATCCTCAATGGGGAAAAATTGAAAGCCTTCCCCCTGAGATCAGGAACACGACAGGGGTGTCCACTCTCGCCACTGCTATTTAACATAGTGCTGGAAGTCTTAGCATCAGCAATCAGACAACAAAACAAAATAAAAGGCATCAAGATTGGCAAGGAGGAAGTCAAACTCTCACTTTTTGCAGATGACATGATACTTTACATGGAAAACCCGACGGAATCCATCAAAAGCCTACTAGAACTGATTCATGATTTCAGCAAAGTTGCAGGATACAAAATCAATGTACAGAAATCGGTGGTATTTCTATACACCAACAATGAAGCAGCAGAAAGAGAAATAAAGAAGCTAATCCCTTTCACAATTGCACCAAAAACCATAAAATACTAAGGAATAAACCTAACCAAAGAGGTGAAAGACCTCTACACTGAAAACTATAAAAAACTTATGAAGGAAATTGAGGAAGACACAAGGAAATGGAAAAACATCCCATGCTCATGGATTGGAAGAATAAATATCGTCAAAATGGCAATACTACCCAAAGCAATCTACACATTCAATGCAATCCCAATCAAAACTGCACCAGCATTCTTCTCAAAGCTAGAGCAAACAATCCTAAAATTTGTATGGAACCACAAAAGACCTCGAATAGCCAAAATAATACTGAAGAATAAAACCAAGGCGGGAGGCATCACAATCCCAGACTTTAACCTCTACTACAAAGCGGTGGTCATCAAGACTGTATGGTATTGGCACAAAAACAGACACATAGACCAATGGAATAGAAGAGAAAACTCAGAAATGGACCCGCAAGTATATGGCCAACTAATCTTTGACAAAGCGGGAAATTGTATCCAATGGAAAAAAGACAGCCTTTTTAACAAATGGTGCTGGGAGAATTGGACAGCAACATGCAAAAGAATGAAACTAGACCACTTTCTTACACCACTCACAAAAATAAATTCTAAATGGATAAAAGATCTGAATGTGAGACAGGAAACCGTCAAAATCCTAGAGGAGAAAACAGGAAAAAGCCTCTTTGACCTAAGATGCACCAATTTCTTACTCGACACGTCTCCAAAGGCAAGAGAATTAAAAGCAAAGATGAACTATTGGGACCTCATCAAGATAAAAAGCTTCTGCATGGCAAAAGAAACAACCAACAAAACGAATAGGCAACCAATGGAATGGGAAAAGATCATCGCAAATGACATATCGGATAAAGGACTAATATCTAAAATTTATAAAGAACTTACCAAACTCCAAACCCGAAAAACAAACAACCCAGTGAAGAAATGGGCGGAAGATATGAATAGACACTTCTCCAAAGGGGACATTCAGATGGCCAACAGACACATGAAACGATGCTCAATGTCACTCATCATCAGGGAAATACAAATCAAAACTACACTGAGATACCACCTCACACCAGTCAGAGTGGCTAAAATGAACAAATCAGGAAACTATAGATGCTGGCGAGGATGTGGAGAAGTAGGCACCCTCCTACACTGTTGGTGGGAATGCAAACTGGTGCAGCCACTCTGGAGAACTGTGTGGAGGTTCCTCAAAAAAATGAAAATAGAGCTACCCTATGACCCAGCAATAGCCCTGCTAGGAATCTACCCAAGAGACACAGGAATGCTGATGCATAGGAGCACGTGTACCCCAATGTTCATAGCAGCACTTTTGACAATAGCCAAATCATGGAAAGAGACCAAGTGCCCATCAACTGACGAATGGATAAAGAAGTTATGGTACTTATATACAATGGACTACTACGTGGCAATGAGAAAAAATGAAATCTGGCCATGTGTAGCTACAGCATCCTTTCTTAATAAAAACTCTCGAGAAAGTCGGGATAGAAGGAACATACTTAAACATCATAAAAGCCATATATGAACAGCCCACAGCTAATATCATCCTCAATGGGGAAAAATTGAAAGCCTTCCCCCTGAGACCAGGAACACGACAGGGGTGTCCACTCTCGCCACTGCTATTTAACATAGTGCTGGAAGTCTTAGCAATCAGACAACAAAACAAAATAAAAGGCATCAAGGTTGGCAAGGAGGAAGTCAAACTCTCACTTTTTGCAGATGACATGATACTTTACATGGAAAACCCGACGGAATCCACCAAAAGCCTACTAGAACTGATTCATGATTTCAGCAAAGTTGCAGGATACAAAATCAATGTACAGAAATCGGTGGCATTTCTATACACCAACAATGAAGCAGCAGAAAGAGAAATAAAGAAGCTAATCCCTTTCACAATTGCACCAAAAACCATAAAATACTAAGGAATAAACCTAACCAAAGAGGTGAAAGACCTCTACACTGAAAACTATAAAAAACTTATGAAGGAAATTGAGGAAGACACAAGGAAATGGAAAAACATCCCATGCTCATGGATTGGAAGAATAAATATCGTCAAAATGGCAATACTACCCAAAGCAATCTACACATTCAATGCAATCCCAATCAAAACTGCACCAGCATTCTTCTCAAAGCTAGAGCAAACAATCCTAAAATTTGTATGGAACCACAAAAGACCTCGAATAGCCAAAATAATACTGAAGAATAAAACCAAGGCGGGAGGCATCACAATCCCAGACTTTAACCTCTACTACAAAGCGGTGGTCATCAAGACTGTATGGTATTGGCACAAAAACAGACACATAGACCAATGGAATAGAAGAGAAAACTCAGAAATGGACCCGCAAGTATATGGCCAACTAATCTTTGACAAAGCGGGAAATTGTATCCAATGGAAAAAAGACAGCCTTTTTAACAAATGGTGCTGGGAGAATTGGACAGCAACATGCAAAAGAATGAAACTAGACCGCTTTCTTACACCACTCACAAAAATAAATTCTTTATGGATAAAAGATCTGAATGTGAGACAGGAAACCATCAAAATCCTAGAGGAGAAAACAGGAAAAAGCCTCTTTGACCTAAGACGCACCAATTTCTTACTCGACACGTCTCCAAAGGCAAGAGAATTAAAAGCAAAGATGAACTATTGGGACCTCATCAAGATAAAAAGCTTCTGCACAGCAAAAAAAAACAACCAACAAAACGAATAGGCAACCAACGGAATGGGAAAAGATCATCGCAAATGACATATCGGATAAAGGACTAATATCTAAAATTTATAAAGAACTTACCAAACTCCAAACCCGAAAAACAAACAACCCAGTGAAGAAATGGGCGGAAGATATGAATAGACACTTCTCCAAAGAGGACATTCAGATGGCCAACAGATACATGAAACAATGCTCAATGTCACTCATCATCAGGGAAATACAAATCAAAACCACACTGAGATACCACCTCACACCAGTCAGAATGACTAAAATGAACAAATCAGGAAACTATAGATGCTGGCGAGGATGTGGAGAAGTAGGCACCCTCCTACACTGTAGGTGGGAATACAAACTGGTGCAGCCGGTCTGGAAAACGGTGTGGAAGTTCCTCAAAAAAATGAAAATAGAGCTACCCTATGATCCAGCAATAGCCCTGCTAGGAATCTACCCAAGAGACACAGAAATGCTGATGCATAGGGGCACGTGTACCCCAATGTTCATAGCAGCACTTTCGACAATAGCCAAATCATGGAAAGAGACCAAGTGCCCATCAACTGACCAATGGATAAAGAAGTTATGGTACTTATATACAATGGACTACTACGTGGCAATGAGAAAAAATGAAATCTGGTCATGTGTAGCCAGATGGATGGAACTGGAGGGTATTATGTTAAGTGAAATAAGTCAGTCAGAAAAAGACAGATACCATATGTTTCCACGAATAGGTGGACTTTGTGAGACTAAGCAAAAACCAGGGGGAGGGGAAGAGGGGAAAGGAAAAAAAACACAGAGAGGGAGGGAGATAAAACATAAGAGACTCTCAAAGACTAAGAAAAAAACTGAGGGTATGGGGGATGAGGGAGGGGGGAGAGGGGGTGATGGGCATTAAAAAGGGCACATGTTGGGATGAACACTGGGTGTTATATGTAAACCAATTCGAAAATAAACTATAAAAAAAAATTGAGTAGTTTACCAAGTAAAGATTTGGGGAAAGAACATCCCAGGAAGAGGATACACCAATGTAAAGACTCTGAGGCAAAAAAAAAAAAAAAAGAAAATACCTGAGTATCCTCAAAGTTGAAAGAAGGCAAGTTTGGCATGAATGGAGAACATAAGATGAGGCTGAAGAATTCAGCAGGGGTCAAAGCATGGAGTGGCCATTTAGACTATATCAATGATTTTGTATTTGGGAGAGGAAAGTCTCAAGAATATTTGAATTCTGGTATGCTCCACTGATGGCCTTTGTTACTGAGTTGCAGAGTACTGAAAGAAGATTAAGTTTGCAAAGTTGGAGAGATGAGTTTTATTTTATTATTTTATTTATTTATTTTTAAAATTTATTTTTATTTTTTTATAATTTATTGTCAAATTGGTTTTCATATAACACCCAGTGTTCATCCCAACAAATGCCCTCCTCAATGCCTGTCATCCACTCTCCCCTGTCCCATACCCCCCATCAATCCTCTTTGTTCTTAGTATTTAAGAGTCTCTTATGTTTTGTCTCCCTTCTCTCTGTGGCTTTTTCCCCCCCTCTTCCCCTCCCCCATGGTTTTCTGCTAAGTCTCTCAAAATCCACCTATGCATGAAAAAATATGGTATTTGTCTTTCTCTGACTGACTTATTTCACTGAGCATAATACCCTCCAGTTCCATCCATGTTGCTACAAATGGTCGGATTTCATTCTTTCTCATTGCCATGTAGTATTCCATTGAATATATATACCACTTCTTCTTTATTTTTATTTTTAATGTTATGATTTTATTTGTTATTTTTTATTTTTTTCTTTCTTTCTTTTATTTTTTAAAAAATATTTTATTTATTTATTTATTTTTTAATAGTTTATTGTCAAATTGGTTTCTATACAACACCCAGTGCTCAATCCAATGAGTGCCCTCCTCTGTGCCCACCACCCACTTTCCCCCCTCCCACACCTATCTCTCCCCTCAGTTATTTCTTATTCTTTGAGAGTCTCTCATGTCATGTCTTCCTTCCTCTCGGTGGCTTTTTGTTTTTGTTTTTTTTTTCCCCCTTCCCGTCCCCCCTGGTTCTCTGCTAGGTCTTCCAAAGCCTACCTATGCGTGGGAACATATGGCATCTGTCTTTCTCTGCCTGACTTATTTCACTCAGCATAATATCCTCCAGGTCCATCCATGTTGCCACACATGGCCATATTTCATTCTTTCTCATTGCTGCATAGTATTCCATTGTATATATATATACCACATCTTCTTTATCCATTCATCAGTTGATGGACACTTAGTCTCTTTCCATGATTTGGCTATTGTTGAAAGTGCTGCTATGAACATTGGGGTACACGTGCCCCTATGCATCAGCAGTTCTGGATCTCTTGGGTAGATTCCTAACAGTGCTGTTACTAGTCATACGGTAAGTCTATCTTCATTTTTTTGAGGAACCTCCACACAGTTCTCCAGAGTGGTTGCATCAGTTTGAATTCCCACCAACAGTGCAAAAGGCTGTCTGTTTCTCCACATCCTCCCCAGCATCTATAGTTTCCTGATTTGTTCATTTTAGCCACTCTGACTGGTGTGAGGTGGTATCTCAGTGTGGTTTTGATTTGTATTTCCCTGATGATGAGTGATCTTGAGCATCGTTTCATGTGTCTGTTTGCCATTTGAATGTCTTCTTTGGAGAAATGTCTATTCAAATCTTCTGCCTATTTCTTCACTGGGTTATTCGTTTTTCGGGTGTGGAGTTTGGTAAGTTCTTTATAGATTTTAGAAACCAGTCCTTTATCCGATATGTCATTTGCAATTATCCTTTCCCAATCCGTTGGTTGCCTATCAGTTTTGTTGGTTGCTTCTTTTGCCGTGCAGAAGCTTTTATTCTTGATGAGATCCCAGTAGTTCATCTTTGCTTTTAATTCCCTTGCCTTTGGAGATGTGTCGAGTAGGAATTTGGTGCGTCTTAGGTCAAAGAGGCTTTTTCCTGCTTTCTCCTCTAGTATTTTGATGGTTTCCTGTCTCACATGCAGATCCTTTATCCATTTAGTGTTTATTTTTGTGAGTGGTGTAAGGAAGTGGTCTAGTTTCATTCTTTTGCATGTTGCAGTCCAGTTCTCCCAGCACCATTTATTAAAGAGGCTATCTTTTTTCCATTTGGTACTCTTTCCTGCTTTGTCAAAGATTAGTTGGCCATATACTTGCGGGTCCATTTCTGAGTTTTCTATTCTATTCCATTGGTCTATGTGTCTATTTTTGTGCCAATACCATACAGTCTTGATGACTACCGCTTTGTAGTGGAGGTTGAAGTCTGGGATCGTGATGCCTCCCGCCTTGTTTTTGTTCTTCAGTATTACTTTGGCTATTCGGGGTATTTTGTGGTTCCATATAAATTTTAGGATTGTTTGCTCTAGGTTTGAGAAGAATGCTGTTGGAATTTTGATTGGGATTGCATTGAATGCGTAGATTGCTTTGGGTGGTATTGCCATTTTGACGATATTTATTCTTCCAATCCATGAGCATGGGATGTTTTTCCATTTCCTTGTGTCTTCCTCAATTTCCTACATAAGTTTTTTATAGTTTTCAGCAAAGAGGTCTTTTACATCTTTGGTTAGGTTTATTCCTAGGTATTTGATGCTTTTTGGTGCGATTGTGAAGCGGATTGGCTTCTTTATTTCTCTTTCTGCTGCTTCATTGATGATGTATATGAATGCCACGGATTTCTGTACATTGATTTTGTACCCTGCAACTTTGCTGAAATCATGGATCCGTTCTAGCAGGCTTCTGGTGGATTCTGTCGGGTTTTCCAAGTAAAGTATCATGTCATCTGCAAAAAGTGAGAGTTTGACTTCTTCCTTGCAAATCTTGATGCCTTTTATTCTGTTTTGTTGTCTGATTGCTGATGCCAGGACTTACAACACTATGTTAAATAGCAGTGGCGAGAGTGGGCACCCCTGTCATGTTCCTGATGTCAGGGGGAAGGCTCTCAGTTTTTCCCCATTGAGGATGATATTAGCTGTGGGTTTTTCATAGATGGCTTTTATGATGTTTAAGTATGTTCCTTCTATCCGATTTTCTCGAGGGTTTTTATTAAGAAAGGATGCTGTATTTTGTCAAATGCTTTTTCTTCATCTATTGACAGGATCATATGGTTCTTATCTTTTCTTTTGTTAATGTGATGTATCACGTTGATTGATTTGCTAATATTGAACCAGCCTTGCACCACTGGAATGAACCCTACTTGATCATGGTGAATAATTTTTTTATATGCTGTTGAATTCGATTTGTTAGTATCTTGTTGAGAATTTTTGCATCCATATTCATGAGGGATATTGGCCTGTAATTCTCTTTCTTTGCTGGGTCTTTGTCTGGCTTGGGAATCAATGTGATGCTGTCTTCATAGAATGGGTCTGGGAGTTTTCCTTCCGTTTCAATTTTCTGAAACAGCTTGAGGAGGATAGGAATTAACTCTGTTTTAAATGTTTGGTAAAATTCCGAAGGGAAGCCATCTCGTCCAAGACTTTTATTTGATGGGAGATTTTTGATAACTGATTCTATTTCTTTACTAGTTATGGGTCTGTTCAGATTTTCTATTTCTTCCCGTTTGAGGTTTGGTAGGGTGTGACTGTTTAGAAATGTGTCCATTTCTTCCAGGTTGCTGAGTTTGGTGGCATATAATTCTTCATAGTATTCTCTGAGGATTGCTTGTATTTCTGAGGGATTGTTTGCCATTACTCCCTTTTCATTCATGATTTTATCTATTTGAGTTCTCTCTCTTTTCTTTTTGAGAAGCCTGTCTAGTGGTTTGTCTATTTTGTTTATTCTTTCAAAGAACCAGCTCTTGGTTTCATTGATCATTTCCATTACTTTTTCTGTTTCCATATGATTAATTTGTGCCCTGATCTTTGTTATTTCTCTCTTTCTGCTGGGTTTTGTTTGGTTTAGTTGTTCTGCTTCTAGTTCTTTTAGGCATGCCGTTAGGATTTGTGTTATTGATTTTTCTTGTTTTTTGAGGTGGGCCTGGATTGCAATATATTTCCCTCTCAGGACTGCCTTTGCTGCGTCCCAGAGTGTTTGGATTGTTGTATTTTCATTTTCATTCGTTTCCATATATTTTTAAATTTCTTCTTTGATTGCTTGGTTGACCCACTCGTCTTTTAATAGGCTGTTGCTTAGCCTCCATGATTTTGGACATTTTTCCATGCTTTTTCCTTTGGTTAATTTCAAGTTTCAAAGCATTGTGGTCTGATAAAGTGCACGGTATGACCTCGATTCTATTATATTTATTCAGAGCTTCCCTGTGGCCCAGAATGTGGTCTATCTTGGAAAATGTACTGTGTGCAGTTGAGAAGAATGTAAATTCCTTTGCTTCTGGATGAAGCTCCCTGAAGATGTCTATTAGGCCCATCTGTTCTAAAGTGTCGTTCCGGGCCATTGTTTCTGTGGTGATTTTCTGTTTTGTGGATCTGTCCAGTGCTGAGAGTGGAGTATTAAGGTCCCCTACTATTAGGACATTTTTATCGATGAGGTTGCTAATGTTTGTAATTAGTTGTTTTACATATTCGGGTGCCCCCAAATTCGGCGCGTAGATATTTATAATTGTTAGCTCTTCCTGCTGGATGGTCCCTGTGATTATTATATAATGTCCTTCTTCATCTCTTATTACATCCTTTACTAAAGTCCAGTTTGTCTGATATGAGTGTGGCTACTCCAGCTTTCTTCTGAGTTCCAGTAGCCTGGTAGATAGTTCTCCATCCCCTCACTTTCAATCTGAAGATGTCCTCAGGTCTAAAATGAGTCTCTTGAAGACAGCAAATAGATGGGTCTTGTTTTTTAATCCATTCTGTTACCCTGTGTCTTTTGATTGGCGCATTTAGTCCATTTACATTCAGTATTAATATTGAAAAATAGGGGCTTACGGTCCCTGTATTATCCGTAGGTTTCATGCTTGTAAGTCTGTCTCTGGTAATTTGTGTTCTTTGCAACCTTTCCTTCATAGGGTGCCCCTCAGGATCTCTTGTAATGCTGGCTTGTTGGAGATGAATTCCTTCAGTTTTTGTTTGCTGGGGAAAACCTTAATCTCTCCTTCTATTGTGAATGACAGGCTAGCTGGGTACAGGATTATTGGTTGCATATCCTTCCTGCTCATCACGTTGAAGATATCCTGCCATTCCTTTCTAGCTTGCCATGTTTCTTTAGATAAGTCTGCTACTATCCTTATGTGTCTGCCCTTGTATGTCAAGTCCCTTTTATTTCTAGCTGCTTTCAGGATTCTCTCTTTGTCTTTATATTTGGCCAATTTCACAATGATGTGTCGTGCAGAGGGTCTATTCAGGTTGTGTCTGAGGGGAGTTCTCTGTGCCTCTTGGATTTCCATGCCCGTTTCTTTCCTCATGTTGGGGAAGTTCTCAGCAATGATTTGTTCAAGAACCCCTTTGACTCCTTTCTCTCTCTCTTCTTCCTCTGGAACTCCTATAATACGGATATTGTTTCTTCTGAGTGCATCGCTCAGCTCTCGAATTCTCCTTTCCTGTTCCTAGATCAGCTTCTCTCTCTTTTTCTCTCCTTCCTCTTTTTCCATAAGTTTATCTTCTAATGCACTAACTCTTTCTTCTACCTCTTCAATCCGTGCTGTGGCTGCTTCCAATTTGCCTTGTATTTCATCCAAGGCCTTTTTAATTCTTGCTGACCATTTTTAGGGTCCTTGAACTCTGCTGCGTGGGACCCCTTGCATTCATCTATGCTTTTTTCAAGCCCAGTGATTAGTTTTATGATTATCATTTCATATTCATGCTCTGTTATGTTGCTTATATCCATTTTCATCAATTTCTGAGCTGTCACTACTTCCTGTAGATTCTTTTGAGGAGAATTCTTCCTTTTCGTCATTTTGGCTAGGTGTGTATTGTATTGTTTCTTGGAATTGCCCTGGAAAGGGAAACAGACTGACAGACAAACAGAAAACAGAAATACTCAAACGTACCAACAAATGATACAGACAAGCGGTTCACAACATAAAAAAGAATAACAAATGACACTCTGAGGACTATGTCCTGAAGTACCAGCTACACGGTAAGGACAGGGTATGTAGTGTGCTGGTGGCAGAGCGTCTACAGAAAGAATAATGACAGTTGCGGGGGAAAGAAGGAGATGGTCTTTGCCCAGATAGAGTGACTAAAGAGCTTAATCCAGACTGAGAGAAATAGAATAAGGACGGTTGCAAGGAAAAAGGAATGAAGACAGAAATTGCTCGGATGAGATTATGTGGCCTGGTTATTCCAGAGAGAGAAATAGGGAAGTACAGAAGGAGATGAAAAACGCCTTTAGAGAGTGGGTTAAGATTCTGTTTAAGTCAGCCAGGCCCCTGGATAGTCAGCTCCAGAGTGGGGATCAGTAAGAAGAATAACGGGGAGCATATGTTTTAAAAAGAAATTACCTGGAGTTACTCCACGCAGCGGTCTGAACTTGGCTTATGTAGCTCCTGCTGAGAGGTGTCACTCCTGTGCGGAAGGGCGTGGTTTAGTGTAGGCGGGTGGTCTCCACTGAGGTAGGGACGGCTCTGGGAGTGACTTCCTGGGGCTGGTGCTTGTGGGCCTGTAAGACAACAATGGTGTCCCTTCAGTCCTTTGTTCCGAGTCCCGGGGGCTTCCACTCACCCCCTTGTTTCTGTCCTCACTCCGCTATGGGCACCAGTGCAGTGCAGTCCAGTGGATGGTGGGCGCCTGCCTGCCTGCCACCCCCAATCCTGCTGCAAATGTGTCAGGGTTAGAGGTGCTCGCAGGCAACTAGGGGCCCGCCGGCAGTCGGTCGCGGTGAGGGCTCCCCGCTCGGCTGGCCGGGGCGACTTGTGCGCACTCCCCACTCGGGAGACAGCGGTGGTGGCAGTCCCAGTGATTGTTCGCACCCCACGGGGCCCTCTGCGGCGCCTGGCGTGCAATCCCCTCTCAGGTGGGCAGCGATGATTGTCCCAAGTCGCTGGCTCCCCCAGGGGATTAGCGCGCACTCCCTGCTCCAGCGGCAGCAGCGGCGGCGGTCCCGCGGTTGTTCGCTCCGGGAGCGCAGGTGGCAGAGGTGCCTGGCGCGCACTCCCGGCTGGGGCCAGCAGCAGCAGTGGCAGTCCCCCGGTCGGTCGCTCTCCTGGGCCAGGTGGGCTGACTGTGCTTCCATCCGCGGTCCCGCACAAGGAGAGTTCTGCTGATTTCTGCTGTTAGACACAGAACTTCTCCTCCTAAGCCCTGTCTTTAGGGGCTGGATGGTGGTGGTCTCCCCCTCTCTTGCCCTCACCTTCTGATGATCAGCACTTTCCCTGCTGTCCCTGGCTCACCCTCCCCTCAGCTCAGTTTCCCGAGTTTGTTTTGTCCATTCTCGATTAGACTCACGGTCCTAGGGCGTTGTCTATGTTCCTTGCGTTCCTTGTAGGCTGCTACACCTTTTCTGCCAGGTTCTTGGAGTTGAGAATCTCTCTGTTTTGGTCCCTCTCAATTCAAAAAACAAGGGAAATTTTGGGCCTCCCTACTCCTCTGCCATCTTGGCCCTCCCCAATGTTATGATTTCAAATGTATCAAGTAGGTGATGGATATATTATTTTAAAGTTCAGAAAGAAATCTAGAAATACAGAGATAGAGTTGTTGGCATATACTGATTATTGAAGACAGGGATGGTTGAGTTCATCTGGAGGAAAAAGTACACAGTGAGAAAATAAGAGGGCTTAGGGTAAAACTTACATGAGTCCAACATTTTAACTAGAGGTAAGAGGGCCAAAGAGGCAGGGGGAGAGGAGTCATGAGAATGCCGAGCCCAGAAGCTAAAGAAAGATCATGTTTTAAGAAGGAAATAATAAGCTGTATAGAATTATGATGGAAATAAAGAATATGAGAACCATCAAGTGACCTTTGCATTTAGCATCAAGGTCATTGATAACCTTAGTGAGAGTTGTGTTTGGTGAAGAACTATTAGTAGTAATCTGATTGCATTGAGTTTAAGAGTAAATGGGAGATTAGACAAAGGAAAAAGTGAGGCTAGAGAATTCTTTCAGAAGTATGGTTGTAAAGGAGAGAAAATAGATTAAATAGTAGCTAGAGAAATGTGTGGGATCTGGGAATTTTTTTAAATGGAAGAAATTTATGACCGCTGATGGGAAAGGATTATGTATCAACTCCATTTTTCAGTATCCAAGTACCAGAAATTAGTCAAGGTCAGGCCATAGATAGAGTTTTTGGGCTCACTGCCAACAAAAGCTGATTCTCTTGGGGTGTCCTATCAGACCCAACTACACTGCTTTCAACTGCTTTTAAATAAGCCATACTTTAGTTTTTATCATGGCCCCTAAAGGAAGAGGGATTTTTATGGGCTGAGGCCCTGTTTTTCACTTGCATAATATCTTTTTCTTAAGTTTATTTATACATTTTTAAGAGAGAGAGAGAGACAGACAGAGAGAGAGATAGAGAGAGAGAGAACAAGTGGGGAAGGGGCAGAGAGAGAGAGGGAGACAGAATCTGAAGCAGGCTTCAGGCTCTGAGCTGTCAGCATAGAGCCCCACATGGGGCTCAAACCCACGGACTGTGATATCATGATCTGAGCCAAAGTTGGACGCTTAACCGACTGAACCACCCAGGCACCCCTACTTGCATGATATCTTGAAGCTGTGTTTAGTTTTGCTCAATATTATTCACACTGTGAATACTTAAGTAACCTTTCTAAAACACATCTGATCCTGTCACTGTCCTGCTTAACATATTTCAACTGTTCTCCACAACCTTCAGAGTAGAGTCCCAAACTTCTCAGAATGACAAGCAAGGCTTTTCTTTTTCTTTCTTTTTTTTTTTCATTTGAGTATAGTTGACACATGATACTACATTAGTTGCAGGTGTACAACATAGTGATTCCGCAAGTTTATGCATTATGCTATACTCACGATGAGTGTAGCTACCATCTGTCACCATACAATGCTATTACAATATTATTGACGAGATTCCCTATGCTGTGTCTTTCATTCCTATGACTCATTTATTCCATAACTGGAAAAAGCAAGGCCTCTTCTGATTTGACCTGTAACTATTTCTCAGATCTGATCTATATTCACATGCACATTTGTATCCTACACTCCATTTAAACACAAGTACTAACAATTCTTTGATACAGCCAATCTCTCCCTTAATCTTCTCTGCCTTTTCTCATGCTGTTCAACATGCCTAGCTATAGTGCTTTGAGCTTAGGAGTTCAACAAAAAAAAATTATTAAATAAATGAATAAGTGTATGGTTGAACAAATACATACATGCATTTACCTCAGTTTCATTGGTCATTTTTGAGAGGGGCTACATGGCTGTATATGGTAATGAGTGGGGTATTTATTTGGGGGCAGTTGAATACTTATGTGATAGGATTTGAGGAAATCATTGATATCATCACCTCATTAAACCATCACTCCTGTTAGGCTATCACTGGACATTATCCCATGAGAGTTTTATTTCCTTGAGCAAGGGCTGGGTGTTACTGGAGGTCTCTGAAGGAGGGAGAAGTGATAGAAAGGGAAGAGTGGGCCAGACAGAGAAGTTGGAATTGGGAGGCAGCTGTTGGAAAACAGATAACAGTACCACTTTGCCCAGAAGTGATGTTGTAATAGCACTGAGGCAGAAACAAGCCAATCTGAAGTACAACCAAGTGCAGAGAAAAATTTGATTTAGAATCTAAAACATACTTTGGATGATTTTAATAATCTTTTTGAACTAAAAGACCTATCAAAATCATTTATACTACCCATTCCAGATGTCCAATGTAGAGAGCTCAGTGGACTGCAGCAGAGACAGATCCAGAGATAGATCCCCTACCACTCAGGTGTTTTCCACAAATAGGTGGAAAATTAGTTAGTATTGATTGACTACCTCCTAGGTTCTAGGCATCTAATCCTTATATAGATGAAGTTGGAACTACTAATTCACTTTACAGGTGGGGAAATTGAGGCTCAGTAAGGGACTTTTCCAAAGTCATGTATCTGATAAGTTGGCAAAGGTGGAGTTTCAACAAAGTGAGTCCAAGGCTCGTGTTCCTTCTACTATGAGGTATATTGACCTCTTCGCCGGGTTTGTGATATCTGTGACTCAGGCCTCTCCTATCCATCCACAGGGACTATGAAAATCCTGGAATTTTATGGGGACATTTTTCCTGAGAGACAAGGATTTTGCAATCCTGAGGTCTGGGTTGAGTAGAAAGAGCTTAGCTAAGTGCTTAGATCTTATAGATGGGGTATTTAGAGGGGAGGGTCATTGGATGGATGAAGTACAAATTGTAGCTGGGATTTATTATCTGAGTACTTTCTATATGAGTAAACTGAGTTTGGAGGTAACAGGGATTGTGATACCATAAACCACTATTTACCATGTGGATCAGCACTGAACTTGTGTTGTCTTGCATAACCCATTCTGTTTTCCTCGTTCTAATCACCTTCTCTTCTTTCCTGCTCCCATTCCTACCATCAAATTTTGATGTAGTACAGAGTAATTACTATTTACAAACTACGAAGCTCTGGATGCCCTGTGGAAAAAAGGAAATGAGGGTAAAAATTGAGACAGAGGTGGGGGGGCAGGCAGGGTGTCATTATCAGCGAAAGAAGGAGGTCTAGAGAGGTGTTCTGGAAAGATGTTTTGGACAGAAAGGGGTATGGTTTGCATTTAACTTGTGGAATTTGAGACCATAATTTATAACTATCTATTTTTCAAGAGTGGAATTGGGTTGAGTGGCCCAATTGGAGAGACTTGCTTCGAACCACCTAACATAGAAGTTGAGAACATGAGTTTATGTTGTATGACATAGACATTTTTACAGGATTTATATGGGTTTTGTGGTGTGAGTATAGCTGGGGAGGACTAGAAAATAATATTTGCCATGCAATCATCTCAGTGAGTTTTTAATTACTCAATCACTTATGTAAGGAACTCTACAAGTAGTCATATTAAATATACATTTCAATCTTTCTACTCCCTGGAGATATAGTTATATCTCTTTACTCCATTTACCATTAAACTGGCTTTATATTTCATAATTGTATTTTAACTTCTTCTCCTGACATTCAACCTATACTATTATCTTAGATATTTCAACAGCCTCCATATAGTCTAAATCTCTTACCTCCTCTTTCATGATTTTCTAACATTGCTGATTTCTTCCTCTTTGAAACTTTCTCCCCCTAGGCTTCCATGAGCCAACATATGTCAGGTTCTCTTATTACCTTTCTGACAGCTCTTTCTTTGCCTTTTGGGGCTCCATTTTTCCTATGGCCCACTCAGAGCAGGTTTTCCTCATGTTCCTCTTTTTTTTCTTTTTCTGCACACTCTTTCTTTACCACCATATTCTCACAACATCAGGTATCCTTTCTGAGTGATTTTGGTCTCCTCAACTCAATCTCAGGCTCTAGTTAGTATTTCTAAATGCTGTCTGGACATCTCTACCTGGATTTCCTACTAACACCTGCTACTCTTACCCTAATGACACGTTATCTACTTTCCCAAGCCAGTTCTTCATCACCTATTCCCTTTTATTATTGCCACTGCCACCCTCTATGCTGAGAAAGCCAGTCATCTTTGACTTCTCTCTCTCCTTCAGCCTTCCACCTCTCAAAAGTATCTTAAATATGTTCTCTCTTTGCCATTCCTATTGCTGTCACGCTAAGTCTGGTTCTCATTACCTCTCTGCTGAACAATTATAACAACCTCTCTATACATATCATTATTGCTACAACAGCTCATTTTTTTTAACAAACATATATAGAGCCAACAAATAGCATGCTGCGCACTGGGTATGCAACAGTGTATCTGATCTCAAGGAGCATGCAGTTCAGTAGGAAAAACAGGCAACTTAAAAGGAAATAGCCTTACAGAGATAAGTGTCAAAGTGGATGTAAATACAGGAAACCATGGGACACAGAAGGGTAGCCTCTAACTAAGATTGTATGGCTAAGGAAAAGCTTCACAGAAAAAACAGGCTAAGTATAGGAGTTTATCTAGTACAGGATAATGAGTAAAATATTCCAAGCAGAGGGATAAGCATGAACAAAAACAGGGAAGAAAGAGCACAATTTTGGGAAATGCAAATTATTAAAGGTGACTAGAGCATAGCAAGAGAGGTTGATCAGGAGGGTACATTAATTGACAGGGGTCAGATTATGAGAGGTCTAGTATCCCTGCTGAGGAGTTTAGAGAGCTTGGGAACTATAAAATATTTTTTAATGTTTATTTATTTTTAGAGAGAGAGAGAATCTCAAGCAGGCTCTGCGCTGTCAACATAGAACTCAACACAAGTCTCAAACTCACAAACCATGAGATCATGACCTGAACCGAAATCAAAGAGTCAGACGTTTAACTGACTGAGCCACCTAGGCGCCCCCAAAAATATTTTAATCAAGAAAGGAAAGCTATCTGATTTGTACTTGAAGAAGTTTGCCTTGGCAGTAACATAAAGACTGAATTAAGCAAGGCATTTCCAATGCAAATCCTAATAATAACTTTTAGAATCCAGAAAAACGTGTGGGAAAGTAAATAGCAAATAATTAAGAAAATGGTACAAAAAGGCAAATAATAAGTGTCAAGGAAGGACACTGGTAAAATAACTCCATGGTTAAACACACTGTGATGGTTAATTTTGTGTCAACTTGACTGGTCCATGAGTTGTCCAGACATTTGGTCAAACATTTTTCTGGGTGTGTTTATGAGGATAGTTCAAGATAAGATTAAGATTTAAATTGGTAGATTGAGTAAAGCATATTGCCCTCCCTAATGTGGGTGGGGCCTATCCAATTGATTGAAAACCTGAATAGAACAAAATATTGACTCTGCTGTGAAAAAGAAGGAACTCCTCCTGCCTAACAGAGGTCTTTTCCTGCCTTTGGACTTGACCTGAAAAATCAACTCTTTTGAGGGTCTTGAGCATGCTGGCTCTCAGACTGGAACTTACACCACTAGCTATCTTGTTTCTCAGGCCCTAAGACTAGGATTGGAATTATGTCATCAGCTCTCCTGGGTCTCCAACTTGTCTACTGCAGATATTGGGACTTCTTAGCCTTCATAAGTATATAAGCTAATTCTTATAAGTCATATATATATGTGTATATATATATATGTATATACACTCATACACATATATACATATACATATATACATATATATGCCTTCTGTTGGTTCTGATTCTCTGGAGAACCCCCTGATTAATACAGATTTTGGTACATAGAAGTAGGGTACTGATGCAACAAATACCTTAAAATGTGGAGGTGGCTTTGGATTGAGGTAATGGGTAGAAGCTGTAAGAGTTTTGAGGTGCATGTAGAAATATGTACATTGGGGGCAAGTCTGGTGAGATCTCAGACGGAAATGAGGAACAAGTTATTACTGGAAAGAGGAGGAGAGGTGATCTTTGTTATAGTGGCAGTGAACTTGGCTGAATTGTGTTCTAGTGTTTTGTGGAAAGTAGAAATTGAGAGTAATAAATTTGGATATTAGTAGAGGAGATTTCTAAGCAAAGTATTGAAGATGCAGCTTTGGTCATCCTTACTTTTTACAGTAAAATGTGAGAGAAGAGAGATGAATTTAAGAAGGAATTATTAGGCAAAAAGGAAGCAGAACTTGGAGATTTGGACAATTCTCCATCTATCCTATTCCTAATATTCTATATTCTCAGTATATTCTATCTTATTTTAAAAAATGAGGGAGCTTGTCCTGAAGGGAACACTAAAGGTATGGCTGAATAAGCATTTGATAAGGAGTTCGTGGGTGTGACTTATAAACTGATTGATTAGCCATCTCAGAAGAAGCTAGAAATAGAGATGTGATTACACCAACAGAAACACTGACAGCTGAGATTAAAGAAGACAGAAAAAAAAAAACGAGACAAAATGAAGGAAGGTTAGATCCCACAGGACTGAACTTTAGAGTTCTTTGTGAACATGCACTGTTCTTCAAGAAGATGAAAGAATGACCCTTAAGGCAATTCAGAAATCATCAGGGCTATTTCCTTGTTTTCAAAGGGCTGTCCCCTCAGTTTTAACGAACCAGATGGCCTTTGACTAGAGCTGTGTGGACAGGTCTGCCTGGAGCCTTGGGGGTGGGAATATCATCCCTGTGTATCCAGAAGGTGAGTCATTGAGCCAAAAAAAATTATAAGTAGAATCAGACCTATAAATACAGAGAACAAACTGATGGTTACTAGAGGGGAGGAGGTTTGGGGGATGGACAAAATAGGTAAGGAGGAGTGGAAGATACAGGCTTTTGGTTATGCAATGAATAAGTCATAGGGAAAAAAAGGTGCAGAATAGAAAATACAGTCAATGATATTATAATAGTGTTTTATTGTGACAGATGATAACTACACTTGTGGCAAGCATAGCATAAGGTATAGACTTGTTGAATCACTATGTTGTACACTTGAAACTAATAGAACATCATGTGTCATATTTATATTCAAATAAATAAGAAACAAAACCATTGAGCTTTAACATCTAATGGAATTTGTCTTGATAGGTCTTGGACTTGTTTGGGACACTTTCCTCTTTCTTCTTTCCTATTTCTCTCTTTCCAATTGGGGTTGCCTATCTTATACCTATCTTACCATTGCATTTTAGAAGCACATAACTTGGTCTTGTTTTACAGATTCTCAACTGGGGAGGATTTTGCCTCAGGGTGAATCACTTTTTGAGACTCACCATACCTGATTTAGATGATATTTAGATTAGATTTTGGACTTAGACTTTAGAGCAATGATAAAATGAGGGCTGTTAGAATGGAATGAATTTTGGGGGTCAGGAGCAAAATGCTATGGACTGAATTGTGTCTTCCTAAATTCATATGTGGAAGCCCTAGTCCCCCATGTGACTGTATTGGAGATAGGATCTGTAAGGAGATGATTAAGGCTAAATGAGGCCATAAGGATGGAGCCTTGATCTGACAGAACTGGTGACCTTAGAAAAGAGGAAGAATTACCAGAGATCTCTCTCTTTCTGTACTACATGGGAACAGAGCAAGAAAGCAGTTCTCTGAAGTAAGGAGGAGAGCTCTCACCAGAAACTGAACTCTGCCAGAACCTTGATCTTTGCATTTCCAACTCCCAAACTGTGAGATAATAAATTTATGTTGTTTAAGCCAATATGTTTTGTCTATGGTATTTTGTCATTGCAGACTGAGAAGCCTAAGACACCCCCAGACACTGATTGCTGCATTGCTTGAGTTCAAGTTCCAGTTTCACCACTTACTGACTGGGTGAATTTAGATAACTCACTTCACTTTCCTGTGCCTTAGGTTCCTTACCTCTGACATGTAGTTCAATGTTTCTGCACAGTTTTCATAATCATAACTTTAAGTTTCAAAGTCTTTACCATGTTGTTATGCTTTAGGTGTTTCTTTATTCTTACTATTATAAAAATATTCATACATATAGCTTTTTTTTTTTCATCGAATTGTTCTATTAGGATTGACTCTCAGTAGTGGGATTACTAGGTCAAAGAATGTAACTATTTTAGGTATTCAAATCAGTAAAGAAGTAAAGCTCAATATTTGCAAATGACATGATATTATATATAGAAAATCAAAGATTCCATCAAAAGCTACCCATACTGATAAATGAATTCAGTAAAATAACAGAATACAAAATTAATATACAGAAATCTGTTAAATTTCTATATACCAATAATGAAATAGCAAAAAGACAAATTAGGAAGACAAATTTCATTGATAATTGCACCAAAATAATAAACTATCTAAGAATAAAAACCAAGGAGATGAAAGACCTTTACTCCAAAAACTATAAAACATTGAAAGAAATTGAAGATGATACAAATGAGAATATATTCAATGTTCATGTATTGGAAAAACAAATGTTAAAATGTTCATACAGGAGGAAGGGCAACATGGCGGAGGAGTAGGGAGCTCCAGTATTTCGCTTGCCCTTTAAACGGGGACGACTGAAACCATAGTCTCTCGCAACTCCAAAAATCGGGGGGAAAAGGTGCTACAGCTAACAAGGAATGAAGGCGAAAACAGACAGGGCCCAGCTAAATCGTGAGTTTAATCTGGGTCGGATAAAACGAACTCGAACTCGGGAAGTTGAGCTGAGGGGAGGGTGAGCGTCTTCGGAGATAGCTGGGAAAGTGCCGATCAAACAACATCTGAACGAGAGGGCCAGAGCGGGTGAGACCGCTACCATCCAGCCCCTAAATGCAGGGCTTTTGAAGAGAAGTTCAGTGGCAAACAGCAGCACTACCTGCGCGCTGCCGGGACTGCACGAACCCAGCCCCGAGCCGTGGGGACACGCGCGCCGCCGGGACTGGCAGCGGGGACCCAGGCGGCACCACCTGCCGAGCACTTCTAACCCCGGCACAATTATAACGAAATCGGGGGTAGCAGACGGCCGCGTCAACGCGCCACCCTCGCCCAGCGCCTCCGGGGCGCACACGCCCCCGGGACTGGCAGCAGGGACCCAGCAGCCCCAGGCGGTGGCTCCTGTGGGACACGGCCGGGTCACCGTCCAGTGAACCACACTAGGCCAGCGTTGGCGGTGGAGAAAGAACAGAAATAAAGGGGCGAATAAAGCCTCCAGGACTGATGGCGCGGGTCTGGAGAGACGCCATTGTTGTCTCACAAGCCAGGAAGTCACCCCAAAAGCCATCCCTGCAGTAGTGGAGGCGGGACCCGCCTACACCAAACCACGCCCCTCCCAACCTATCAGCAGGAGCGACTGATGCCAAGTGGAGATTGCTGCCTGGAGTAACTCCAGTCATTTCTTCTTTTTAAATTTATCCCTCCCTTTCTCATTCCTACCGATCCCCATCCCTGAGCTGGTCATCCAGGGTACTGACTGGCTTAAACATTTTTTTTTTTTAACCCACTCTTTGAGGACATGTCCTACAACCTCTTCTTTACTTCCCTAGCCCTTTTTCTGGAATAACCAGGCCGTATAAGTTCATCTAGACGACAACGAACTTTATTCCTTTTCCCTTGCACCTGTCCTTATTCTGATTTCTATCAGTCTGGATTAAACCCTTTAGTCGCTCCACCTGGGCAAAGTCCATTTCCTTCTTCTCCCTGCACCAGTCATTATTCTGTCTATATATGCTCTGCCACCAGCACACTACATACCCTGTCCTTAACGTGTAGCTGTTACTTCAGGACATTGCCCTCAGAGAGTCATTTGTTATTCTTTTTTCTGTTGTGAACTGCTTGTCTGGACCATTTGTCGGTGCGTTTGAGTATTTCTGTGTTCTGTGTGTCTGTCATCTGTTTTCCTTTCCAGGGCAACTTCAAGAATCAACCCAAAACACATCCAGCCAAAATGACGAGACGGAAGAATTCTCCTTAAAAGAATCTACAAGAAGCAGTGACAGCTCAAGAATTAATGAAAACAGATATAAGCAACATAACAGAACATGAATATAGAATGATAATCATAAAACTAATCGCTGGCCTTGAAAAAAGCTTAGACGAATGCAAGGGGTCCCGCGCGGCAGAGTTCAAGGACCTTAAAAACGGTCAGGAAAAATTAAAGAAGACATTGGAAGAAATACAGGGGAAACTGGAAGCAGCCACAGCACGGATTGAAGAGTTAGAAGAAAGAGTTACTGCATTAGAAGACAAAATCATTGAAAAAGAGGAAGCAGATAAAGAGAGAGAAGCTGATCCAGGAACAGGAAAGGAGAATTCGAGAGCTGAGCGATGCACTCAAAAGAAAAAATATCCGTATCATAGGAGTCCCACAGGAAGAAGAGAGAGAGAAAGGAGTCGAAGGGGTTCTTGAACAAATCATTGCTGAAAACTTCCCCAACATGAGGAAGGAAATGGGCATGGAAATCCAAGAGGCACAGAGAAATCCCCTCAGACGTAACTTGAATAGACCTTCTGCACGGCACATCATAGTGAAGCTGGCAAAATACAAAGATAGGGAGAGAATCCTGAAAGCAGCTAGGGACAAAAGAACCCTAACATACAAAGGGAGATATATAAGGGTAGTAGCAGACTTATCTACAGAAACTTGGCAAGCCAGAAAGGAATGGCAGGATATCTTCAATGTGATGAGCAAGAAGGACATGCAACCAAGAATTCTGTATCTGGCTAGCCTGTCATTCAGAACAGAAGGAGAGAACAAGGTTTTTCCCGACAAACAAAAACTGAAAGAATTTATCACAAATAAGCCAGCACTGAAAGAGATCCTGAGGGGCATTCTATGAAGGCAAGGTTGCAAAGAACACAAACTGCCAGGGACAGCCTTACAAACATGAAACTTACAGATAATACAGTGACTGTAAGCCCATATTTTTCCATATTAACACTGAATGTAAATGGACTAAATGCGCCAATCAAAAGACACAGGGTAACAGAATGGATTAAAAAACAAGACCCATCTATTTGCTGTCTTCAAGAAACTCATCTTAAACCTGAAGACACCTTCAGATTGAAAGTGAGGGGATGGAGAACTATCTACCATGCTACTGGAAGTCAGAAGAAAGCCGGAGTAGCCACACTCATATCAGACAAATTAGACTTTAAAATGAACGATGTAATAAGAGATGAAGAAGGACATTATATAATAGTCTCAGGGACCATCCAGCAGGAAGAGCTTACAATTGTAAATATCTACGCACCTAATTCGGGGGCACCCAAATTTGTAAAACAACTAATTACAAACATTAGCAACCTCATCGATAAAAATGTCCTAATAGTAGGGGATCTCAACACTCCACTCTCAGCATTGGACAGATCCACAAAACAGAAAATCTCCGCAGAAACAATAGCCCTGAACGACACATTAGAACAGATGGGCCTCAGACATCATTAGGGTCCTTCATCCAGAAGCAAAGGAATTTACGTTCTTCTCAACTGCACATGGTACATTTTCCAAGATAGACCACATTCTGGGGCACAGGGAAGCTCTGCATAAATATAAAAGAATTGAGATCATACCGTGTACACTGTGAGACCACAATGCTTTGAAACTTGAAATCAGCCACAGGAGAAAGCCTGGAAAATATCCAAGAACATGGCGGCTAAGAAATAACCTATGAAAAGATGACTGGGTTAACCAAGCCATCAGAGAAGAAATTAAAAAATACATGGAAACAAATGAAAATGAAAATACAACAATCCAAACGCTCTGGGACGCAGCAAAGACAGTCCTGAGAGGGAAATATATTGCAATCCAGGCCCACCTCAAGAAACAAGAAAAATCAATAACACAAATTCTAACAGCACGCCTAAAGGAACTAGAAGCAGATCAACTAAAACAACCCAAGCTCAGCAGAAAGAGAGAAATAACAAAGATCAGAGCACAAATTAATCATATGGAGACAGAAAAGGTAGTGGAACAGATCAATGAAACCAAAAGCTGGTTCTTTGAAAAAATAAACAAAATAGACAAACCTCTAGCCAGGCTTCTCAAAAAGAAAAGAGAGAGAACTCAAATAGATAAAATCGTGAATGAAAAGGGAGAAATTACAACCAATCCCTCAGAGATACAAGCAATCATCAGAGAATACTATGAAAAATTATATGCCACCAAACTTGGCAATCTGGAAGAAATGGACAGCTTCCTAAATAGCCACACACTACCAAAACTCAAACGGGAAGAAATAGAAAATTTGAACAGACCCATAACTAGTGAAGAAATAGAATCAGTTATTAAAAACCTCCCAGCAAATAAAAGCCCTGGACCAGATGGCTTTCCCGCGGAATTTTACCAGACATTTAAAACAGAGTTAATTCCTATCCTTCTCAAGCTGTTCCAAAAAATTGAAACGGAAGGAAAACTCCCGGACTCATTTCATGAAGCCAGCATCACTTTGATTCCCAAACCAGATAGAGATCCAGCAAAGAAAGAAAATTACAGGCCAATATCCCTGATGAATATGGATGCAAAAATTTTCAACAAGATACTAGCAAATCGAATCCAACAGCATATAAAGAGAATTATCCACCATGATCAAGTAGGATTCATCCCTGGGTTGCAGGGCTGGTTCAATATTCGCAAATCAATCAACGTGATACATCACATCAACAAAAGAAAAGATAAGAACCATATGATCCTGTCAATAGATGCAGAAAAAGCATTTGACAAAATACAGCATCCTTTCTTAATAAAAACTCTCGAGAAAGTCGGGATAGAAGGAACATACTTAAACATCATAAAAGCCATATATGAACAGCCCACAGCTAATATCATCCTCAATGGGGAAAAATTGAAAGCCTTCCCCCTGAGATCAGGAACACCACAGGGGTGTCCACTCTCGCCACTGCTATTTAACATAGTGCTGGAAGTCTTAGCAATCAGACAACAAAACAAAATAAAAGGCATCAAGATTGGCAAGGAGGAAGTCAAACTTTCACTTTTTGCAGATGACGTTATACTTTACATGGAAAACCCAACAGAATCCACCAAAAGCCTACTAGAACTGATCCATGATTTCAGCAAAGTTGCAGGGTACAAAATCAAAGTAAAGAAATCGGTGCCATTTCTATACACCAACAATGAAGCAGCAGAAAGAGAAATAAAGAAGCTAATCCCTTTCACAATTGCACCAAAAACCATAAAATATTTAGGAATAAACCTAACCAAAGATGTGAAAGACCTCTACACTGAAAACTATAAAAATCTTATGAAGGAAATTGAGGAAGACACAAGGAAATGTTTGTTTCTTAAATTCTACATATGAGTGAAATTATATGGTATTTGTCTTTTCTGACATACTTATTTCACTCAGAACTATACCCTTTAGATCCATCTATGACATTGCAAATAGCAAGATTTCATCCTTTCTTATGGCTGAGTAATATTCCATTGTGTGTGTGTGTGTGTGTGTGTGTGTGTGTACACACATACATTTTTCATCCACTCATCTATTGACGGACACTTTATAAAAGGTTTTAGTATTCTGTGGGGAGCCTACCACTCCCCATTATTGCCTGGCCTTTTTAGAACTTTACTTAATGTTATTGCCTGTTTATTTTCTCAGTAATATTTTAGAAGTCCTCCAGAAGAATAAAGAATGGAACACGGTCTCAGGGCTTTCTTCTACGTTTTTCTTCCCCTAGGTGCTCAATAAACATTTGTGAAATGAATGAAAGATAAAAGAAAATCACAACATGGTGTTTGATTGCTGAAAGAAGTCAAAGGATAAGCAAGTTTATATCTGTTTTCTTGAACCACCAACACTTCCAAAAGACACATAGAATTTAGAGTATGTATTTGAGAAACGCTGCTCTCCTGTTGGAGGGTTATAGTTTGCTCATGCGCTCAATATTTATTTAGCATCACTATGTCCCAAATATTGTTCTAGACACTGGGGGTAGAGCAAATGAACAAAAGAGACAAATAAACAAATGACTCATACATACCAAATAAGTATATGTATGTATGTATATATATGTATATAACTGAGCATAAAATAAATATATAAGAAATAAATAACTGTATAAAATAAATAATAAATATAAAATATAACATCAGATTGATATATATGCTCTAAAGTAAAATAAAATAGGATAAGGACGTAAGGAGCAATTGGGGTGGGAATAACACCAAAAGGGACAAAGGTTTCTCTAAAGAGTTACTCTTGAGTTATAATCTGAATGATGAGAAGAGGAAGACAGGGGAAGACCTATGGGAAGAGAATTCTAGTCAGATGGAACAGGAAGCATAAATGTTCTTAGTTAGGAATAACTTCTATGTTCAAAAAAGATAGTTATTGTGGTTAGAGTCTCATGGACAAGGGAGAGACTGGTGGCAGGTGTTGTTAGGTCTGGGTTCCTTTCTGACCTACAAACTCTCTAGTGCTCAGTTTCTCCCTGGCAACCTTGTTGGGCTTGAGTGAAGGAAGTCCTGGTGGATGGGTTGACTTTTTCTCATGTTCATAAATGATCCAAGCCACACTACATGACAAATGTCATGATTAGCCTTTTTAGGCTAATGTTTGCAAGTCATCATCTTGTGGAGTTATTGACTTAGAACTATCAGGCCCAGGATAAACAGCCTTTCCTCTGCTTTAGGAAAGGTAAAATCCAGAGTTACTTTTTAGAAGTGCGGTTTCTTCCCACCAGAATTGTTTCTTTGAACCTAGATAGAAAGAAAATGGAACTAGTAGTAAGTGTTGTGCTTAGAGTGACTGGTTATCAGCTATTCATATTCTTTGAGAAATCTTCAGATCTCTGAGTTGGTTCCCTCCCTATCAAAAGACAAACCTCCCACATAAAAGCATTATGCAAACAATTAAATATCTGAGTATAATGTAAAAAAATACAATGTAAGTGTCTATAAAAATTCTATTTATGAAAATCTATTAGAACACAACTCAATAGGACCTGCATTCAGATATACCACTTGGCAAGTAATAATACATACCATGAGAACACAGCTTCAGAATTTATAAAGCACTTCCACTCCCATTATTTCATTGATTTTCACAATAAATCTATGAGCTAGATAGCATTTGCCTGTGCATTCCTCAGAATATAATAGGCTATGCTGAGGTAACAAACAATCCCAGAATTTCAGTGGCTTCAAACCAAGGAAAGTATGTATTTTTACTCATTCTATGTATTTATTTGCCGGTCAGAAGAGGACTCTGGTCTATGTCATCTTCGCATAGAAACCCAAGTCAATGGAAGCACTACCATATGAAATGTCCAGTAGCAGGGGCAAGAGAGGACAAAGAAGCATGTTATCTCTTAAATGCTCCCACCCTAAAGTGACACATCACTTCTGCTCATATCGCATGGGTCAGAGAAAGTCAATGGGCCATATTTAACTTTAAGATGGCAAACCAAGTGTCCATTGACTGATGAATGGATAAAGAAGATGTGGTATATATACAATGGAATTTGGCAATTAAAAAGAATGAAATTTTGCCATTTGCAACCATGTGAATGTAACTAGAATGTATTATGCTAAGTGAAATAAGTCAGAGAAAAATATACTATGGTTTCACTAATATGTGTAATTTAAGAAATAAAACAGATTAACATAGGAGAAAGGAAGTAAAAATAAGATAAAAACAGGGAGGCAAACCATAAAAGACTCTTAAAAACAGAGAACAAACTGAGGGTTGCTGGAGGGGACATGGTTGGGGTAATGGGCTAAATGGGTGATGAGCATTAAGGAAAGCACTTGTTGAGATGAGAACTGGGTGTCAAATGTAAGTGATGAATCACTAAATTCTACTCCTGAAACCATTATTACACTATATGTTAACTAACTTGGATTTAAATTAAAAACGAAAGCAAAACAAAACCTTTAAGATGGCAAAGAAGTATAATATCCTGTATTACAGCAAGTAGAAAGGAACTGATTCGTGATGAACAGTAGTAATTTCCATCACAGCCTCATTTTACAGCTGAGAAAGCCAAGAAGAATGACATGTTCAAGGAAGCAGTTTGGAATTGTGGACCAAGCTTGCAATAAATGATTTATAGCTATCGTTATGAAGAGACAGAATTGTTTTTGGTTGAAATAAGAGTCTCAGAGGTTGAGAAGATGAGAACACAGGTTTTGAAGCCAGAGAGTCCTGGGTTCAAGCCCCAAATTGTGCCACTTACTAGCAGAGTACTTTGAACAGGTGGCATCACTTCTCTGAGCCTCCATTTTCTCATCTATAAAATCGGGATGAAGGATTAATAGGAAAAACTTGCAGGGTTGATCAATGATTGGTTGAGTTAATTGGAGTTAATGTGAATAAAGTGCCCGAGCCCAAACTCAGTTATTCTAACCCCAAATTTATTCCCCTTGCCTCTGCTAGGTATGCCAAAATGTGGAAATCCTGTGGAGCAACTCCTAGTTCAATTCTCCTCTGACTTTCTATTTCCCATTGTGACATGTGAATAGGTGAAAGGATAGAAAGGAAAAGAAAAACTTGAGATAAAAAGAAAGGTCATTTTTACCATGAGTTCAGAAATGCTTGACAATGCTCTCTCCTGTCTCCTTTGTCTAGTCAATCCCTACTTATCCTTCAAGACTTAGGTCAAACTAAACACTTTTCTGGGAAATGCTCCCAGATTTCCTAGTGCTGAATTTAATGCCCCTTCTCTGAAACCACTGTCCTCAAACACTTTTTGCTTAGGTCTATCTTAGTATTTAGCACAATTCCTTGTGTTTTGGCATATGAGTGCTTAATAAATGTATATTTAAGGAATGAATATGATCATTGTATGGCTTCAAGTATCTTGTTGATTTTTCTTTCTAGCCTAATTTCTATTCATCTCCTTACCCTGCTCCACCTGTTACCCACACTACCACCGCAAAGCATACATTTGCTGTTCCAGAAATACTACACTGTTTATAGACTTTGGAATCCCTCAAACTCTCCAGGCCTCCATCTTCACACATGCTACTTCCTCTGCATGGCACACTTCCTTACTATCTTTCAAACACTTAATCATAATTTCGCAAAAGGTGAGGATATATACATGCATACGTATATGTAGTTTGGAGCATGGGCTCTGAAACCAGGCTGCCTGATTTTAAATTCTAGCTCTGGTTATTAGCCATGTGGCCTCAGATAAATTATCTACCTTCTATGGGTTTCTACTTCTCCTATATAAAATAGGGCTAATAAAAGTATCTACCTAATAGGGTGTTATGGAGATTAATGAGTTATACATTTAAATTGTTATAAGCATAGCTGGTACACAATAACCTCTGCGTGTTTGCTGTTATCATTTAAATCATAACACAAACACTACTTCCTTTGTGTAAACTGGGGTCACAAGTGGGCAGCTTGTAAGCTAAATTTTATTGGGATCACGTGGCATTTACATTTTTTTTAAATTACAAAGCCCTCCAGTTTAGTATAAACTCCACCACTCCCTGCATCCACCTGTTTCATTCGTTTGCTTGGTCCTAGAAGCTTTGCGTTTGGTATCTTAAGTAAGCACCTCTCTTTTCTCAGCCCCTCAGAAGAATCCCACAGGCTCAGTACATACATCTGTTAAAGCAGTTCTGTAGTCTTCCGAGTGTTGTCTCATCTGAGTCTTTACTATGGGCTTTTTGAGTATAAGGATGGTGATCTCAGTATATCTATTACCTAGAATGGTGCCCTACACAAAGAAGTTCTCAATACTTCTTGAATGACTGACCAGTTTAATGAAATGAAATGAATAGTTGAGGTATCCCCAAATGTCAATTAAAAACAGGCCTCTGGAGAGAGATCAGGGCTTATTTGTAAGCAAGCCTAAACTTTAGAAACCATCCACAGAGAGCTTTCTGGTCGTGGCTGGGAGATTCAAAGAGTTCTCTTTAGCCCCTTTCCTCCAAGGCCACTTCTCTGACAGTCATTAATGGGATCAAAATAATGGGGCTAAGCTACAAGGAAAAGAAAGAAAATACAGCATGACTCCCTTTCCCTTTGTACATAATTCGGAAGTTGTCAGGATAATAGCTGAAGTTTCCTGAAATGAAATGGCATCCCTCCTTTTTTGAATATAATAACCTAAGGGTGTTATGCCCAGAATTCAGGAACCCCAAGAACCACCAGGGAGCTGAGCCCGATGCAAGAACAAAGAGTCTTTATTCGAGCTAGCTCGAGCTCAATCTCATACCTGTACCGACGCAGCAGTGGGGGGCGGGGGGAGAGAGAGAGAGAGAGAGTTCCACAGATGCAAGAGTTTTAAAGGAGTCTAGGGTAGTGGGAGGGGTGATGGTCATGGCCCTAGCCGATTGGCTGAGGAAGGGTCAGGGTCCTGTTCCACAGGTCAAGCTTCCGCGCAGGCGCTAGGGACTCAAAATGGAGTCAGTCTCAGTTTGCCCTTAAACAAATGGAGTCAGTCCAGATTTGCCCTTACAAGGGTTTGCACAAAATTGTCTGAAAACAACATTCCATCTTTAGAAGTGATGAGTTGTCTTTTTAAAAAAATAATTTATTGTCAAATTGCTTTCCATACAACACCCAGTGCTCATCCCAACAAGTGTCCTCCTCTGGGCCCATCCCCCACTCTTCCCCCTGCCCCACTCCCCTCACCCCTCAGCTTGTTCTTAGTCTTTGAGAGTCTCTTATATTTTGTTTCCCTCCCTCTCTGTGTCTTTTTTTCTTTCTCCTCTTCTCGTCCCCCCATGGTTTTCTGCTAAGTCTCTCAAAATCCATCAGAGTGTGGAAATATATTGTATCTGTCTTTCTCTGACTGACTTATTTCACTCCAGCATAATACCCTCCAGTTCCATCCATGTTGCTACACATGGCCAGATTTCATTCTTCCTCATTGCTGCGTATTATTCCATCGTATATATATATATATACCACATCTTCTTTATCCATTTGTCAGTTGACGGACACTTAGTCTCTTTCCATGATTTGGCTATTGTCGAAAGTGCTGCTATGAACATTGGGGTACAAGTGCCCCTATGCATCAGCACTCTTGTATCTCTTGGGTAGATTCCTAGCAGTGCTATTGTTGGGTCAGAGGATAGTTCTATTTGCATTCTTTTGAGGAACCACCACAGCGTTTTTCAGAGCGGCCACACTAGTTTGCATTCCCACCAACAGTGTAGGAGGGTGCCTGCCTCTCCACATCCTCGCCAGCATCTATAGTTTCCTGATTTATTCATTATAGCCACTCTAACTGGTGTGAGGTGGTATCTCAGTGAGGTTTTGATTTGTATTTCCCTGATGATGAGTGACATTGAGTATCATTTCATGTGTCTGTTGCCCATTTGAATGTCCTTTTTGGAGAAGTGTGTATTCATATCTTCTGCCCATTTCTTCACTGGATTATTCGTTTTTCGGGTGTGGAGTTTGGTAAGTTCATTATAGATTTTAGATACTAGTCCTTTCTCTGATATGTCATTCGCAATTATCCTTTCCCATTCCGTCAGGTGTCTATTAGTATTGTTGGTTGTTTCCTTTGCCTTGCAGAAGTTTTTATCTTGATGAGGTCCCAGTAGTTCATTTTTGCTTTTAATTCCCTCACCTTTGGAGATGGGTCATGTAAGAAATTGCTGCGGCTCAGATCAAAAAGGTTTTTTTCCTGTTTTCTCCTCTAGGATTTTGATGGTTTCCTGTCTCACATACAGGTCCTTCTTCCATTGAGTTCATTTTTGTGAGTGGTGAAATAAAGTGGCCTAGTTTCATTTTTCTGCATGGTGCTGTTCAGTTCTCCCAGCACCATTTGTAAAAGAGGCATTTTTCCATTGGATATTCTTTCCTGCCTTGTCAAAGATTAGATGGCCATATACTTGTGAGTCCATTTCTGGGTTCTCTATTCTATTCCATTGGTCTATGTGTCTGTTTCTGTGCCAATACCATACTGTCTTAATGATTACCCCTTTGTAGTAGAGGTTAAAGTCTGGGATTGTGATGCCTCCTGCTTTGGTTTTATTCTTCAGAATTACTTTGGCTATTCGGGGTCTTTTGTGGTTCCATACAAATTTTAGGATTGTTTGCTCTAGCTTTGAGAAGAATGCTGGTGCAAGTTTGATTGGGATTGCATTGAATGTGTAGATTGCTTTGGGTAGTATTGCCATTTTAACAATATTTATTCTTCCAATCTATGAGCATGGGATATTTTTCCATTTCCTTGTGTCTTCCTCAATTTTCTTCGTAAGTTTTTTTATAGTTTTCAGCATATAGATCATTTACATTTTTGGTTAGGTTTATTCCTAGGCATTTTATGGGTTTTTGTGCAATTGTAAATGGGATTCGCTTCTTTATTTCTCTTTCTATTGCTTCATTGTTGGTGTATAGGAATGCAACCGATCTCTGTACATTGATTTTGTATCCTGCCACTTTGCTGAATTCATGGATCATTTCTAGTAGGCTTTTGGTGGATTCTGTTAGGTTTTCCATGTAAAGTATCATGTCGTCTTCCAAAAGTGAAAGTTTGACTGCATCCTTCCCTATTCTGATGCCTTTTATTTTGCTTTGTTGTCTGATTACTGATGCTAAGACCTCCAACACTATGTTAAATAGCAGTGATGAGAGTGGACATCCCTGTCGTGTTCCTGATCTCAGGGGGAAGGCTCTCTATTTTTCCCCATTGAGGATGACATTAGCCATGGGGTTTTCATAAATGGCTTCTATGATGTTTAAGTATGTTCCTTCTATCCGAATTTTCTCAAGAGTTTTTATTAGGAAAAGATGCTGTATTTTATCAAAAGCTTTCTCTTCGTCTATTGATAGTATAATATGATTCTTATCTTTGCTTTTGTCGTTGTGATGTATCGCATTGATTGATTTGTGAATATTGAACCAGCTCTGCAACCCAGGGATGAATCCTACTTGATCATGGTGAATACTTCATTTTAGATGCTGTTGGATTCGATTTGCTAATATCTTGTTAAGAATTTTTGCATCCATATTCATCAAGGATATTGGCCTGTACTTCTCTTTTTTTGCTGGGTCTCTATCTGCTTTGGGAATCAAAAAATCAACTTCATAGAATGAGTCCGGGAGTTTTCCTTCCATCTTAATTTTTTGGAACAGCTTGAGGAGGATAGGAATTAACTCTATTTTAAATGTCTGGAAAAATTCCCCAGGGAAGCCATCTGTTTCCTGGACTTTTGTTTCTTGGGATATTTTTGATAACTGATTCAATCTCTTCACTAGTTATGGATCTGTTCAAGTTTTCTATTTCTTCCCATTTGAGTTTTGGTAGCATGTGGCTGTTTAGGAATTTGTGCATTACTTCCATGTTGTCCAATTTGACAGCATATAGTTTTTAAATAACATTCTCTAGTATTTGCTTGTATTTATGAGGGATTGGTTTTTATCACTCCATTTTCATTCATGATTTTGTTGATTTGGGTTCTCTCTCTTTTCTTTTTGAGAAGCCTGGCTAGAGGTTTATCAATTTCATTTATTTTTTCAAAGAACCAGCTCTTGGTTTCATTGATCTGTTCCACTACTTTTTCTGTTTCCTTATGATTAATTTCTGCTCTGATCTTTATTATTTCTCTCTTTCTGCTGGGTTTGGGGTGTCTTAGCTGTTCTGCTTCTGTTCCTTTAGGCATGCTGTTAGAATTTGTGTTATTGATTTTTCTTGTTTCTTGAGGTGGGCCTGGATTGCAATATATTTCCCTCTCAGGACTGCCTTTGCCGCATCACAAAGTGTTTGGATTGTTGTATTTTCATTTTCATTTAATTGCATGTATTTTTAAATTTCTTCTCTGATTGCTTGGTTGACCCATTTGACTTTTAGTAGGTTATTCTTTATCCTTCATGTGTTTGGGGATTTTCCAGACTTTTTCCTGTGGTTAATATCAAGTTTCAAAGCATTGTGGTCTGAAAGTGTGCATTGTATGATCTCAATTTTTCTATATTTATTCACCACTTCCTCGTGCCCCAGAATGTGGTCTATCTTGGAAAATGTACCATGTGTATTTGAGAAGAATGTAAATTCCTTTGCTTCTGGATGAAGGGCCCTGAAGACATCTGTCAGGTCCATCTGTTCCATTGTGTCGTTCAGGGCCATTGTTTCTACACTGATTCTCTGTTTAGTGGATCTATCCAGTGCTGTGAGTGGGATATTAAGGTCCCCTGCAATTAGCACAATTTTATCGATAACGTTGCTTATGTTTGTAATTAGTTGCTTTACAAATTTGGGTGTCCCAGAATTTGGCACATAGATATTTATAATCGTTATCTTTCCTCCTGGATAGTCCCTGTAATTATTATATAATTCCCTTCTCCGTCTCTTATTACATCTTTTACTTTAAAGTCTAGTTTGTCCAATATAAGTGTGGCCACTCCATATTTCTTCTGACTTCCCATAGCATGGTAGATAGTTCTCCATCCCCTTACTTTCAATTTGACAGTGTCCTCAGGTCTAAAATGAAATCAGAATATAGATGGGTCTTGTTTTTTAATCCATTCTGCTACCCTGTGTCTTTTAATTGGAACATTTAGTCTGTTTACATTCAGCGTTAACATCAAATCATATAGGTTTAGAGTCACTGTGTTATCTGTAGGTGTCATGCTTGTATGGATGTCTCTGGTACTCTATGTTCCTTGTGACATTTCCTTCATAGAGTCCCCGTCAGCATCTCTTGTAATACTGGTTTATTTGTGATGAATTCCTTCAGTTTTTGTTTGTTTGGGAAGACCTTTATCTCTCCTTCCATTCTGAATGACAGGCTTGTGGTTTAAGGATTCTTGGCTGCATATCCTTCCTGTTCCTCACATTGAAGACATCTTGCCATTCATTTCTAGCTTGCCAAGTTTCTGTAGATAAGTTGTTACTACCCTAATGCGTCTGCCTTTGTATGTCAAGGCCCGTTTATCCCTAGCTGCTTTCAGAATTCTCTCTTTGTATTTTCCCAGCTTCACTATGAGGTGTCATGCTGAAGGTCTATTCAGATTATGTCTGAGGGGAGTTCTCTGTTCCTCTTGGATTTCAATATCAGTTTCCTTCTTCATGTTGGAGAAGTTGTCAGCAACGATTTGTTCAAGTACCCCTTCGACTCCTTTTTCTCTCTCCTCTTCCTCTGGAATTCCTATAATACAGATATTATTCTGTTTGATTGTATCGCTCAGCTCTCGAGTTCTCCTTTCCTTTTCCTGAATCAATTTCTCTCTCTTTTTCTCTGATTCCTCTTTTTCCATAATTTTATTTTGTAATTCACCTATTCTCTCTTCTTCCTCTTCAATCCGCGCTGTGGCCACCTCCAATTTGTTTTGCACCTCATTTAAAGCATTTTTTCATTCCTCTTGACCATTTTTTTCAGACCTTGATCTCTGACTCGAGGGTCCTCCTACGTTCTTCTATGCTTTTTTCAAGCCCAGCGAGTATTTTTATGTTTATCATTCTATATTCTTGTTCTGTTATGTTGCTTATGTCTGCTTTCATCAGTTCTTTTGCTGTCACTATTTCCTGTACATTCTTTTCAGGGGTGTTCTTCCGTTTTATCATTTTTTGCTTGGTGTGTATTGTTTTATTTCCTAGGTCTCCCACGAAAGGAAAAGGGTCAGACCAACAAACAGGGAACACAAACTCACAACCGTACTGACCAGTAATATAGGCAAACAAATTACAACAGAAAAAAGAATAAGGAATGACAGTCTGGAGGCATGCTACCTGACGTACCATCTACACATTAAGATAGGGTGTGCGCTTTGCTGATGGCAGAGCATACATAGAAAGAGTAGTGACAAGTGCAGGGAGAAGAAGAAATTGAACATTGACCAGGTAGAGAGATTAGAAGACTTGATCCAGAAAGAGAGAAACCAGAATAAGGAAGGATGCAAGGAAAGAGAAATGAAGTTAGATGTTACCCAGGTGGCCTGATTGTTCCAGGGAGAGAGATAGGAAAGTAAAGAGGGAATTGCAGAACAGCGTTGATAGAGTGGGTTAAACGTCGGTTTAAGCAAGTCAAAACCCCTGAGGGATGGTTTAGAGGTGAGGCGAGATAGAAAGGAGAAGAGGGAGAATATATCTAAAACAGAAGAATTGACCTGAGATTAATCCAGGCAATGTTGCAGTATTTGTGTCTCCATGGCTATCACTCCTGTAGAAAGACATCTCTCTTATGTGGAGGGGCATGGCCTTTTGTAGGAGGGTCCCACCTCCACCGCTGGGGGGTGGAGTCCTAGGGTTTGGCTTTGTGGGTATGAGCGACCACAATGGCGCCCCCCAGCCCCCTCTTTAGAGACCCAGCGTCTCATATCATCCCTCTGTTTCTGTCCTCAACCCTGTCCGGGTTGCAGGCGCTGTGTGATTTGCTGGGCGGTTGTGCACCCCACACTTGCCTGAGTTCCTTTAACTCGCCCAGACCACAACGCTCTGTCCCTTATGTAAATTGTGTCTCTGACTCAGCAACGGCGCCACCACAATGGCGTCCCCCCAGCCTCTTCTTCATGGACCCGGAGTCTCAAATCACCCCTCCATTTTCATCTTCGCTCCTCCGGGGTTGCAGTCACAGTGCGGTCTGCTGGGCGGTCACGTGCCTCTTGCTTATCTGATTTTTCTTAGTTCGTTCCAACCCCTACGCCCCTATGTAAATGGTCACTGATTCAGCATAGATCCAGTGATGGCTCTGCGCCTCTATGTGTTGCGGGCTGGGTCAGCGTCACTGACTCTGGAGGAAGGGGGCTCTGCCAGCTCTTCAGTTAGCAACGGACCTTCTCTCCAGAAGCCTCATGGTTAGGGACTGAATGATAAGCTCCCTCTCCACCCCGGTCAGAGGTACTTTCCCTGGTGCTCTTTCTCTTCGCCTTGCCTTTTCGTGGAAGGGGCCAGCTCCCCACCCCTCTGCACCTTCACAGCTTGCTTTCTTTCTCCCAGTTTGCACTCACTCTCTGTCTCCCAGGATTTTATGGATTTCGTGTTCTCTTCCCTGTATCCTCCAATGCCTCTTCCTGCAGATCTCTGGGATTGAGAGTCCCTTGGTTTCAGTCCTTCTTAATTTGAAAGACACAGGAGAGCATTGGGTTCACTTACTCCTCTGCCATGTTCTATTATTGTATTTCTATGGTGACCTGTCATTAGATATTTTTGATGTTAATATTGTAATCGTTTTGGGGTGCCATGAACCATGCCCATGTACGATGGCAAATTTAATCCATAAATGTGTGTTTTCTGACTGCTCTACCAACTGGCTGTCCACCATTCCCTCTCCGGCCCATCTCTCTCATTCTCCTCAGGTCTTCCTATTCCCTGAGACACAACAATATTGAATATAGGCCAAGTAATAACCCTATCATGGCCTCCAAGTGTTCAAATTAAAGGAGAAGTATCATGTCTTTATATCAAAACCTAGAAGTTATTAAGCTTAGTGAGGAAGACATGTAGAAATTCGAGGTAGGCTGAAAGCTAGGATGCTTGTCCCAAACAGCCAAGTTATGAATGCATAGGAAAAGTTCTTGAAGGAAATTAAAAGTGCTATTCCAGTGAATACATAAATGATAGAAAGGGAAATAGACTGACTGCTGATATGGAAAAAGTTTTAAGAATCTGGATAGATCAAACCAGCCAAAACCATCCCTTAAGTGAAAGCCTAATCCAGAGCACAACCCTAACTCTCTTCAATTCTGTGAAGGCTGAGAGAGGTAAGGAAGCTGCTACAGAAGAAAAGTTTGAAGCTAGCAGAGGTTGGTTTGTGAGGCTTAAGGAAAGAAGCCATCTCCATAAAATAAAGTATAAGGTGAAGCATCAAGTGCTGATGTACAAGCTGCAGCAAATTATCTAGAGCATCTAGCTAAGATCATTAATGAAGGTGGCTACACTAAACAACATATATTCAATGTAGATGAAACAACTTTCTATTGGAAGAAGTTTCTATCTAGGACTTTCAGAGCTGGAGAAGAGAAGCCAATGTCTGGCATCAAGGGACAGGCTGACTCTCTTGTTAGTGGCTAATGCAACTGGTGACTTTAAGGTGAAGCCAATGCTCACTTACAATTCTTAAAATCCTAGGACCCTTAAGAATTATGTTAAGTCTTCTCTGCCTGTGCACTATAAATGGAACAATAAAACCTGGATGACAGCACATTTTTATAACATACTTTACTGGATATTTGATGCCTATTGTTGAGAACTATTGCTTTCAAAATATTACTGCTCATTGACAATGCACCTGGTTACCAAACAGGAGATGTACAATGAGATTAATGTTGTTTTAATGCCTTCTAACACAACATCCATCCTTCAGCCTATGGATAAAGGAGTCATTTCAACTGTCAAGTCTTATTATTTAAGAAATGCAGTTTGTAAGGCTATAGCTACAATCATAGGTAGTGATTCTTCCGATGGATCTTTGCAAAGTAAATTGAAAACCTTTTGGAAAGGATTTGGCATGCTAGATTCCATTAAAGGCATTTATGATTCATGGGAAGAGGTCAAAATATCACCATTAATAGGAGTTTGGACGAAGTTGATTCCAACCCTCATGGATGACTTTGAGGGGTTCAAGAGTTCAATGAAGGAAGGAAGTAACTGTAAATGTGGTGAAAATAACAGGAGAACTAGAACTAGAAGTGGAGCCTAAAGATGGAATTGCATTGCTGCAATCTCATGATCAAACTTGAACCGATGAAGAGTTGCTTCTTATGGATGAGCAAAGAAAGTGGTTTATTGAAATACAGTCCACTCCTGATGAAAACTGTTGAAATGACAGCAAATGATTTAGAAGATAATATAAACTTAGTTGACAAAGTAGTGACAGGGTTTGAGAGAAGTTCTACTGTAGATAAAATGCTATTGAAGAGTATCATATATTACAGAGAAATAGTTCATGAAAGAATTAATGTAGCAAATTTCACTGTTGTCTTTTTTTTAAGAACTTGCTACAACCAACCTGACCTTCAGCGACTACCCCTGCTCAGTCAGCAGTCATCAACATTGAAGCAAGACCTTCCACTATCAAAAAGATTACAACTCACTGAAGCTCAGATGATGGTTAGAATTTTTAGCAATAGAGTATTTATGAATTCAGGTATGAATATTTTGAGACATAAAGCTACTGCATACTTAATAGACTATAATATCATGTAAAATATTTACAAAAATAAACTACAATATCATGCAAAAATATTTACAAAAAATTCATTTGACTTACTTATTGTGATATTCGTGTTATTGCAGTGGTCTGGAACCAAACCTGCAATATATCTGAGGTATGCCTGTAAAACAGAGTGCTTAGAACACTATCTGGGACATAGCAAGTGCTTGATAAGTGTTAATCATTAACGTTATTATTATATTAATATATTTATTAAAAAATGGAGATAAGAATGTTTCACTAGGTTGTCATGAAGCTCAAACGAGGAAAAAGATGTGGAATTGTCAATACCTTGTCATCTTAACAGCACAGTGTAGATGCTAAACTGAAACTTAGAAAATATCCCAAATCACTTGTACAGATTCTATGTAGCCTAACTTCACACTCACAAGTGAGCAGCAACTCCCCAGAAGGTTGGATAAATCCTCTAGGGTTGACTCCGCCAGTGTTAAGAGGCCCGCAATTCCTAGATCATGTGTGAGCCCAGGGTTGTATAAATAGACTCTTTCCCTCATGTAGACTGTGGGCTACAAAGTCTGCTGGATATATCCTATTTACCACTATAATAGGCCCAGGAAGTAGTTAGAGTTTGGCAGGAAGAGTCCCAGGGTACAGAAAGAAGCTGACTAGATCAAATTATCTGACAAGGAGAAAAAAAAAAACTGTGAAACCTTAGGGAAAGATTCCACCCTATGCACTGCAGGTCTCCTCTGAGAGAGGGGAGTGGCCAAGTTACAGAGAAAATGAGAGACTTTGATACAATCAGTGTGTCCCAGTCCAGGCTACAAATTGTCTACCATGACACCACAAGTGATATAGAAATAGGGAGGAGGACAAGAAGTTGAGGAGCAGTCCATCAACACTGGTTCTGTAGAAGAAGAAAGGGAGTAGGGGACTAAATAACCATACATTTCTCTAAAATGTCCTGGGCTAGTGGGTATGAAAGGCCTGAGAAGATGATTACAGTTTACACATACTAGGTTTCCTGAGACAAGAGTGGCTAAATTTTGCTCAGGCTATGACTTTCTTTGGTCTGCCTAGGACAAGTGCCTTATTTGCCCAGCCTCACTGACGCAAGAGGAATCCATTAACTTCAAATGAGCAAAACCCATTTTTTAATAGTGAGGAAAAGGTAAAGTGTCTGAGAAACCCCATTTGTGTTCTCAGAGCCCCTGACAGCTGGCAGCTTCTGACTGAGGTTTGAGTAGGAGGGTATGAAGGAAAGAGAAGAGGGAGAGGTTTATGGATAGATTGGACCAAGGGACTTATCTGAAGGAGGCTGGGTTGAGTATAAGAAAGCACAATGCTTAGACTGGAACCAGAGAGACAATGGTGAGTGGAGTTTGCAGACATTTTTACCATGTGGAAGCTAGAACAGAACTTGTAGTATTTTTTTATTGTTTTGTAATGCCCACAGTGGCCTTATAGGGATGACCCCACAAACGTCCCACTGTTTAATAGCAGAGGGGCTGCTGGGAGAGACCTTAGTGAGGTTTGGAAAACACAGAATACCTCAGACTGAATGTGAAAGCTATTCATAACTTATGTAATGTTAAAGTATTTCAACAAAAATATACAGCTACAGATATGTGGCCCGCTACTTTACTGGTTTGTACTATATCCACTGCTAAACAATTGTATTTCAATCTGGATTTTGTGAGCACTTAATTGGTGCCTAGCCTCAGAAGGGGATTATGGTAGATAAAAAAAAGGCTAAGAACTAATCTTTGCTATCTAGTTGGGAAGATAAAACAAACCCTTGGGTTCCATTACAAAATGTACTGAAGGGCCAAATGAGTGGGCTCAGAGACCCTAGGAAGGCAAAAGTGGATGGAGTTGCTGGACCTTAAAGAATGGTTAGATTTGTTAAGGTGGGAAAGGGAAAAGGCAGGGACGAAAGGGGAGAGGATATTCCAAGTGAGGGAACAACTTAATAAAGTCTTGGAGGTTAAAATAAGCATAGTCGGGAGAAGGGGGCCAACATGACGGAGGAGTAGGGGGATCCAGTACTTTGCTTGTACTTTAAACTGGGAACTACTGAAACCAAAGTCTCTCAACTCCAAGAATTGGGAAGAAAAGTTTCTGCAGCCTACAAGGAACAGAAGGCAAAATCAGAAACCCCCAGAAACCTCTGTTTTCCTTTCCAGGGCAACTTTAAGAAACAATCCAAAACACATCTAGCCAAAATGACGAAGCAGAAGAATTCTCAAAAGAATCTACAGGAAGTAGTGACAGCTCAAGAATTGATGAAAACAGATATAAGCAACATAACATGAATATAGAATGATAATCATAAAACTAACAGCTGGGCTTGAAAAAAGCATAGATGAATGCAAGGGGTCCCACGTGGAAGAGTTCAAGGAGCTTAAAAATGGTCAGGAAGAATTTAAAAAGGCCTTGGATGAAAAACAAGGCAAATTGGAAGCAGCCACAGCACGGATTGAAGAGGCAGACGAGAGAGTAAGTGCATTAGAAGATAAAATTATAGAAAAAGAAGAAGCAGATAAAAAGAGAGAAAAGCTGATCCAGGAACAGGAAAGGAGAATTTCGATGCACTCAAACGAAACAATACCCGTATCATAGGAGTTCCAGAGGAAGAAGAGAGAGAGAGAAGGGGTATTTGAACAAATCATTTCTGAGAACTTCCCCAACATGAGGAAGGAAACAGGCATGGAAATCCAAGAGGCACAGAGAACTCCCCTCAGATGTAACTTGAATAGCCCTTCTGCATGACACATCATAGTGAAGCTGGCAAAATATAAATATAGGGAGAGAATACTGAAAGCAGCTAGGGACAATAAGACCTTAACATACAAAGGCAGACACATAAGGGTTGTAGCAGATTTATCTAGAGAAACTTGGCAAGACAGAAAGAAATGGCAGAATATCTTCAATGTTATGAGCAGGAAGGATATGCAACCAAGAATCCTGTATCCAGCTAGCCTGTCATTCAGAATAGAAGGAGAGATCAAGATTTTCCCTAACAAATAAAAACTGAAGGAATTCATCACAAATAAGCCAGCATTACAAGAGTTCCTGAGGGGCACTCTATGAAGGAAAGCCTGCAAAGAACACAAACTACCAGAGAAAGCCTTACAAACATGAAACCTACAGATAATACAGTGACTATAAGCCCATATTTTTCAATATTAACACTGAGTGTAAATGGACTAAATGCGCCAATCAAAAAACACAGGGTAAGAGAATGGATTAAAAAACAAGACCTATCTATTTGCTGTATTCAAGAAACTCATCTTAAACCTGAGGACACCTTTAGATTGAAAGTGAGGGGATGGAGAACAATCTACCGTGCTACTGGAAGTCAGAAGAAAGCCTGAGTAGCCACACTTATATAGACAAACTCGACATTAAAATTAACGACGTAATAAGAGATGAAGAAGGACATTATTTAATAGTCACAGGGATCATCCAGCAGGAAGAGCTAATAATTAAAATACCTACGTGCCAAATTCGGAGGCACCCAAAATGCTAAAACAACTAATTACAAACATAAGCAACCTTATCGATAAAAATGTCCTAATAGTAGGGGACCTGAACACTCCACTCTCAGCATTAGATAGATCCACTAAACAGAAAATCGCCAAAAAACAATGGCCCTGAGTGACACATTAGAACAGATGGGCCTAACAGATATCTTCAGGGTCCTTCACCCAGAAGCAAAGGAATTTACATTCTTCTCAACTGCACACGGTACATTTTCCAAGGTAAACCACATTCTGGGGCACAGGGAAGCTCTGAATAAATATAAAAATTTGAGATCACACCGTGCACACTGTCAGACCACAATGCTTTGAAACTTGAAATCAACCACAGGAGAGAGCCTGGAAAATATCCAAAAACGTGGAGGCTAAGGAATAACCTACCAAAAGATGAGTGGGTCAACCAAGCAATCAGAGAAGAAATTAAAAAATACATGGAAACAAATGAAAATGAAAATACAACAATCCAAACGCTCTGGGATGCGGCAAAGGCAGTCCTGAGAGGGAAATATATTGCAATCCAGGCCCACCTCAAGAAACAAGAAAAATCAATAACACAAATTCTAACAGCACGCGTAAAATAACTAGAAGCAGAACAACTAAAACAACCCAAACCCAGGAGAAAGAGAGAAATAACAAAGATCAGGACACAGATTAATCATATGGAAACAGAAAAAGTAGTGGAACTGATCAATGAAACCAAGAGCTGGTTCTTTGAAAAAATAAACAAAATAGACAAACCTCCAGCAAGTCTTCTCAAAAAGAAAAGAGAGAGAACTCAAATAGATAAAATCGTGAGAGAAAGGGAGTAATTACAATGAATCCCTCAGAAATACAAGCAATCCTCAGAGAATATTATGAAAAATTATATGCCACCAACCTCGGCAACCTGGAAGAAATGGATAAATTCCTAAATAGCCACACGCTACCAAAACTCAAACGGGAAGAAATAGAAACTTGAACAGACCCATAATTAGTGAAGAAATAGAATCAGTTATCAAAATCCTCCCATCAGATAAAAGCCCTGGACCAGATGGCTTCCCTGCAGAATTTTACCAGACATTCATTCATTTATTTATTTATTCATTTTAATTTAAAATAGTTTATTTTCAAATTGGTTTACATAAAACACTCACTGTTCATCCCAACATGTGCCCTTTTTTAATGCCCATCACCCCCTCTCCCCCCCCATCTCCCTCACCCTCAGTTTGTTCTTAGTCTTTGAGAGTCTCTTATGTTTTATCACCCTCCCTCTCTGTGCCTTTTTTTTCTTTCCCCTCTTCCCCTCCCCCTGGTTTTTGCTTAGTCTCACAAAGTCCACCTATTCGTGGAAACATATGGTATCTGTCTTTTTCTGACTGACTTATTTCACTTAACATAATACCCTCCAGTTCCATCCATCTGGCTACACATGGCCAGATTTCATTTTTTTCTCATTGCCACGTAGTAGTCCATTGTATATAAGTACCATAACTTCTTTATCCATTCGTCAGTTGATGGGCACTTGGTGTCATTCCATGATTTGGCTATTGTCGAAAGTGCTGCTATGAACATTGGGGTACACGTGCCCCTATGCATCAGCACTCTTGTATCTCTTGGGTAGATTCCTAGCAGGGGCTATTGCTGGATCATAGGGTAGCTCTATTTTCATTTTTTTGAGGAACCTCCACACCGTTTTCCAGAGCGGCTGCACCAGTTTGCATTCCCACCAACAGTGTAGAAGGGTGCCTACTTCTCCACATCCTCGCCAGCATCTATAGTTTCCTGATTTGTTCATTTTAGCCACTCTGACTGGTGTGAGTTGGTATCTCAGTGTGGTTTTGATTTGTATTTCCCTGATGATGAGTGACATTGAGCATCGTTTCATGTGTCTGTTGGCCATCTGAATGTCCTCTTTGGAGAAGTGTCTATTCATATATTCCGCCCATTTCTTCACTGGGTTGTTTGTTTTTCGGGTGTGGAGTTTGGTAAGTTCTTTATAAATTTTAGATATTAGTCCTTTATCCGATATGTCATTTGTGATGATCTTTTCCCATTCCGTTGGTTGCCTATTCGTTTTGTTGGTTGTTTCTTTTGCTGTGCAGAAGCTTTTCATCTTGGTGAGGTCCCAATAGTTCATCTTTGCTTTTAATTCTCTTGCCTTTGGAGACATGTCGAGTAACAAATTGGTGCGTCTTAGGTCAAAGAGGCTTTTTCCTGTTTTCTCCTCTAGGATTTTGATGGTTTCCTGTCTCACATTCAGATCTTTTATCCATATAGAATTTATTTTTGTGAGTGGTGTAAGAAAGTGGTCTAGTTTCATTCTTTTGCATGTTGCTGTCCAATTCTCCCAGCACCATTTATTAAAGAGGCTGTCTTTTTTCCATTGGATACATTTTCCCGCTTTGTCAAAGATTAGTTGGCCATATACTTGCGGGTCCATTTCTGAGTTTTCTATTCTATTCCATTGGTCTATGTGTCTGTTTTTGTGCCAATACCATACAGTCTTGATGACCACCGCTTTGTAGTAGAGGTTAAAGTCTGGGATTGTGATGCCTCCCGCCTTGGTTTTATTCTTCAGTATTATTTTGGCTATTCGAGGTCTTTTGTGGTTCCATACAAATTTTAGGATTGTTTGCTCTAGTTTTGAGAAGAATGCTGGTGCAATTTTGATTGGGATTGCATTGAATGTGTAGATTGCTTTGGGTAGTATTGCCATTTTGACGATATTTATTCTTCCAATCCATGAGCATGGGATGTTTTTCCATTTCCTTGTGTCTTCCTCAATTTCCTTCATAAGTTTTTTATAGTTTTCAGTGTAGAGGTCTTTCACCTCTTTGGGTAGGTTTATTCCCAAGTATTTTATGGGTTTTGGTGCAATTATGAAAGGGATTAGCTTCTTTATTTCTCTTTCTGCTGCTTCATTGTTGGTGTATAGAAATGCCACCGATTTCTGTACATTGATTTTGTATCCTGCAACTTAGCTGAAATCATGAATCAGTTCTAGTAGGCTTTTGGTAGATTCCCTCGGGTTTTCCATGTAAAGTATCATGTCATCTGCAAAAAGTGAATGTTTGACTTCCTCCTTGCCATTCTTGATGCCTTTTATTTTGTTTTGTTGTCTGATTGCTGATGCTAAGACTTCCAACACTATGTTAAATAGCAGTGGCGAGAGTGGACACCCCTGTCATGTTCCTGATCTCTCACCCTTGTCGTGTTCTTCCCCCTGTCGGGGGAAGGCTTTCAGTTTTTCCCCATTGAGGATGATATTAGCTGTGGGCTTTTCATATATGGCTTTTATGATGTTTAAGTATGTTCATTCTATCCCGACTTTCTCGAGAGTTTTTATTAAGAAAGGATGCTGTATTTTGTCAAATGCTTTTTCTGCATCTATTGACAGGATCATATGGTTCTTATCTTTTCTTTTGTTGATGTGATGTATCACGTTGATTGATTTGCGAATATTGAACCAGCCCTGCAACCCAGGGATGAATCCTACTTGATCATGGTGGATAATTCTCTTTATATGCTGTTGGATTCGATTTGCTAATATCTCATTGAAAAATTTTGCATCCATATTCATCAGGGATATTGGCCTGTAATTCTCCTTCTTTGCTGGATCTCTATCTGGTTTGGGAATCAAAGTGATGCTGGCTTCATGAAATGAGTCCGGGAGTTTTCCTTCCGTTTCAATTTTTTGGAACAGCTTGAGGAGGATAGGAATTTACTCTGTTTTAAATGTCTGGTAAAATTCCGCGGGAAAGCCATCTGGTCCAGGGCTTTTATTTGCTGGGAGATTTTTGATAACTGATTCTATTTCTTCACTAGTTATGGGTCTGTTCATTTTTTCTATTTCTTCCCGTTTGAGTTTTGGTAGCGTGTGGCTATTTAGGAAGCTGTCCATTTCTTCCAGATTGCCAAGTTTGGTGGCATATAATTTTTCATAGTATTCTCTGATGATTGTTTGTATCTCTGAGGGATTGGTTGTAATTTCTCCCTTTTCATTCACAATTTTATCTATTTGAGTTCTCTCTCTTTTCTTTTTGAGAAGCCTGGCTAGAGGTTTGTCTATTTTGTTTATTTTTTCAAAGAACCAGCTTTTGGTTTCATTGATCTGTTCCACTACCTTTTCTGTATCCATATGGTTAATTTGTGCTCTGATCTTAGTTATTTCTTTCTTTCTGCTGGGCTTGGGTTGTTTTATTTGTTCTGCTTCTAGTTCCTTTAGGCGCGCTGTTAGAATTTGTGTTATTGATTTTTCTTGTTTCTTGAGATGGGCCTGGATTGCAATATATTTCCCTCTCAGGACTGCTTTTGCTGCGTCCCAGAGCGTTTGGATTGTTGTATTTTCATTTTCATTCGTTTCCATGTATTTTTTAATTTCTTCTCTGATGGCTTGGTTGACCCAGTCATCTTTTAGTAGGTTATTTCTTAGCCGCCATGTTCTTGGATATTTTCCAGGCTTTCTCCTGTGGTTGATTTCAAGTTTCAAAGCATTGTGGTCTGACAGTGTACACGGTATGATCTCAATTCTTTTATATTTATGCAGAGCTTCCGTGTGCCCCAGAATGTGGTCTATCTTGGAAAATGTACCATGTGCAGTTGAGAAGAACGTAAATTCCTTTGCTTCTGGGTGAAGGACCCTAAAGATGTCTGTGAGGCCCATCTGTTCTAATGTGTCGTTCAGGGCTATTGTTTCTGTGGAGATTTTCTGATTTGTGGATCTATCCAATGCTGAGAGTGGAGTGTTGAGATCCCCTACTATTAGGACATTTTTATCGATGAGGTTGCTAATGTTTGTAATTAGTTGTTTTACAAATTTGGGTGCCCCCAAATTCGGTGAGTAGATATTTACAATTGTTAGCTCTTCCTGCTGGATGGTCCCTGAAACTATTATATAATGTCCTTCTTCATCTCTTATTACATCGTTCATTTTAAAGTCTAATTTGTCTGATATAAGTGTGGCTACTCGGCTTTCTTCTGTCTTCCAGTAGCATGGTAGATAGTGTTCCATCCCCTCACTTTCAATCTGAAGGTGTCTTAAGGTTTAAGATGAGTTTCTTGAAGACAGCAAATAGATGGGTCTTGTTTTTTAATCCATTCTGTTACCCTGTGTCTTTTGATTGGCGCATTTAGTCCATTTACATTCAGTGTTAATATGGAAAAATATGGGCTTACAGTCACTGTATTATCTGTAGGTTTCATGATTGTAAGGCTGTCCCTGGCAGTTTGTGTTCTTTGCAGGTTTGCCTTCATAGAATGCCCCTCAGGATCTCTTGCAGTGCTGGCTTATTTGTGATAAATTCTTTCAGTTTTTGTTTGTTGGGAAAAACCTTGATCTCTCCTTCTATTCTGAATGACAGGCTAGCCAGATACAGAATTCTTGGTTGCAGGTCCTTCTTGCTCATCACATTGAAGATATCCTGCCATTCCTTTCTGGCTTGCCAAGTTTCTGTAGATAAGTCTGCTACTACCCTTATATCTCTCCCTTTGTATGTTAGGGTTCTTTTGTCCCTAGCTGCTTTCAGGATTCTCTCCCTATCTTTGTATTTTGCCAGCTTCACTATGATGTGCCGTGCAGAAGGTCCATTCAAGTTACGTCTGAGGGGAGCTCTCTGTGCCTCTTGGATTTCCATGCCCTTTTCCTTCCTCATGTTGGTGAAGTTCTCAGCAATGATTTGTTCAAGAACCCCTTCGACTCCTTTCTCTCTCTCTTCTTCCTGTGGGACTCCTATGATACGGATATTGTTTGTTTTGAGTGCATCGCTCAGCTCTCGAATTCTCCTTTCCGGTTCCTGGATCAGCTTCTCTCTCTTTATCTGCTTCCTCTTTTTCAATGATTTTGTCTTCTAAGGCACTAACTCTTTCCTCTACCTCTTCAATCCGTGCTGTGGCTGCTTCCAGTTTCCCCTGTATTTCTTCCAATGTCTTCTTTAATTCTTCCTGCCCGTTTTTAAGGTCCTTGAACTCTGCCGCGCGGGACCCCTTGCATTCTTGTAAGTTTTTTTCAAGGCCAGCGATTAGTTTTATGATTGTCATTCTATATTCATGTTCTGTTATGTTGCTTATATCTGTTTTCATTAATTCTTGAGCTGTCACTGCTTCTTGTGGATTCTTTTGAGGAGAATTCTTCCGTCTCGTCATTTTGGCTGGATGTGTTTTGGGTTGTTTCTTGAAGTTGCCCTGGAAAGGAAAACAGACTGACAGACAAACAGAAAACAGAAATACTCAAACGTACTAACAAATGATACAGACAAGCGGTTCACAACAGCAAAAAGAATAACAAATGACACTCTGAGGACAATGTCCTGAAATACCAGCTACACGGTAAGGACAGGGTGTGTACTGTGCTGGTGGCAGAGCGTCTACAGAGAGAATAATGACAGTTCCGGGTGAAAGAAGGAAATGGTCTTTGTCTGGGTAGAGTGGCTAAAGAGCTTAATCCAGACTGAGAGAAATCAGAATAAGGACGGTTACAAGGAAAAAGGAATGAAGACAGAAATTGCTCGGGTGAGATTATGTGGCCTGGTTATTCCAGAGAGAGAATAAGGGAAGTACAGAAGGAGATGAAAAACATGCCTTTAGAGAGTGGAATAAGATTTTGTTTAAGTCAGCCAGGCCTCTGGATAGTCAGCTCTGGAGTGGGGAGCAGTAAGAAGAATAACGGGGAGCATCTATTTTAAAAAGAAATGACCTGGAGTTACTCCAGGCATCGGTCTGGACTTGGCCTCTGTAGCTCCCGCAGAGAAGTGTCACTCCTGTGCAGATGGGCGTGGTTTAGTGTAGGCGGGAGTTCTCCACTGAGGCAGGGCTGGCTCTGGGAGTGACTTCCTGGGGCTGGTGCTTGTGGGCCCGTAAGACAACAATGGCATCCCTTCCGTCCTTTGTTCCCAGTCCCAGGGCTTCCACTCGCCCCCTTGTTTGTGTCCTTACTCCGCTATGGGCACCGGCGCAGTGCGGTCCACTGGAAGTTGGGCGCCTGCCTGCTTGCCACCCCCCAACCTTCTGCAAATGTGTCAGGGTTAGAGGTGCTCCACAGGCGACTGAGGGCACCCCCGGCAGCCAGTCGCGCTGAGGGCTCCCCGCTCGCCTGGCCGGGGCGACTTGTGCACACTCCCCACTCAGGCGACCGCGGTAGCGGCAGTCCCAGCGTTTGATCGCACCCCACAGGGCCCTCCGCGGCGACTAGTGCCTGATCCGGGCTCCGGCGGGCAGTGGCAATGGTCCCCGGTCGCCGGCTCTCCAGGGGATGGTGGCGCGACTGGCGCACAATCCCTGTTGAGGTGGTCCCAGCGATGCAGCGGTCCCAGCAGTTTTTCGCTTTCCATCGGGCACCCCAGCGGCGACTAGCGCGCACTCCCCGTTCCGCCAGCAGCAGCGTGGCGGTCCAGCGGTTTTTTGCTCCCCACCGAGTGCCGCGGCGACTAGCGGGCACTCCCCGCTCCGCTGGCAGCCGCGTGTCTGTCCCAGCGGTTTTTCGCTCTCCACGGGGCGCAGCAGCGACTAGCGCGCACTCCCCGTTCCGCCGGCAGCAGCCCGCGATCCTGCGGTTGTTCGCTCAGGGGGCCGGAGGCAGCAGCGGTGCCTGGCGCGCAATCCCCGCTCCAGTGATAGCAGCGGCAGAAGTCCCGCTATTGCTCCCTCCTCACCCTGCTGGCGGCTAAGCAACTCTGGGCCGGGCGGGCTGACTGTGCCTCCGTCCGCGGTCCAGCACAAGGAGAGTTCTGCTGGGTTCTGCTGTTAGACACAGAGCTTCTCCTCCTAAGCCCTGTCTTTAGGGGCTGGATGTTGGTGGACTCCCCCTCTCTGTAGCTCTCCTTCGGATGTTGGGGACTTTCCCCGCTGTCCCCGGCTCACCCTCCCCCCAGCTCAGTTTCCCGAGTTCGTTTTGTCCGTTCTCGGTTAGACTCACGGTCTTAGGGTGTTGTCTATGTTTCTTGCGTTCCTTGTAAGCTGCTACACCTTGTCTGTCAGGTTCTTGGAGTTCAGAATCTCTCTGTTTCGGTCCCTCTCAACTCAAAAAAACAAGGGAAACTTTGGTCCTCCCTACTCCTCCGCCATCTTGCCTAAACCTCTCCCTTTACCAGACATTTAAAACAGAGTTATTTCCTATTCTCTTCAAGCTGTTCAAAAAATTTAAACAGAAGGAAAACTCCCAGACTCATTCTATGAAGCCAGCATCACTTTGATTCCCAAACCAGACAGAGACCCAGTAAAGAAAGAGAATTACAGGCCAATATCCCTGATGAATATGGATGCAAAAATTCTCAGCAAGATACTAGCAAATCGAATCCAACAGCCTATAAAAAGAATTACTCACCATGATCAAGTAGGATTCATCCTTGGGTTGCAGGGCTGGTTCAATATTCGCAAATCAATCAACGTGATACATCACATTAACAAAAGAAAAGATAAGAACCATATGATCCTGTCTATTGATGCAGAAAAAGCATTTGACAAAATACAGCACCCTTTCCTAATAAAAACCCTCGAGAAAGTCGGGATAGAAGGAACATACTTAAACATCATAAAAGCCATATATGAAAAACCCACAGCTAATATCATCCTCAATGGGGAAAAATAGAGAGCGTTCCCCCTGAGATCAGGAACACGACAGGGGTGCCCACTCTCGCCACTGCTATTTAACATAGTGTTGGAAGTCTTAGCATCAGCAATCAGACAACAAAACAAAATAAAAGGCATCAAGATTGGCAAGGTGGAAGTCAAACTTTCAATTTTTGCAGATGATGTTATACTTTACATGGAAAACCCGAGGGAATCTACCAAAAGCCTACTAGAACTGATCCATGATTTCAGCAAAGTTGCAGGGTACAAAATCAAAGTAAAGAAATCGGTGCCATTTCTATACACCAACAATGAAGCAGCAGAAAGAGAAATAAAGAAGCTAATCCCTTTCACAATTGCACCAAAAACCATAAAATACCTAGGAATAAACCTAAGCAAAGATATGAAAGACCTCTACACTGAAAACTATAAAAATCTTATGAAGGAAATTGAGGAAGACACAAGGAAATGGAAAAACATCCCATGCTCATGGATTGGAAGAATAAATATCGTCAAAATGGCAATACTACCCAAAGCAATCTACACATTCAATGCAATCCCAATCAAAATTGCACCAGCATTCTTCTCAAAGCTAGAGCAAACAATCCTAAAATTTGTATGGAACCACAAAAGACCCCGAACAGCCAAAGTTGTACTGAAGAATAAAACCAAGGCGGGAGGTGTCACAATCCCAGACCTTAACCTCTACTACAAAGTGGTAGTCATCAAGACTGTATAGTATTGGCACAAAAACAGACACATAGACCAATGGAATAGAATAGAAAACTCAGAAATGGACCCACAAGTATATGGCCAACTAATCTTTGACAAAGCGGGAAAATGTATCCAATGGAAAAAAGACAGCTTTTTTAATAAACGGTGCTGGGAGAGCTGGACAGCAACATGCAAAAGAGTGAAACTAGACCACTTTCTTACACCACTCACAAAAATAAACTCTAAATGGATAAAAGATCTGAATGTGAGACAGAAAACCATCAAAATCTTAGAGGAGAAAGCAGGAAAAAGCCTCTTTGACCTAAGGCACACCAATTTCTTACTCGACACGTCTCCAAAGGCAAGGGAATTAAAAGCAAAGATGAACTATTGGGACTTCATCAAGATAAAAAGCTTCTGCACAGCAAAAGAAACAACCAACAAAACGAATAGGCAACCAACGGAATGGGAAAAGATCATCGCAAATGACATATCGGATAAAGGACTAATATCTAAAATCTATAAAGAACTTACCAAACTCCACACCCGAAAAACAAACAACCCAGTGAAGAAATGGGCGGAAGATATGAATAGACACTTCTCCAAAGAGGACATTCAGATGGCAAATAGACACTTGAAACGATGTTCAATGTCACTCATCATCAGGGAAATAGAAATCAAAACCAGACTGAGATACCACCTCACACCAGTCAGAGTGGCTAAAATGAACAAGTCAGGAAACTATAGATGCTGGAAAGGATGTGGAGAAGCAGGCATCCTCTTGCACTGTTGGTGGGAATGCAAACTGGTGCATCCACTCTGGAGAATGGTGTGGAGGTTCCTCAAAAAAATGAAAATAGAGCTACCCTATGACCCAGCAACAGCCCTGCTAGGAATCTACCCAAGAGATACAGGACTGCTGATGCATAGGGGTACGTGTACCCCAATGTTCATAGCAGCACTTTCGACAATAGCCAAATCATGGAAAGAGACTAAGTGTCCATCGACTAATGAATGGATAAAGAAGATGTGGTATATATATATATATATATACACAATGGAATGCTATGCAGCAATGAGAATCAAGAATGAAATCTGGCCACGTGTGGCAACATGGTTGGAACTGGAGGATATTATGCTAAGTGAAATCAGTCAGGCAGAGAAAGACAGATGCCATATGTTCCCACACATGGGTAGGCTCTGGGAGACTTAACAGAAAAGCAGGGGGGAGGGAAAGAGGGGAAGGAAGGGGGAAAAATCCACAGAGAGGAAGAAAGACATAACATGGGAGACTCTCAAAGACTAAGATCAAACTGAGGGGAGAGGGGGGCGTGGGAGGGGGGAGAGTGGGTGATGGGCACAGAGGAGGGCACTTGTTGGGATTATCACAGGGTGTTGTGTGGAGACCAAATTGACAATAAATTATTCAAAAAAAACCTAGAATGCATACATATAAAAGCAAACTGTATAGTCAAAGAAACTGAAAAATAAATTCTTTCATGATCCAGACGTCAAAATAAATCTTTCAAATAAGAAAAAAAAATAAGCATAGTCTGGTCCAGGTACATGATTCTCATGTGATGTAGCATGTGACCCTTATTCAAGACACTTTCTTCACTTTGATCAAACACAGGTTTGGCTATGGAGAAAAATGGATAGACAATAGAAGACAGACAGATAGATGATAGAAGGATGGGTAGGTGGATGGATGGATGGATAGATAGATGATAGATAGATACATAGAGTAAATAGTCCTAGGTCAAGAAACAGAGCCATGTTTCATTTTTTTGGGTTTGTCATTAACTTACTATATGCTAATTCAATAAATCACTATGACCTTGGACAGTTCACTTACTAAATGTGGCCTCTGCTTTTCCATCTGCAACAGAAAGTGGGCAGCCACACAAACTCTTAGCCTGAAGGAGATTTACCCTCATACAGGCCTCTTCCTCACCCACACACTCAACAATGCTGTACACTCCAAGGAACCCAGACAATAACTTTTAACAGTTGTCCTGAATATAATCAGAAGCAATCACACCAAGTGCTAAGGCCCATGAAAGTCCGAATCCATTCTGTTCTCTTACTTTCAGGATTAAACCTTATTTATTTATTTGTCTGTCTGTTTGTTTGTTTATTTAAATTACAGTTATACTTAACATGGTGTTATATTTGTTTCAGATGTACAATATAGTTATTTGACAATTCTATACATTACTCAGTGCTCATCATGACAAGTGTACTCTTAATAACTTTCACGTATTACACGTATCTTCCCACCTCCCCTCTGGAAACCACCAGTTTATTCTCCATATTTATGAGTCTGTTTTGTTGGTTTGTCTTTTTTTCCCCTTTGTTCATGTGTTTGTTTCTTAAATTCCACGTATGAGTGAAATCCTGTGGTATTTGTTTTTCTCTGACTGACTTTTGGCTCTTAGCATTATACCCTCTAGGACCATCCATGTTGTTGCAAAAGGCAAGGTTTCATTATTTTTTATGGCTGAGTAATATTAAAGTGTGTGTGTGTGTGTGTGTGTGTGTGTGTGTGTGTGTGTGTGTGTGACTTCTTTATTTATTCACCAGTGAATGGACACTTGGGCTGCTTCCATATCATGGTTACTGTAAATGATGCTGCCATAAACAGAGGGGTGCATGTATGTTTTCAAATTAGTGTTTTCAGTTTCTTTGGGTAAGTACCCAGTAGTAGATTTACTGGATCATATGGGCCTTTCATATATGGCTTTTTAATTTATTTATTTAAATTCAAGGTAGTTAATATTCAGTGCAGTATTGGTTTCAGGAGTAAAACCCAGTGATCCATTATTTCCATATAACACCCAGGGCTCATCCCAAGAAGTGCCCTCCTTAATGCCCATTACCCATTTAGCTCATCCTCCCCACCAGCCTCACCTCCAGCAACCCTCAGTTTGTTCTCTGTATTTAAGAGTCTCTTATGATTTGCTTCCTTCTCTTTTTATCTTATTTGTCCTTCCCTTCCGCTATGTCCATTGGTTTTTTTCTTAAATTCCACGTAGGAGTGAAATCATATGATACCTGTCTTTCTCTGACTTATTTTTCTTAGCATAATACACTCTAATTCCATCCACATTGTTGCAAATGGCGATATGTCATTCTTTTTGATGGCTTAGTAGTATTCCATTATATATATATATATATGTATATATACACACACACCACTTCTTTACTCATTCGTCAGTCTATGGACATTTGGGCTCTTTCCACACTATGGCTAATGTTGATAGTGCTGCTATAAACATTGGGGGGGTGCCCCTTCAAATCAGCATTTTTGTGTACTTTGGATGAATATTTAACACTACAATTGCTGGATTATAGGGTAATTCTATTTTTAATTTTTTGAGGAACCTCCATACTGTTTTCCAGAGTGACTGCATCAGTTTGCATTCCCACCAACAATGCAAAAGGGTCCCTCTTTCTTCACATCCTCACCAACATCTGTTGTCTCCTGACTTATTGATTTTATACATTCTGACAGGTGTGCGTTTGTATCTCATTGTGGTTTTGATTTATATTTCTCTGGTGATGAGTGATGTGGAGCATCTTTTCATATGTCTGTTAGTCATCTGGATGTCTTTTTTGTAAAAATCTCTATTCATGTCTTTTGCCCATTTCTTCACTGGATTATTTGTTTTTTGGGTATTGAGTTTGATAAGTTCTTTATAGATGTTGGATACTAACCCTTTATCTTATATGTCATTTGCAAATATCTTCTCTCATTCTGTAGGTTGCCTTTTAGTTTTGTGGATTGTTTCCTTCACTTTACAGAAGCTTTTTATCTTTTTTTTTTTATATTTTTTTTATTATTTTTTTTAACGTTTATTTATTTTTGGGACATAGAGACAGAACGTGAGCAGGAGAAGGGCAGAGAGAGAGGGAGACACAGAATCCGAAGCAGGCTCCAGGCTCTGAGCTGTCAGCACAGAGCCCGACGCGGGGCTCGAACTCACAGACCGTGAGATCATGACCTGAGCCGAAGTCGGCCGCTTAACCGACTGAGCCACCCAGGCGCCCCCAGAAGCTTTTTATCTTAATGTGGCCCCAATAGTTCATTTTTTTGCCTTTATTACCCTTGCCTCTGGAGACATGTCTAGTATGAAGTTGCTGCAGCCAAGGTCAAAGAGGTTGCTGCTTGTTTTCTCCTCTAGGATTTTGATAGTTTCTTGTCTCATGTTTAGGTTTCTCATCTGTTTTGAATTTATTTTTGTGTATGGGATAAGAAAGTGTTCTAGTTTTATTCTTCTGCATGTTGCTGTCCAGTTTTCCCAGCATCGTCTGCTAAAGAGACTGTCTTTTTTCCATTGGATACTGCTTTGTCAAAGATTAATTGGCCATACATTTGTGGGTCTATTTCCGGGTTCTCTATTCTGCTCCACTGATCTATGTGTCTGTTTTTATGCCGATACCATTCTGTCTTGATGATTACAGCTTTGTAATACAACTTAAAGTGCAAATTGTGATACCTCCAGCTTTGGTTTTCTTTTTCAACATTACTTTGGCTATTCAGGGTTTTTCTGGTTCCATACCAACTTTAGGATTGTTTGTTATAGCTCTGTGAAGAATGTTGGTGTTATTTTGATAAGGATTGTATTGAATGTATAGATTGCTTTGGGTAGTATAGACATTTTAACAATATTTATTCTTCCAAACCATGACCATGGAATGTTTTTCCATTTCTTTGGGTCTTCTTCAATTTCTTTCATAAGCTTTCTATAGTTTTCAGCACACAGATATTTTACCTCTTTGGTTAGGTTTGTTCCTAGGCATCTTATGCTTTTTGGTACCAATGTAAATGGGATTGATTTCTTGACTTCTCTTTTTGATGCTTAATTATTGGTGCATAGAGATGCAATAAATTTCTGTACATTGATTTTATATCCTGCAACTTTGCTGAACTCATGAATCAGTTCCACTATTTTTTGGTGGAGTTTTTGGGAGTTTCCATATAGAGTATCATGTTACCTGTGAAGAGTGAAAGTTTTACTTCTTCTTTGCCAATATGTATGATTTTTATTTCTTTTTTTTGTTGTTGTCTGATTGCTAAGGCTAGGACTTCCAGTACTATGTTGAACAACAGTAGTGAGAGTGGACATCCCTCTCTTTTTCCTAACCTTAGGGGGAAAGCTCTCAATTTTTCCACTTTGAGGATGATATTTGTTGTGGGCCTTTCATATATGGCTTTTATGATGTTGAGGTATGTTCCTTCTATGCATACTTTCTTGAGGGTTTCTATCAAGAAACAATGCTGTATTTTGTCAAATGCTTTTTCTGCATCTATTGAAAGGTAATTATATATATATATATATATATATATATATATATATGTATATATATATATATATATGTATATTTAAATTTTGTTTAAACATTTTTATTTATTATTGAGAGACAGAGAGAGACAGAGCATGAGCAGGACAGGGGCAGAGAGAGGAAGAGACACAGAATTCAAAGGAGGCTCCAGGATCTGAGTGGTCAGCACAGAGCCTGACACAGGGCCCAAACTCACAAACTGCGAGATCATGACCTGAGCCGAAGCCGGACTCTTAACCGACTGAGCCACCCAGGCGCCCCATATTTTTAATTTTAGATTCAGGGAGCAGGGCAGGAGAAGGGACCCCAGTGTGAACTTGGGACATTGACTTCTGCAGGAGAAACAGCCCACGTATCTTGGGAAGCAGGAGTTTCGGTTTCCCATCCTGCACTTCACAGGTTCCCTTTGGCCACCCAGGAAACAGGTGAGGCTGAAACTGAGCAGCCAAGAGACAGAGCCAGCCCAAGGCACCAGAACATCAGGTGAAGACAGGCCTAGAGTCCATCTGTCTCACTTCATCAGCCTTTCTCCATCCAGGCACTCACCAGACTCAGGCTAGAAAAGCTTTCAGATCACCTGCTTCCACCTTCTCTACCTGGTGCAAGACTCCCCTCTTCAGCCTTCCTACCAAGTGCTCCCCACCCAGCTTCCTAGTGAACTGGGACAGACCTGGAAGCTCCCTGCGTCAGCAGGCACAGGATTCCAGTTGACAACATGTTCTTGCTACTGGGGAGCCAAACCTGATCCCCTGTAACTTCCTCCTGCACACCCACATTCTGCCCTCAGGACAACCAACCAGACAAAACTGCTCCTTATTCTTGGGAATGTCCTTCACATATTTGAACACAGCTACCTCTGCCATTCTTGCTCCCTAACCAGCCACCCCTCATCTCTCAGTGTTATTGTTGTATAATTTACATACCATAAAATTATTCATCCATTTAAAGTGCATAATTCAATACTTTTTAGTTTATTCACAGAATTGGGCAACCATCACCAGGATCAAGAAAATTTTTAATACCTTGAAAAGAAATTTTGCACCTGCTATCAACCGACTCCTCCAAGCACTTGAGGTCTAGGTAGCCACTTATCTACTACATATTTCTATTGATTTGTCTATTCTGGAAATTTCAATTAAATGGGGTTAGTAACATTGTTTTAATTCATACCCTGTGGAACTTTGGCTAAGTCATGTGACCTCTCTATGACTCAGTTTACTCAGCATAAAAAAATAGTAATATTGGTTTTTACCTCCTATGATAATAATGATATATAAATGAGCTAATACATTATAAAACATTCAGTAGAGGATATTGCTTTTTATAAAATGACTTTCCTGGTCATTGCTCTCACCTTCAACTGATGTGTTCCCATGGTAGGGAGCAGAGAAGGATCTGGAGTGATAATGTAAGTATTAGGTGATATTCAACAAATTTAGCAGTATGTGAAAGCATAGGCATGGGCTATCAGAATGGCCTCACAAAGATGCAAGTCCTATAGACACTCCGTTGGGCTAGGCACTAACTCTCTAATATCTGAAGTGGAGAGGTCAAGGGTTCAGGGATTCATTGGGGTAACAGAAGAGGCACTTGTAGGCTCTTGGGCTGCTGCTATTAACTAATCAGTATGGAAGAATTTCGAGTTATATACAAACCTAATGGTAATCGTATATCAAAAACCCCTAATAAATATGCAAAGGATAAAGAGAAACAAACCGAAATATACCAATAAAGAAAATCAGCAAATCATGAAAGAAAGACACGAAATGATCAGAGAAAATCTTCGGAAACAACCACAAAACGAATAATAAAATGACAATAACGACATATCTATAAGTAATTACCTCAAATGTAAATGGACTAAACACTCAAAAGACATAGAGTGACAGAATGGATAAAAACAACAACAACACGAACCATTATATGCTGCCTATAGGAGACTCATTTTAGACCTAAAGATACCTACGCATTGAAAGCGATGAGATGCAGAAACTTCTATCATGAAAATGGATGTGAAAAGAAAGCCAGAGTAATAGACTTTATTTTATTTTTTATTTTTAAGGTTATTTATTTATTGAAATAAAGAGAGAGAGAGGGAGAGAGAGAGAGAGAGAGAGAGAGAGAGAGAGAGAGAGAGAGAGAGAGAACATATGAGCGAGCAAGTGAGGGGTAGAGGGAGAGGAAGAGAGAGAATCCCAAGCAAGTTTCACACTCAGCATGGAGTCCAACACGGGGCTCAATCTCACAAACCATGAGATTATTACTTAAGCCAAAATTAAGAGTTAGATACTTAACTGACTGAGCTACCCAGATGTCCCATAGACAAAATACACCTTAAAACAAAGACTGTAACAAGAGTAAAAAAAAAGGCACTATATAATAATAAGGAAGACAATCCAAAAAGGAGATGTGACAGTTGTAAATATTTGATGATCTGTCCATAGATATAAGTGGGGTGTTAACATCCACTACTATTATTGTATTGTTATTAATCAGTTCCTAGTTTTTTGGGGTCCCCTTGAAATTCCATATGAATTTGATGATCTGCTTTTCCATATCTCAAAAAAAAAGGCTTTTGGAATTTTGATGGGCACTGTGTTAAACCTGTAGATCATTTGGGGTAGTATTGACATCTTAACAATGTTGTCTTCTAGCCAATGAATATAGGATGACTTTCTATTATTTTAGGCTTTCTTTAATTTCTTTCAGCTGTTTTGTATTTTTCAGTATACAAGTCTTTCATTTCCTTGTTAAATGCATTCCTAAGTATTTTATTTTTTTAGATGCTATTGTAAATGGAATTACTTTCTTGATTTCTTTTTCAGATTGCTTATTGCAGGTATATAGAAAAACAACTTATTTTTTTTGTTGGTCTTGTACCCAGCAACTTTACTGAAATCTTTTCTTTGTTCTATTAGCTTTCCTGTAGATTTTTTGGCATTTTGTATGCATAGGATCATGTCATCTGTTAGTAGCGATCATTTTACTCCTCTCTTCTAAATTTGGATGTTTTCGCTTTTTTTTTCATATTGAATTGGTCTGACAAGAACTTTCAGTATAATGTTGAATAGCAGGGGTAAGAGTGGGTATCCTTGTCTTGTCCCTGATCTGAAGGGGAAAGCTTTCAGTTTTTCACCATTGAGTATGGTATTTGTGGTGGGTTTTGCATAAATACTGTAAATCATGTTGAGGAAGTTTTCTTCTATTCCTGGTTTCCTGAGTGCTTTTATCATTAAATGGTGTTGGATTTTGTAAAATGCCTTTCTGCATCAGTGGAGATGGTCATGTGGATTTTTCCTTCCATCTATTTATATGGCATTTTCTTATGTTGAACCATTCTTGTATTCCTACCTAGTCATAGTGTATAATCCTTTCACTATACTGTTGGATTTAGTTTGCTAGAATTGGCTGAGAATTTTGCTTCTATATTCATAAGGGACATTTATTTGCTATTTTCTCATGATGCCTTGTCTGACTTTGGTATCAGGGTAATGCTGGCCTTATAGAATGAGTTAGAAAGTGTTTCCTCTTCTATTTTTGAAAAGTTTCAGGAAGATTGATGTTTATTCTTCTTTAAATATTTGCTAAAATTCACTCTTGAAGCCATCTTGTCCTGAACTTTTCTTTCTTGGGAGGTTTTTGATTACTGATTCAATCTCTTTACTTTTTATACATCTGTTGAGATTTTTCACTTCTTGAGTCAGTTTGGGTAGTTTGTGTATTTTGAGGAATTTCTCTATTTTATCTAGGTTATCAAATATTCTGGCATACAATTATATATAATATTCTTTTATTATGCTTTAATATTTCTATAATGTTGATAGTAATGTTCCCACTTTCAGTTTCTATTTTAATTATTTCTCTTTGTCAGAATAGCTAAAGATTTCCTACTTTTGTTGATCTTTTCAAAGAGCTAACTTTGGTTTTGCAGATTCTATTGTTTTTCTATTCTCTATTTTATTTTTCTCCACTCCAGTCTTTATTACTTATTTCATTCTGCTAGTTTTGTGTTTATTTTGCTCTTCTTTTTCTAGTTCTTCAAGGTGTAAGGTTGGGGTATTGATTTGAGATATTTATTCTTTTTAAATACAGGCATTTACAGCTATAAATTTCCCCCTGCACACCACCTTTGCTGCTTTCCAAAAGTTTTGGTATATTGTGTGTGTTCACTAATGTATGTGTTCAGCTAGTATTTTGGCAGATTTCCTTGAATGCCCACAGCTTAATACAAACAAACATCTCTTTAACTCTTTGCAGATTATCTCTTAGCCAAGCTTGCACAGAGCCTAGAGATCAGCCTGAGGGGAAATTTTAGGGTTCTTTCAGGTAGTTTTTTAGCATGTCTTACCCTAAGCATCATGTGGCCTTCTAAATTCTCCTGTATGCATGGTGCTTTTGAATGTCCTAATTTCCCAAAGAACCCCTTCCAAGCTTATGTTCCCAGGCTTTAGACCAGACTATTGTATATTTTGAAAGTTCTTTTCGGGGCCCCTGTGTGGCTCAGTCGGTTGGGCGGCCGACTTCGGCTCAGGTCATGATCTCGCGGTCTGTGAGTTTGAGCCCCGCGTCGGGCTCTGTGCTGACAGCTCAGAGCCTGGAGCCTGCTTCGGATTCTGTGTCTCCCTCTCTCTCTGCCCCTCCCCCACTCATGCTCTGTCTCTCTCTGTCTCAAAATAATAAAAAAACATTAAAAAAAAAAAAAGAAAGTGCTTTTCCCCAGGCATCTGTGTTGTTAGTTCAGCTTTCAATGTTTTCAAGCAATGCCTGATGCTTTTCCAGCTTGAGTTCCAAGTTAGGTAAAACAGAAATGAGCATCTTGTGTTAGCTCTTCAGGTAACCCCAGACAAGTTGGAACAGACATACTGAATAATGTGCAAATAAAGTCTCTTATTCCTTTGGAACTATGGACCAGCATCCCACACTGGGAATATGGGCTAAGATTGCTTTTTTCTGCTCTGGGAAGGAAATGGGAGAAAAGCAAGTTAAGGTACCACAAGGATTTCCTGCTATTTTGCAGTTGCATTTTTCTTGATGAAGCATTTAACTGGTTGCTAGAAACACTGGAGTATTTACCAGAGTTCTGGCAAAGTTATTTCTGACATTTTTTTTCTTGCTTTTTGATGCTTCTGTGGGAGCAGTGTTCCTACAAGCCTTATAGGTGATTCTGATCCAAGGTCAAGTTTGACTACTTAGTATGTGGCCTGTAAGTTGTGTCTTAATTTCCTGGGGGCATAACTGGGAGATTTTTGGCACTCTCTGACATCTCTATGTCAGAATTCTTAGAGAAATCCAGAACGGGATTCCAGTGGTGAATTGTCCTCCATTCATGTCTCCCTTACCTACTGCTCCTAAACAAAGCAGACAGTCATGGCCACTCAACATTAGCTCCACAGCCCTTATACTAGTGAATTTTATCTAGGTGAGTCAAACTCTGAGTAAAGCCAGACCAGCTATGACTGAACACATGAAATCTAGGACTTGATCTCTACAGAGGCAGGGTTACTACTAGTCTTAACAGCCATGCAGAAAGCCATATAGCCCAAATCCAGAGACTGAAGGAAATTCAAGTGAATCTCAAATAATTTTGCGGGGCAATGGAGGCTTCTGAATTTCAATGAAAGAGAAACTTGAATAACTGTTCAGTTTGCATATGATCAGGGTGAGGGCAAACTAGGGAAACTGTTCTAAAACTACATTTACATGCTATTTTGAATTAAACTGTATATTTTTCTGAGGGTTTTAGGAGTAACTAGTGGAGGTTATGGAGAGTCTAAGGCTCTACCTTTTTCCTGTTGCCAAGCCATGCGTGTCTCCCCTGGCTGGCCCTAAGCTCTTTTGACAAGTAATGACTAATCATCTGCACAGATGGACTTGAAAGGGTGGAGGAAAGGATGAGTCCAATGAGACAGCAGAAATCTCCAGTTTGATTGTCCAGGGTCAGGGTCCTCCTATATAAGATTAGAGATAAAAAGCCTAAACTGGTCACCAGACTTGAAGGCATGCACACCGAGTCCCCTGCACTCACGTGCTCCCCTAAGAGTCCACATACTACACCCTACACATATGCTGTGAGCCGAGACACAGCATGATTCTACTCTCAAACAACAACAACAAAGCATTTATTTCAAAAAAAAAAAAAAAAGGGACAAGGTCACAAGAAAAAGCCTATAATAATTAACTAAGTAAATGGAAAACTCATTTTATAAAATACCCCCCATGGAGGTTTAGGACAAAACAACAGCTTAGTGAATGTTTGGTTACAGTTTATAGCTACTTCTTTTGCCCTTGATACACTGCTGTGATTTTTCAGCTTCCTCTGCCAATCTGGCTCAGCACTAGTGATTCAAAGATTAAAGTCCAGGTATGTGCATAAAATAGCTCTATTTTCAGCTTTGGTATGTGGGCCCTTCTGAGCCCAGCAGCCCCCTGTGCTTTCTGTCAGTTTTTATCCTGGCAAAAAGGGTAGGAAATACATCAGTTAGAATCTAGTCAGGAAAGCAGAGTTCGTATCAAATGTCTAATAGATGAAATTTGATAGGTCAACAAACTAGGAGAACTCAGAGACCAAACAGAAGAAAGTGAAGCAATCTAAAGATTATAAATAGTAGAAACCTGTCTACAATCCCTAGGACTGCAAGAAGACAGGAAAGTAGTGTTACCATAGCGCAGGTGCCTTGTTTATTGTAGAGGCTCCCAGGTAGAAGCTGTAACAATTGAAGCAAGGCTCCTCACCAGAAACCAGAACTTAGAAAGAGAACCAGCTACAGCCAGAGATGGCACTTGAATTAGAGAACACCGTGCTGGGTCCATTTTGTTGTTGTTCAACCAACATCCATTTCCATATCTTCTGATATCTACCCCATCAATTTTCTTTCTAGGGAACTGCTCTTCTCCCACTTGGGTTAGTCTTGGTGATACTGTCATGCAAGGTGCTCTGCCCAACCCTAGTCAGGATATGGGTAGGCATGTGATACATGATATATCAAATATATTCTATCTCAGAAATTTTCATCTTGAGCACAAGAACAGAAAACAGTTGGACCTGTTTCAGCCATAGGTGGTACCTTGAAAAGAACATGCATCTATTACTATCCACCTAGATCCCCAGAGACACTCTAATTTGTATTTTATTTCCCCCTAAAACATTTATCACTTTTTCCACTAAATTCCTTCATTTTTTCTAATGTGTTTAACCTGGAAATATTTTTAACTTTTTAATTTAAATTCCACTTGGTTAACATGCAGTGTAATATTAGTTTCAAGTCTACAACGTAGTGATTCAACACTTCCATACAAGTGATGCTTGCCATTCCCCCCATACATCAAATCCTTGTTTCCAAACCTCAGAAGGCTTTTCCATTTTTCCTTGGCCTTAAGAATGTCTACTTATCCTTCAATACCCAATCCAAATGTTACTTCTGTGAAAACTTCTCCAGTCCCCACTCTCTAGAAAACTTTAGTGACTTACACCTCCAGTCACCCTTAACATTTTTAAAAATGCTTATTTATTTTTGAGAAAACACAAGAAGGGAAGGGGCAGACAGAGGGGTACAGAGGATCTGAAACGGGCTGTGCACGGAGAGGCTAACAGCAGCGAGTCCGACGTGGGTCCAGAACTCAAGAAACGCGAGATCATGACCTGAACCGAAGTCAGACGCTCAACCGACTGAGCCACCCAGGTGCCCACCCCTTAACACTTTATACATACCTCTCTTTCAGCATTTACCATACTATCTGATTATTTTACATTTACTTGTCTATCTCCCTTCTAGATTGTGAGGATTTTGAGGGCAGAGCCATGTCTTATTTTATCTCAGGATTTTCAGCACTTAGCTACTTGGCACATTGTATATGCTTAATAAAATCTTCCTGAATATATGAATAAGTGAATGGATAATGGTGCCAGCATATATCTACTTGATTATAGCAGAAACCAGAGTCTTTTCCTTTTTTCATTTAAAAGGGTTTGTAGAGGAGTATCTGGATTGCTCAGTAAAACATCTGACTTCAGCTCAGGTCATGATCTCATGGTTTGTGAGTTTGAGCTTTGTGTCAGGCTCTGTGCTGACAGCTCAGAGCCTGGAGCCTGCTTCAGATTTCATATCTCCGTCTCCTTCTGACCCTCTCCTGCTCACTCTCTCTCTCAAAATATAAATAAACGTTAAAAATTAAAAAAAAAGGGGTTTGTAGCTCATGCCTTTAAGGGCTTAGAGGGGAGAAATTCATCCAATACTTGCTCTCAATAAGGAAAGAGAGAGGCGGGGGTGGGGGAGGAATGAATGAATGAATGAATGTGAATGAGAAGAGGGCAGCGAGGAGCAACAGTCAATTACAAGGCTGTACAAGGAAATACTCTTTGGGGCTCAAAGATATCGAGAGAGGTCTTAGTGTTCCACTTGAGATGATGGCCATTAGATTCCCTAGAGACTTAAGGGAGTTAAGTCCAATGGAATGCTGGTGAATATTTAACAACTTGCTCTCTGGGTGGGAAAAGATCTTAATTTGTAACATTTGCCAATTTTCTTCCTGTAAATACTCCTATCATGGCCAATTTCATGCTATCAGTGCGGCATCATGGAATGCAGACCTGAGAAGAAATGCTCTATAGTACACCATTATATAGTATTTTCACTATATAGATACAGCAGACATAAATAACTTCAAAATCATAGTTAATAGTAAGATATAGTAAAATAATAAATGATAAGTTTCTATGACCTTCATTTAAGTGTAAGTTTATATAATTTAATGTTTAATGATGGCTGTGTTTAGCAAGTTCTTTGCAAACTTCCTGAAAATTTAACTATGAGTTCTCATTAGCAGGTACTAGCCAGTAGCACACCACTGTAGGTAACCCTGGGCTACTTGAGGACTCAGAGAAACCTCAATAGATGGAGATATACCAAGGTGAGTTAAGAATTGTTGGCCATTGTCACCGTAGTGTGATCAAGAGGATCTAGTCTGTTAGGTCTAAAAGGATGAGTGCTGAACACTAAGACAGCCAATATATAAACACTGTGGTTTCCTGGTATCCAGAGAAGAAACTACACTTGGTAGCTTTAAATACAAGATAGCCCTAAAGCAGAATACCTCCAATTAATCGAATAATCTGCTTGTTGCTGAAAATTGTCTTTATTTTTTAAGTTTTTACTTAAATTCCAGTTAATTACCATACAGCATTATATTAGTTTTAGGTGTACAATATAGTAATTCAAAACTTACATGCAACACCCAGTGCTCATCACAACAAGTGCACTACTTAATCCCCATCACCTGTTTAACCCACCCCCCAACCCACCTCTCCTCTGGTAACCATCAGATTGTTCTCTATAATTAAAAGCCTGTTTCTTGATTTATCTCTCTCTCTCATTTTTTCCTTTGCTTGTTTGTTTTGTTTTTTAAATGCCACATATGAGTGAAATCATATGGTATTTGTCTTTCTCTAACTTATTTCACTCAGCATTATATTCTCTAGCTCAATCCATGTTGTTGAAAATGGCAATATTTCATTCTTATTTTTAATGGCTGAATAATAAAGATGTGATATATATATATAATGGAATATTATTCATTCGATATATACATATATAATGAAATTCATTATATATATATATGTATATATATAAAATGGAATATTTTTCAACCATGAAAATTGTCTTTATAATTGATGTTGAGCCTGTGAGCAAAACAACTTGTTCCATTGAAACCATTCACTGAATATCCCTGGACTGAAGTGGTGCTTATAGAGCTATGTTGAGAACTATGCTCTCTGAAATTTGTGCAATCAATAGTTTGGCCTTCTTTTTTAAATTTTTTTTTCTTTTTTAATGTTTAGTTTTGAGAGAGAGAGAGAGAGAGAGAGAGCGAGACAGAGTGTGAGCAGGAGAGGGGGGAAGAGAGAGGGAGACACAGAATCTGAAAGCAGGCTCCAGGCTCGGAGTCGTCAGCACAGAGTCCGACATGGGGCTAGAACCCACCATGTGAAGTTGGACGCTTAACTGACTGAACCACCCAGGCGCCCCTGGCCTTCTTTTTAAAGACTCTCCTTTTGCTCAAATAAGAAAAATGCATCTGGAGTGCCTAGGCACTGGCTCAAATTTTATGCATGCAAGAAAAGAGTGGTGCTGATTATAGAGTGCCAATAAAGTTTCACCTTCTCAAACTCAAGTTGTTTCTTTGCAGTGAATTGGGCATATTTGTGGTGCCCCACTTTAACATATTTTTGGTCTTCCTTAATTTGGGTTCCACCTTCACAGGACATTTTCAGTACTGAGAAGTACTAAGAGGGAATACAGCTCAACCTAGTATCATAACTTATCTGAGCACCTACTACATGCTTAACATGTAAATCATTTCATTTAATCCTCCAAAATAAACCTTACAAGTGGACACTATAATTTTCCCATTTTATAAATGAGCAAATTGTGAATCAGTAAGGCAAAATATCTTGCTTAAAATGATGAGAGCAGACCTGGGGTTTGAAGCCAGCTGTGTGTGATGCTCATGTCTCACAGGCTTTCTGCTACACCATGCTGCCTTAAAAAACTCTCTCCATTTGGAGAGGCTAATTTGGGAGAGAGGATGGTCTGTGCACAGTGTCAAAGGTAAGTAGAAGGATATGTCTGTCTTGTGAGTTACATGGGAATTTTGAAATCAGATCCATAAGATTCTGAAGCACAATTAATTGCCCCACCTTCTTTTTTTTTTTTTTTTTTTTTGTTATAATAGTTTATTTTCAAATTGGTTTACATATAACACCCAGTGTTCATCCCAACATGTGCCCTTTTTAATGCCCATCACCCCCTCTCCCCCCTCCCTCATCCCCCTTACCCTGAGTTTGTTCTTAGTCTTTGAGAGTCTCTTATGTTTTATCTCCCTCCCTCTCTGTGTCTTTTTTTTCTTTCCCCTCTTCCCCTCCCCCTGGTTTTTGCTTAGTTTCACAAAGTCCACCTATTCGTGGAAACATATGGTATCTGTCTTTTTCTGACTGACTTATTTCACTTAACATAATACCCTCCAGTTCCATCCATCTTGCTACACATGGCCAGATTTCATTTTTTCTCATTGCCACGTAGTAGTCCATTGTATATAAGTACCATAACTTCTTTATCCATTCGTCAGTTGATGGGCACTTGGTCTCTTTCCATGATTTGGCTATTGTCGAAAGTGCTGCTATGAACATTGGGGTACACGTGCTCCTATGCATCAGCATTCCTGTGTCTCTTGGGTAGATTCCTAGCAGGGCTATTGCTGGGTCATAGGGTAGCTCTATTTTCATTTTTTTGAGGAACCTCCACACCGTTTTCCAGAGTGGCTGCACCAGTTTGCATTCCCACCAACAGTGTAGGAGGGTGCCTACTTCTCCACATCCTCGCCAGCATCTATAGTTTCCTGATTTGTTCATTTTAGCCACTCTGACTGGTGTGAGGTGGTATCTCAGTGTAGTTTTGATTTGTATTTCCCTGATGCTGAGTGACATTGAGCATCGTTTCATGTGTCTGTTGGCCATCTGAATGTCCCCTTTGGAGAAGTGTCTATTCATATCTTCCGCCCATTTCTTCACTGGGTTGTTTGTTTTTCGGGTTTGGAGTTTGGTAAGTTCTTTATAAATTTTAGATATTAGTCCTTTATCCGATATGTCATTTGCGATGATCTTTTCCCATTCCGTTGGTTGCCTATTCGTTTTGTTGGTTGTTTCTTTTGCCGTGCAGAAGCTTTTTATCTTGATGAGGTCCCAGTAGTTCATCTTTGCTTTTAATTCTCTTGCCTTTGGAGACGTGTCGAGTAAGAAATTGGTGCGTCTTAGGTCAAAGAGGCTTTTTCCTGTTTTCTCCTCTAGGATTTTGACGGTTTCCTGCCTCACATTCAGATCTTTTATCCATTTAGAATTTATTTTTGTGAGTGGTGTAAGAAAGTGGTCTAGTTTCATTCTTTTGCATGTTGCTGTCCAATTCTCCCAGCACCATTTGTTAAAAAGGCTGTCTTTTTTCCATTGGATACATTTTCCCGCTTTGTCAAAGATTAGTTGGCCATATACTTGCGGGTCCATTTCTGAGTTTTCTATTCTATTCCATTGGTCTATGCGTCTGTTTTTGTGCCAATACCATACAGTCTTGATGACCACCGCTTTGTAGTAGAGGTTAAAGTCTGGGATTGTGATGCCTCCCGCCTTGGTTTTATTCTTCAGTATTATTTTGGCTATTCGAGGTCTTTTGTGGTTCCATACAAATTTTAGGATTGTTTGCTCTAGCTTTGAGAAGAATGCTGGTGCAATTTTGATTGGGATTGCATTGAATGTGTAGATTGCTTTGGGTAGTATTGCCATTTTGACGATATTTATTCTTCCAATCCATGAGCATGGGATGTTTTTCCATTTCCTTGTGTCTTCCTCAATTTCCTTCATAAGTTTTTTATAGTTTTCAGTGTAGAGGTCTTTCACATCTTTGGTTAGGTTTATTCCTAAGTATTTTATGGTTTTTGGTGCAATTGTGAAAGGGATTAGCTTCTTTATTTCTCTTTCTGCTGCTTCATTGTTGGTGTATAGAAATGCCACCGATTTCTGTACATTGATTTTGTATCCTGCAACTTTGCTGAAATCATGAATCAGTTCTAGTAGGCTTTTGGTGGATTCTGTCGGGTTTTCCATGTAAAGTATCATGTCATCTGCAAAAAGTGAAAGTTTGACTTCCTCCTTGCCAATCTTGATGCCTTTTATTTTGTTTTGTTGTCTGATTGCTGATGCTAAGACTTCCAGCACTATGTTAAATAGCAGTGGCGAGAGTGGACACCCCTGTCGTGTTCCTGATCTCAGGGGGAAGGCTTTCAATTTTTCCCCATTGAGGATGATATTAGCTGTGGGTTTTTCATATATGGCTTTTATGATGTTTAAGTATGTTCCTTCTATCCCGACTTTCTCGAGAGTTTTTATTAAGAAAGGATGCTGTATTTTGTCAAATGCTTTTTCTGCATCTATTGACAGGATCATATGGTTCTTATCTTTTCTTTTGTTGATGTGATGTATCACGTTGATTGATTTGCGAATATTGAACCAGCCCTGCAACCCAGGGATGAATCCTACTTGATCATGGTGGATAATTCTCTTTATATGCTGTTGGATTCGATTTGCTAGTATCTTGTTGAGAATTTTTGCATCCATATTCATCAGGGATATTGGCCTGTAATTTTCTTTCTTTGCTGGGTCTCTATCTGGTTTGGGAATCAAAGTGATGCTGGCTTCATAGAATGAGTCCGGGAGTTTTCCTTCCGTTTCAATTTTTTGGAACAGCTTGAGGAGGATAGGAATTAACTCTGTTTTAAATGTCTGGTAAAATTCCGCAGGAAAGCCATCTGGTCCAGGGCTTTTATTTGCTGGGAGGTTTTTAATAACGGATTCTATTTCTTCACTAGTTATGGGTCTGTTCAAATTTTCTATTTCTTCCCGTTTGAGTTTTGGTAGCGTGTGGCTATTTAGGAAGCTGTCCATTTCTTCCAGATTGCCAAGTTTGGTGGCATATAATTTTTCATAGTATTCTCTGATGATTGCTTGTATCTCTGAGGGATTGGTTGTAATTTCTCCCTTTTCATTCACGATTTTATTTATTTGAGTTCTCTCTCTTTTCTTTTTGAGAAGCCTGGCTAGAGGTTTGTCTATTTTGTTTATTTTTTCAAAGAACCAGCTTTTGGTTTCATTGATCTGTTCCACTACCTTTTCTGTCTCCATATGGTTAATTTGAGCTCTGATCTTTGTTATTTCTCTCTTTCTGCTGGGCTTGGGTTGTTTTAGTTGATCTGCTTCTAGTTCCTTTAGGCGTGCTGTTAGAATTTGTGTTATTGATTTTTCTTGTTTCTTGAGATGGGCCTGGATTGCAATATATTTCCCTCTCAGGACTGCCTTTGCTGCATCCCAGAGCGTTTGGATTGTTGTATTTTCATTTTCATTTGTTTCCATGTATTTTTTAAATTCTTCTCTGATGGCTTGGTTGACCCAGTCATCTTTTAGTAGGTTATTTCTTAGCCGCCATGTTCTTGGATATTTTCCAGGCTTTCTCCTGTGGTTGATTTCAAGTTTCAAAGCATTGTGGTCTGACACTGTACACGGTATGATCTCAATTCTTTTATATTTATTCAGAGCTTCCCTGTGCCCCAGAATGTGGTCTATCTTGGAAAATGTACCGTGTGCAGATGAGAAGAATGTAAATTCCTTTGCTTCTGGATGAAGGACCCTAAAGATATCTGTGAGGCCCATCTGTCCTAATGTGTCATTCAGGGCTATTGTTTCTGCGGAGATTTTCTGTTTTGTTGATCTATCCAATGCTGAGAGTGGAGTGTTGAGATCCCCTACTATTAGGACATTTTTATCGATGAGGTTGCTAATGTTTGTAATTAGTTGTTTTACAAATTTGGGTGCCCCTGAATTCGGTGCGTAGATATTTACAATTGTTAGCTCTTCCTGCTGGATGGTCCCTGAGACTATTATATAATGTCCTTCCTCATCTCTTATTACATCGTTCATTTTAAAGTCTAATTTGTCTGATATAAGTGTGGCTACTCCGGCTTTCTTCTGACTTCCAGTAGCATGGTAGATAGTTCTCCATCCCCTCACTTTCAATCTGAAGGTGTCTTCAGGTTTAAGATGAGTTTCTTGAAGACAGCAAATAGATGGGTCTTGTTTTTTAATCCATTCTGTTATCCTTTGTCTTTTGATTGGCGCATTTAGTCCATTTACATTCAGTGTTAATATTGAAAAATATGGGCTTACAGTCACTGTATTATCTGTAAGTTTCATGTTTGTAAGGCTGTGTCTGGTAGTTTGTATTCTTTGCCTCCTTGTTTTCATAGAATGCCCCTCAGGATCTCTTGCAGTGCTGGCTTATTTTTGATAAATTCTTTCAGTTTTTGTTTGTTGGGAAAAACCTTGATCTCTCCTTCTATTCTGAATGACAGGCTAGCCGGATACAGAATTCTTGGTTGCATGTCCTTCTTGCTCATCACATTGAAGATGTCCTGCCATTCCTTTCTGGCTTGCCAAGTTTCCGTAGATAAGTCTGCTACTACCCTTATAGGTCTCCCTTTGTATGTTAGGGTTCTTTTGTCCCTAGCTGCTTTCAGGATTCTCTCCCTATCTTTGTATTTTGCCAGCTTCACTATGATGTGCCGTGCAGAAGGTCTATTCAAGTTACGTCTGAGGGGAGTTCTCTGTGCCTCTTGGATTTCCATGCCCGTTTCCTTTCTCATGTTGAGGAAGTTCTCAGCAATGATTTGTTCCAGAACCCCTTCGACTCCTTTCTCTCTCTCTTCTTCCTCTGGAACTCCTATGATACGGATATTGTTTCTTTTGACTGCATCGCTCAGCTCTCGAATTCTCCTTTCCTGTTCCTGGATCAGCTTCTCTCTCTTTTTATCTGCTTCCTCTTTTTCAATGATTTTGTCTTCTAATGCACTAACTCTTTCCTCTACCTCTTCAATCCGTGCTGTGGTTGCTTCCAGTTTCCCCTGTATTTCTTCCAATGTCTTCTTTAATTCTTCCTGACCGTTTTTAAGGTCTTTGAACTTTGCCTCGTAGGACCCCTTGCATTCATCTAAGCTTTTTTAAGGCCAGCAATTAGTTTTATGATTAACATTCTATATTCAAGTTCTGTTATGTTGCTTATATCTCTTTTCATTAATTCTTGAGCTGTCACTGCTTCTTGTAGACTCTTTTGAGGAGAATTCTTCCGTCTCGTCATTTTGGCTGGATGTGTTATGTGTTGTTTCTTGAAGTTGCCCTGGAAAGGAAAACTGACAGACACACAGAACACAGAAATACTCAAACGTACCGACAAATGGTCCAGACAAGCAGTTCACAACAGAAAAAAATAACAAGTGACTCTCTGAGGGCAATGTCCTGAAGTAACAGCTACACGTTAAGGACAGGGTATGTAGTGTGCTGGTGGCAGAGCATATATAGACAGAATAATGACTGGTGCAGGGAGAAGAAGGAAATGGACTTTGCCCAGGTAGAGCGACTAAAGGGTTTAATCCAGACTGATAGAAATCAGAATAAGGACAGGTGCGAGGGAAAAGGAATAAAGATCGATGTCGTCTAGATGAACTTATACGGCCTGGTTATTCCAGAAAAAGGGCTAGGGAAGTAAAGAAGAGGTTGTAGGACATGTCCTCAAAGAGTGGGTTAAAAAACAAAACAAAAACAAAAAACAAAAAACAAAAAACAAAACCAAAAAAACCCAAACAAAACAAACAAACAAACAAAAAACAAAAAAACAAAAAACAAAAAGAACGAAAAAAATGATTAAGCCAGTCAGTACCCTGGATGACCAGCTCAGGGATGGGGATCGGTAGGAATGAGAAAGGGAGGGATAAATTTAAAAAGAAGAAATGACTGGCGTTACTCCAGGCAGCAATCTCCACTTGGATCAGTCGCTCCTGCTGATAGTTTGGGAGGGGCGTGGTTTAGTGTAGGCGGGTCCGGCCTCCACTGCTGCAGGGATGGCTTCTGGGGTGACTTCCTGGCTTGTGAGACAACAATGGCGTCTCTCCAGACCCGCGCCACCAGTCCTGGAGGCTTTATTCGCCCCTTTATTTCTGTTCTCTCTCCACCGCCCACGCCAGCCTAGTGTGGTTTACTGGAGCCGCGCCTGGGGCTACCTGGGTGCCTGCTGCCTATCCCGGCAGAGTGCGTGCCTGGAGGCGCTGGGCGAGGGTGGCGCGGTGGCGCGGCCCTCTGCTACCCCCCCGATTTGGCTATAACTGTGCGGGGGTTAGAGGTGCTCCGCAGGAGCCGCCGCCTGAGTCCCCCCTGCCTGTCCCGGCAGCGCGCGCGCCCCGGAGGCGCTGGGCGAGGGTGGCGCGGTGGTGCGGCCGTCTGCCACCCCCCGATTTCGTTATAATTGTGCCGGGGTTAGAGGTGCTCCGCAGGCGGCGCCGCCTGCGTCCCTGCTGCCAGTCCCTCCCGCGCGCGTCCCAGTGGCTCAGGACGAGGTTGGTGCGGTCCCAGCAGCGCGCGGGGATTGCTGCTGTTTGCCACTGAACTTATCTTCAAAAGCCCTGCATTTAGGGCCTGGATGGTAGTGGTCTCACCCGCTCTGGCCCTCTCGTTCAGATGTTGTTCGGTCGGCACTTTCCCAGCTATCTCCGAAGACGCTCACCCTCCCCTCAGCTCAACTTCCCGAGTTCTGCCCCACCTTCTTAAATCAAACATATGACCAAACTTAAAACAACTTCAAACAAATATTTCCTCTTAAAAGCTGATGATTTAGGGCTACTTTTAAACAAAATTATTAGACAAAATTAGACATCTTTGTTCCCGTTCTCTTGTTCTTAATTCCTTTTCCTTGTGATAATTTGGAATGGAAAGCTTTTCCTGGTAATTTAGCCTGTACCTATTATTCAACATAAAAATCTTTTCAACCTTCATCTCAGCTGTCAGATCAACTTGTCTTCCTATACTGTCTGTCCCTCTCTCAGCCTGAAAGAACACCTTAAATGGAGGCAAGGGGGTAGAAGAAAGAAAGACTAGTGATGATCTCTGTCGCCTAACAGTTCTTTCTTCCTTTCCTTGAGCAAGATCAAATGCCCCACTGGCTAGGCTTACCCCAGTTATATATCTTTATAGCTATTTTGCCTGAGCAGTTTTTTCTTGTATGTAATTTCCCCCTTCTTCCTTGTTAGAGTTCACTCTACATTCCACCCTTCCCTAGGTGTGCCTCAAGCATAGTTGCTTACATACATTTCTGAGGCTACGGCTAAATTTCTTAGCTAGTCCCCCTAGAGAACCTTTAACAATGGACATACCTTACAAAGTGCTAGCCATGGAGAGAGACTAGATGTGTTCCATCATAAATAGACAGTTTTTAAAAAAATTTGAAGTGATAATTAAACTAGTTTTATCACAGGGCCCTTCCTATCATCTTTTTCCAGCACCTCTCCCCCGCTTGTCTGCCGTCCAGTGTCCTTCCCCCTCAAGATCCTATCAGGAGCCCAGGATCTGCTCCCTCCCCCAAAACCACCAATTATTAAAAAATTGTGTGGAGACCTATAAACCACTGATTGAATAATGAAATCATGTGGGAAATTTTGTGGGGTTTTTTTTTGTTTGTTTTTTTGTTTGCTTGTTTGTTTGTTTGTTTCTGATCAGTTGTCTAGAGTGGAGTTTAGGGCTGAGTATTTTTTCACAGCTTTCCAGATGATGGTTCTAATTCTATTCTTGGGGGTCTGTCTTCCCTGCCCTGCCTTTATAATCTATCAAAATTTGTTCTCATCTATCAATTACTTGGAAAAAGATCTAATAAATTCATCTGCAATGAGGCACTAATGACTGGTAGAAGCTTAATGTGCTAGCCATCAGTGGAATTTTTCATTTTAATTATAAAAAAAGAAAAAACTCTGATGATAGAAATTCAGGCATGGGAGAGATGTTTAAGCTAGAAAAGTTTCCCAGCCTCCAATTTATATAGGTCAGTGTTTTCCATGTTTTTGATACACACACACACACACACACACACACACACACACATCCATTACAAACTTTAACTAGAACAAGGAAACTGAATTTCAAAAATCAATGATAGCAATAATTTTATTACAGTAAGAATAACAATAATTTATTTTCTTTTTTAAAAATAATTTATTGTCAACTTGGTTTCCATACAACACCCAGTGCTCATCCCAACAAGTACCCTCCTCTGTGCCCGTCACCCACTCTCCCCCCTCCCACACTCTCCTCACTCCTCAGTTTGTTCTTAGTCTTTCAGAGTCTCTTATGTTTAGTCTCCCTCTCTCTGTGTGTCTTTTTTTCTTTCCTCTCTTCCCCTCCCCCATGGTTTTCTTCTAGGTCTCTCATAATCCACCTATGCATGGAAACATATGGTATCTGTCTTTCTCTGACTGACTTATTTCACTCAGCATAATACCCTCCAGTTCCATCCGTGTTGCTACACATGGCCAGATTTCATTCTTCCTCATTGCTGCGTAGTAGTCCCTTGTTAACCAAGACACCTTAATCTGGAGTTATAGGTCATGTTTGATATCCCTTTGGTTTATTTTCATGCCTCTAGTTTTACTAAAAGAAAAAAAATCTAATTTGAAAATTAAATTTGTCGGGAATGGCAGCAAGTATTTGGTGGCTCTAGCAGATAGTTTTGGATATTCGTATTGGATAAAACATTAACCTAGAAATTATGGAATTATTTCTCACTAAAGACTACATTAAACACTCCACCAGACATGAAGATGATAAGCATTCATACTTACAAGCTGAAAGTGTGAATATTTCATCTTGGAAGATAATAGCAAATGGATCTAATCCTTTCTTTGGTTGCATTCAGTTCTGAAAGGTATTTTTTCACGTTTCATTATAGCATATGGATGTGGCTTTAAGATATGCCAAACGTTTTTCTCCAATGAAAAAAGAAAATCACTATGTCAAACTTTTCGTGATTGAACCATTTATACTACACTTAAGTCATATAAGGAAATCCTGATATCATAAAATGGTAGTCATTAAGCCCTGAAGTGATACATTCAGGTTATTCAAAATATGAAATATATTGCTGAGATATACCACTTGAATAATTCAATTAAAATAATACAAATGGTCTTTGGTGTTATCATTGTCATGAATAAATGCTTTATGTTTCATCCCTCAAAAAACTTGGGAAAGTATGTTTCCTGTTGATAGGCCTCATAAACCAGTATGGAAAAATAGATTTGTACTCACTGACCATTTCTTCATTTAACATCATGAAAAGATGAACACTCATTGGGAGATGTTATCATACTTCCAATCTTGACTCTTCAACAATGAATCAAAATCAAGAGGCATATTTTTAAAATAATTTATTGTCAAATTGGTTTCCATACAACACCCAGTGCTCGTCCCAACAAGTGCCCTCTCTGTGCCCATCACCCACTCTCCCTCATCCCACACCTCCCTCTCCCCTCAGTTTGTTCTTAGTCTTTGAGAGTCTCTTGTGTTTTGTCTCCCTCCCTCTCTGTGGCTTTTTTCCTTCCTCTCTTCCCATCCCTCCTGGTTTTCTGTTAAGTCTCGCAAAGCACACCTATGCGTGGAAACATATGTTATCTGTCTTTCTCTGATTGACTTATTTCACTCAGCATAATACCCTCCAGTTCCATCCGTGTTGCCACACATGGCCAGATTTCATTCTTTCTCCTTGCTGTGTAGTATTCCATTGTATATATATATACCATATCTTCTTTACCCATTCATCAGTTGATGGACACTTAGTCTCTTTCCATGATTTGGCTATTGTCGAAATATTTTTGACCACTAATGTAATAATATCTGTATCATAGGAATTCCAGGGGAAGAAGAGAGAGAGAAAGGAGTCAAAGGGGTACTTGAACAAATCATTGCTGAGAACTTCCCCAACATGAGGAAGGAAACGGACATAGAAATCCAAGAGGCACAGAGAACTTACCTCAGACATAACTTGAATAGACCTTCTGCACGACACATCATAATGAAAGTAGCAAAATACAAGGATAGAGAGAGAATTCTGAAAGCAGTTAGGGAAAAATGGGCATTAATATACAAAGGTAGACACATAATGGTTGTAGCCGACTTACCTACAGACACTTGGCAAGTCAGAAAGGAATGGCAGGTTATCTTCAATGTGATGAACAGGAAGGATATGCAAACAAGAATCCTTTATCCAGCCAGCCTGTCATTCAGAATGGAAGGAAAGATAAAGGTTTTCTCAAACACACAAAAACTGAAGGAATTCATCACAAATAAACAAGAATTACAAGCGATCCTGAGGGGCACTCTATGAAGGAAAGGTTGCAAAGAACACAACTACCTGATACATTGTTACAAGTATGAAACCTACAGATAACACAATGACCTAAACCCATATTTTTCGATATTACACTGAATGTAAATGGACTCAATGTTCCAATCAAAAGACATAGGGTAACAGAATGGTTAAAAAAACAGGACCCATCTATTTGCTGTCTTCAAGAAACTCATTTTAGACTTGAGGACACCTTGAGATTGAAAGTGAGGGGATGGAGAAAAATATACCATGCTACTGGCAGTCAGAAAACAGTTGGAGAAGCCACACTTATATCGGACAAACTAGAATTTAAAGTAAAATATGTAATAAGAGATGTAGAAGGGCATTATATAATAATCACAGGGACTATCCAGTAGGAAGAGCTAACAATTATAAGTATCTACGCGCCGAATTCTGGGACACCTAAATTTGTAAAACAACTAATTACAAACATAAGCAACGTTATCGATAAAAATGTCCCAATAGTAGGGTCCTTAACATACCACTCTCAGCATTGCATAGATCCACTAAACATAAAATCACTACAGAAACAATGGCCCTGAATGACACATTGGAATTGATGTGCCTGACTGACATCTTCAGGGCCCTTCATCTGGAAGCAAAGGAATAAACATTCTTCTCAAATGCACATGGTACATTTTCCAAGACAGACCACATTCTGGGTCATAAGGAAAATCTTAATAAATATAGAAGAATTGAGATCATACCATGCACAATTTCAGATCACAATGCTTAGAAACTTGAAATTAACTACAGGAAAAAGTCTGGAAAATCCCCAAACACATGGAAGAGCAACCTACTAAAAAACGAATGGGTTAACCAAGCTATCAGAGAAGAAATTACAAAATACATGGAAACAAATGAAAATGAAAATACAACAATCCAAATGCTTTGGGATGCGGCAAAGACAGTCCTGAGAGGGAAATACATTGCAATCCAGGCTCATCTCAAGAAAAAAGAAAAATCATTAACACAAATTCTAACATCACGCCTAAAGGAACAGAAGCAGAACAGTGAAGACACCCCAAACCCAGCAGAAAGAGAGAAATAACAAAAATCAGGGCAGAAATGAATAACATGGAAATGGAAAAAGTAGTGGAACAGATCAATGAATCAGTTATCAAATTCTCCCACGAGCTGGTTCTTTGAAAAAAATAAACAAAATTGGTAAACCTCTACCCCAGCCTCTAAAAAGAAAAGAGAGAGGACCCAAATCGATAAAATCACGAACAAAAAGGGAGTGGTTACAACCAATCCCTCAGAAATATAAGCAATTATCAGGGAATACTATGAAAAATTATATGCCACCAAACTAGACAACCTTGAAGAAATGGACAAATTCCTAAGCAGCCACACGCTACTAACACTCAAATGGGAAGAAATAGAAAACTTGAACAGACTCATAACTAGTGAAGTAATTGAATCAGTTATCAAATTCTCCCAACAAATAAAAGTCTTGGTCCAGATGGCTTCTCAGGTAAATTTTACCAGATATTTAAAACAGAGTTAATATCTATCCTCCTCAAGCTGTTCTAAAAAATCGAGATGGAAGGAAACCTCCCGGACTCATTCTATGAAGCCAGCATCACTTTGATTCCCAAACCAGATAGAGACCCAGCAAAAAAAGAGAACTACAGGCCAATATCCTTGATGAACATGGATGCAAAAATTCTTAACAAGATACTAGCAAATCAAATCCAACAGCATATAAAAAGAATTATTCACCATGATCAGGTGGGATTAATCCCTGGGTTTCAGGGCTAGTTCAATTTTCATAAATCAATCAATGTGATACATCACATTAACAAAAGAAAACATAAGAACCATATCATACTGTCAATTGATGCAGAAAAAACATTTGAAAAAATAAAGCACCCTTTCCTAATAAAAACCCTCGAGAAAGTCGGGATAGAAGGAACATAGTTAAACATCATAAAAGCCATTTATTAAATACTTACAGCTAATATCATCCTCAATGGGGAAAAACTGAGAGCCTTCCCCCTGAGATCAGGAACACGACAGTTTTGTCCACTCTCACTACTGTTGTTTAACATAGTGCTGGAGGTCCTAGCAACAGCAATCAGGCAACAAAACAAAATAAAAACATCAAGATCCCCAAGTATTAAGTCAAACTTTCATTTTTCACAGACGACATGATACTTTACATGGTAAACCTGACAGAATCCACCAAAAGCCTACTAGAACTGATCAATGAATTCAACAAAGTTGCAGGATACAAAAATCAATGTACAGAAATTGTGGCATTTCTATACACAAACCATGAAACAAGAGAAAGAGAAATAAAGAAGCTAATCCCATTAACAATCGCACCAAAAACCATAAAATACCTAGGAATACACCTAACCAAGAATGTAAAAGATCTCTATGCTGAAAACTATAAAAAACTTATAAGGTAAATTGAGGAAGACATAAGGAAATGGAAAAATATCTCATCCTCATGGATTGGAAGAATAAATATCTTTAAAATGGCAACACTACCCAAAGCAATCTACACATTCAATGCAATCCCAATCAAAATTGCACCAGCATTCTTCTCAAAGCTAGACCAAACAATCCTAAGATTTGTATGGAACCACAAAGACCCCGATAGCAAAAGTAATACTGAAGAATAAATCCAAGGCTGGAGGCATCACAATTCCAGAGTTTAACCTCTACTACAAAGTGGTAATCATCAATACAGTATGGTATTGGTACAAAAACAGACACATAGACCAATGGAATAGAATAGAGAGCCCAGAAATGGACCCACAAGCATATGGCCAACTAATCTTTGACAAAGCAGGAAAGAGTATCCAATGGAAAAAAGACAGCCTCTTTAACAAATGGTGCTGGGAGAACTGTACACCAACATGCAGAAGAATGAAACTAGACCACTTTATTTCACCATTCACAAAAATAATCTCAAAATGAATGAAGTACCTGAATGTGAGAGAGGAAACCATCAAAATCCTAGAGGAAAAAGCAGGAAAAAACCTCTTTGACTTAAGCCGGAGCAATTTCCTACTCGACACATCTCCAAAAGGCAAGGAAATTAAAAAAGGCAAAAGTGAACTACTGGGACCTCATCAAGATAAATGCTTCTGCACTACAAAGGAAAAAAACAATAAAACTTATAGGCAACCGACGGAATGGGAAAAGATCATTGCAAATGACATATCAGATAAAGGACTAGTATCTAAAATCTATAAAGAACTTACCAAACTCCACACTCGAAAAATGAACAATCCAGTGAAGAAATGGGCAGAAGATATGAATAGACACTTCTCCAAAGAAGACATCCAGATGGCTAACAGACACATGAAACGATGCTCAATGTCACTTACCATCAGGGAAATACAAATCAAAACCACACTGAGATACCACCTCACAGCAGTCAGAGTGGCTAAAATGAACAAATCTCGAAACTCTAGATGCTAGCGAGGATGTGGAAAAACAGGCACCCTCTTGCGCTGTTGGTGGGAATGCAAACTGGTGCAGCCGTTCTGGAGAACTGTGTGGAGGTCCCTCAAAAAAATGGAAATAGAACTACCCTATGACCCAGCAATAGCACTGCTAGGTATCTACCTAAGAGACACAGGAGTGCTGATGCATAGGGACACGTGTACCCCAATGTTTATAGCAGCACTTTCAACAATAGCTGAATCATGGAATGAGACTAAATGTCCGTCAACTGACAAATGGATAAAGAAGATGTGGTATATATTTACAATGGAATACTAGGCGGCAATGAGAAAGAATGAAATCTGGCCTTGTGTGGCAACATGGATGGAACTGGAGGGTATTATGCTGAGCGAAATAAGTCAGTCAGAGAAAGACAGATACCACATGTTTCCACGCATAGGTGAGCTTTGCAAGACTTAACAGAAAACTAGAGGGGAGGGGAAGAGCGTAAAGAAAAAAGCCACAGAGAGGGAGGGAGACAAAACATAAGAGACTCTTAAATACTAAGAACAAACCGAGGGTTGAGGGGGTATCGGAGGGGGGAGAGTGGGTGACAGGCACTGAGCAGGGCATGGGTTGGAATGAGAACTGTGTGTTGTTTGGAAACCAATTTGACAATAAATAATTTAATAAAATAAATAAAATAAAATGACTTGAAACCTATGGTATCATTTGATAAAGATTCATAACAGGTTATGATCTCCACATAATAAAAGTCAGTGTTCAGATATTCATTGTTTTAATTACTCTTTACTAATTTGTGCCACTATATTAGCAGAAAGGTTTTTTTGGTCATAGACAAGCGCATATTAATCCTATTAATCATGTACAAATAGCATTGTAAATTAAAAGGTTTTTTTACCTGCTACATTAAATCGTATATATTCAGATTTACTTGTCCTAATGCATATATCTTCACATTATATATTTATTCCAATGTTAAGGTCACTGTTTTTAATGTTACCTTGAGTTGCTATTATTTTTCATCAATTCATCAATTAAGAATACAAATAATAAGAAGAGCAGATGACATGATACAAACATCTTGTTAGATAAATGTTAGCCAAGATAAGCCAATTACTGCATTCCTTTTAGTATATGCATAGCCTTAGCTATTAACATCAAATTGAGATTTCTAGAAAAAAAGTCATTATTGTCAGGTGTACCTCTGCCATTATGTTCTACAAGCTCTGGCATAAAATGTAAATACATTCCATTACCAGAAAGAAAAACATTATACACTCGGGGAAACTGAGTCTTAGAGAGTCAAAGTGACTTACCCAATTTTCACAATTGTGAATCACAGCCAAGTTGCCCAAGTTGGGCATTAGTTGCCTCACTCAGACATCAAGATAAGCATCATCTCCTTTGGCATTGATGAAGTATGACTGAAAGAAATGAGGGTATTTATCTTAAGAAAGTGAAGCGTAGCTAGGGAGCAAGAATTGGAGAGGTAGCTGTGTTCAATATGTGAAGGACATTCCCGAGAATAAGGAGCAGTTTTGTCTGGTTGGTTGTCCTGAGGGCAGAATGTGGGTGTGCAGGAGGAAGTTACAGGGGATCAGGTTTGGCTCCCCAGCAGCAAGAACATGTTGTCAACTGGAATCCTGTGCCTGCTGACGCAGGGAGCTTCCAGGTCTGTCCCAGTTCACTAGGAAGCTGGGTGGGGAGCACTTGGTAGGAAGGCTGAAGAGGGGAGTCTTGTACCAGGTAGAGAAGGTGGAAGCAGGTGATCTGAAAGCTTTTCTAGCCTGAGTCTGGTGAGTGCCTGGATGAAGAAAGGCTGATGAAGTGGGACAGATGGACTCTAGGCCTGTCTGAACCTAATGTTCTGGTGCCTTGGGCTGGCTCTGTCTCTTGGCTGCTCAGTTTCAGCCTCACCTGTTTCCTGGATGGCGAAGGGGAAGCTGTAAAGTGTGGGATGGGAGACTGAAACCTCTGTTTCTCAAAGACACGTGGGGTGTTTCTCCTGCAGCAGTTAGGGTCCCACTTTCACACTGGGTTCCCTTCTCCTGCCCTGCTCTCTGAATCTAACCTTTGATCTTGAAAGCAGAACAGGAGGGACTTGGCAGTATTTGCACTTGGCAGCCAACACTGGAGAAATGTGAACAGCTGAGAGGACTCACCTTACCCATTGACCATTCTCAAACTATGGTACACCTTACAGTTGAGAAATATAGTTGAAGACCCTCTAGTTTAACTCTACCATACTAGCAGGCTGTAATCCCCTTATCTAATAAACCCCATCTTAGCTTTAAGTATTAATTCAGCAGCAATAGAACCTCATGACTCAGAATAAGGCCAAGAAGACATGTATCGCCTGTTCCGCAATTTGGTCAAGAGTCCTGTATTGCTGGTGTCATGTGCACACATCTACAAAGTTGATGGTAGAAGATTTTAGAGACTTATTTAAATCGTCTCTTTGCAATTCTATAGTATTGGCTGTAGGGCTAATTATAGGTGCCAGAAGGATCTTAAGAAATTTAAGAATTCTCTATGGCAGTGTTAGGGATAAACACCAAATAGGTGGCTGAGTGCTCTTCTAAACCCAGGACTGATACACTGCTGGTATGCCCTGTTATTAAAATTCCTCAGTGAAAATATTAACATTCTTCTGTACTGGTTTGTAAATAGCCACTTTCCCAAGCCTCTCAAGTACAGCTTTGGCCCTGGCCACTCCAGCCTTTGCCTCCCCAAAGCTCCTGCCACACCTCTTATGATCCAGCAACTGTAGGGAAATGATTGACATGCAGGAAGTATTCCAGACCAAACTCCTGCTGAGACCAAAGGTGGTTAAATATTTTTTTAATATTACTCATAATTAGGGCCACCTGGGTGGCTCAGTAGGTTGAATGTCTGACTCTTAATTTCAGCTCAGGTCATGATCCCAGGGTCATGGGATCCAGCTCCCCATCAGGCTCCGTGCTGAACGTGGAGCCTGCTTGAGATTTTCTCTCTCTCTCCCTGTCTCTCTGCCCCACCCCGTGTCACCCCCGTGTGACACACACACACACACACACACACACACACACACACACACACACACACATATATAGTCAGGACTTTTGTTTGAGAGAGGGGAAATGAGACTTGTGGTCAAGCACTTCAATGGTGAGAAGCCAAAATTGGAAGAATTAAATTTTTTTAAAATGTTTATTTATTTTTGAGAAAGAGAGAGGTGAGTGGGGCAGGGGCAGAGAGAGGGAGCCACAGAATCCGAAGCAGGCTCTAGGCTCCGAACCATTAGCTTCAACCCCGATGTGGGGCTTGAACTCACGAATCATGAGATCATGACCTGAGCCGAAGTCGGACGCTTAACCGACTAAGCCACCCAGGCGCCCCTAAAAAATTCTAATGTCATACATAATTTTGAGAGAGAGACAGAATGCAAGCAGGAGAGGGGAAGGGAGAGAGAGAGGGAGACACAGAATTTGAAGCAGGCTCCAGGCTCTGAGCTATCAGCACAGAGCTCGTTGCAGGGTTTGAAGCTACAAACCATGAGATCATGACCTGAGCTGAAGTTGGACACTTAATCGACTGAGCCACCCAGGCAACCCCATATTTGGAAGAATTTTAGTGTACTATATGTAAAGAGGAAATACACAGAAATTTAGGTCAGGAAGAGGAGTTGATGAAGAGCTGGGTTCTAATTCTTAACATCATAAACTGAGGTAGACACTTAAGCTTTTTGTAACAAAGTGGATTTAGTGTTAAAAAGATTAATAATATATTCTAAGATCTCCTGATGAAGAACAGGAAAGATTTTCTTTAAATATGTAAGTTGGAATTTGTTAATGGCTGTTATTGTTCCTCTGACAGTTCTTAGTACAGTAGATTACACCATTTTTTTCATAATGCAGTGATCCTCCTTGAACTATCTTCCACATTTAATAATACCAGCTAACATTTACTGAGCACTTAACCTGACACTATTCTAAGCACTTTACATGTAGTCTTATTTATTCATTTATTTTAATTTCTTTCTTTTTAAGTTTTCATTTTAATTCCAATTAGTTAACATACAGTGTTATATTAGTTTCAGGTTTATAATATAGTGATTTAACACTTCAATATATCACCCACTGCTCATCACAAGTGCACTCCTTAGTCCTCATCACTTATTTAACCCATTTTCCCAACCACCTCCCCTCTGGCAACCATCACTTTGTTCTCTATAGTTAAGAGCCTGTTTCTTGGTTCCTCTCTCCCTGTTTATCTCTCTCTCTTTTTCCTTTGCTCATTTGCTTTTTTCCCCCCTTAAATTCCACACATGAGTGAAATCATATGATATTTCTCTTTCTCTGACTGACTTCTTGCTTAGCACTATAACCTCTAGCTCCATCCATGTCAATGCAAAGGACAAGATCTCATTCTTTTTATGGCTGAATAATATTCCATTATATATATAATATTCCATTATATATATATATTCCATCATATATATATATTTATATATATATATATATATATAATCTTTTTTATTCATTCATCAATTGGTAGATGCTTAGGTGCTTTCTTCCATCTTTGGGCTTTAGTGAATAATGCTTCTATAAACATAGGGGTGAATGTATCCCTTTGAATTAGTGTTTTTGTATTCTTTGGGTAAATAGGAGCGCAATTGCTGGATCCTAGGGTAATTACATTTTTAACTTTTTGGGGAAACTCCATACTATTTTCCAGAGTGACTGCACCCATTTGAATTCCCACATACAGTATAAGAGGGTTCCTTTTTCTCCACATCCTTTCCAACACCCATTGTTTCTTGTGTTGTTGATTTTAGACATTCTGGCAGGTGTGAGGTGATATCTCATTATAGTTTTGATTTGCATTTTCCTGATGATGAGTGATGTTGAGCATCTTTTCATGTGTCTGTTAGCCATCTGGATGTCTTCTTTGGAGAAATGTCTGTTCATGTCTTCTGCTCATTTTTAATTGGATTATTTGGTTTTTGGGTGTTGAGTTTTATAAGTTCTTTGAATATTTTGTATACTAACCCTTTATTGGTTATGTCATTTGAAAACTGAGAGCTTTTCCCCTAAGGTCAGGAACAAGACAAGGGTGTCCAGTTTCACTACTTTTATTACTATGTGGCAATGAGAAAAAATGAAATCTGGCCATGCGTAGCAACATGGATGGAACTGGAGGGTATTATGTTAAGTGAAATAAGTCAGTCAGAAAAAGATACCATATGTTTCCACGAATAGGTGGACTTGGTGAGACTAAGCAAAAACCAGGGGGAGGGGAAGAGGGGAAAGAAAAAAAAGACACAGAGAGGGAGGGAGATAAAACATAAGAGACTCTCAAAGACTAAGAACAAACTGAGGGTGAGGGAGATTGGGGGGGGAGAGGGGGTGATGGGCATTAAAAAAGGGCACATGTTGGGATGAACACTGGGTGTTTTATGTAAACCAATTTGAAAATAAACTATTTTAAATTAAAAAAAATAGTACTGGAAGTATTTATTTAATTTTTAAAAATTTTTATTATTTTTGTCAAGTATAATTAAGACACAGTGTTATATTAGTTTCAGATATACAATACTATGACTCAACAATTCTATTACTTCTCAGTGTTTGTCAAGATGACCCACTGACCTACCGTCTGGCAACCACCTATTTGTTCTCTGTATTTAAGAGTCTGGTTTTTTTGTTTTTCTTCCCCTCCCCCCACTGTTTTTGTTGTTGTTGTTGTTGTTGTTGTTGTTTTGTGTTGAGTTGCATATATTCTTTTTATATTTTGGGTGTTAACCCTTATCAGATCTATCATTTGTAAATATTTTCTTCCAGACAGTTGCCTTTTTGTTTTCTTCATGGTTTCCTTTGCTGTGCAAAAGCTTTTTATTTTGGTGTAGTCCCAATAGTATAATTTTGGTTTAGTTTCCCTTACCTCAGAACACATATCTAGAAAAATGTTTCTATAGCTAATATCAAAGAAATTACTGTCTATGTTTTCTTCTAGGAGTTTTAGGTCTCATATTTAGGTGTAGATTCTAATTCAATATAAACTAGGCCAGGTAGGCATCACTATCGTGACTATTTGATGTTGAAGAAACTGAAACCCAGAGATTATTTAAGTTGCCCAAGCCACTTGGCTGGTAAGTGGCTAAGCATAGTTTTGAACTGAGACAGACTGACTTCACAGCCCACATGTCTACACACTGTGCTATGCTGATATGGTTGGTCAAGCCCTAGTACTTATTAAAAACCTTCTATATGCCAGGATACTTTCATATAAATTACCTCATTTAATCCTCCAACATTTACCTCAAGGCAGACATCATCATCCTCATTTTATAGACAAGGGAAATGAAGCTCAGAGATGAAGTCACTCGCCCAAGTTCATCCAGTCAACAACCCAAGACTCTTATGCCAAAGGCTGTTCTTTCTTGCCTCGTGTGCTTTCCCATCTCCTAAATAATTTTCCTTCTTCTAGCACCTCTATTCTTCCCAATTTTATCTTGTAATGGTCACCTTCAACTTTCCATATTGATAATTCCCATCCTGGGACACCTGGTAACATTCAGTCTTTAACACTGATCCTCTAACCAGTCTATAACTTCTCTTCATTAAAATGTCTCCCAGATTTGTGTCCATTGATCTTTGCCTGCACCAATCTTATCCACGATGGTTGCAAAATGATGATTTTTCCAACTCTAGCACTCCCATCTTCCAAATCTTGCACAACTGAAATCACAAACCTGTCCCTTTATCTGCTTTCTGAGCCAGCCAAGCAAACTTTCTTAATGACCTCTGCATCAGGTACAGTGCTCTCGTCTGTGACTACAGATATCTGACTAATTGTCACTTAGACAATAAAGAAATTTCATGGTCTCACATAATAAGAAGTATGGAAACAAGTCGATTTTATTTTATTTTATTTTTTTTTTATTTTTTTTAAACGTTTATTTGTTTTTGAGAGACATAGAGACAGAGTATGAGCAGGGGAAGGGCAGAGAGAGAGGGAGACACAGAATACGAAGCAGGCTCCAGGCTCTGAGCCATCAGCACAGAGCCCGACGCGGGGCTCGAACTCACAGACCGTGAGATCATGACCTGAGCCGAAGTCAGCCGCTTAACCAACTGAGCCACCCAGGCGCCCCACAAGTCAATTTTAAACTGGCTTAATTCAGAAGTTCAATGATGTCATCAAAGACCCAAGCTCTCTCCATCTTTATGCTCTACTATCCTAGGTGTCTAGCAATGTCTCTCCTTCCTTCGACAGCACATATTCCCTAAAACTGAAACAAAATAGAAAATATTACCATGGCCTCTGTATAAAAATAACTGAATTCATGAAGCATTGCATTTTTTCTCAAATAACTCATTTTTGATTGGGCTGTCCCTGATAACCTTATTAAAAATTACAACCTCACCTCTGGTATTCCCTCTCTTCTTGCCCTTCATTTTTCTCCCTATCACTTATCATAGTAAGATATACCATATATTTTATTTATTTGTTTCCTCTTTCCCACATTAGAATGTAAACTTCATGAAGGCAGGGACTTTAATCTGTTTTGTTTGCTCTTGTATCCCCAGTACCTAGAACATTATATGGCACATAGAATGCACTCAATAAATATTTATCGAATTAATGAACGACCACAAGATGAATGCTACAACACTAAACATCACATCCTCAAACAATGACATTCTAGGCAGCAAAAAAGAGGCATGGGACAAAGAAGCCATTTTCTTCCAAGGCCTGCTGCTTTTATCAGAAAGTACAATCTTATTCAGAAATACTACAACAGATTTTCCTCACTAGGCAAATGGGAATGGGATTGCCGTGATTGGCTTAAACCAATAATGATTCATCTCCCAGGGCTGGGCAAAGAAAAACTCTGAGTTCTTTTTTTAGCATAAGGAGTGAGCATGTGGGGCGGTCATGTGAGCTATCTACAATGTTGACCATGGTAACTTAACATAACCTTGAGAATAGTTTCTAAACCCCGATCTCCTCTCTTTTCTTCATAGCCAGGACAGCCGTTGTCCAGTTGTCCATCTGGCCAGCTTCCGTAATGTTTTCTGTTATTCAGCTCAACACACCTGGTGCCCAGATCTTCATCTCTAATATCATTTCCCACTAAAATGAGTCAGAGCTCTTTGAAGAAATGGATGATTCTACAGTTGGAGCTGTGTAGGTACAAGATGAGCCAGGAACATCTTATTATTCCAGAAAGTAAGGAAAGTCTCAAGAAAATGATAGAACATATCACAAGAACACAGAAACCAGATTGAGGGGGCAAATATAGAATATAGAATAATTTGAGCATCAAAATATTTAAGAACAGTAACGAATTATAAACCACTGATTCCATATGTAAAAAATACAAATTCATGAGCTTATAATTATAATAAATAGATAAATAAAGGAGGAGAAGGGAGAGTTCTTACTTATAGTCAAATACTAAGGACTGACTGGTAAATGTAGAGAAAGTGCTAGAGTTGGAAAAATCATCATTTTGCAATTATCATGGCAAAGATTGGTTCAGGCAAAGATCAATGGACACTAAATCTAAGGACATTTTAATGAGGATCAGGTTATTTATATGCTCTTAATGTGTATTCCCACAGATTTTAAGAGATAATAGTAACTATACAGTGAAAGCATTGGGCAACATCTTGACTGGGTGATCAAAATAAATATTACCACTGAAGCAGCAAATGGATATTATCTGCCTTCATATATGATTCCCTAAGAAGGACATAGTATCATCTATGTGGTATTCTAGCTTGGAATTTATATACTGAATCTAACCATGAGGGAAAATCAGGCAAATACAGTGAGAGACAGTATATTCTTTAAAAAGTATGAAATGAAGATGACTGTATTCTTCAAAATGGCCAATGTCATAAAATACAAAGAAATATTGTGGAAATGTTCTGGATCAAAAGAGAGTAAAAATACATGACAACTAAATTCAATATCTGATCCTAGACTGGATTCTGTACTAGCAGAAACAAACAAAAATGCTAAAAAGGACAGCCAATTGCCACAGTTGAAATATGAAATATTCCATATGTAAAAAATGGAAAGTAGATGATATTAAAATATTATATCGATGTTAAATTTAATGATGTTGATAACTGTATTATAGTTGTAATATAATGTAAGTTGTAGATGTAAGAGAATACTGAAGCATTTATGAGGAAAGAGGCCATGATATATGCATATTCTCAAATGGTTCAGGAAAAATCAATTATGATATATATATACAGTTGACAAATAACATGGGGCTAGGAGAACCAACTTCCACCCCCTGCAGAGTCAAAAATCTGAGTATAACTTTTGACTCCCCAAAAACTTAACTATTAATAGCCTATTGTTGACTAGAAGCTTTGCTGATAACATAGTAAATTAACTCTGATTTTATGCTATATGTATTACATACTGTATTATTAAAATAAAGTAAGCTAGTGAAAAGAAAATGCTATTAAGAGAATCACAAGGAATAGAAAAACTTTTGCAGCATTTACAGTACTATAATGTATTTATCAAAGAAAAGTCCACGTGTCAGTGGACTTACAAAGCTCAAACCTAGGTTGTTTAAGGATCAACTGTATAGATAGATAGAAAGATGATAGATAGACAGATAAATACAGACATGCATATAGATAGAATGAGCAAGTGTGCAAATGATAGAGCAAATGGTGAAAACAGCAATAGATGAATCTGAGTAAAGGTAAATATAAAAGTATTCTTTGTATAGTTCTTATTCTTACAATTTTTCTATAATTTTTAAAATATATCCAAATAAAACATTTTTAAAAATATATCTTATGTTCCATCTCATCCTTAAAAACCTTCCCTGCTTAGTTTTGTGGAGGTTTGCAGGGCTCCAAAATAGCGAAGGGTGTCAACTGTAGATTTGCATGTTTTGGCGTATGTGAATTCATCCCAATTATTTGTGGGAGATCTTCCAAGAGAAAAATAATTAATCAACAAATATTTATTGTATGCCAAACACTGTGTTACATACATCCTGGGATAAAAAGCGACTAAAGCAAGCTTCTTGCCCTCAAGAAGTTCATTAATAGACATGTAAATTCTGTGTCAAGTGCTGTAATTATAGAAATGTACAGGTTCTAGGAGAAGCCAGGAGAGATGTATCTTATTCAGCCAGAGGTGGGGATCAGAGGTAGCAAAGGAATGTGGAGAGGTCAGGGAACATTTCCCAGGGAAGATCCTTGAGTTAAATCTTAAAGGGGTTAGCCTGATGGATAACAAGAAGTGGGGAAGGACATTCTTGGCTGATATAAAGAAATGAAACAGGCAGGATAGTAGTTAAGAACACAGACTCCGGAACCACATTGCATGGGCTCAACTCTCGAATCTGCTATTTATTAACTGCATGACCTTGGGTAAGTTAATTATCCTCTCCCCATCTCAGTTTCCTCATCTGTCACATGGGAATAATGACATTATCTACCACATGGGCTACTTACTGATGATTAAATTGTAAGAGATGATACGTTCAGGCTAGCCATGATCTGACACATAATATGTACCCAATAAATATGAGCCCAGCTTATGATCTTTTTGGGAAACTAAAAGTTTCAGTCAAGAGAATATAGGGTTCATGTCAGGGAATGTAGGGAGAAAGGAGGGAAGATGTGATGCCAAGCTAAGGAATTCATACTTTAGCCTAAAGGTAAAGAGAAGTTGTTGAAAAGTTTTAATGACTTGATCTAGTTTGTGCTTTAGAAAGATCCTTCTGGCTTGGAAAATGAAGCAGCGTAAGAACAAAGGCAAGAACACCAATGAAGAATTCATTGCATCAGTTCAAATGAGAGAAGAGCAGAATCTGGGATGGGGTAGTAAGGCAGAGTGTCATTGAGGAGGAAACACATTCAAGAGTCATCACGAGAGTAGAAGTCAAGGTTACTCCCAGACACCAAACTTGAACACCAGAATGGATAAAGTCTCCATCTTCTGAGATAAGGAAGAGAAAAGAGCAAGGTTTCAGTGTTGGAGGATAGAGATGATAAGTTGAGTTTTCACAATGGTGAGCTTGAAGAGCCCGTGGGACATACAAGTGGAAACATCTAATAAAAGGTAAGATGTACAAGGCTGGGGTTTGCTAGCACGGAAGACTCACAAAACAAATTCTACCATTTTCTACTTGTGTATCCTTCAACTAGCTATATGCCTTTGCTGAGCCACCATATCCTCCACTATAAAATGAATTCAATAATTAAAATGCCCTAGTGTAGGGGTGCCTGGATGGCTCAGCCAGTTAAGCATCCGACTTTGGCTCAATTCATAATCTTGCAGTTTGAGCCCCGCATCGGACTCTGTGCTGACAGCTCAGAGCCTGGAGCCTGATTCAGATTATGTGTCTCCCTCTCTCTGCCTCTCCCCTGCTCATGCTCTGTCTCTTTCTCTCTCTCAAAAATAAATAAACATTAAAAATTAAAAAAAAATGCCCTCGTATAAGTGAAAAATGCTCGATAAAATATAAAGTATGATACAAATGTCAGGTAGTTTTCTTTTGGGGAGGGCTGACACACACACATGAAAATCTTACTTTAGATCATCTTTTAGGAAACTTCAGGAAACTCTTTCCCTCTGAGGCAATAAAAAGAGTTTCGAGAATAAATAAGAATGGCTCTGCCTGTCCTAAACCTGTGTTTATCTCCCTTCCTAATTTATCTAAACTAAAAATAGGTCAGAAATTTGAAAGTAAATTTTCAATGGGCTGGAAGGAGCCAAAATTTAAATTTCAAATACAGGAGCCAAAACTTGCAGTGGAATTTAAGTTCTGGAGGTATGTTATCTGTATTGAGATGCCAATTTGTAGACACAGTTAAATTCCAGACCCGGATTAGAGGCAGTCTTGCAAAGGCTTTTGCAAAGTGATTGGTTCTCATCTTACCTTATGGAGGTAGGTGTGGTTTGTAATTACAGAGGCCATATAGCAGTCACCCTAATTCTCCGTACCACAAACAAACTTTTCTCTGCAAAGCCTTAGGGGCTTGTCTGCAAAAATCATACCCTTGCTCCAATGGCCTTGTCTCATAGTTTTCCTATGGAAGTCCTCACATGTCCCCAGATTCTTTTAGAACAGCAGATATAGAATTAACTATTCAGGTTGCAAAACTGACTTTATTTGTAGAATGTGGCAGTTTACAGTCTCTCCCTGGGAAAAAAGTATACAGTCTTTCTGTTTAGCTCAGATTGTCAGAGATTCACTTATTTACTGGTATTTTATTGGGCTTATATTTTTATTGCATCACCAGACTTTGCGATCCTGTTCTCTGAATCAATCATCTTTTAGTCTCTGGGCTCAACAAATATATGATTTTAAAAATCTCTGTAATTCTCTATGCAGGTGATGATGAGTTTCAATTTCCTCAAGAGTAAAATAGAAACATTAGTACTTACCTTGCAGGGTTTTTGTGAGGACTAAATGAGATTATACACTGAAAGTGCTTACCCTCCACATTCATTCAAAAAATATTTACTGAGAACCTACTACATGCCAGATACTGGCAAATGCATTGAGGATACAGCAATGAACAAAGACAAATATTACTACTTGTATGGAGTTGATACTATAGTGGGGGAAGTTTGACAAACAACAAAGTAAGTAAAATATATAATATGACAGATAGTGATAAGAGCTATGGAGAAAAATAAGACAGGATGGGGACTAGTGAGTGCCAGAATTGGAGATCACCATGCAATAGATGCTTCATAAATGGTAGTTATCTCTGGTAGGTCTCTTTGGTTTCTATACTTCAAGCATTACTTTGATACAGAACTCAAGTGCTAGCAACAGTTCAAAAACATATATGAAAGCCTGATTATGGCACAGGGCCTCACTAGGGTTGGGGGATATAAAGGTGAACAAGACATAACCCATAGCCACATGGACCATTTCAATATATGTAGTAAGTGGTCAAACATGGGGTGAGGAAGGCAGAGGGTAGAGAAGAGTCAGCACAGTTAACGGTCAGGAAAGCCTTTCTGGAGGTGCTGATGCCTAACCTGACACTCAGAGGCTCAGAAGAAAGGAACTGGAAGGGATAAACTTGGCAGAAGGAATTATTGAGGCAAAGTCATGAGGCCACGTACTAGTGAGGTGAATTAAGAAGGAACTATGTGAAGTTCAGTGGATATAGAGTAGCAGTAGAGGAAGCCAGAGAGATAGGCACAAGTCAGAAGGACATGGAGAGTCAGGTCATGGACATCGCTTAGAGGACAACTGGAAGACAATGGAACAACTGGAAGTTTGGGGGTAGGGAAATTACATGGTCAGATTTGCATTTAGAAAGATTACTTTGTGCAAAGGGAAAGTAAAAGAAAAGAGATCATGTTGGCTGCAGTTTGTAGGACAGATCACAAGGAAGTCAAAAGTAGACAGGGAATCCAGATAAGACACTACCAGGATAGTCCATGTAGGACTTGGATTGCAGGAGGTAGAGAGGAAAAGATGTATTTAAGAAATATTTAGGAAGTAAAACTTGATGGCTTTAATGGATGATTCAATAAAGAATGAAGATTTAAGAGTGGCTCCCAAATTTCTGGCTTGGGTCGATGGTTGTGCTATAATGAGAAGTATAGAACCAAGGATGAATTCCCCCCAAAAAAAGATATGAATCCAAGTTTGGACACTCTAAACATGATTCGATGGCTTACTTCCAGAAGATACTTCTTTAGATTTTGTATACTTTAAAGTTTTGTAGCCAGGCATACCTGGGTCTACACTATAATACGGGGGTAATAATAAAAATTTACCTCATAAGATGACAAGGAAGATAAAACGATCTAATGTGCATGAGTTGCTTGGCACAATCCCTTACACAGTAAGTATGGATTAGGTATTAACTATTATTATTAGTCTCTTTCTTTTCTGAGCTCAGATCATACCCCCCACTTTTACTCAATTCCTCCTAAATTTACTTTTAAGGTTTTCTAGCTGACTTGTCTCTGACCTCTTAGCATACTCTTTGGAGAGCTGCCCCATGAATTTCTACAATCTGCATTAATCATCCTGTTTGCTTTCTAGTTTCTTCATGGTTTTGAAAAGAGCTTCATCTTCATTCTGCACATGTTTTCCCTGCTGAGTCATCGTCTCAAGCTCCCTTCAAACTTCAGATCACCAATATTCGAACTGCTTGCTTAGAAGGAATTTTAACACGTATTTCTCTCTAGGTAAAAGTCTACTTGGGATCACAATAAGCATTAAGTGGCCCCTCTATCATCTGATAATTTGTTACTGTGTGAGTCTAACCAGTGGCAATTTTTGATGATGACAGGTACCATACATTTAGCACCTATTAGTCCAGGGGCTTGAGATTTATTCTTCCATTTTATCCCTATAAACCTTATAACGTAGGTGCTAGTATCACTCCAATTCTGTTGCAAGAAACTAATGTTTATTGAACATTTACATGATACCAGATACTGTTTTGAGCATTTTGTTTACATTAACTTATCTAATTCTCACACCATTAAAAATGTAAGTACCATTATTAGCCCTATTATTGCAATGAACAAACCAAGCTCTGGACAAGTTAAAGGAATATGCTTAAGGTCACACAGCTGAGAGTGGCAGATTGGGGATGGAAATATGAGTGTGCAGTCTACTGCATGCCACAGTAGACAAGAAAAGGAAGAGCCAGGGAATGAAATTTTGACTGAGTATGCATACTGGATAGGATGAGTAGGTGTGGCTACAAAATATCTTTGTATTGAAAGACAAAATTAATTTGATTCTTGGTTGGCTTTACTTAGAGGGTAATGATTAGGAAATAAAGTTAAGGGGACTGGTATTTAAAATTTCTTCTTCATCTCCTTCCCACTTCTCACCCCCAAACCAAACACACAGTAAAACTTCTGAAGTCAATAATCAAACACATTGAAATGGAAACAAGAAACTAATTTGACCTACTGTCCTAATGCAAGAATTTTCATGTTCTATGGCCCTTTCTAGGTGTGTCCATATAAAGATAATTTTACCTGGTTGTAACTATTTTGTGTTTTGTTTTATTGATTTAGCATTATGAATTGAACCTTTTATCGTTCCTATTTCATTTACTGATGGACAGTAGTATATACATCAAGTTGTTCAGCATTAAAATTATTTCCAGTTTCTCACTAGTAAAAGTAATACTGCACTGTCAATCTTTGTGTCTATAGACTTTTGTTTTCCTTCTACTGAAGTCTGTCTTTAGGATAGAATTCCCAGAGAGGAATTGGAGTGTCAAAGGGCAGGAACATAATTATGGGTCTTGATGCAAATTACCAAATTGTTTTCCCAAAGGATCAGATCTATTTGCATTGCAGTTGTGAGAGTGCAAGCTCATCACTGGCAGATGGGTTTTTTAGTTGCTATTTTTCTTTCCATGCTTTTCGTTTAGTTTCAATCTTTATTATTGCTATGATTAGATATATACTCAAAATAGTGTGAAGGTGGCAGGAAAATAAAAGTTACCAATAAGGAATGAAATAACTGTCCACAATTTAAAATCCTTTTCAGGGCTTAATATCCAGAATATATAAAGATCTCATATAACTCAACAACAACAACAACAACAACAAATAATTTGATTAAAAAGTGAACAGAGGATCTGAATAGATATTTTTCCAAAGAGGACAAACAGATAGCCAACAAATATGTGAAAAGATGCTCAACATCACTAATCATTAGGGAAATGCAAATTAAAATCACGAGATATCACTTTACACACGAAGAATGCCTAAAATCAAAAACACCAACAGGAATGCTGATGCATAGGAGCACGTGTACCCCAATGTTCATAGCAGCACTTTCGACAATAGCCAAATCATGGAAAGAGACCAAGTGCCCATCAACTGACGAATGGATAAAGAAGTTATGGTACTTATATACAATGGACTACTACGTGGCAATGAAAAAAAATGAAATCTGGCCATGTGTAGCAACATGGATGGAACTGGAGGGTATTATGTTAAGTGAAATAAGTCAGTCAGAAAAAGACAGATACCATATGTTTCCACGAATAGGTGGACTTTGTGAAACTAAGCAAAAACCAGCGGGAGGGGAAGAGGGGAAAGAAAAAAAAGACACAGAGAGGGAGGGAGATAAAACATAAGAGACTCTCAAAGACTAAGAAAAAACTGAGGGTAAGGGGGATGAGGGAGGGGGGAGAGGGGGTGATGGGCATTAAAAAGGGCACATGTTGGGATGAACACTGGGTGTTATATGTAAACCAATTTGAAAATAAACTATTATAACAAAAAAAAAAAAAAAAAAAAAAAACAAAAACACCAGAAATAACAAGTGTTGGATGAGGATATAGAGAAAAAGGAACCCTCATGCGCTGTTTGTGGGAATATAAATTGGTGCAGTTACTATGGAAAAAAAAGTATATAAGTTTTTCAAAAAAATAAAAATAGTGTATAGAATTGTCAAATCAATGTGTTATACACCTGAAAGTAATATGACATTGTATGCCAATTATACTTCAATTTAAAAAATGGAAAAAAATATAACTACCATATGATCCAGCAGCTCCACTACTGACTATCTATCCAAAGAAAATAAAAACACTAATTTGAAAAGATATATGCATCCATATGTTCATTGCACCATTATTTACAATAGCCAAGATATGGAAGCAACCTTAGTGTCCATTGATGGATAAATGGATAAAGAAGTGTATATATATATACATAATGGATTACTACACACCTTTTAAAAAGAACAAAATCTTTCCACTTGCAACAACATGGATGGACCTTGAGGGTATTATGCTAAGTGAAAAGAGTCAGACAGAGAAAGACAAATGCCATATGATTTCACTTATATGTGGAATAAAAAAAGAAACAAACAAAACAAAACAAAATCCAGACTCACAAACAAAGAGAATATATTGGTGGTTGCCAGAGAGGAGGAGGTTGAGGGTGATATTAGTGAAGGAGATCAAGAAATGCAAACTTGCAGTTATAAAATAAATGTCATGGGAATGTAACATACACCATGGGGGATACATTTAATAATATTGTATTAACTTTGTATGTTGACAGAAGGTAACTAGATTTATTGAAATGATCACTTCCCAATGTATATGAATGTCAAATCACTATGCTGTACATCTGAAAATAATATAATATTGTATGTCAAGTGTACCTTAATGCAAATAATAATATCTATAATGACAAAAAAATAAAATAAGATCCCTTTCAGGTGCATTTGTGTCCATGAGGGTCTCCTAGCAAGCTGGTTTTCAGTTCTTTTCAGATAGATTTTTCCATAATGAGATGACAGGTGAAAATATGCCCATGTGATCTCTAGCAATATATAGTGGAGGAGACATACATATATACAAATACAAATGATACTATCTGATCAGAAGCACTGAAAGGGAGAGAAGCATGGGAGAACATAAGAAGAAAATTAAATGTGAACATAGAGTGCTTTTGCTATCCAAAATGTCTTCTTCTGATAACAGATCTTATACCATATAGATGGATACATCACTCATTTTATATGTCAAATTGATGCCCAAATATCTGGTAAAATATTATTTCTGGGTGTGTCTGTGAGGGTGTCTCTGGAAGAGATTATCATTTTTTAAATCAATTTATTGTCAAATCGGTTTCCATACAATACCCAGTGCTCATCCCAACAAGTGCTCTCCTCAGTGCCCATCGCCCTCCCTCCCCCCTCCCATATCCCCCTCAACCCTCAGTTTGTTCTTAATATTTAAAAGTCTCTTGTGTTTTGTCTCCCTCCCTCTCTGTGTCTCCCCCCCTTCCCCTCCCTCATGGTTTTCTGCTAAGTCTCTCAAAATCCACCTATGCGGGGAAACATATGGTATCTGTCTTTCTCTGACTGACTTATTTCACTTAGCATAATACCCTCCACTTCCATCCATGTTGCTACACATGGCCGGATTTCATTCTTTCTCATTGCTGAGTAGTATTCCAGTGTGTGTGTATGTGTGTGTGTGTGTGTGTGTGTGTGTGTATACACACATATATATACCACATCTTCTTTATCCATTTGTCAGTTGATGGACGCTTAGTCTCTTTATATGATTTGGCTATTTTTTAGCAGTACACTGAATAAAGAAGATCACCTTCACCAATGCCTGTGGGCATCAACCAACCAGTTGAGGGGCCTGAATAGAAAAAAAAAAGGCAGAGAAAGGGCAAATTTGTTATTTACTTAAGCTGAAATATCACTATTACTCCTGTCTTAGGACATCAGTACTGCTGGCTCTCAGACCTTCTGACTTGGACTGAATTACACCTGCATGTAGCAGACAGATCATGAGACTTCTTGCCTGTTTGTTTCTCTAGAGAACCCTGACTCATACACCTGGATAATTCTGTTTCTCTGGATGTTATTATTGGTTCAGGGATGAACATAATTCTGGAAGTTTTGGTGGGACTATTGAGAAAGCAGGTCTGTGTTTCCACTGGGGTTGCTAAGTGGCATGATACAAATCTGTAGCTTTTTGTGGCTATCTTGGCCACCATGTAGAGACAGCCTCCTGGAGAACTGAGTCAACATAAAGATCAGAACTAAGAGACAGAAGCAAATTGGTGATGACATCATTTGAGCACCGGGATCTAGGTATGCCTAAAATTACTCCTGTGCTTTTCATTTAGTATAAACAACCCATTTCTTTTGGCTTAAATTTGTGTTATATTTCTGTTACATGAAAGCAAAAGAGTCCTGATTTATACAGACATATATCTAGACACTGTGTGTGTGTGTGTATATATGCAAGTGCATGTACGCACACACGTGTGCATGTTGGTTATTTGAGGAAGGCTTCCTGGAAGAAGTAAGGCCTGAGGTAAATCTCACAGTGTTGGTAGAAGTTATCTAAACAAAGGCAAGTGTACACTAGGTAGAAAGACAATATGAGTAAAATTATGGAGGTAGGATATACCATAACATGAGGGTGGTGGGGATAGGGTTTGGTGTTGCCAAAGAGTAAAATGAGAGTGGAAGGAGAGGCAAAGCTGGGGAGCAGGACAGGGGCCAGGTTTTGGAGCATCTGGAATGCTGTGTTAAGAAGATGGCAATTAGTATTTCATATATTCTTTTTCTACAGCACAGCAATTTTTTTACATTTTTTTCTCTTCTTGTTATTAGTTCTTCAGTAACATATACCAATAAACAGCATCCATTTAAAAAGCTTTCTGGGCTTGGAATTTGGTCAATCTCAGGATTCTGTTTGGTTCTGAATCACTAGAGGAGTCTCTTTGTGGTGTCCTATTTGCTGTCTACTTAGGGGAGGCAATTTTTATCTTCCATCCCATGATTAAGAGATATATCAAGGTGGTTGCCAGAGGAGATGGGGGTGGGTTGAATTAAATGGGTGAAAGAAATCAAAGGTACAAACTTCTCATTAGAAAATAAATAAGTCATTGGTATGTAATGTATAGTATGATGACTATACTTAATAATACTGTATTGCATATTTGAAAGTTGCTAAGAGTAAAATCATAAAAGTTCTTATTACAAGAAAAAAATGTAACTATGTATTGTGGTGGATGGTAACTAGACTTACTGTGATCATTTCTCACTATATACAAATATTGAATCTAAACTATGTCACTCCTCTGTTTAATTTTTTTACTAACACAATGTTATATGTTAATCATTACTCAAAAAAGAGATATGTCAAGACACCAACCAGAAAGATCCTTCTCATATGATCAAAAATGCCTTTGATCTTTCAGACCCAGGGTCACATGTCAGCAATAATTGAACATCAACTATGTCCTTGCCCTATGCCAGACACTGGGCAGAATATTGAAAAATCGGACATGGTTCATGCCCTCAAGGAACATCTAGCCTAAGGGAGGAAATAATTAGAATAAAAAACGGTAAGGGCCACAATGGAGTGATATAAAGGGTGTAGTGGGAACATCAAGAAAGAATAGCTTAGAGGTATCAATAAGCATTTCTTCTGCAAGTATAGCCTGTGTGATCTTTGAACTGACTTGAAGAAAGACTAGGGATTTGCCAAATGGACAAGGATAAAGAGGAGGGTATTCCAGGCAAGAAGAAAAGTTTGTGGAAAGGCCTAGAAGTACAAAAAAACAGGTTGTGTCCGGAATAGCTGCCAATAATCTGGTATTTCTGAAGATCCAAGTGCGTGTGGAGGAATATGGGACAGGGTTGTGGCATGGGGAAAAGGTGCTGGCTATGTAGGCATGAGCCATGTAAGAAGGATCTTAGTTCAGGGAATTAGATTTCATTCAGGAAACAATGGGAAACCACTGAAAAAAATTAAACAGAGGAGTGACATAGAGTTTATGCTTTAGAAAGAGTGCCCTGGCTGCAAAGTGCTGCAAAGTGGAGAATGGATTGGAGGCATCTGGGCAGAACTGCAGGCATCAGAGAGCCCAGGTAGGAAGTTGTTCTAGTGGCCTAGGTGTGAGATGATGATGGAGTGGCAGTAAACATGGAGAGAGTTGATGGATTTGAGAGCTATTTTAGGACTAGAAATGACAGGGTTTCGTGACTGAGTGGATGTCAGTGATGTGGGGAGAAAGAGGGAGTTAAGTATGATAGCCAGGTTTCTGAAGTTTAATCTAAACCAGTGACAGAGAAAACACTGAAAGTGCCCTATGTATTAGAACATCAAGTAACTGTCAGGTTCCTGACAGTTGTTTCAGAATATTCTTTCTTTAGCAGTCTGAGCTGAGCTGCCAGCCTCTCAGAGATAGGAGCCAGGCATCCCCAAATGTGAACATTGGTTCTTATGTGTGGCTTTATTCATGTATCTATATGAGCAGAGGGTTGTGTGTGTACACATCTAAGCACATGTATGCCTACCTAGAACTATCTCCTCCAAATAAAGTAGTTGGAGAAATCACTCCTTTTCAGAAGCCCATCTGATATTCCTGGACAAAGAATGTTGGTTATTCTTTCCTCTTTGGGCTAGGTCATTTTAGATGCAAGCCAAAGCAAGATGGTTTCCTCCTTAGCCAACATTTCATAAATGGGGTCCATTTCTACTTGGCCCAAAGTAAAAATAAACTATGAAAGAAAAAAATAAGCATATATAAATCTGTATTTTGAGTTTCATCTGTGTACTTCTCCCCTGAAGCAGGGGCTTTATTTTGCTCAAATGCACACCGAATTGGTGTACCTTCTCTGCCTCTATAGGAGAACAAAATGACGTAAACTTTTTGAGAGCAAAAAGGCTGGGTTTCGTATGTTTGTGCATGAGAATTTTTCTTCCATAGATGGAGGAGTTGAGGTAAGAGTTTCATACATACCAAAAATATTATTTTACTAATGACCAAGGAGCAATGAATGGCTCAAAGAAGACAGCATTTGAGAAGTAGAACAGATAGGCTAACCCACAACTCAAAGCAAAGGGTGACCCCTGTCCAAGCTGGATACCAAGAAGAGGCCACCTTCAAGTCCACATGTTGGATCTGAGCAGTTCATCTGATTTTCACATTCTTGATATGAAGGAATCAATCCCTGGATGAAACTCCTCTAGAGCAATGGCAAACATCCATTACATCCCAGCTGAACCTGTACCAGATGACTGATTTTGCCAATGGTAAATTGAGGTTTTCCAATTAGGCTAACATTAGTGTGAACTTAGAACATAAACAAACCAACTCCTATTCCAACAAGCCTTCTCAGAGAGCACCGACCACCACAGATGGCAGCCTCTTATGCATGCGTGTGTGTGCGCGCACACACACACACACAAGCTGTCTAGATTTGTCAGTTCAAGGGTGAAGAGCCTCTACATCTATAGTCTTAAGCACAATACCAAGCCAAGATTCTGAGATTCCATGAGACAATTGGTATTTTTTCTGAGTGGATGAAAGCATAGCATGGTCCTAATGGGATACCTTGACAATAAGAGGATTCTTTATAAAGTTACCCAGGGAAAAACTAAAACTCCATATTTCTTTTTTTTTCATTTATAATAGTTTATTTTCAAATTGGTTTACATAAAACACCCAGTGTTCATCCCAACATGTGCCCTTTTTAATGCCCATCACCCCCCTCCCCCCCCATCCCCATCACCCTCAGTTAGTTCTTAGTCTTTGAGAGTCTCTTATGTTTTATCTCCCTCCCTCTCTGTGTCTTTTTTTTCTTTCCCCTCTTCCCCTCCCCCTGGTTTTTGCTTAGTCTCACCAAGTCCACCTATTCGTGGAAACATATGGTATCTGTCTTTTTCTGATTGACTTATTTCACTTAACTTAATACCCTCCAGTTCCATCCATGTTGCTACACATGGCCAGATTTCATTTTTTCTCATTGCCACATAGTAGTCCATTGTATATATGTACCACATCTTCTTTATCCACTCGTCAGTTGATGGGCACTTGGTCTCTTCCCATGATTTGGCTATTGTCGAAAGTGCTGCTATGAACATTGGGGTACACGTGCTCCTATGCATCAGCATTCCTGTGTCTCTTGGGTAGATTCCTAGCAGGGCTATTGCTGGATCATAGGGTAGCTCTATTTTCATTTTTTTGAGGAACCTCCACACCGTTTTCCAGAGTGGCTGCACCAGTTTGCATTCCCACCAACAGTGTAGGAGGGTGCCTACTTCTCCACATCCTCGCCGGCATCTATAGTTTCCTGATTTGTTTATTTTAGCCACTCTGACTGGTGTGAGGTGGTATCGCAGTGTGGTTTTGATTTGTGTTTCCCTGATGATGAGTGACATTGAACATCGTTTCAAGTGTCTATTGGCCATCTGAATGTCCTCTTTGGAGAAGTGTCTATTCATATCTTCCGCCCATTTCTTTACTGGGTTGTTTGTTTTTCGGGTGTGGAGTTTGGTAAGTTCTTTATAGATTTTAGATATTAGTCCTTTATCCGATATGTCATTTGCGATGATCTTTTCCCATTCCGTTGTTTGCCTATTCGTCTTGTTGGTTGTTTCTTTTGCTGTGCAGAAGCTTTTTATCTTGATGAAGTCCCAATAGTTCATCTTTGCTTTTAATTCCCTTAAAACTCCATATTTCTTTAGTACCATATACTTCCTACAATCTATTTAACTAAAATAGTTAAATAAGGTATTTTGCATACTAATGTTATAGTAGCTCTTCCTCAAAGAAAACAGCCCTTGACCATAAAATCTTTCCCTAGCCCTAGGCAAAATTCTCCAGGAATCAGACTCTTTAGTAGGATAGTCTACTTAAAATTGTCCTCTTCTGCACTCCTCCTACCACATGCTTAGATGTATAGCTGGGGTGGAGGGAAGAGCTTGCTATTATTTTCATATAATTTGTATACGAATAATACCTGCAACATTAGACTATGTTTCCCTTTCCACTGATAATTATCATTGCCCTAGATCTCTCCTCTGTGAGAAACATTCAGAAGAGCCAAGGTAATTGTTGGGCAAGGTGAAGGTAAATTGAGAAGAAAGGAAGAGGAGTTATAGAAGTCCAAGAATAGTCCAGCATATCTAATTGATATATTCTAATTGATATGTCCATTAAAAATGGACAACTTTTGATACATTTATGACAAAATCCGTTTCATTCAAAAAAATGCTTTGGGTCCCCTTTCGCCTATGAGTTAACTGGTCCAGGAATATTCGGGGACAACCAACATTTGATTTTCCAGGGAAGCATGGATGGATGATTAGTAAAGCAATGTATCTATTTTACCCTTGGTTTCACCTATAAAATGGTGACTTTAATTATCTTACCTTATTTTTTCCCAAGGCTGTGATGAAATACAGAAGATGACTTGATAAAAATTCACTGAGTACGTGCCATACAGCACTAGATAACAATTATAAAACACAGGTTAGATTTCTCTAATGCAATCATTTGCCTATGACAAGTGAAAACCTCCCTAGTCAGGAAACAATCTGTAAACTATCTTGGAGTTAGAAAAGAAATGGTTTCTTTTTTGTTTTTGTTTTTGTTTTAATATTTGTTTATTTTTGAGAGAGAGAGAGAGACAGAACATGAGCAGGGGAGGGGCAGAGAGAGAAGGAGACACAGAATGTGAAGCAGGCTCCAGGCTCTGAGCTGTTGGCACAGAGCCTGATGCAGGGCTCGGACTCATGAACCACGAGATCAGGACCTGAGCCAAAATCAGAGGCTTAACCTACTGAGCTACCCAGGTGACCCTAATTTTGAAGTTCAGGTAAAGAATATATTTCTAGTATATGTACCCATGCAATGTTTGGAATATACATGCACTAAGAAAAAGAACTCATTGTTTGTCTATCTGAAATCCTAATGTATCTGGAGTTCCGTATTTTACCTGGTAACCCCAATGTTGATTTTCATGCTTCTTCCTTCACATACTAATCCAGTGGATTGGGGAGGGAGGGGAGCCAGATCTAGGCATTTTAACAACTGCCTCCAGGTGATTCCAGTGTGAATCATCCTGGACCACATTGAGATATGTCAGTTAAGACTAGGGTAGAGAGCTTCCTGGGGTCTCTGGGAAGCTGAGGCTGGAGTTTGACTCCACCTAGGAGATCTGGAGAATGAGAGAGTCTTTGACCAACAACTTAGGCTCTGGGATGTGAACAGTTTGTGCAGTGTGGGTGGCACAGGGGACCTACCCATGGGGCTTCTTGGAGCGGGTGATTGTTGCCCTTCTCCCCTAGAAACAGGCTCTACCTATAAAGGCTGTTTAATCCCATTTCTTTACCTTTGCTCCCACATAAGAGGGGGGTGTGGGAAGAAATGGTTTCTTAAATGGTGACTGCTAGCACACATACAGGAAGAGGGACGTCTGTGGCTCCAGAATGGAAGCAAAGGTAAAGAAATGGGATTAAACAGCCTTTCTAGGTAGAGCCTGCTTCTACGGGAGAAGGGCAACAGTCACTTGTGGTAAGTATGGGAAGATTGCCTCAAAGCCAAATTCAAGGAGTGTTCTTCATTTTCTCTCCCTCTCTTTCCTGCATACACTCAAATCAAACTCCCTTCAGGATCATATGGAGCTTGGACCTAATACCCACACACACTCTATTTTTTCTCTTTTCTATTATTTTTTTTAACATTTATTTATTTATTTTTTAAAGAGAGAGAGTGCTTGAGCAGGGCAGGGGCAGAGAGAGAGGGTCACAGAGGATCTCAAGCAGGCTCTGCACTGACAGTAGAGAGCCCAATGTGGGGCTTGAACTCACAAACCATAAGATCACGACCTGAGCTGAAGTTGGACACTCAGTTGACTGAGCCATCCAGGTGCCCCCATACTTTCTTTTTTTTTAATTCCCATCCTTTTAAATTTTATTTTTCTTATTTTAATTTCAGTTAGTTAACATACATGTTATATTAGTTTCAGGTGCACAATATAGTGATTCAATACTTTCATATATTACTCAGTGCTTATCATGAGAAGTGAACTCCTAATCCCCTTCACCTGTTTTACCCATCCCTCTGCCCACCTCCCCCTCTGGTAATCACCAGTTTGTTTTCTGTAATTAAGAGTCTGTCTTTTTGTTTAATCAATTTTTTCTTTGTTAATTAGGGTTTGTTTCCTCCTTAAACTTCACATATAAGTGAAATTATATGGTATTTGTCTTTCTCTGACTGCCTTATTTCACTTAGCACTATACTCTCTAGATCCATCTATGTTGTTGCAAATGGTTAGATTTCATTCTTTTTTATGGCTAAGTAATATTCCAGTGTGTGTGTGTGTGTGTGTGTGTGTGTGTGTGTGTGTTTATCACATCATCTTTATCCATTATCTATCAATGGACACTTGGGCTGCTTCCATAATTTGGCTATTGTAAATAATACTGCAGTAAGCATAGGAGTGCATATATCTTTCTGAATTAATGTTTTTATATTTTGGTGGTAAATACCCAGTAGTGGAATTAATGGATAATATGGTAGTTCTATTTTTAGCTTTTTGAGGAACCTCCATATTGTTTGCCCTAATGGCTGCACCAGTTTGCATTCCCACAAACAATGCATGAGGTTCCTTTTTCTTCACATCCTCGCCAAACTTGTTTCTTGAGTTTTTTTTTTTTCAGTCATTTATTTAGTCATAAAGTGATATCTCATGATGGTTTTGATTTGCATTTCCCTGATGATGAGTGATATTGAGCATCTTTTCATGTGTCTGTCGGTCATCTGGATGTCTTCTTTGGAGACACAGGGAGATGCCTAGTCAATCAGCACTGTGTTAAGAAATAGGCCCATATAGACATTCAGGAGACAATGTGAAATATATAAGGACCCACAAACTATGTAGAAATAACACCTATCTCATCTACGCTCAAGTTCAGAACCAACTGAGAAACATAGGAAACAGACAAGCAGAGATGAAAAATATCTGTTTATTACTGTTAAAGGCTGGATAGGTCGGCAGGGGATATAAAGGCAGTAATAGTAGGCTTCCTAATACTCTCCTCACTTAGACAGACAGAACTGCTAATTCCCTCAGGGGTGGAGAAAGAGGCCAAGTGAGTTATTCTAGCAAAAGTACTCCCAAGTAGAAATATGAAGAAAGCAGAATGGAGAACTCCAATCACTTGCCCCCCCCCTTGTAAAAGAGAAAAATATGACAGAGACATGATTAATACAGTTGTCACAAGATGCTTCTCTGGCCTCATTGCCAGAGAATGGTTTTACCATTTCTTGGCTCAGTTGCAAACTCACTCACTTCTCACTTGGAAAACAGTTAAAAATACCCACTTTGCAGAGTCATTTTAATCATTGCCAATAATGTATGGAAAGCACTTTAAAGAGTGCCTAGCATTTAGCAATTGTTCTCTCAATCTAGGGCAACTTAAGCTCCCTGAATGAATATTGCTAAATTTTGAAACGCTGTTTCCATAAATATGTAAGCTCTTTAAATTAACACATATTACTTCCATATAACCCAAAGCCACCTACAGATTTAATGCAATCTCTATCAAAATTCCAATGGCATTTTTCACATAAAGAGAAAAAACAATCCTAAAATTTATATGGAACTACAAAAGACCTTGAATAGCCAAAGCAATCTTGAGAAAGAAGAACAAATCTCAAGGCATTACACTTCCTAATTTCAAACTATATTACAAAGCAATAGTAATCAAAGCAGTATAATGCTGGCATAAAAACAGACACATACATAAGTGGAATAGAATAGAAATCCCACACGTTAAACCCAAGCATTTATGGTCAATTAATCTTTAAAAAAGAGCACCAAGAATACACGATGGGGAAAAATAGTCTCTTTAACAAATGTTCTTAGGAAAATTGGATCTCCATATGCAAAAACAATGAAACTGGACCCCTATCTTACACCACCCACAAAAGTGAACTCAAATGGATGAAAGACTTAAATGTAAGACTAGAAATTGTAAAATTCTTAGTAGAAAACATAGGGGAAAATCTTCATGACATTGGTCTTGGCAATGATTTCTTGGATATGACACCAAAGGCATAGGCAAGAAAAGCAAAAGTAAACAATTGGGACTACATCAAACTAAAAAGCTTCTGCACAGCAAAACAAACAAAGAGAACAAAATGATAGGCAACTTATAGAATAAGAGAAAATACTTGCAAACAATATATCTCATAAGGGCTTAATATCCAAAATATATAAGGAACTTCTACAACTCCATTGGGGAAAAAACACAAAAAACAGAACCAAAAAAAATAGTAACTTGATTAAAAAATAGGCAAAGGACTTGAATAGACATTTATCCAAAGAACACATATAAATATCCAACAGGTATATGAAAAGATGTTCAACATCACTGATCATCAGGGAAATGCAATGCATATCACATCATACCTGTTAGGATGACCACTATTAAAAAAAAAGGAAATGTATATCAACAAGTGTGGGTGAGGAAGCTTAGAAATTGTAATCTTTGTGCACTATTGGTGGGAATGTAAAAAATGGAATAGTTGCTCTGGCAAATAGTATGGAGTTTCTTGAAAAAATTAATAGTAGAAGTACCACATGAGCCAGCAATCCGACATCTGGGTATTCATTCAAAAGAATTTAAATCAGGATCTTGAAGAGATATTTGCACTCTTATGGTCACTGAATCATTATTCACAACAGCCAAGAGGTGGAAACAACCTTAATGCCCACTGACTGATATATGGCTAAATAAAGTGTGTTATAATACAGATGGTGGAAATTGAATATTATTCAGCATTGAAAGGGAAAAGAAATATTGTCATAAGCTACAATATGGATGAACCTTGAGAACATTGGACCAAGTGAAATAAGGTAGTCACAAAAGGACAAATACTGCATTATTCCACTTATATGAGGTATCTAAAGTAGTCAAATTGATAGAAATAGAAAGTAAAATGGTGGTTGCCAGGGGCTGGGGAGAGGTGGAAATGGGTGTTGCTGTTCAATGGGTATAAATTTTCAGTGATGCAAGATGAAAATGTTCTAGAGATTCACTGTACAACATAGTGTAAATAATTAACAATACCATACCATGGACTTAAAAATTTGTTAACAGGGTTGATTTCATATTATGTGTTTTTTACCACAATAAAAAATAAACTTACATTTTATAAGAGTAAGGATTCTGAAGTTATGGTCTATAAGCCTCAGCCCAAACTGAATATAACATTGCATGATGGTGTGTAGCTCTCTAGCGGAGGGAGTGCATAGATTTCACTAGAATCTCAAAACAGTCCTTAATTCAGAAAGGCTCTAGATGCACTGCTCCTAGGAAAATTGTATTCAAATTTGAGTTTACAAAAGTGGAGCTAAGGAAGTTAAAAAAAAAAATCAGGGAACTACTATTTTAGTCTTCTTCCTTCCAAGAAGATAAGCTGGTCAATAGATTCTTAATGAAGAAAAGATTCGTGAGGATTTTTTAAATGAGGTGGTAGTAAACAGCCTGTTTTTAATTTCTCTCCCTGTTTCTGCTGATTGGCCTTTTGCCCACCTCCTCTGTCTACTTCATTTTAGATCCTTTGTGATCCTTCTTGACTTTTAAATATTAGCATAATCCAAGATTCCATTTAATCCCCCTTTTCTTATCATTTTGGTACCCCTGGGTGAGATTATCCACTCCAAAAGGCTTCAACTGTAATCCAAATGTGTATTATCGATCACCACCCCTCTCTTAATATGAAGTTTCCTATTTTTACCTGCTCACTGGACTTTCCACCTTTTCTCCCACAGGCAATTTAACATACTTTAGAGTGCATTCATTATCTCTCCCTTAGCCACACCTTGTGTGCATGAGCTCCCACACAGAGAAATACATCCTTGGATTGTTCTCTATTTCATTATTTTCACTTGGTTCATCTCCATCATTAAGCCTTTTTTTGCACAGATGCTCTCATTTTTTGAGAGAGAGAGAGAGAGAGCGCTAGAGAAAAAGAGAGATAACATGCACAAGTGCATGAGCGGGAGAGGGGCAGAGAGAGAGGAAGACAGAGAATCCTAAGCAGGTTCCTCAATGAGTGCGGAACCCCACACAGGGCTTGATCCCACAATCCTGGGATCATGACCTGAGCCAGAACCAAGAGTCAGAGGCCTAACCCACTGAGCCACCCAGGTGTCCCCACATACGCTCTTTTTAGTGACTTGCAAGGAAGTAGTTACAGAACTTGCAAACTGTAAAGCAATTTAAGAAATCAAGTAGCTCAAACCCTTCAGTTTACAGAAAGGGGGTGTGATCTTTTTTAATACCACGCAGCAATTTAACAGCATAACCAGCTGAGAATCCAGGCATCTCACGTTCTACCCAGTACCCTTTCCACTACGTAATCATGCTCCCACTAACTGGAAGAAAGAATAAGATCTCTGCTACTAGCAGTGATTTTTATTGGTAAAGAAAGCAACATTATCTAGCCATCTGATGTTCAAAATGTCTACTTATGTGCTCTTTGCACCAGGGGAGAGGTAATTTATGCTCTTCTGCTGTAATGATAAAAAGGATAAACTGAAGAGTGCAATAAGACAGTGTGGAATAAGTCTTGGAATAAAAATAGATTGGTTAAAGTCTAGCTCAGCCTTTTGTTTACATAATCATGTTATGAGGATTTTTACTCTTAACTTACCAAAGTGTTTTCATATGTATTATTTCATTTTAGTTTTCAACAGGCCTGGGAGGTTATGTAGGTCAGGGTTTTTACTAGCTGAAGTTTAGAGATGAAGAAAATGATACTAAAAACAGTTCAGTGATTTGCCTAAGGTCACCTATCTAGTTAGTGACAAGGCCAAGGCTCACGTGTGTGTCTCCTGCTTCCAAACTTCTTCCTTTAGTCTAGACACATAATTCTAGAAGACCTTGAGTGATAACTACACATTCTGTGAACTGAACTTTACAAATTTAAATATGCTGAGACTGAAACATGCTGACTTCTAGCAAGCAACAACCATGAAGATAGAAGTTTTATCTCACAAAGAAAAAAAGTTCAGTTTCAAGGTGGGACCAAGCAAATGCATGTCATAGGATGACACAAAATTAAGAATCAAGAAATAGAGACACCATTGTCTCAAATTTTCTGCTTTCTAGGAGGGGAAATGAGAAACAATGAACATGATCAAAATGGTTCTTGTAGGTCTAGAAGTTTAAAAGATTGAAGGTGGTTTCCTACATGAATCATCTATAAGGACTTTAAAAAGGAAGGCTATCAACACCCAAATTTCAGTTTTATTAAAGAAAAGTCAGGTCAGCATCATATAATGCAGGCAGTTTGGAAGGCTGAGAAGAAAGGATTAGGGGGAAGGAGGAAGGCCTGTGAGAGAAGTTTCAGTGCTGCACTGGACCACACAGCGGGCATGGGGGAGAGTCAGTGACAGGTGAGGGAACAGAAGTAGAGAGTGGAAACATTGTCTGCAGAAAGCTGACTGTGGAAGGCAGGGTGCCACAGTGTGTTCCTTGGAGATGAGGAACAACTTGCACAGGAAGAGGGCAAGAGACTGAACCAGCAAGAGGGAGTGGGAAGATCCCCTTGAGTCACAACTGACTTGTCACAACTTTCCCTCCTAGTGTGAGGCCCTTTAAAAACTCACTGCCTGCATATGGTTCTAGAGACAATACCTCAGAGACAGTAGGCAACTTGTCTAGGTCAAGACTGAGAAATTAGCATAAGATTTAATAACAGATTCACTTTTTGAGATGATTACTGTGGGTGTTTGCTTGTGTGTGTGTGTGTGTGTGTGTGTGTGTGTGTTTGGTCTGTTCTAAAAGCTCAGCCCAGAAACTACAGCCTCCAGCACGAATAGATGAGCGGAAATGTTCTGGACCCTGTCTAAAAGCTGATTCTTCCAAAAGGCACATTGTTAATTGGCCAGCTTATCAATGGATGCTCTTTCCTTTAGGTTTGTTTAGGAGTGGAAACAATACTACTAGTCTGCTAGCAGTTTGCTGATTCCTGGCTTGGTCATTTCAGTGGGGGCAAGTGCAAGGCCGTGCCAGGAACTCCAGATGACTGCAATATACAGGAGCACAGTGCTACCCATAGACGCCAGCGCTGAGCCAGGGTGCGGCTAAGCCCGGGCAGGGGGCATCCTCAAAGTGCTTCTTTATTTAAACTATGCTCCGGGGCAATGTTTCATAATGACCCCTCACACCTAGTGCATACACACAGAGCAGCCTACACACACAGCTCCCACTGTGTTCACTGGCCTGCTTGCTTTACTTTCCATCCCTCTAGGCAAGGTCCACAAATGAACAGCCTTGTAACCCTCCCAAGACCCAGTTTGAGAACCTTCAGAAGAAAAAGGCAGTCAGAAAAATATGAACGCGCTAATCGGGAAGCCAGCGTTTCAGCCCACTCAGCCACGCGGGCTATCCACACTAAAGACTTTCACCTCCCCTTGCCTTGGCTGGCTGGAGGGGCGGGGAACCTGGCCCTAGGAGGAGGACCAAACGGGGGCAGCTTGAATGAAACAATGTAACAATTGATGTAAGGCCTCGCCTTGCTCCTGCTCTCCAGCGATCCTATAGGCGAGGTCCCACTGACTGCCCCTCCCCATTGCTCCGTTTTCTTGTCCATTACGCGCTATCCCTCCGCCTCTCTTTCTTTCTTTTCTTTTCTTTTTTTTCCTTCTCCTTTCTCCCCCTCCCCCTTTCTCCAGTTCTGTGTCATTTCCTCCTAGCGCTCGGCTCGCCCGCTGCCCGAGCGACTCTGGCCGGGAGAGTAGGCGGAGCAGGGCAGTGCGGGGTGGCGTAGCGCTTGAGGGCGATGGTGGCGGAGCTGCTGGGGGCGGAGGCAACGTAACCCCCGCAGAAAAGGAGCCCCGCGGCGCCTGGGCCGAGCGGAGGATGGAGAACCGGCCTGGATCCTTCCAGTACGTCCCCGTGCAGCTGCAAGGGGGGGCGCCCTGGGGCTTCACCCTGAAGGGGGGTCTGGAACACTGCGAACCGCTCACAGTGTCTAAGGTAAGAACTGGCGCCTGTGTCCCAGTAGTGCCTAACTTTGAATGGGCAGGCGGGTGCGCAGGCTGCCGCGGGACGCGGCCCTCAGACCAACGCTGAAACTTGTTCCGAGCTGGGGGTGAAAGCCCTCCTGTGGAGCATTTAGCTGCCCGAAGTGGTCTTGCCACCAAACCCAGTCACAGACACCCTTGACGGGTGGCGGGAGCAATGGATGGGAGCACGACTGGCCCAGGGCTAGAGCCCCGTGCACGCACACTTGGGAGGCTCTGGGGGCAGTTTTTGCTCCCCTACGTCGGGGCGGGTGCTCCGCTCAGTTTGAACTGCAGGAAGTGGTGGCTGTTGGAGGTTTCTCCTTGGAAGTTCCCGCGCCCCTATGGGACAGGCAGCGCCGCTTGGCAGCTCTCTCGGCAGCGTCGGCCCCTCCAGAGAGCAGCGGGTCGTCCCGCCAGGGCAGGTTGTAGGGCGAGGGTCTGGTGTGGGAACGGAGATGGAGCACTGGTGGCTTTCGTCGGACTCACTTCCCACGGCCGGAGGCGCGCACATCCATTCAGCTGGCTAGGCGTTGCTCCTGCGGGTTCGGCTCGGCCTTTCCCTCCCTCCGGAGCCCTGCCCTAGCGCCGGCGAGATTTCCTGCACGTTGAGAAGTGTGGAGGAAACTTTTGCGCCATGGAGCGCAGCTGTGCTGGAGCCGCCGCCGCCAGGGTTTGTTTGTTTTAGGAGGCCGTGATCCGCTGGAAGCCGACTTGCAGCGGAGGATAGAGGAGAGGAGCTCTTCTGAGTGCTCCAGAGCCCCCCAGACTAGCCATCCCCAGCAGGGGTGAGGGAGTGTGGGGGCCGCGGGGGGCCTTCCTGGGAAGAGAGGTTTATGGGGCGACTCACCTTGTGGCACCAGATTGCCAAGTGAACAGATTTCGCCAACTTTATCCCATTTTTGTTTTTGTTTTTGTTTTTGTTTTTGTTTCTTGTAAAGGCTCGCATCTGAGAAGCTCTTCCCCTGTCAGCCCAGGCAGATTTCAGTTGGGGTTGTGGATGTGGGTTTGGGCTGGAGATAGAAAGGTGTGGCTTCTCAGAGTGGAACAAATGTCACAAATTTTTTGGCTTTGTAAGGGGAAGTCACGTCTCAGCAGGGGGTGACCAGTGTCCTGCCACAGGACACCCCACACAGGAACCCATGCTGCTTTCCCCCTCGCATTGGACCTGTTGGTCAGCTTGTAGTGTAGAGGTCCTTCAGGCCTTAGGGCCCATATCTTCACCCAGCTCTTCCTTCCCCATGTATTTCTAACCAGCCTGAGATGCCTTGTCACCCACTGTTACATCCCCCTCTTAAGGCACTCTCCCTCCAATATTCTCTGAGGGAGTAATAAGCTTTTTTTGAAAAAACAAAACAAGAACACTCTCAAACAACCATTTTGGGGAGGGGAATCCTGACCTTCAGGAATTTCTTCTAATCAGACTCCTCTCTTCCCTTTTTCCACCAAGGTCAGAAAGGGCTATGCAGACCTCCAGGGTCTGACAGTTCCTCCCTTTCTTTTTCTCCTTACACCACCCACAGAATTTCTACAGTCTGCCTAGACAGCCTATCTTGGAAAGGTCGGTTTTTCACCTCTGCTCAGGGCTGACCCATCCTGAAAAGTGCCCCAGAGAGTGCTTATTGCTGTGGCCCTCCCTGGATTGTTTTGTGTGCCAATGCTGAGCATAGCAGGGGGTGTTACTAAGTATGGGGCAGCCAGCAATTTGTGGTCTGGCTGGTGGATTATTTGAGGGTAGATGAGGGTTTCCTTGGCCAAGTGGTTGAGAAAGTGACTCGTGTGTTGAGAGGCAGGGTGCCTTTTAATGATTCCCTTTCTGCTGAACATACAGTTGACCCCTATTATATGAAAGCTCATTATTTGGGCTTTGGGTATGCAGGGGGTAGAATCATCACACACATTTGGGTATGCAGGGGGTAGAATCATTTCTCCCATCTGTCCCACATAGCCTGGCGCCTTACGGTAAAAGCATGGTATTTAAGTTCAACGTGTTTTTTTTTTTTTCTTACCAAGACACTCTGTGGCATAGTTCATTAGTCCCTTTTCATTTTTCAAACTTATTTTTGTTTCCCCTTATGCTTCAGAACAATACAGCTTTCTTCTCAAAAATAGCCTAAGCCTGCACACACTGGTGTGGATGCGATGGAAGGTGGTAGAAAGAGAATTGTATTGGCAGATTGAAAACTTGGATTCTAGTCCTTGCTGTGCTGCTCATTAGCTTTGGGGTCCTGAGTTTATCACTTGCCCCCTACACACACCATGGGCTTAGGTGTCCCCATATCTATAATGAAGTTCAAGTGGGGAGGTCTTTAAATAAGACTATGACACTAGTATGCAATCCTTTCTGCTAGCTTTGGCCCTTTTCTCAGAAAGGTTGTGGACTGAAGAAGATGAGGCTTTGTTCCTTTGCATACAGTGTTTCTCTTTATACTGTGTTTCCATATCCCTTGTTTCATTAGCCTCTTCCCGCCACGCCGTGAGGCAGTTAAGGGAAGGTTGTGGAGAAACCGATGGAAAAACTGAGGCTGTGATCCACTGAATGGCTTGCCTAGGTCTGCCATACAGTGAAGTCAGTGGTAGCCTCTAAGTCTATCATATTTTCTACTACTTGGAGAGTTTCTTGATTCTTCTGGTAGTATTACAGTTTGTGAAGGGCATGGGGCAGTACCATTCAGGGATGTATCTAGTCTTGACAGCTTCTCCAGTGACTCTTTCCATACCAGCCTGTGATTCCATAGTAGGTGAGGACCAGATTGCAGACACTCCCTGCTGAAATTTGGGCTCCGGGAGTAGGAGAGTACGGTTTTAGTGCCTCCAAATCACTGTGATGATTTCATGTCAGGCAGAGAGAGGGGTAAGGTCCAAGAACCATGGTGAGAAATGCTGGAGAAACTTCTTTGATGTCAAGGGGAAAAAAAAAGCAATTTGTGTCTGGTGTGGCATACATGTTTGAAGATAGCTTGTGGAGACATCTGGGGAGTGGTGGGATTTGAGAAAGGGTGCTTAATGGGAAAAGATCACATTGAGTGTGAAAGTCTACCTCATATTTGTCATGGGAGACTCTTTGGGTCAGGAAATGATCAGATTAGGAAATGGTCAATTCCTATTGACTGTTGTGATTTTCTTGAATGTGGGGAATTCAGCTGTCCAAGTTTTAGGAGACTGGTGTAAGTCTTCTGACAATCAAGTGAGAAAGAAAGAAGAAATGTTAAAAAAAAATACCTGCTATTGATTATCCCAAGTGTTAAGGTATGGTTTATGATTTCCCTATACATTTTGATGTTTCCAAAGAAACATAACCCACAAGGATTTTGGGCCCATGAACTTGGTGTTATTAATTCCTTCAGTTAGCATCTTATACTACCTCGGTGGCCCAGGAGGCCTGTTTGGATAAAGTAGAGATTCTCTTCTAGTCATATTTATCTGTTTTGCTATCTAGGGATCCCATAGACAGTCTTTCATGAATTTGGCTCCCTGCACTGGAATTCTTTGGGGATAAGTGACCGTTCCAAGGTTCTGGCAGCAGTGATTCTGCATCAGATAGGGCCTCTCAGAGGCCTTAGAGATTCAGATTGTATCCTCCTGTAGGGTGTGTGTGTGTGTGTGTGTGTGTGTGTGTGTGTGTGTGTGAAAGAGAGACAGACAGACAAATGGACAAACGGACAGTGACAGAGAGAGAGAGAGAGAGAGAGAGAGAGAGAGAGAGAGAGAGTTACTGAGCCGTAACTTGAGGTTCCTATATTAATTCCCAGTTCTTGCAAATGTGCCCTGAGGTTAGTGGAAGGTGGAGAAAAGAAGGAGTGGGGACCAGTGGGGATCCAGGAGAAGGAGGAAATTTGGTGGAGAGAAGACAGGCTCGTCCTACATATTTTCCTTATTCCTGGCCCATTTTTGGTGGCAGTTTCCATCTGGCTTGCTTGTGAAGCAAGTGGGGGCTAGTTATTACCATGGAACAAGGCAGGGTGGGATGGGGAAGTAGCCTGGAGGAGAAGGAAACTTCTGGGTATTGCTATTGCTATATTATTTTACCCTCTGTATACCCAGATGTCTATTTGGTAAATGGGAGTAGGCAGGTACCTTTATTATCAAAGATGATGTGAGAATGAATTGGGAAAACTCTAATACTGTTTTCTGTCTTTAGCCTAGGAAGATGGCAGAGCATACTCTTTAAGTTGTTTTTAGCTCCCCCTCACCCATCCCTGCTGTGACCTTATTTCTAGGAGAAGCACACAAAAAGGCAGTTGAGATTTCAAGAGGACGTGGGTAAAGTCAAACGGAGGCTCTCTTGTGACTGGCAGTAAATTTGGCTGTGAGTTTGAGTGCTTGCTGGCTGCAAAGATAGTGCTCTGTGAGAACCATTAGTTCCTGTGAAACCTTTGTAGTTGTATTAGAGGTTGGGCCCACTCCAGACCAAGGCTTGGCATTCACAAAGTGACCTTCAAAGGGTATGCTTCTTGGGAACTTAGTCCAGCCTGGGTACTTAAATGAATCTCCTCCTCATCTGCCTCTAGAATCAGCAAAGATATGTAGGGCCTCAATTCCCCAATTGCTACCATCTCCCAGAAAGTAGAAGGCATTTGGAGACATGGAATGTGAATCCATCCAGAGAGATACAAAGAAGGTTGGAGGGAGATAAGGCAGGAAGGGTGGGGGGTGGACGGTATGTCTGGTAACCCTTGGCTGAGCTTCGGGTACACACTATTTCGGGGCCTGCTAGGCTGTCATAATACACCTGGTACCCTATTGAGATCCACACATGTGCTCCTTAAAGTGAAAAAGGCCACGCCTGTTAGAGGATTTTCCCCCTCCAAAACCTCAAAGAAAAGAATTCAACTCCAGCTGGAAGACACTTGAATGTTGTCCCTTTTAAAAAAAAATTAAAATGATTACCCTTCTCGGTTTTCCCAACCCCCTCCCAGGATTTTTTTTTTTTTTTGAAGAGGAAAGAGAGACTCAGGCTTGATATTGGTGTTTATGGAGCGATTATCTGGAGGTAACACCACAGTTTTTTTTAGTTAGGCTTCTTCAGAACCAGGAGGGGAAAAAGATGCTGAGCCATCTGAGGAGAGTTAATCACTACCCCACACCCATCAAGCACCAAAGGGCAGACCTGTCTCAGGGCTACTAACCTAATGCTGTTCTTGGAGGAGGACTAGAATCATCACAGACTGTCAGAGTCAAGAGGGCCTTTTGGAACTCACCTGGTCTTAATCTTAACCAGTCTACTAGCTTTCTGTGTAGTAGTTCTAAGCTTGTTCTCTTGTGCTTATGCCAGGAGTTCACTGCCTTCTTAGCCAATCCATTTCCTGGTCGGAAAGTTTTGATCATAGACAACGTTTTCATATATTGGGCTGCAGTCATTATCCCTCTGCCCTCAATCCACCGGTCCTAGCCCTACCTTCCGGTACCACACAAAACAAAAATTCTTTCTCTTTGCCTCAGGACAGCCTTGAGGAGGTCCAAAGACACAGACCACATCACCTTGTCTCACTTTTCTAGGCTAAAGAGCCCTAACAATTTCAGCTATTCTTTATGGGATCTGAGATCCAGCCTCCTCTCCTGCTTCTTCCTCCAACTCTGAGTGCACTCCAGCCTGTTCATGTTTCTCTTAAATTATGGACCCTGTAAGCCAAATACAATAACTGAGGAGAGTCTGACCAAAGTTGAGTAGGACCATTCTTTAAAAAAAGAAAAATACAGTTGAAGACCACTCTAGCTCTTTCTGGTGTCCACGCCCTACAAAGGCCCTGTGTCAAGCAAGACCATTTAGTGGAAGTCCCCATGCTGCTGTGAAGCCATACCTGCCCTAGGCGTCTATGTAGGTATCTGAGACAGTGACATAATAGATTTGGAAGGGACGCGTTTCATATCTTATTGTATTTTTAGAATTGCCCCAGCCCCATCCCTAGCCCAGGCTAGTGTTGAGAAAAGGGTTCTAAGGGAGATGAGAGAGAAGATATAAGCCCTGACCTCAATGAGTATATATGTTTATACAAAAAGGCACAGAGAAGGAAGTTGTATAATAGAAGAAGGAAGCGGTATTTAATGAATAGGGTCAAAACCAGAGCTTCAGAATGTCAGATTTATTTATTTATTTTTTATCAACTTTTGGCTTGGAATGTGTAGGAGTAGCCTCTCTGAACTGAATGTTCCCTTTCCGAGAAAAACAGGTGTCTCCAAGATTGAAGATGCTGACCATATGTGACATACAGTCTCCATCTTGCAAAGCACCTATGTAGGATTTTAGACACAGCAGTTCCTATCCCAAACCCCTGTCAGATATTTATCTCCCTGCATATTGCCACTGGCCCGGACTGCAAAAGCTCCCGCTGTTGCTGTCATTCCTGGGTTCTGAGGTCTTTTGTCTGTACCTGGAATACCCATTAGGGTTGCTTCTGCTGGAGGCCTTGCACCTACGGCCTTGTCTCCCCATGCCCCTCACATCCACCAGTTTGTCACCTGAGTTGGACAAATATTTTTTTCTTGCTACTAAAGCCCTGATCAGGTGGTGTATTGGAATGGAGCTTAATCCTCATTATTATTGAAGGATGAGAAGCCTGGAGGAGAGATTGTTGAAGACTAGGAAACATGTCTTTCCAGCACAGTGTTATTGATAGTGCCTATGTTCACAACAGTTCTGGGGAGGCCTATTTAATCCATAGTGTAATACTGATGAAATTATAGAACCTAAGCACTATTTATAATATTCTATCTACAGGAAAATATCTAAAGCTCCAAGGTGTTTATTTTCAAAAAGTATTCTTGAGAAAACAGTTTATTCATAAGTCAAGGACAAGTGCTCTATCTAGAATCTCTGTTACAGAGATCTGGGTGGGTTTGGGTGCCCAACATGCTCATATTCTCTTTTTTTAAGTTTATTTATTTATTTTGAGAGAGAGAGAGCATGTACACAAGCGGAGGAAGGGCAGAGAGAGAGAGAAAGAGAGAGAATCCCAAGCAGGTTCCATGCTGTCAGCACAGAGCCCAATGTGGGGCTCAATCTCATGAACACGAGATCATGACCTGAGCAAATCAAGAGTTGGATGCTTAATCAACTGAGCCACCCAGGCACTCCCCAACATGCTCATCTTCTTGATGCTGGGAACAGATATGTGTCCCCATTTTATGTATGGTCAAATTTGTCTCCGAAATTGAACTCCAGGTTTACCTGTTACCTTGTAATCAACAATTAATCTTTTTTATTGCTTATGTTGTTATCTAGATCACTTTTACTCAATCTCTTTGGAGCCAGTATTTTGTCTCCTAGTGCTCTCTCTCCTGAAATATTCCCTTCAGACAGACTTCAATTAAGTCACTAATGAATAGTTTGAGATATTTTTTTCCTGGCTAAAGATTGTGTTCCAAGGACTGGGATGGGGTATAGATTTGTCTCTTTATACCCTCATGCCACATCCAGTGTAAATAGGCCAAGTGGAAAGATTGTCTTAGGCATTAGTTTTGCAAGGGATGATCCATTCTTCCTCACATCATACTGGCATGTTTACTTGGGCACATAGCCATCCAACTGAAGTTGCAAAGATCAAGACGACTTGGTTTCTCAGAGTGACTAACCCCTCCCCTTTGACTTCACATCCACTCCCTTCTCCATCAGTGCAAGTCTGTGGCTATATTGTGTGGTAGAGTAAGCACTGCCTAGTGGGAACAGAAACACATTTTCCGGGTATCCTGGCTGCTCTCTTCTTTCATGTCTAATCTTTGGTTCCTAGCCCCCACCCATCAGCACCAGTTGCTTGAGGCCTACCCTTTGGACTGGCTTGTTCAAGTGCCCTTGCCTCTTTGTTCATTCATTGACTGCTCGGCCCTCTGTCCAAACCCCAACTTCTTTTTCTTCTTTGGTCACAGAGGGCCATTCTAGTCTGCTGTACCAACATTGTCTCTCTTGGCTCAGCCATGCTTCCGGTGGGAAGCTCACAGAGTGAAAGTTGATAAAGTTTGAAAACACTCAGCAAATTAATAGCTGGACATGGGGGGATATTTTCTTATATTGTGTCTCTCTCTATCCTGTTTCAGTAGAGGAAAGGACCTTTGTCACATTCCTGATACTCTTTTATCAACTTGCAGAGTAATCTTGGTTTGCTGCTTCACCTCCCTGCACCCTCCTGTTTCTTCTCAGACTCTCTGTGGGGTGAGGTTCTGCTTTATTGGTGGGCTGTTAAGGGCTCCAGGGTCCTTGTTTGGTCTGGGCTGTGGAAGTGTGAAGCCTGACTGACAGCAGGCAGTTATTACAGGGCATTGCTTTTCTTCACGCTACTACTTCCTATCTTCCCAGAAGTGGCTGTTTCCTGGCATGTTCTCAGGGATGGCATGCGACATGGTCTGTTAACTTTCACTCAAGTCTTTTAATGTTACATCTGTGAGGAATGTGAGAGGTGGGACTAATTTGACAAGATCAAGGGTTAAGCCCAGTGATGGACAGACCCTTTGTGGTGTCTCCTGGCCTCCACCCGAATGCCATTCAGCAGATTCCCAGCTGTATGCTCAGCTCTCTTCCTGAGCCTCTGGCAGGGAAGTTTTGAATGGTTCTCCTATACTACCTTTCACAGTCCATCAGACATTGATTTTTCTTTTGGGGATGGGGATTGGGGGTGATATGAGGTAGACTTGGGAGTAAAGCTGGTTCAACGAGTTATTCTGGAAAGGGGTTAGAATCTCATGGCTGCAGCCGCATCTTTGCCTATGAGAAGATGACAAGCTAAAGCCTTGTCTTTGTTGAGCTGCCTTGCTGTTTTCAATTTTGTTTTTTGTGTGTTCGATGTCAGTAAAAGCTCCCGTGAAAACTTCTGCAGGTAGGCAGCTTTTGATGGCATCTTATCTGACGGTGAGGGTGAGTGATGACATCTTGGAGCCTCAGGGGTGAGAAACTAGGTCTTGACTCTCATGTTTTTTGGAGGGCTTTGATTGAGAGTTTGGAGCTCTGTGTTAATTTAAAGTTGCAATCAGGGAGTATCAAGACAACAGGCTGAAAAGTGGACTGGGCAAGGACCTGGATACTCCACTTGTGTGGATGTGCCTCACTGGGTAGAGGCAGTGGAGTTTGGAAGGATCTCAGCAACCTCTCGCACCCAAAGGGTAGTCAAGGCCTAGACATGGTGGGATACGAGAGGTAACAGACCTACAAATACTGCTGCTTCTAGGTATTTTGCATGTATTCTCATTTCCTTTTTTAAAAATTTTTTAATGTTTATTTTTGAGAGAAAGAGAGAGACAGAGCATGAGCAGGGGAGGGGCAGAGAGGGAGGGAGACACAGAATCCGAAGCAGGCTCCAGACTCTGAGCTGTCAGCACAGAGCCCAACGTGGGGCTCGAACCAGCGAACTGCAAGATCATGATCTGAGCTGAAGTCGGACGCTTAACCGACTGAGCCACCCAGGCGTCCTTCATTTTTTTGTTTTTGCAGTAACTCTTTGAGGTAGATACTGATGTTTCCACTGTACAGATGAGGGGACTGAGGCTTGGGGAAGTTCAGTAATAGATTCTAAGTCACACAGTAAGTGCAAGAACTGGCATCAAAATTTACTGCTGTCGGACCTCAAATCCCAGATTCTTTCTACAATACCATGTTTACATGGGTAAATGAAAGAAAGAGAAAGACAAAAATAACTGGATAAGTATATCAAGCTGGGGGTGGGGATGAAATAAGATCGAGAAATAAGCTAGAAATGAAAAGAGAAAAATGAGTGGGGGACAAGGGAGAGAGGAAGAGGAAGGGAGGGTAGAGAGAAATGAGAGAAATGAGAGAAATGGAGTTTTGTGCAAAAATCAGTAATATTACCTGTACATGCCCCTCAGGGGCCAAGATCAAAGGAAGGATTGTATTTCGTTTTGTTCTAAATCTCAAATCAGGGTAAGGAGTGCAGGCTCATATTCAGAAGGCCTGAAGTTTGGTCTGTGCTTTGCTACTCAGTTGTGTGTCCTTGGGCAAGTCATTTCCCTCTTGGTGTCTCAATTTCCTCTTTTGCAAGATGAAAATGATAAAGCTCACACTTTTTTCCTAAGAGGAAGGGAGATCGATTTTATCCTTTATCTCATATAAATACCAGACGCGTATGATTCAGGAGAGCAAAAGCATTCCACAGGTGTCTCTTATTAAACAAAAGTTCTCTTAAGAGAATTTTGAATTTAAAAAATTAATTGTATACAGTTACGGAATATTTCGGAAGATGTGAAGTGGCCAGATGTTGGAAGACCAGACATAATTTCTAGCTAATATCTGAACAGCCAGCAATTTGAAAGGCTATGCTAAACCTTGTTTGGCCTCTACCTAAGAGCTCTCAACTAAGCCTCCAATCAATCAATCAATTAATCAACCAACCAGTCAATACATGTTTGTTGAGTACTTTGTAAAGTGCCTAACTCTAAACTAGAGAATGCAAGAGATAGCCATCATAGAAGATCTGTTCCCTGGAAGTGACAGTTCTGTGAGGAGAGCCACTACTGCAAGCCCATGAAACAAAACCTTTTAAGTGCTAAAACCATGGGATAGGATCTAAAAGCAACATATATTCAGTGGGAAGAAATTTCACCATGGGCTGATGTGGGTGGGGAGCTTTGTGGAAAAAGGAAGAAGAATTGGAGCTAGGCCATGAGGGATATATAGGACTTAGGTAGGCTGGGGAGGAAGAAAGGCATTCATTCTAGTTAGTATATGCTAATACATATGCTGCGTGTCCTAAAGACAAACAGGAGACCGAGATCGGTTTGCTCACCTGACAGTGAACTAGCAGCACGAGCTCCCCAAGGAGACGTATGTGTTGTTTGTTCATTTATTCACTTATTCATTCATTCATTCAATTTATTGATTTTTTTTTCTAGGAACTGAGCTAGTTTTCCTCTGGCCTATGAAACCAGCATAGAACTCCATAACTGTCACTTTTGTTTGTTTCCTTTCATGGTGCATAGTCTGGGACAGACAGTAGTTTTCCAATTGAATACTTAGGAACTCATTTAGTAACACCATTCTACAGATGAGAAAATTGAGGCATAGAGAGGTTAGTTAACTTGCCCAACGTCATGTTGCTTATATGGTTAGATAAATGAGTCAGTGCAAATCCGCTTGATTGTTGCAGACTACTGGAATATGAAGGTGAATGGATTTGAGCCAGCTATTCTGAAGAACCCAGAAAACTGGGCTAGAGAATAGATTCAGGTTTGAAGTGGGTAACCATTTTGTTGTTTTCGAGGATTAGAGTTAATGTATTCAAGATAAAGCACCTAGCAGAGTACCAGCCACATAAGTGCTTCCATGAGGAAAGACTTCAGCTGAACAATATGAAGGGGCATTTTTTTTGAGAGAGATAAAGTGAGAGAGAATGAGAGAGAGAGAAAGAGAGGCAGAGGGAGAGGGAGAGAGAATCTTAAGCAGGTTCCACAACCCAGTGCGGAGCCTGATGCAGGGCTCGATCTCCTGACCAACCATGAGACCACGACCTGAGTCAAACAAAATAAAGAGTCAGACACTCAATAGACTGAGCCAGCCAGGTGCCCCTTGAAAGGGCATTTTAAGGGAATCAGCCATCTTGGCAATGTGCATTAGCAAGTTGCCAGAGGTTAGTGGTAATATACACTATTTGGATCTAAAGAAATGAAGGAGAGGCAGGGGTTGAAGATGAATCCAGTATACCTAGAAGGTTCTAAGTGGTGATAGAGATTGGGAGGCCAATGAGTTTTTGTTCAGTTTTGGGTCTTCTGAGACCCAGGTCTGTAGGATTATCCAGTTAAGAAGTTCCATAGACAGTTTGGGGAAAAATAGAAAAAAAAAAAAAAAAGATTTGTTTGTTTAAGGCTACTGATCAGTTAAGATAACAAATCATTATTTTAGGACCCTAATGGTTAATAAAGGCAATTTACCAATCTGCTGATTGTTTTGGAAATTAGTTAATTACCAGAATCTCATGCTTCAACAAACATCACAGGCCTGCATTGTTATTTAATGGACTTTTCTGGTCATAGCTTTGTCTTGTTATCTCCTCCAATCTGCAGGATACCTGGTCACCTGAGGTGTTACTGGCTGAAGTTCCTTCTGTCTAATTTAGTACTTTTAAGTGATGGGAAAGTCCACAAATCAAACAAACAAAAAAGAAGAAACTGTCAAAACGTCAAACTTCAGGGGCGCCTGGGTGGCTCAGTTGGTTAAGCGTCCGACTTCGGCTCAGGTCATGATTTCACCATTCCCAAGTTCGAGCCCCACGTCAGGCTCTGTGCTGACAGCTCAGAGCTTGGAGCCTGTTTCAGATTCTATGTCTTCCTCTCTGTCTCTGCCCCTCCCCTGCTCATGCTCTATCTATCTTTCTCTCTCAAAAATAAATAAACATTAAAAAAAATTTTTTTTAAAAAAAAACGCCAAACTTCAGACATGGAGCTTGAAATGTTAAAAGGTTTGAGGCTGTTAAAAAGCATCAGCTGACTTGCCAAGATGTTTAAGGATTGTTTTCTTTATATGAAAAACAGAATGTTGGAGGCATGGTAAAGCAAACCTCAAACTACTGGAATTCCAAGTCTGTATTGCATTTTAATTTTTTTTAATTTAATTTTATTTATTTTAAGAGAGTGGGGGGAGGGGCAGAGAGAGCTGGAGAGACAGAATCCCAAGCTGACTCTACACTGTCAGTGCAGAATCCTATGCAGGGCTCTATCACACAAACTGTGAGATCATGACCTGAGCTGAAACCAAGAGTCAGACACTTAATGAACTGAGCCACCCAGACATCCCTGTATTGCACTTTTGTTGTTAGCAGTTTTATATTCTGCATAGTGTAATATTTTTAATCTGTGAATATCATTCTTAATATTTCTACAGTAGTATTTGTTGTTAAATGTGGTCTTTGAAAAAGTGCTGTTAAACTTGCAAGTATGATTTGACTGCCTTCTGTGGTGTCCATACCATACTCTCATCCTGATTCTTATATTAAAATAAGGAGGAAATAGAGAATTGCTTCAAAAATTCATTTACTGCCAATCTGGCTGGAAAATGTCACTTTATTATTGAGACGTTTACAAATTTGGGGTGATTATTTGACCCGAACCATAGTCCTGATGCCATGTATACTTACATGAAATTCTCAGGAGAGGTTAATTTCGTGTGCCTATGGGCCTACCCGTTCCTCTTCTGCCCCCATCCTTCTGAGATTTGCTTTCTAGATTCTACTACTTTTGGGTAGTGTCACCCGCTTTTCTGCATGGTGAAGTACAATTAAGAATATTGCATGGATGCTTGTGCTGTGGAACTTGGTCTCCCTACTCCCTCCCTAGCTCCTTGTAGACAGAACTCCCTGCTAAGGGCTAATGGACACATGGATTCCTTTACCTAATTATTCCCTCTGTCAAGGTGAAATAGTTTAAAATTTATATTTGAAATTGACTTGACTATCTAGCTGCTGAGGCTCTTTTTGTGAAAACGACGCCCTGAATTCTCTGGCTTTTACAAGAGCCAGCTTGCTAACTTCTCTCTGCTGTGTGAGTTCTGGTGGGAGGATGATATACTCCCCCTCTGAATGTAAAGGGTTAAATACGTAATTTTCATATTTTCCTGTGCCTTTGGCTGGAGAAATGTGTAGTGTTCTGAAACCTGCCCAGGTCTTACATACTGTATCTGCTTAAGGAGGGTTTTGGCTCTTAGCCCTTCTCAACTGCATTAGGGTTCAGGTTACATCCCTCTCTCCTTACAGCCACTAATAAAAGCCAAAAGAATTAAGGATCAGGGAGAGTTAATTCCCATTGCTAAGACCCAGGTGGGGCCCTTCCACCTCCCATCCCGGCTTCTAGGTTGGAGCCCTAATTTAGGGCTGAGATCTAGTCTAAGCCTATAAGTGACAGTGATCTGGAACAGGCCCCAGAAAAGCACTTGACAATCAGGTTTTGCCCTATGTTGGCAGTTCTCCTGTCTCTGTCTCTCCCTCTCCGTCTCTCCCTCTCTGTCTCTCCCTCTCTGTCTATCCCTTTCCCTCTCTCTCTCCCTCTCTCCCTCTCTCCCTCTCTCTCTCTCTCTCTCTCCCTCTCTCTCTCTCTCTCCCTCTCTCTCTCTCTCCCTCCCTCTCTCTCTCTCTCTCCCTTTCCCTCTCTCTCTCTCCCTCTCCCCCTCTCTCCCTCTCCCTCTCCCTTTCCCTTTTTCTTCCTTTCTACCTGCCTCCAACTTTTCCGTTGGGATCTCACAAGAGACCAGTAACCCCAGGGGCCAAGCCACCCAATGCTATTACAGAAATGGATATGATGTATCATGGTTCCTTTCTTCTAAACTGGAAGACTTGGATAGATAAAGCTTCTACTTTTCACTTCTACTTAAGGTCCTGACCCAACTTCAGTACAATATTAGGAGTCTCATTCAGAATAAGAAGTGTCATTCATATCTCACGCAACTTAAAAGAGATGCATGGTAATGAGCTTTGAAATAGTGAGCTCAGACAGAATGCAGCATTGAAGGAGGATCTTGCAAGAGCTGGGACAGGCAGGAAGAAGCCTCCTTCTGGAATAACTCTACTACTATAGTGGCTTCCCTAGTGGTTTTCCTCCTTTTGATTATCCCCTCCCCCTGCCACTTAAAGTTATTTAGTGGTTCCATGCTACCTGTAAAATAGAGCCCAAACTACTTCAGCTTGCTGTATGGACCATTCTCCATCTGGCTCTAGTCTTACTTGTGGCATTCCTTCCTTCCAGGACCCCAGATTTTCAGGCAGAATAATTCCCTCTCTGCCCCCCAGACATACTGGGGAAATTCTGGCCTCCAAATTCCCCATCCTTATGTTCCTTGAGTGGCTTTGCTTTACAATGCATACTCAGAAGGCCTTCTCTCATCTCTGCCCCTTCCAATTAGGCCTAACTTTCAAGTCCTAGCTGTAAGCCTCAAGGATATTGTCTTGGTGTGTTCCTGGTGAAAGTAATCTCTCTCTTTTTCAGATGCTGGAGTTCTGATTTTCCAGTAGAAATCTTTGGACTTTCTTTGGCTGCCTTGTGTCTGGCTTGCTGGACCAAGATCATCTAGAGGACAATGGTTATATCTTCTGTGTCTTAATCATCATCCTCAGCACTGAGCACCAAATAGACTCTCCATAATCATTTGCTGGAGGAGTCAAGCAAAAGTCTTGTACTCAATAATTGGTCATTTCCTCCTTTCCACTTCCAACCCGAAATTAGAAAGAGGTTATATAGAAATTACAAAGAGACTGGATAGACTGGCTAAGTTTTCTAGTCTTTTGATAACACCTAGTAAGTAGGGTGAGCCTTGAATGACACACATGTGTGAGTTAGGGAAGGGAGAACATGTAGAAGGAAAGAGTGATATGGGTAGAAATTGAGAGGGATCCCAGAGGCAACCTTGGATGAGAGGGATGATGGCAGCAGTGGGGAATAGGGGAGGTTACCTGCATGTCTCAGAGCTGCTTGGAGTTTGGTTTGTAACAGTTGAGTTTCTTGCTGCTACAGCTCTTGTGTGTGAGCTGTGTTCCTGAGGCTTGCATGTGAAAGAGGCCTGCTGGCTGATGATTACAGCACTCTCCTTGCTGTTGGGCAGTATTGTTTTGAGACTCTTAAAACAGCAGCCATCCCTCCAGTTCGGGGGTGGGGGTGGGACATAGTATGAATCTTCTGCCTGTCTCGAGTGTTTTTAATGCTTCAGCTGAAAGGAAATAGCTTTATGTGAATGTACTGCGTGTGTGTGTGTGTGTGTGTGTGTGTGTTTCTACTTTTGCTTAAGCAAGCCCTAACGTGTTCTGTCTGACTAGCCTTGGATGTGAGTCATCATCTGGTATTTATATCCAGTGCCTTAAGTGTCCTCATTATTTGGCCATGACATTCCTTTTCTCACTATTTTACTCAAAGCTGAGAATGCTGAAAAGGGCCCCAAAGAACCATCTCTGTTCTCCTTCCTAATGGGGTCTAATCTAATTGGTGGCTAGCTGTCTCTGTGGAAGTCAGTTAAGTCATGTCAGGGCACCAAAGGGAACAGATTGAAACTCATAGTGGCAGTACTATAACAGTTTAAAAGACACACTGTGGGGCCTTCTCTTAGTTTGTTCCTGCTCATACTACTGCTGGAGAGTTTGCAACACTGGCGCTAACTTTGGGAACAGGGCTCAAAAGGGACCCCCAGAAGCGTTTGTCCTTATCAGGATCACCTAGTAAGTTTGAAAGGAGTATGCACAACCTGTGAAAGTCTTAGAGGAGATCATTCAGCCTTTGCAGGCATCAGTGGGAGAAGCAGAACATGTTAGCTTTCTCCTTAATGCCCTTTCCATCAAGATCCTTCCAAAGCTGAAAGTTTTGTTTTGGAAGCATTCTCCTAGAGTGTGGGAATGGGAAACCCTATCAGGGGCACCGTTGTTATCAAAGGGAAAGAGCTCCAGAGAGGAAAGACATGGCTGCTAGTATGGTCATTTGGAGGCCAGGCAGCCAGTAAATCATTTGAGAATGAATTAAAAGTTCAAAGGGCAGGAGGGAATTCTTTGGGAGACTTCATAGGTGCTTGAGAAATCAAAGGGATGGCCGATGTGCTTTTATTTTTTGAACACTGGTCCAAAGGCACAAGGGAATGGAAGTGCACAGTAGGAAATTGGCACTGCTGTTTTTGTGTGCTTGGTAGCCCCAGCTCTAGGCTGGGGAAGATCAAAGCTACCATTAACTAAATGCCAGTTATGTTCTGGTAATTTTATATGTAGAATTTCCAATCTTCTCATCACTACTATAAATTAAGTGACAGTATTCCTATTTTACAGATGACAAAAAAAAAGGCTCAGAGAGGCCAAACAACATTCTCAAAGTAACAGAGCCAGTAAATGGTAGAGCTGTGATTTGAACCCAGCTCTACCTGACTCAAAATCCTAAGCTTGTCCCACTACCCTTTGGAATTTTGTTTTAAAACCCTCCTTTTGTGCCTCATGTTATCCTTCTTATACCAATATTAACTATTCTTGTGACCATGTTCTTTGTGCTGTAGCCTTGGAGAAAAGTGGATCACATAGAATGCTCATTCCCAGGCTTTCCTAGGAAGCTTGTTAAACACAGCTTACCCTTGAACAATACAGGCTTGAACTATGTGGGACCACTTATATGAGAATTTTTTTCAATAAATATGTATATAGTACTGTGAATGTATTTTCTCTTCCTTATGATTTTCTTAATAAATATTCTTTTCTCTAGCTTATTTTATTATAAGAATACAATATATAATACACATAACATACAAAATATATGTTCACTGACTGTTTATGTTATCACTAAGGCTTCCAGTCAACAGTAGGCTATTAGTAGTTAAGTTTGGGGGCAGTCAAAAGTTATATGCAGATTTTTAATTGTGCAGGGGTTTGGTGCCCCTAACCCCCATGTTGGATTAGACTCAGGATTACATAATCTGATATATGAGTGGTACGTAGTAGTGTACCTATTCTAAGATGTAGAAATCAAGGCTGAGAGGGTTAATTAACTTTCTAAAATTCATGGGGCCAGTATGTGGCAGAGCTAGTATTTAAAATTCAGTTTATCACATTTTACAGTGTTTGTTCTTCCCAGTGTCCCTGTTGACTCTTATACTGGGATGGGGAGGACATGATAAACAAAAAATCCGACTTGATCCTCTTGGCCCCTACAAAACCGACCTGTGTTAACCTGCCTTCATCGCCACCAATTTTTGTGAAATAAGGAGTGGCCTGCCTTCTTTCCTTCCTTCTTTTCTCTTTCCCTTCCCTTCCCTTCCCTTCCCTTCCCTTCCCTTCCCTTCCCTTCCCTTCCCTTCCCTTCCCTTCCCTTCCTTTCCCTTCCCATCACTTCCCATCCCTTCCTTTCCTTTCCCATCCCTTCCCATCCCTTCCCATCCCTTCCAACTTCCCTCCCTCCCTCCATTCCCCTCTTCCCAACACAGTCTATTTGGCGGATAAGTGATAAATGTTCATGGAAAAAAATAAAATGATATAGGTGGGCTAGTGTTTCTTTATCCCTAATTTCTCTTCCCAGGAGCAGCAGCCACTGGTACCAATTCCTTTTAGCCTTCCAAAGATAGCGTGTTCATTATCTATAAGTGTGTAGCATATGCTTGTATATTTGTGTGCTCGGTGTGTCTGTTTCCTCACAGCCTGTGTATTCCTTGGTCCTCTCTAGTCTGGCTTCCATTGAGGTCTTCATGGGGGCCAAATTTACTGGCCTTTTCATGGTTGTCATCCCCTTTGTCTTCTTTACACAATTATTTTATATTTAAAATTATGTGTAGGGGCACCTGGGTGGCTCAGTCGGTTAAGCATCTGACTCTTGATTTTGGCTCAGGTCATGATCTCGTGGTTCATGAGATTGAGCCCCACGTTGGGCTCTGTGCAGACAGCGAGGAGCCTGCTTGGGATTCTCTGTCGCTGTCTCTCTCTCTCTCAAAATAAATAAATAAATAAATAAGCATTTAAAAATATAAAATAAAATTATGTGTTGAAAAGGTACCATATTCACATGGTTAAAAAGCCAGTTAGTATGATAAGGTAGACACAGATAGTGTCCTGCTCTTCGTTGTCCTTCATCCTGTCCTAGGTTCATCACCCCCTACTGTGCTTAGATTTTTTTTTTTTAATGGGCACCTGGATGGCTCAGTTGACTAAGCGTCTGACTCTTGATTTTGGCTCAGGTCATGATATCACAGTTCGTGATATCGAGCCTGGCTGTCAGCGCAGAGCCTGCTTGGGATTATCTCTCTGTTCCCCTCTCTCAAAATAAATAAATAAACGTTTTAAAAAAAGTGTCTTAAAATGCATCTTTCCAGAGTATCTCTATACATACACAAACAAATCTGATATGGATTCTTTATCTTGCCTTTTATGCGTACTAAACCAATCTTCTGCACTTTGCTTTTTTAACTTACATTTACTGGAGATCTTTCTTTATCAGAATATACAGGACTGCTGCATTTTCTTAACAGCCATATTATATTTAATTATTTGACTACTGTTTAGTATTGCTAGTCATTGGCATTGTTTCCAAGGTACCGGTCTGGTGTTCTCAAAGCCCTGCTACCATCATGCTTTTGTGGCACTGAACTATCTTTTTTCTCAACACTTTCTCACTGTTTTCTCTGTTCCCTTTGTGATTCAGCTCCCTCACCTATCCCGACCCTGTGCATATCCCTCAAGGCTCAGTGGTCAGCCCCCTCCTTGCTCTCTTTGCCTCTTTCCAGTCTCTCTCTCTCTCTCTCTCTCTCTCTCTCTCTCTCTGTCTCTCTCCTGTTTCCCTCAAGAAAGAGCAATGATGAGATCCCATGACTCCCAAATCTCTTGCCTTAACCTTTCCATCAGAGCTCTAGACTCTTCAACTGTCTGATGGACAGTGTCTACTTCAATTATTTTCCCTTCTTTTGAAATGTCAAATCCCAATATGTCTAAAATGGAACTTGTCTTCCTTTTGCCAAACAGGCTCTGTCCTTAGTCTTCTGCCTCCCACTAAACTAGTATTGAAATCTTGGAGTCACTGCTTACTCATCCCCTGTATCCAGTCAGTTACCACCCGTGTGGTCTTTCTTCCTTCAAAACAGCCCTCATGTCTACTCCCTTTCTTTCAAGTTCTGCTACTTCCACCCTTTTTGAATCTCCTATTATTTTATTTTTCTGGATTCCTGGCTGGCTCCTCTGCCTCTAGGCTCACCCCTTTTATATTTACCCTGTAAGTCACTTCCCCAGTCTGAGAATTTTAGTTTCCCTATCTTTACAATAAGGAAGTTGAGCCGACTGGTTGATTTCTGCAGTCCTTTCCAGCTCTGACACTCTAGAACAGCAATCTTCCTAAACAGTGTGTTCCCACCTCCTGCCATTGCCACCCCTGTACTACCCTCTTGTACTTGAATAGTTGCTTATGGCTCCATGCTCCTACTAGTGCCTTTTACAAGTCTTTCCTCCATATCGTTTCTAGTTTCTTTATCCTAAATCAACTTATAGTTGAAAGGGATCTTAGAGGCCATTCCGTTTGGGCCAACATTGACCTATTTCTGACTCCCATTTATAACACCCTTGAAATTGGTTGACCAGGATGTGCTTGAACCCTTCCATTGATAATATCAACTCTCTCACAAGCCAGCCCTTTGCATTGCCAGGTAGCTTGAGTTGTTATAAATCTACCACAAAGTGACACAAATTTGTCTGCCTTTCTGACACTCTGTTATTAAATACTTTCTTCATTTTGATTTAAGTACCAACCCTCAAGTCAGGCATCACAAGTTCTCCAAAATATGGCTCCTACCTTCTCTTCCAGTCTTAAATCCTGGATACTTCCTTTCTACTTCATCCAAATAAAAAATGGCTAACATTTGTTGAGCACTTACTGGGTGTCAGATACTTTTCCAAGTGCTTTTACATGTATTATCTCATTTAATCCACACAGCAACCACGTAGGTTTCTATTATTCTTCCTCATTTACAGAGGGGGGAAATGAGGTTTATGGAAGTTCAAATGATTCACCCAGAGTCTCATAGGTAGTAAATGGTAGTGTTAGGATTTTAATCCAGAAGGGCTGTCTCAAGAACCTGTGTCCACAATTCCTGCCTTATACTGTCAGCCCCAAATGTGACAACTCAGTTTCCTAAACATGCTCTGTTCATCATCTTGACACCTTTCTAGTCCTATTTACCTGACTAAACCCTGCCTATTTGTTGAGGCCCATCACAAATTATACTTCTTTCTGATCCTATTCTACCCTGTCTTCTATTCTTCTACACTTTTTCCATTCTTACAGCTTTCTCTACCTTTCTTCTAGAGCTCATCATGTTCTTTCTAATGAGCAGTGTGAACTTGTTTTATATCTCTCATAAAGTATATCTCTTTTCACATTTTAAGTGTGTATGAGTCTTTTCTTTCTGAATCTGATTTCTTTCCTAGGCTCTAAATTTCATTTCTGTCAATGCCCTGTGGTTTGTACATGTGTTCCCAGGTATCATCAGTGATAAGGACAAAAACCAAACAGTGCAAGCACTGCCATCCATAACATTATAATTTATATATTGTATGGATTATATATTATTAACCTTATATTTATTAATTATATAATTATATATTTAAGTATAATTATATTTATAATAAATATATTTTAATATATTAAATTTATTGATATAATTCATTATAAATACATATTTATATAAATATATTTTTAAATATAGAAATATATGTTTATACTTAAACTGGGAGCTGAATGAGGAACAACCTAAAAATGGAGAAATTTTATTAGAGCCTCTATCCCCAGTCTGACTACCTTAATATTTTATTCTTATCCCTCTTTCCCTTGCCCTTAACATTTATTGCTATGCTATCTAAAAACTGGTACAAATTTTGTTTTCCTATATCGATGGATGGACGGATGGATGGGATGGACAGAGAGATACTTAACCATTTGATCTAGAGATTGTGAATTTGTGTATATGTGTGGTGGGGAAGATGTGTGTGAGGGTGGGAGAGTGATTGGATGGTTGGAAGTAGGTGATTCTTTGGGAATAGAAAGTTTCCTTATCATGGGGTGCTTGGGTGGCTCAGCCGGTTGTGCATCTGCCTTCAGCTCAGGTCATTATCTTGCAGTTCGTGAATTCAAGGCCCCACATCATGCTCTGCTGCCAGCTCAGAGCATGGAGCCTGCTTCGGAATCTGTGTCTCCCTCTCTCTCTGGCCCTCCCCCACACACGCTCTGTCTCTTTCTCTCTCAAAAATAAATAAACATTTAAAAAAAGATATGTCATTTGCAATTATCTTTTCCCATTCCATTGGTTGTCTATTAGTTTTGTTGGTTGTTTCTTTTGCAGTGCAGAAGCTTTTTATTTTGATGAGGTCCCAATAGTTCAATTTTGCTTTTAATTCCCTCACCTTTGGAGATGTGTCGAGTAGGAAATTGCTGCGGCTCAGGTAAAAAAGGTTTTTTCCTGCTTTCTCCTCTAGGAATTTGATGGTTTCCTGTCTCACATAAATTGATTAAAAAAAGAAGAATAAAAAAAGAAAGTTTCCTCACCTTCTATGCTAAGAAAAGCCCCTTTATTGTTATCCCCCAGCTATATTGAGGTATGATTGACAAGTAAAATTATATATATTTAAAGTATACAATGTGATGGTTTGATATATTTATACTTTTCTGGTGAGAACACTGAAGATCTACTTTCCACATATTTTGAAGTATATAATACAGTATTATTAACATAGTCACCATACTGTGACTTATTCATCGTATAACTGAAAGTTTGAACCCTTTGACCAATATCTACCTGTTTCCCCAGCCCCTCTCTGTCATACACCATCATTTTACTGTTTGTTTTTATGAGTTCAACTTTCTGGGGTTTGTTTTGTTTTGTTTTGTTGTTTTCTTTGTTTTTTTTCATTTTTTTTTTTTTTTTGCTATTGAGTTGTATGAGTTCCTTATATATTTTGGATAATATTAACTTCTTATCAGCTATATGGTTTGCATAGATTTTCTCCTGTACTGTAGAATGCTTTTTCACTCTGTTGAATATTTCCTTTGCTGTGCATAAGCTTTTTTAGTTTGATGTAGTCTCAATTGTTTTCTTTTGCTTTTATTGCCTGTGCTTTTGGTGTCATATGCAAGGAATCATTGCCAAGATCAATGCCATTAAGCTTTTACTCTGTCGTCTTCTAGGATTTTTCAAGTCTTATATTTAAGTCTTTAATCCATTTTGAGTTATTTTTGTGAGCAGTGTAAGATAGGGTCCAGTTTCATTCTTCTGCATGTGGATATCCAACAGCATTTATTGAAGAGACTGTCCTTTCCACATTGTGTGTTCTTGGCATCCTTGTCAAAGATTAGTTGACTGTATATACTTGGGTTTATTTCTGAACCCTCTATTCTGTTCTATTGGTCTATGTTTTTCTGCCAGTATCATACTATTTTGATTGCTGTAGCTTTGTAATATGGTTTTAAATCAGGAAGTGCAGTGCTTCTGGCTTTGTTCTTCTTTCTCAAGATTGTTTTGACTATTCATGGTCTTTTTTGGTTCTATATGAATTTTAGGATTGTTTTTTCTATTTCTGTGAAAAATTCCTTTGGAATTTTGATAAGGATTGCATTGAATCTGTAGATTGCTTTGGGTAGTATGGACATATTAGCAAAATTATTACAATCCAGGAACACAGGCTATCATTCCATTTATTCATGTCTTTAATTTCTTTAGTCAATATCTTATAGTTTCAGTGTATAGGTCTTCCATTTCCTTGGTTAATGTTATTCCCAAGTATTTTATTATTTTTGATGCTATTGTAAATGGGATTGCTTTCTTAATTTCTTTTTCAGATAGTTCATTGTTAGCGTATAGAAATGCAACTGAGTTTTGTATGTTGATTTTCTATCCCACAACTTTACTGAATTTGTTCATTAGTTCTAACACTTTTGGAGAGGAGAGTCTTTAGGGTTTTCTATACATAAGATCATGTTATATGCAAGCAGACAATTTTACTTCATTTCCAATTTGGATGCCTTTTATTTCTTTTTCTTGCCCACTAGCTCTGGCTAGGACTTCCAGTGTTATGTTGAATAGAATTCTTGAGAGTGGGCTTCCTCTTCATGTTCCTGATTTTAGAGGAAAACCTTTTAGCTTAAAATTTATTCTCATTTTCCTTCTCCCTTGCCCTTAACATTTATTGCTATGCTATTTAAAAATTAATTAGAATTTTGCTTTTTGACATAGATAGATGGATAGATGGCTCACCACTTGACCTAGATATTGTGAAGTTTAGTGCATGTGGATGCACAAGAGAGAGACAGACAGATGTGGTGGTGGTTGGGTAGTCAGAGAGTGGTTCTTTTGGAGTAGAAATGTTCCTTGTCTTCTGTGCTAAGAAAGCTCTTTTAAAGTGCTACATCTTATAGAACTTCACCCCCCTCTTACTCTCTCCTTTCCCTCCTCTTCTCTATTTCCTCCCTTCTTTTGGTAGTGATTGTGGTTTCCCACTTGTATTTTGTAAATGATTTCCATCTGAAGTTTCCAAGCTCTCTGGTTGAGTGAGATATGCTTATCTAGCTTGTTAGACAAGGACATGATTTACTACCCAGACAGACAGACTAATTCAATGGGTAACACATTGTTCTCTTAAGGTTCATGATACTGTTGCTAATTCCCTCTGTGTACCAATTTAATTACATTTCAGAAGTCAGACAAATTTAAGTAGTTCCAATTGTAGTGTTCCATTTCACTAAGTATTAACTATAAATCACCAGTGGGTACTTTAAAAAATATATTAATGGATTGGCTGGTATTTTACATGAGTATAAGCCACCTACCTAAGGGTATCTAAGTTCGTTTTGCAAAGTAAAAATGTTCTCTTGATCTCTCTCTCTCTGGCCCCATAATATCTTTGTCAAACACCCCCTCATCCATTGCACCTTTCATAGGGCCTCCTTTTTTCTCCCTTCATATATTTCATCAGACTCTAAGGGAGTTATAGAGTGGTTGTGATTATTACTGAACCATAAGGGAACCACACGTCTTATTTTTTTCTTCTTCTGTGTTCTTGAATAATAGTTATGTCTTCTTAAATGAATTTTAAAAAACCCAAGGCTAGTAGACAAGTTTTTAACTATTAAAAAACTTATTAGTAGCCCTGCCTTAATTTCATCATCTCATAAAGCCAAAGTTAATAGCCCCTCTTTTTTCTTACAGCTAACACCTAAAATCTGTTCTACAGGAGAGGGATAGCAGTTACTGCAATATACATTAGTGCACAGCCTTCATGACCCCTTATTGTTTTTACTAACAATCTTTTGGTTTACAAGGGCCTGGGAGTCATTATTTAGTCTCTTTTTCCAGAATGAACTGTGTGTACGGTGTGAAGTTTGACTACAAAATAAGGATACTGATTTTATTTGCTTGGGAAATCAGTCCCTGTTTTATAGGCATATTCACTATGGTGTTGAGGCAAAGTTTAATTAATTTTATATTTTATAGCTTTTTGAAGTATAAGTGGTATATATAATAAATTATACATGTATAAGTACATATACAATTTAATGAGTTTTGGTGATGCCTGTGAAACCATTGTTATAATAAAGATAATAAACATTTCCATCACTTCCAAAAGGTTTTTGTACTCCTTTATAATCTACCCCAACAATCCCTTGGCAACTACTGATATATCTGCTTTTCTGTTGTTATAGATTAGTTTGCATTTTCTGGAATTTTATATTGATAGATATAATAATACTATATTATGTGGATAATATCTATTATTATATCTTTCGGCACAAATATTTGTACATGGTCTTGCATGTATTGACAGTTCGTTCCATTTTACTGTTGAGTGATATTCCATTGCATGGATGTACCAAGTTTGCTTATCTATTCACTTATTGTTGAACATTTGGATTGTTTATGGCTATTATGAATAAAACTATGAACATTCATGTATAAGTCTTTGCGTAAACGCATACTTTCATTTTTCTTGGTTAAATCTACAAGTGAAATGACTGGGTCATATGATAGTTATATCTTCGTCATTTCTAAAACCTGCCAAGTTTTCCAAAGTGGTTGTAAATATTTTACACCAGTAGTATAAGAGAGTTTCATTCCTCCACATCCTCACCAATACTTATGGTCAGTTTTTAAAAACTGTCAGCCATTCTGGTAGGTCTATATTGGTATTTTGGGGTACTTTTAGTTTTTATTTTTCTAATGACTAGTGATGTTGTGCATCTTTTCATGTGCTTCTTTGCCATACATATTATCTTCTTAGTGAAGTGTCTATTTAAATATTTTGTCCATTTTTATTTGTTCTTTTCTTCTAATAGTGAGGTGTTAGAGTCCTTTATATATTCGAAGTATAAGTCCCTTGTTGGATGTATGTGATCTGCAAATATTTTTTCCCAACCTGGGCTTGCCTTTCCATTTCTTAATGGCATCTTTTTAAAAATTAAAGATTTTAATTTTGATGAAATCCAATGTAATGATTTCTTTTATTTTATAGTTTCATCTTTTTGTGTCCTTTTAAAGAAATCTTTGCCTTACCCAAGGTAACTATGATTTTTCTTCTATATATTCTTCTAGAAGTTATATAGTTTTAGCTCTTGCACTTGGGTCTAGGATCCATTTTAGGTCAATTTTTGTATGTTGTGGGAGGTAAGGGCCAAAGTTTTTTTCTTTGTCTTTTTTTTTTCTTATTTGTCTGTTTTGCATATGAACATTCAATTGTTCCAGCACCATTTGTTGAAAAGATTATCCTTTTTTCCCATTTAATTGCTTGGGCACCTTTGTCAAAATTCAATTGACCCTATACACATGGGTCTATTTTTGAACACTTTGTTATATATCATTGACCTATATGTTTATCTTTATGCCAAAACCATATTGTTTTGATAATTGTATCTTTATAATGTCTTGAGATCAAGTAGTGTAAACTTTCCAACTTTGTTCTTTTTCAAAAGCATTTTGGCTATTCTCAGTTTGAATTTTCATATAAAGTTTAGAATCAACTTGTCAATTTCTAAAAGCCTGCTGGGATTTTGATTGAGGTTATGCCATGTCTGTAGGTCAATTTGGGGAGAGTTAACATCTTAACAATACTGACTCTTCCTATCTACGAACAAGGCATATATCTGTATTTATTTAGATCTTCTTTTGTTTATCTTAACCATGTTTTGTACTTACAGTTTACAGCTTCTTAGACATATTTGGTCAACTTCATCCCTAAGTATTTCATATTTTTGAAGCTATCATAAATGGTTTATATTTTAAAATGCCACTGTTTGATTGTTGATTGCTAGTATATAAAAATATGATTGATTTATATCTATTGATATTTGGGTACTACAACGTATTAATCTCACTTAGTAGTTCTAGTAGCCTTTTTGTAACTTCCTTAAAATTTTTCACCTAGCTGATTATATGGTCTATGAAGAAAGATGACTTTATTTCCTTTCCAGTTCATATCTAAACCTGGCTTTAACCAGTGGTGTGTAGGTTAGACGTGTTATGTAACTTCTCTTAAACCTCTGTTTCCTTATCAGTAACGTGGGGATCATACAGAACCTGCTCATAGGGCTATTGTGAGGATTCAATAAGATAATGTAAATAATGTTACTAGTACAGGATTTGGCAGAATATATGGCTCCCAAATGCTCATCTTTTGGGTCTTCCTCCTCTTTCACAAAGTCAACAGCCATAGTAAGGGATGGCCTCGAAACATTAATTTCCTTTTTACTATCTGTCATCAATGAATTTATCCAAACCTAAAAAAAAAAATCGTATTTATATTGTCAGACTGTTTTAAACATTGGGGAGCAATGTGTGTGTCTGTGTGTGTGTGTGTGTTTGAGGAGGGGCAGAGGGGGAGGGAGAGAGGGAGAATCTTAAGCAGGCTCCATGCCTGGTATGGGATCATGACCGGAGCCAAAATCAAGAGTCAGACGCTTAACTGACTGAAGCACCCAGGCACCCCAGCAATGTGGTTTATAAGTTTACTAATTGCATGAAGTTGAAATTGTATGACATATGGATAAGACTTCATTTTATTTGTTGTAAATTTACCATTGTTAGGCCTTTTTTCTGGACCTTCTCTAGCTTGATGCTATTGTCCCTGAGATATGGTGACCAGATGTACACATGATATCCCAGGCGAAGGCAACCCAAGAAGAATGAATTGGGGACAGGGTGAGATGATGGAGTGAGGGAATGGATCATATTATTTTTTATTCTATTCCTGACAGGCCTAGACCAATAATTTTTTTAATGTTAATTTATTTTTGAGAGAGAAAGAGAGAAAGAGCACGAGCAGGCAAGGGGCAGAGAGAGAGAGAGAGAGAGAGACACACACACACACAGAATCCGAAGCAGGCTCTAGGCTCCGAGCTGTCAGCACAGAGCCTGACGTGGGGCTCGAACCTAGGAACCATGAGATCATGACCCGAAATTGGACGCTTAACTGACTGAGTTACCCAGGCACCCCATGACCAATAATTGTTTTCACTAAAACAGCAAACTAGAACGGTGTCTTTAGGAGGCAGTGTACAGTGATTTCCAGATCCCTTTCCTTCTTCAGAACTGATAGTTTGGCATGCATATTCCCAGAGGCCGAACCCTATGCTAAAAAAAAAAAAATTACCTTATACTTGCCCCTGCTGAGACTGTATCTGGAGTAGCTGGGAGGTCTCTTGGTCTCCTGGCATACAAATATAGGTATCCAGAGTCATACAGGAACCTCCTTGAAAGTATCCAAACTTCCCACCCCCCTTTGCACTCTCATCTCTGCGCTTCTAACCAAGAGCACTCACTAGAAATATATACATATTTATAGAGCTCCCTGCCAATGTTCCCTGCCTACCCCTAATCCACAGTGGACTTCAGCTCTATTTACATGACCAGTGTGGAGCAAAATAAGAATTAAGAATTTTCATTTAGAAAAAATGAAAATAAGATGCCTAATATCAGATTGACCTTTCATGTTAACCTTATATTATAATCCTGGTCTGTCTTAGAACCTAAAGATGTAAAATTAAGGAAATTTTGCAGCTTAATTTGGTATAGTGTGATGACCCTTGTGCCAGAGAAGAGAATGTACCCATATCATTTCAAATGAACTCTGACAGTTGTAGGTATGGGGTGGGGGAGGAATTAAGGGAAGGAGGATTATGACCAGGCATAAGTTTGATTTGAGAGTTTAGTGTGGGGAGGACAAGAGTAGCTGGGCTATTTAAATTGCCCCGGGGTTTTTGTAGCTACACAGGTAGGCTCCTGTCTTGTCTCCCAACTTACTTTCTCCCGAACTACATATGCATTTCACAAACATGATTTGCCATCCGTTATGTGCAAGGTTTCAATTTTTGAAATCTGGGTTATTTCCTTCTCTGTCCATTTGCTTGTTTGTTTGAAAGGGTCCTTGGCTTGGCAAAGTGACTATTTGAGATGATCATTCAATTCATGTCAAGTAGAGAATTAGAAATAGATAACATGCATGGTCCCAGACTTTAGGGAACTTTGTCCCACCCTACCCCACCCTTACCAGATTTTTAAGTCATATAAAGCAGAATACCCTACAGTGTGTAGTTGACATTACTTCCATGATCTGTTACCTTGGACAAATTACTACCATTCTCTGGGTGTCATTTCCTCCATCTGTTAAGTGGAGAATTTAAACTAGGGACACTAAGGACACTTTCAGTTTTGAACATTCTGGTCCCAACCTTTGTTTTCCTTCTGTGAGTGCAATATACGGCATAACAAAATATTGCGAATTATGATTATGGTGGTGTAGTTTTAGATAAAAAATTGTTTTAACTACCTATTTGAATCTTTACTCTGTTAGGAGTTTTGCTTTTCAGGCATTCAAGTAAAACTCTTATTCGGCTTTATGTTTTTTCTTAAGTTTTTATTTAAATTCCAGGTAATTAATATACAGGCTAATGTTAGTTTCAGGTGTATAATACAGTGATTCAACACTTAACATATAACACCCAGTGCTCATCATCACAAGTGCCTTCCTTGATCCCTATCAACTATTTCACCCATCCCCCGCATCTCTCCACTGATAACCATCAGTTTGTTCTCTATAGTTAAGAGCCTGTTTCTTGCTTTGCCGCTCTCTCTTTTTTTCCCCTATGTTCCTTTGTCAGCTTTATGTTTTTATTTTTTTATTATTATTTTTTAACGTTTATTTATTTTTGAGAGACAGAGAGACAGAGTGTGAACAGGGGAAGGGGAAGAGAGAACAGGGGAAGAGAGAGAGGCCGACACAGAATCTGAAGCAAGCTCCAGGCTCCGAGCCATCAGCACAGAGCCCGACGCGGGGCTCGAACTCACAGACCGTGAGATCATGACCTGAGCTGAAGTCAGCCGCTTAACCAACTGAGCCACCCAGGCGCCCCAGCTTTATGTTTTTAAAGACATCAAGTGAGAGATGAAATAGCTGGAACTGTTTGGGGTTAACAAATTAATCCTTGTCTGTATAATCATGGTTGTTATCAATATGAAAGCCCCTGAGGACACAGATTTCTGAACTTCCGCTAGCCCAGATGGTGCTTTTATGCTGTTTACAAAGAGACTTTCCTTTCTTCAGGTGCATTCAACCTTATGTAGATGCACCAGGCTTGGTAAGTAGAGCCCAGGTTCCCATTTACTCCCTCAGTGTGGGGACCTTTTGTAGTGCTTAGACGTCAGGTGATTTCATTAATAGCTCTTTTCATAATGTCTTTTACAGGTAGTACTCAATTTTGCTTGTTTTTCTAACTCTTTACATTTGAGTTTTCCAATTGGATCTTACCACTGTTCTCACGGACTCATTTTCGGCCACAGCATCCTTAGAGGTTGCAGTTCAATCATTGCTTCTTCTTCCTCAATTTTTGACCTTTGTTTGATATACCATATTGTTGATTCTAGGTCTCATGATCTCTGCCTACTTTTTGGTTGACTTTTAAACATTACCTTGGGGTGCCTGGGTGGGTCAGTCCATTAAGGGTCTGACCCTTGATTTCTGCTCAGATCATGATCTCAGGGTTCATGAGTTCAAGCCCCACATGGAGCTCCACGCTGACAGTGCTGTCTGTCTCCCTCTCTCTCTGCCCCTCCCCCAATCATTTTCTCTCAAAAATAAATAAACATTTAAAAAGTTCTCTTAGTCATGATCACTGGATGTCATATGCAAGTGATGAATCACAGAATTCTATTCCTGAAACCAATATTGCACTGTATGTTAACTAACTAGAATTTAAATAATTTGAAAAAACATCATCTTATTCATTTAGATGGCTAAATAGTCTCTCACCTGTGTACACAGAGAACTCACCGTCTGTTTTCCTGCCTTTGGTATACATGAGGCTGACTCAGGACTCTTTTGCATACTTCCTTATCCAAGGTATTTATTACTTAACAGCCGTGCACAAAGGCCCTCACCCATGTGCCAAACACCCTACTGAGAGCTTCACAGCTATGCCTCTGGCTCTAGGGCCCTTTCTCCTCACAAGATGCTGCCACTGCTTGCTAGGAGTTTGGAAGATTCCCAAAGGCTACCACTCACCCCATCCCCTTTCCAGTTGGAAGAGAACATTATACTACTATCCCAGCTCTGCTCCTAGTCCCAGGCATTATCTCTCTGTGACTTCTCTTAAGAGCAGTGTGTGGTTTGCCTTAACTGGTGATGGTGGTGGTGATGATGGTGACTGGGGGAATCCATAGGGCAAGAAAGAAGAACCAGGGGTAGCAATGTGCGAGAGAGAGTGTTGGAAGCATACTGTGGGCCTCTCTTCTTCCTGTGTGTTCCCTACTCCCTTATTCCGGAATAGAAGTATCTATGCCGAATTTCTGTCCAGGGTCAGTCTAGGTAGCTAGGGGTGCAGACAAGTTGCTGTTCAATATTTCTTGGCCTGGAATACTGAGAGAGAGGTCCCAGAGGCCCAGATTGTTACCTTTGGCTTACCTTCCACAAAACCTCACTTCATGTTTAGGGCAGCGAATGCAATATCTACAATACTATTTTAATTCTTTGCATGAGTGAGCTTGTGAACTATTACAGAGCCACATCCTGTTTTTCCAAAATCAGGGTAACCAGAATAGTCACATCAACTTTAACCTAATTCTGTATTATCTTTTAAAACCATCAACTCTTTCTTTATTGCCTATAAAGCCTCCTGCTTATAAAATTTTTTAATGTTTATTTATTATTTTTGAGAGAGAGAGAGACAGAGTATGAGCAGGGGAGGGGCAGAGAGAGAGGGAGACACAGAACCTGAAGCAGGCTCCAGGCTTTGAGCTGTCAGCACAGAGTCTGATGTGGGGCTCGATCTCGTGAACCACAAGATCATGACCTGAGCCGAAGTCGGACGCTTAACCAACTGAGCCACCCAGGCACCCCAAGCTTCCTGATTATAAATATTGGAGAACATGAACTGAAGTCCTTTGGACCCAAGTTCAAGTGTAGCTGTGTAAACTTTGCCTTTTGTAAAAGAAGACTATCATCAATCTCATTGAAAAGTTATGAGAATTCAGTAAGAATATGCCTGTTAAGTCCACAGCACATAGTCTCTCAAGGAAATAATTTGGTTGTCATGATTATTAATAGCCTCAATTTTGAAATACTTACCATAATGATTTTCTAAGGAAACATGTGTAATACCTAAAATTTATATTGTGGTACCTGTGGCAGATGCCATTTAAAGCTTCCCATCACATTTGCTCATTTAATTCCTGCAAAAATCTTTTCCTGCAAAAATCTTTTCAATATTAGTACCTCTATTTCACAGATGAGGAAATTGAGGTACATAGAGGTTAAGAAAAGTGCCCAAGGTTACTCAGTTGAAAAGCAGCAAAGTCTGGTTTGTGATCTCAGGCTGGCAGGCTCTAGATTCCATATTCTTTTTTTTTTTTTTTATGATAGAAACTTTTATTACTTTGGTGAATCCTTTCCTAACATTAACAGAAATTGAACAACACACCCTACTCACTGCAAAATGAGTGATTTCATTTCTAATTTATAACCAAAAATTTTACTTATCTACTTGTTTTCATATTCAAATTTTCAAAAGACATAAAATACTGAGTTCAAATATTGTCACTCTGCCTATTGCATTCTAGGTGTGTGAATATACTGGTTCTTTAATGGATGTATCTTAGTGATAGCATGAGCATATGAGTGTGCACACATGTTCATGTTTGTATGAGTGCATGCTCAAAATCAAAAAATAAAAAATAATACATTGAAGGTAAGACCAATATTTATGTCCCTTACTTACATGCATTAAAAGGAGGCATTTATGTCATTTCTAATTAATTATAAACATCGAATAACACATTATTCATATAGGCAATAGCTTACTAATGATAAAACGGTTATCATTAGTAGATTCCATATTCTTATCTCCTCTTCTATATGAAATATATTGGATCCTGGTAACTTTAAAATATGGCCTTTAAAGCTATTTTTAGCTGATGAGCACTTCCTGGGGGCCTCCCGGATGATAGAAGTTGAGACAAAGGAAGATAAAAATATAAGTTACTACCTTTTAGTGATCTTACCATTTAGGGGAGGAGATGGACAAACACATGAGAGAGGCATAAGGACAGCTTGGAAAGAGTAAGTAAATCTGTCAGTTAATGACAGTTGTCAACACTTTGCTTTACCTTGATAGCTTTTTTTTTTTTTTAATTTTTTTAACGTTTTTAATTTATTTTTGAGAGACATAGAGACAGAGTGTGAGCAGGGGAAGGGCAGAGAGAGAGGGAGACACAGAATCCGAAGCAGGCTCCAGGCTCTGAGCCATCAGCACAGAGCCCGACGCGGGGCTGGAACTCACAGACCGCGAGATCATGACCTGAGCTGAAGTCGGCCGCTTAACCGACTGAGCCACCCAGGCGCCCCTACCTTGATAGCTTTAAGGCCTTTTAGGCCAGTGCTTCTCAAACATTACTGTGGATGCAAATCACCTGGGAATACTCTTTTTAAATTTTTTTATTAATATTTATTTATTTTTGAGAAAGAGAAAGAGTGTGAGTGGGGGAGGGGCAGAGGGAGACACAGAATCGAAAGCAGGCTTCAGGCTCCAACCATCAGCACAGTGCCGGATATGGGGCCCAAACTCATGAGCTGTGCAATCATGACCTGAGCCAGAGTCAGATGCTCAACTGACTGAGCCACCCATGCTGCTGAGGAATACTCTTAAGTTAATGCAGACTTTGATTAAAGAGGTCTGAGAAGAGCCAGAGAGTCTGCCTAATAAATTCCCAGGTGAGACTGATGATTCTGGTCCAGAGACCACACTTTGAGTAGAAAGGTATGACACATTGAAAGTCTACAATGTAACACAGTGCTTTCTAGTTAAGCAATGACATATTGAAGACTTTAAAGTTGACTGTGGGACCAGGATGATAGTTGGAGAGTGTCCTCGAAGAATTGGTTTAAAAATCATTGTGGTATATGTGAAGAGTACTTGAGAATCTCTGTGGGAGTCTGAGGAAAGGATTAATATGGTCATAAAGGTGATTCCTGTTGCTTTGTGGATAGTGGACAGAGGAGGCCAGACACTGGAGGAGGTCCAGCTCTGAGACTGGTGTAGAAATTCAGGCAATGAGGGGCTCAAGGCATGGAGTGTGATTATGTTAGTGGAAATGGGCAGGAAGGCCTGGCTCCAAGAGAGACTGATTTCTATAAATCACCCGAAATTCAGCACACTTAGGATGTCCTCAAGAATAGCTTAGAAGTTAATAATACTCTAATGTTTGAAAAAAAATTCATTTCCACATCCATTAGCTCATTTTTTAATGTTTAGTTTTGGGAGAGAGAGAGAGGAAAAAAAAAAAAGCATGAGCCAGGGGAAGGGCAGAGATAGAGTGAGGCAGAGGATCTGGCGTGGACTCTGCACTGACAGCATCAAGCCCTATGCGGGGCTCGAACTCATGAACCATGAGATCATGACCTGAGCCAAAGTTGGACGCTCAACCGCTCCATAAACTCATTTTGTTGACACAGCAACTGTAGGAGTTTAGTAGTTATTTTCACCCTCAGTTTATAAATGAAACTGAGATAATGTAGCAAGCAGCAACTTAAACCACATTTGAGAAAAGGCAAATTTAATTGCAAGAGGAAAGACACTGTGAAAAGGGTCTCAATTATTCATCTTGTTTTTATAAATTGACTTTTCCTCATTAACAGAGTAATATGTTTTCATTATACCACTAATATATATTTGAAATCATACTACATGGCTATATTGTCTGTGTCCCTCCCTCAAATTCTTCCACTTATAAGGTTTCTTTTTCATTGTAATTAGAAATGTTTTGAAAAGTTCACTTTATATTACTGCATAATAATAGCCTCATATGGACACATTACAATTTAATTTACTACTTCCATGTAATTGGCCATTTAGGTTTTCAGGTTTTTGCTATTATAAATAACATTGTGGAAAGCATCTTTGTGCATACATCTTTGTCCAAGCATCCAATAATTCACCTAAAGATGTGTGAACTCACAAATGTACTGCTGATTGAATGCTTGATAAAATATTGGATCACCCTAGGGTTTGAGGAGGTTACCAAAGTATCTCTAATTGTCTCAGATTAACAGTGAACTCTTGCTGGGCCCCCAGTTTCAGAGAGTCATGTTTTGGAAAATTCTGCTGCATCCTGTTATCATCACTGATCTTGGGTCTCCTCATGCTGGTTCATCAGCAACAGATAATGACTCTCCATTGGGCTCTGGACCAAAGATGGCATGAGATGGGGCAGAGCAGGGGAGAACTAAATAGAAGGCCTACTTCCTGCTTGTGAGGGCCTTATCAGCTCTTTGGGGTGAAAGGCCAGACAAACATGGGATAATGAAGGAACAGAGCAAATCAAGATGCCAGCTCATGTAGCTTGAAAATCTGTAGAGAAAGAAGGTATGTTAATGATTTTTGAGTGATTTTTTTCCCTCTTTTTGCTAACCTATATTTTCTGTGGTATCAACAGAGAAGAAGTAGGAAAGAATGTAGTGTAGGTCCAGAGGCAGAGGTGAACTGAATTTCTGTCATTTATTCCTTATGTGACCTTGGGCAAGGTATTGAAACTCTCTGAGCCTAATTTTTTTTATCTGTGAATTGATGATAATATTACTTATATGCAGATTTTCTGATGTGAAGAGATGATCTAAGCCACTGAGTGCTTAATCCTGTGCCTGGCACCCAGTAATGCTTATTACTAGGTAATAAGTACTACCTAGTATTATTATTTAATATTATTGGATATTATTTAAATAAAAGGTTAAAATATACATATGTAGTTAAATATGTATGTGTTCATGTATATATATTTCTATATTCCTACCTGTTCTGGTTGTTTCTAAATATAACGATAAATAACATAGATGTGTATATGTATGTATATTTAGAAACAACTGAATATGTAGGAGGTTAAAGAAGCCTAGAAATTCAATTTTGATTTTCTTTCCTACTTCAAGAATGAAAGCTTTTCTCTGGTACGGGCTGACAAGGGAAAATTGCTTCTGCCTTCACCATCACCAGTGTTGGGGGCTCAGTGCCTTAGCTGTGCAGGGCTGGCACTGTTCAGCGGCAGGCTGAGTTGAAAGACTACAAGTTGTGGAGTCACAGACATCTGGGTCCAAAACCCGGAAGTTGTTTTTTTTTTTTTTTCTAGCCAGGTGCCCTTGAATAATTTCTGTGAAATAGTTCCTGTATCTCCGTTCCCTCCTTTTGTTAAATGGCAATCATATTTAGGTCTCAGGACTGTTGTAAGAAGACTTCAATTAAATAATAATGCTGATATGATTGTATTGGGTGTGTGGTTAAGAGAAAATTATTTTATTGTGCCTTTCTTTTCTCACTGGAATTTCTGCCTTTTACAATACCACACCCTCCAGTGTCTCTCCAAGCCTGTACTAGGGACCACTTCTCTCCAAAGAGACTTTGGATGCTAACAATATATCCTTTAACTTGTCCCCCAAGTCAGATGTTGGTTTCTTAATATGAGTAAGTAAAAATGTCAATTGCCATGTGAGCTTGGTAGCAGATCCTTGTCTAGTTGAGGGTCAGATGAGATCCCAACCTTGACCAACACTTTAATTACAGCCTTACAAACAGCCCAACTAAGCCTTGTATGGATTCTTGACCCATAGAAACTGAGAGATAATAAATATGTGTTGTGTCCATCCAATATTAAAAATAAGAAAGGAACAAATGAAAGTGTTTATCCAGTTCTCTAGGTATTCAAACCACTTTACCTCTAAAATGACCATCAAATCTCTAGTGGTAAATAAAGAATCTGTGGACGGGGGCCTGGGTGGCTCAGTCAGTTAAGCGTCTGACTTCAGTTCAGGTCATGATCTCAGTTTGTAAGTTCGAGCCCCACATCGGGTTCTGTGCTGACACCTCAGAGCCTGAAGCCTGCTTTGGATTCTCTTTCTCTCTCTGTTCCTCCCCCACTTGCACTCTGTCTCTGTGTCTCTCAAAAATAAAGATTTAAAAAATTAAAAAAAAAAGAGTCTGTGGAGAATTCTAGAGGCTTTGTTTGTTGGATTTGTTCCATTTTGTTTTCATATTAAACTCGTGCCTAAATCCAACTTAACAGAATCATGGCTATGAAAATTTATATTGTATGTAAATCATTTAGCCCAGTTCCTGCCACTACCAGTAGGGACTTAATAAAATGTTAGCTGCTATTTTTCTTAGTAGTAATCATAGTACTGCTAATAAGATATGTGACAACACCTAACACAGGGCCTGGTATATATTGAGCCATTGCTCAATAACAGTGGCTGGTTTTGGGCAATTGAATCCATATATATACTATTCTTTTAAAGTGTAGTAAAGAAGGATTTGCTTTCCTGTCTTTCCAAGTTTCCTGTTGTGGCCCCTTGGCCAGTGGTCACATTCCAACCTGGAATTTGTTTTAAAGTACTTCTGAAGGCAAGGAGTCTGCCTTATTCATCATGGTGCCCCTACAATTCCTGGAAAATGATAGGTGCTCAGTGAAGGAATACATGGATGGAGGAAGCAAGAGTTTGAATCAAACGAGGACTCTCCTTGCTTTTGTGAGAGCAAAAAGGGAGCACTTTCCCTTGAGAAGGAAAGTGATAGAGCAGCAAATAAGAGCATGAGATTTAGAGTCAAGAGAAACCTGGGGGTGCCTGGGTGGTTCAGTTGGTTAAGCTTCTGACTTTAGCTCAGGTCACGATCTCGTGGTTCATGAATTCGAGCCCCACAGCGGGCTCTCTGCTATCAGTACAGAGCCTAGAGTCTGCTTTGGATTCTCTCTCTCTCTCTCTCAAAAAAATAAATAAATGTTAAAAAAATTTAGAGTCAGGGTGCCTGGGTGGCTCAGTTGGTTGAACATCGGACTTCAGCTCATGTCATGATCTTGCATTTCGTGGGTTCGAGCCCTATGTTGGCCTCTGTGCTAACAGCTCAGAGCCTAGAGTCTGCTTCAGATTCCGTGTCTCCCTCTCTCTCTCTGCCCCTCCCTTGCTTGTGCACACTTGCTCTCTCTCTCTCTCAAAAATAAATGAATATCGAGAAAAAGTTTTTTAAAAATAGATATATGCATATCTCACATTTTATTTTTCTGTTTATACACATACACACCTACATACACATATTAAAAACGAGGTCATATGATATATGTTGTTTTGTACTCCACTTTTTTATACCTAACAATACATTGTATAAATCTTTTCAAATCTACATAATTATTTTAGTGGCTTCAATGTATCACACTTTATGACTATATGAATATGACAAATATTTTATCTAGTAACATATTAATTTAATTTGCTATTATAAACCATGTTACAGCAGCCATTTGTGTACATACATCCTCACACACTTGTCTAATTATTTTATTAAGAGATATTTATAAAAAAAAGAGATATTTATAAAAGAAGAAGAATTGCTAGGTCAAAGGGAATACACTTTTAAAAATCATCCGCTTCATTAATTACAGCATATATTGGATTAATTATTATTGAATGGGAGGAAGCTTTGCAACTGTCAAGTGCTGTGCAAGTGTGAGTTATTGCATTGTGGTTGTTTTTGTTAGAGGTGTAGCAGATTGATAACCTTAAGGACTAGAAGAGGGGAGAAGGCTTGATTTCTCCCCATGAAATATGCCTATATGAACATGAAATATACTGTATCAACCTTCATCCATAAGTGGGTAGTTACTGTCTATTCTAAAGGATCTACATCTCCGCTCCCTCCCCAAACTGCCAAGATGAAGAAAGGCTCTTGTAATCTTGAAGTGAAACAATTGCTTTTAAATATGACTGCTTCCAGCCAAATGTTGAGACCTATTCTTTGCCAGCTTCAGATTCTAGGGAAGCACTTGAATAGAGAAGCACAAGTTCTCCCAAGCTGCTTCTGCCCTGAGTTGTCCTGCTATACACTTGAGAACCAAGCCTGAGGGCCTGCCTACTTTGTGTGTGTGTGTGTGTGTGTGCGTGTGTGTGTGTGTGTGTGGTGGTTGGAGGCAAGGCACAGGTGTTGGGGAGAAATACGTTTCTATGGCAAGACTGGTTGGTCAGTACCAAGCCTAAGGGTACCTTGGTCACACCTTCAACTTTCCAGCTAGCCTGACATTCCACAGAGCTCAGGCCAGCCAAGAAAACTAACTCACCCACTCATTCCTCTGGCATCCTGTTTTTCTAGCAGCCAGAGTGCCTCTTGAGTGTAACTTTATTATAAGCATTGTTGAGTAGGGGGAAGTGTGTGTTGAGAAGTCTCGAATCTGGATCTCTTCATCTAACATCCTGAATTCTCTCTGACTTCAAAGGCTGGGCACTCATCCAGGAATGATTCTCTTGGCCCCTGCTAGAAGGTGGGGCCAGGTGTGGGAATGCATACAGACTGCAGGGACCCATACAGGGGCGGAAGGCAGCAGGAGAATATGTGATCATGGAGGCGAACAGATGCCTATGTGCTTGGCTAGGCTTCACCTTCTAAAGGGTGCTCCTTGCAGGAATGTTTTCAATGATGCCTTTCAGAGAACTTGGGTTCTTTGTGTGTCTAAGTATGATTCAGGTGATGTTTGCCATAAGCAGTAATGAGCATGGAAATAGTTTGTTCTGGGGCCTTGACTATATTACTATTAAATCACTGGCATACTGATGGGGCCTATTGATCCTCCAACTGTTTCCTGAGTTCTCTTTGGAAATCCATTCTTTCCAATCCAATCCCAGTTAATCGGTCATCACTGCTGGCTCTGTGTATGCTGCAGTCTTGAAAAGCAGAACCCTGTGAGCTTTTTGGACTCCACCCTATCCCTTTCTCCCCAGGTCTCCAGCTCACTGAGCTGTGAACTTTCACCACCCCTCCCTAATCTGTTTACTTTCTCTTTGGACTCTGTAAGCAAACTTATGTACAATACCTTTTTATGTGTTCGCATGTGTTTATGGGTATGCATGCTTGGCAAGAGGTATTGCGCTGAAGGGGAGTGATTTGCCTTCTCTAGACAAGCAGGCTTTGGTGAGCCCTTAATTGAATTATGAGTCTAGAGAACAGGGAAACTTATTTCCCATTGTTGGGGAAAAGATGGAAGATTACACTGACTCTGGAAGAAAATGTCTTCATTTTTTTTTTTCTAGAGCATGTGGGGTAGACTCAGATAACGAGTAGAGGGTCTAGATTCAAAAGGCCTCTTCTGCTCAGGAAAATGTGGGGTTTGCAGGTGGGCTGAAGACAAGCGAAGGTTTTGAGTGGTTCTTACATTCCCCACCCTCTCTAGACTAAGCCCTTTGAAGGTACATTCTTCCAAATTTTTGCATTTCCTCTCTGGATCTTGCACAACACAGATGCCTAATAAACAGTGTATGGATTATTAAGACAGAAGGATAGACTACTAGGCTTAGTGAGACTGTCGATGGCCCTACAGAGTCCCACATAACTCCCTACGAAGGAAGGCTTAAGCCCCGGAGATCTTGTTTTCAGAGCTGGCCTTAGACAAGGGTCCCGCCCTCCGCACTCATGAAGTAATTGGCAGAATGGCTAGAACAAGTGAATAATTGTGCCATAATTAGTTTATGACCTGAGGGCATGCCAGTTTGTAGCCCTGCCAGTCTTCTAGCTGCCACCAGCACAGATATGCCTCATAAAAGTGCAAGTGACAAAGCTATGGTACTATTCCCTGGGCCTGCTTAAGCCTAATGACTCAGGCCCATAAACTGAGAGCAACTGAGCTAGTGTGTTAACATTTCCTGAACACTGACCTTTTATATTTTCATTTTATGCAAAAGTAACCTTTATTTCTTACAGTTGTTAATCCTTTCCTTGACTTAAATGTGCTGTTTCTCCCTCTCTTCTTTCCTTCCTTCCTCTTTGTTTTGGAAGGGGGTGAACATAGTGAGGCTAGGTTAAGACAGATCATTTGGCTCATTGTGTGACAATAATTGAAATCATTCCCTTCTGATATGCTCAGGAAATGGTTTAGCCGATATCTCCTGCAGGTCCCACCCTCCTGCCCTACTACTAGTATGATTCTTGTCGACATTCTATTCTAAAGTCCTAAGAGTTCAAGAACCAAACTTGGGTAAGAAGAAATCTCTATCAATCTACCAACCTAATCAGAGTGTCAGTGTTAGACATCAGTAAATCTGGACTCTGAAAGTGGGCTTTGAGTCTATAGTTATTTGAGCTCTTCTTTCTTTTCCTGCCAATCAATCTGAATTGCATTTTTATTTCATATACTCAACATATGGGAAGCTTTGAACCCTATTAAAGCTGAATTAAGACCACATAGGGGCGCCTGGATGACTCAGTCGGATAAGTGTCTGACTTCGGCTCAAGTCATGACCCTGTGGGTTTGTGGATTCAAGCCCCACGTCAGGCTCTGTGCTGACAGCTCAGAGCCTGGAGCCTGCTTCCAATGCTGTGTCTCCCTCTCTCTCTGCCCCTCCCCGTTGGCTGTCTTTCTCTCTTTCTCTCAAAAATAAACATTAAAAAGAGTTTTTAAAAATGAGTGTACATAGTATTTGTGGCTGGCCAAAGCACTAACAATTTATGTTCATAGGTAAAGATTTATAGATTCACTAACACTGTTTTGACAGAAATAAAGCAATTTGCAGAATGACCAAAATCAAAGAATGGCTTCCATTCAGGAATTCCTTTCAGAACTATTAGGATTATTATTTCCAGCATTGTAGAAGCAGAATTAACACCCCTATTCCCATCCAGGGAACAGACCCAAGGTGGGAAATTCTTCACTTTTTTAAATCTTCTTGTCATCATAGCCAAGTTTTCATAGTTTGAATTTATTCTAAGTGTTTTGTTAGTTGTGCTGCTCAAAATGAAGGTGTAATTCTCTTTAAAAAAATTTTTTTAAATATTTATTTTTGAGAGAGAGAACCAGAGTGTGAGTGGGAGAAGGACTGAGAGAGAGGGAGACAAAGAATCTGAAGCAGGCTCCAGGCTCCAAGCCGTCATGGCAGAGCCTGATGCAGGGCTCAAACCAATGAGCCGTGAGATCATGACCTGAGCCAAAGTTGGACGCTTAACCAACTGAGCCACCCAGGTGCCCCATGTGTGTCATTCTCTTTCAACATCACCAACAATCATTTTTCCCACCCTGAAATGTTATTTCTGTTAATTCTGAATTGCTTTTAAAGTGTCTTCTAACTTCTTTGATAAATCTGGCATCCAGGTGTTTCACACAAATGCTCTAATATTCATGTTAGGGTCTATATTTGGGCCATGCACTGATTTCAGATTTGAAGGCTAATCATGTTTGACTTTAAGTAATACCTATAACCTACTGAGTAGTGACATTTTGCTTTAAAAATTAAATTTGAGATTGGGTGCTTGATGGGAAATGTAAGACCGTGTTTTACATATTTGTGAAATTCATTTCCATTATTTCAAAGCAGTAGTAAGCCGTAATAAGCCAAAGAAACCAAAATGTAAATAAATGTATTTTAGTTGATAACAGACATTTAAACATGATTCTAATGGATGAATTTCCTATTACTTCTTCCCAAGTTTCTCCTTTAAAAAAATTTAATGTTTTTTATTTTTTATTGAGAGACAGAGAGAGACAGAGCATGGGCAAGGGAGGGGCAGAGAAGGGGAGACACAGAATCTGAAGCATGCTCCAGGCTCTGAGCCATCAGCACAGAGCCCAGTGCAGGGCTTGAACCCGTGAACCATGAGATCATGACCTGAGCCAAAGTTGGACACTTAACCGACTGAGCCAAACAGGCGCCCCTCCAAGTTTCTCTTTAATCCTAACATGATCATATGTATTTTCAAGACTTATTTTTTACTTTATTTTAATTTCAGTATAATTAACATACAGTTTCAGGTGTACAATAGTGATCCAACACTACATCATCCGGTGCTCATCATGACAAGTGCACTCCTTAGTCCCCATCACCCATTTCACTCATCCCCCCTGACTCACCTCCCCTCTGGTAACCATCAGTTTGTTTTCTATAGTTAAGAGTCTGTTTCTTGGTTTCTCTCTCTCTCTCTCTTTCTGTTGCTTGTCTTGTTTCTTAAATTCCACATATGAGTGAGATCATATGGTTGTCTTTCTCTGTCATCACTTGGCATTATATTCTCTAGCTCCATCCATGTCCATGCAAATGACAAGATTTCATTCTTTTTATGGCTGAATAAGATTCCATGTATATATATATATATGTATATATATGTATATATATGTATATATATACATACATCTTTTTTTTATAATAGTTTATTTTCAAATTGGTTTACATATAACACCCAGTGTTCATCCCAATATGTGCCCTCTTTAATGCCCATCACCCCCTCTCCCCCCTCCCTCATCCGACTCACCCTCAGTGTGTTCTTAGTCTTTGAGAGTCTCTTAGGTTTTATCTCCCTCCCTCTCTGTGTCTGTTTTTCCTTTCCCCTCTTCCCCTCCCCCTGGTTTTTGCTTAGTCTCACAAAGTCCACCTATTCGTGAAAACATATGGTATCTGTCTTTTTCTGACTGACTTATTTCACTTAACATAATACCCTCCAGTTCCATCCATGTTGCTACACATGGCCAGATTTCATTTTTTCTCATTGCCACGTAGTAATCCATTGTATATATGTGCCACAACTTCTTTATCCATTCGTCAGTTGATGAGTACTTGGTCTCTTTCCATGATTTGGCTATTGTCGAAAGTGCTGCTATGAACATTGGGGTATACGTACCCCTATGCATCTGCAGTCCTGTATCTCTTGGGTAGATTCCTAGTAGTGCTATTGCTGGGTCATAGGGTAGCTCTATTTTCATTTTTTTGAGGAACCTCCACAACGTTTTCCAGAGTTTGCATTCCCACCAAAAGTGTCGGAGGGTGCCTGCTTCTCCACATCCCCGCCAGCATCTATAGTTTCCTGATTTATTCATTGTAGCCACTTGAACCTGTGTAAGGTGGTATCGCAGTGTGGTTTTGATTTGTGTTTCCCTGATGATGAGTGATTTTGAGCATCGTTTCATGTGTCTGTTGGCCATCTGAATGTCCTCTTTGGAGAAGTGTCTATTCATATCTTCCACCCATTTCGTCACTGGATTATTCATTTTTCGGGTGTGGAGTTTGGTAACTTCTTTATAGATTTTAGATACTAGTCCTTTATCCAATATATCATTTGCAATTATCCTTTCCCATTCCGTCGGATGTCTATTAGTTTTGTTTTTTGTTTCCTTTGCCGTGCAGAAGCTTTTTATCTTATGAGGTCCCAACAGTTCATTTTTGCTTTAAATTCCCTTGCCTTTTGGAGATGTGTTGGGTAGGAAATTACTGCAGCTCAGGTCACAAAGGATTTTTTCTGCTTTCTCCTCTGGGATTTTGATGGTTTCCTGTCTCACATTCAGGTCCTTCATCCATTTAGAGTTTATGTTGGTGAGTGGTGAAAGAAAGTGGTCTAGTTTCATTCTTCTGCATGTTGGTGTCCAGTTCTCCCAGCACCTTTTGTTAAAGAGGCTGTATTTTTTCCATTGGATACTCTTTCCTGCTTTGTCAAAGGTTGGTTGGCCATATGGTTGTGGGTCCATTTCTGGGTTCTCTATTCTATTCCATTGGTCTATGTGTCCGTTCTTGTGCCAATACCATACTGTCTTGATGACTACCGCTTTGTAGTAGAGGTTAAAGTCTGGGATTCTGATGCCTCCCGCTTTGGTTTTATTCTTCAGAATTACTTTAGCTATTCGGGGTCTTTTGTGGTTCCATACAAATTTTAGGATTGTTTGCTCTAGCTTTGAGAAGAATGCTGGTGCAATTTTGATTGGGATTGCATTGAATGTGTAGATTATTTTGGGTAGTATTGACATTTTACGATATTTATTCTTCCAATCCATGAGCTTGGGATGTTTTTCCATTTCCTTGTGTCTTCCTCAATTTCTTTCATAAGTTTCTTATAGTTTTCCATGTAAAGGTCTTTTACATCTTTGGTTAGGTTTATTCCTAGGTGTTTGATGGTTTTTGGTGCAATTGTGAATGGGATTCGCTTCTTTATTTCTCTTTCTATTGCTTCATTGTTGGTGTAAAGGAATGCAACCAATTTCTGTACGTTGATTTTGTATCCTGCAACTTTGCCAAATTCATGGATCAGTTCTAGTAGGCTTTCGGTGGATTCTGTTGGGTTTTCCATGTAAAGTATCATGTCGTCTGCAAAATGTGAAAGTTTGACTTCATCCTTGCCTATCCTGATGCCTTTTATTTTGCTTTCTTGTCTGATTGCTGATTCTAGGACCTCCAACACTATGTTAATAGCAGTGGTGAGAGTGGACATCCCTGTCGTGTTCCTGATCTCAGGGGGAAGGCTCTCAGTTTTTCCCCATTGAGGATGATATTAGCTGTGGGCTTTTCATAAATGGCTTTTATGATGCCAAAGTATGTTCCTTCTATCCCGACTTTCTCGAGAGTTTTAATTAAGAATGGATGCTGTATTTTGTCAAATGCTTTTTCTGCATCTATTGACAGGATCATATGGTTCTTATCTTTTCTTTTGTTAATGTGATGTATCACATTGATTGATTTACGAATGTTGAACCATCCCTGCAACCCAGGGATGAATCCTACTTGATCGTGGTGGATAATTCTTTTTATATGCTGTTGGATTCTGTTTGCTAATATCTTGTTAAGAATTTTTGCATCCATGTTCATCAAGGATATCGGCCTGTAGTTCTCTTTTTTTTTTTTTTTTTACATTTTAGCATATTCTTTTTTTTAAAATTTTATAATAGTTTATTTTCAAATTGGTTTACATATAACACCCAGTGTTCATCCCAACATGTGCCCTTTTTAATGCCCATCACCCCCTCTCCCCCCTCCCTCATCCCCCTTACCCTCAGTTTTTTTCTTAGTCTTTGAGAGTCTCTTAGGTTTTATCTCCCTCCCTCTCTGTGTCTGTTTTTCCTTTCCCCTCTTCCCCTCCCCCTGGTTTTTGCTTAGTCTCACAAAGTCCACCTATTCGTGGAAACATATGGTATCTGTCTTTTTCTGACTGACTTATTTCACTTAACATAATACCCTCCAGTTCCATCCGTCTGGCTACACATGGCCAGATTTCATTTTTTCTCAGTGCCACGTAGTAGTCCATTGTATATAAGTACCATAACTTCTTTATCCATTCATCAGTTGATGGGCACTTGGTCTCTTTCCATGATTTGGCTATTGTCAAAAGTGCTGCTATGAACATTGGGGTACACGTGCTCCTATGCACCAGCATTCCTGTGTCTCTTGGGTAGATTCCTAGCAGGGCTATTGCTGGATCATAGGGTAGCTCTATTTTCATTTTTTTGAGGAACCTCCACACCGTTTTCCAGAGTGGCTGCACCAGTTTGCATTCCCACCAACAGTGTAGGAGGGTGCCTACTTCTCCACATCCTCGCCAGCATCTATAGTTTCCTGATTTGTTCATTTTAGCCACTCTGACTGGTGTGAGGTGGTATCTCAGTGTGGTTTTGATTTGTATTTCCCTGATGATGAGTGACATTGAGCATCGTTTCATGTGTCTGTTGGCCATCTGAATGTCCTCTTTGGAGAAGTGTCTATTCATATCTTCCGCCCATTTCTTCACTGGGTTGTTTGTTTTTCGGGTGTGGAGTTTGGTAAGTTCTTTATAGATTTTAGATATTAGTCCTTTATCCAATATGTCATTTGCGATGATCTTTTCCCATTCCGTTGGTTGCCTATTCGTTTTGTTGGTTGTTTCTTTTGCTGTGCAGAAGCTTTTTATCTTCATGAGGTCCCAATAGTTCATCTTTGCTTTTAATTTTCTTGCCTTTGGAGACGTGTCGAGTAAGAAATTGGTGCGTCTTAGGTCAAAGAGGCTTTTTCCTGTTTTCTCCTCTAGGATTTTGACGGTTTCCTGTCTCACATTCAGATCTTTTATCCATTTAGAATTTATTTTTGTGAGTGGTGTAAGAAAGTGGTCTAGTTTCATTCTTTTGCATGTTGCTGTCCAATTCTCCCAGCACCATTTGTTAAAGAGCCTGTCTTTTTTCCATTGGATACATTTTCCCGCTTTGTCAAAGATTAGTTGGCCATATACTTGCGGGTCCATTTCTGAGTTTTCTCTTCTATTCCATTGGTCTATGTGTCTGTTTTTGTGCCAATACCATACAGTCTTGATGACCACCGCTTTGTAGTAGAGGTTAAAGTCTGGGATTGTGATGCCTCCCGCCTTGGTTTTATTCTTCAGTATTATTTTGGCTATTCGAGGTCTTTTGTGGTTCCATACAAATTTTAGGATTGTTTGCTCTAGCTTTGAGAATAATGCTGGTGCAGTTTTGATTGGGATTGCATTGAATGTGTAGATTGCTTTGGGTAGTATTGCCATTTTGACGATATTTATTCTTCCAATCCATGAGCATGGGATGTTTTTCCATTTCCTTGTGTCTTCCTCAATTTCCTTCATAAGTTTTTTATAGTTTTCATTGTAGAGGTCTTTCACCTCTTTGGTTAGGTTTATTCCTAGGTATTTTATGGTTTTTGGTGCAATTGTGAAAGGGATTAGCTTCTTTATTTCTCTTTCTGCTGCTTCATTGTTGGTGTATAGAAATGCCACCGATTTCTGTACATTGATTTTGTATCCTGCAACTTTGCTGAAATCATGAATCAGTTCTAGTAGGCTTTTGGTGGATTCCTTCGGGTTTTCCATGTAAAGTATCATGTCATCTGCAAAAAGTGAAAGTTTGACTTCCTCCTTGCCAATCTTGATGCCTTTTATTTTGTTTTGTTGTCTGATTGCTGATGCTAAGACTTCCAGCACTATGTTAAATAGCAGTGGCAAGAGTGGACACCCCTGTCGTGTTCCTCTTTTTTTTATGGGTCTCTACCTGGTTTGGGAATCAAAGTGATGATGGCTTCATAGAATGATTCAGGGAGTTTTCCTTCCATTTCAATCGTTTTGAACTGCTTGAGGAGGATAGGTATTAATTCTGTTTGAATTGTCTGGTAAAATTCCGCAGGGAAGCCAACTGGCCCTGGACTTTGATTTGCTGCTAGATTTTTGATAACTGATTCAATTTCTTCACTAGTTATGGGTCTGTTCAAGTTTTCTATTTCTTCCCGTTTGAGTTTTGGTAGTGTGTGGCTGTTTAGTAATTTGTCTGTTTCTTCCAGGTTGTTCAATTTCACGGCATAGAGTTTTTCATAATATTCTCTGATGATTGCTTGTATTTCTGAGGGATTGGTTGTAATCACTCCATTTTCTTTCGTGATTTTATTGATTTGGTTTCTCTCTCTTTTCTTTTTGAGGAACCTGGCTAGAGGTTTATCAATTTTGTTTATTTTTTCAAAGAACCAGCTCTTGGTTTCATTGATCTGTTCCACTACCTTTTCTGTTTCCATATGATTAATTTGTGCCCTAATCTTTGTTATTTCTCTCTTTCTGCTAGGTTTGGGCTGTCCTAGCTGTTCTGCTTCTACTTCCTTTAGGCGTGCTGTTTGAATTTGTGTTAGGAATTTTTCTTGTTTCTTGAGGTGCGCCTGGATTGCAATTATGTCCCTCTCAGGACTGCCTTTGCCACATCTCAAAGCGTTTGGATTGTTGTATTTTCATTTTCATTTGTTTCCATGTATTTTTTAATTTCTTCTCTGATTGCTTGGTTGACCCATTCGTCTTTTAGTAGGTTGTTCCTAAGCTTCCATATTTGTAGGGGCTTCCCAGACTTTTTCCTGTGGTTGATTTCAAGTTTCAAAGCATTGTGGTCTGAAATTGTGCATGGTATGATCTCAATTTTTTCATTCTATTCAGCGCTTCCTTGTGCCCCAAAATGTGGTCTATCTTGGAAAATGTACCATGCACATTTGAGAAGAATGTAAATGCCTTTGCTTCTGGATGAAGGACCCTGAAGATATCTGTCAGGCCCATCTGTTCCAACGTGTCGTTCAGGTCCATTGTTTCTATGGTGATTCTCTGTTTAGTGTATCTATCCAGCGCTGTGAGTGGGGTATTAAGGTCTCCTGCAACTAGCACATTTGTATCAATAAGATAGCTTACGTTTGTAATTAGTTGCTTGACAAATTTGGGTGCCCAGAATTCGGCACGTAGATATTTATAATTGTTAGGTCTTCCTGCTGGATATTCCCTGTGATTAATTTATAATGCCCTTCTTCATTTCTTACATCTTTTACTTTAAAGTCCAGTTTGTCCGATAAAAGTGTGGCTACTCCAGCTTTCTTCTGAGTTCCTGTAGCATGGTAGATATTTCTCCATTCCCTCACTTTCAGTCTGAAGGTGTCCTCAGTTTGAAAATGGGTCTATTGAGGACAGCAGATAGATGGGTCTTATTTTCTAATCCATTCTGTTACCCTGTGTCTTTTAATTGGAGCGTTTAGTCCGTTTACATTCAGTGTTAATATTGAAAAATGTGGGTTTAGAGTCAAGGTGTTGTCTGTAGGTTTCATGTTTGTAAGGATGTCTCTGGTGCTCTGTGTTCCTTGCGACCTTTCCTTCATAGAATTCTCCTCAGGATCTCTTGTAAGATTGGTTTATTTGTGATGTATTCCTTCAGTTTTTGCTTGTTTGGGAAGACCTTTATCTCTCCATCCATTTTGAATGAGAGTCTGGCCGGGTAAAGGATTCTCGGCTGCATGTCCTTCCTGTTCATCACATTGAAGATTTCCTGCCATTCCTTTCTGGCTTGCCAAGTTTCTGTGGATAAGTCCGCTACTTCCCTAATGTGTCTGCCTTTGTAAGTCAAGGCCTGTTTATCCCTAGCTGCTTTCAGGATTCTCTCTTTATCTTTGTATTTTCCCAGCTTCACTATGATGTGTCTTACTGAGGGCCTATTTGGGTTACGTCTGAGGGGAGATCTCTGTGCCTCTTGGACTTCAATGCCCATTTCCTTCTTCATGTTGGGGAAGTTCTCATTGATGATTTGTTCAAGTACACCTTCGATTCCTTTCTCTCTCTCTTCTTCCTCTGGAATTCCTATAATACGGATGTTATTCTGTTTGATTGCATCACTCAGCTCTCAAATTCTCCTTTCCCGTTCCTGAATCAGTTTCTCTCTTTTTCTCTGCTGCCTCCTTTTCTGTAATTTTATCTTCTAATTCCCCTATTCTCTCTTCTGCCTCTTCAATCCACGCTGTGGCCACCTCCAATTTGTTTTGCTCCTCATTTAAAGCATTTTTTAATTCCTGTAGATCGTTTTTTAGGACCTTGATCTCTGCCTCTAGGGTCCCCCTGCTTTCTTCTATGCTTTTTTCAAGCCCTGCGAGTATTTTTATGTTTATCATTCTGTATTGTTGTTCTGTTAAGTTGCTTATGTCTGCTTTCATCAGTTCTTGTGCTGTCACTATTTCCTGTACAGTCTTTTGAGGGGAGTTCTTCCATTTGGTCATTTTGGCAATGTGTGTATTGGTTTATTTCTTATTTCTCCCTGGAAAGGAAAAGGGTCAGACCGACCAACAGGAAACACAAACTCACAACCTTACTGACCAATACTACAGACAAACAAATCACAACATAAAAAAGATTAACAAATGACACTCTGGAGGCATGCAACCTGACATACCAGCTACACGATAATGATAGGATGTGCGTTCTGCTGATGGCAGAGCATACATAGAGTAGTGACAGGTGTGGGCAGAAGAAGAAATTGAACTTTGACCAGGTAGAGAGATTAGAAGACTTGATCCAGCAAGAGAGAAATCAGAATAAGGAAGAATGTGAGGAAAGAGAAATGAAGTTAGATGTTGCCCAGATGCACTATGTGGTCTGACTGTTCCAAAGAGAGAGATAGGAAATTAAAGAGGGAGGTGTAGAACATGCACTGAGAGAGTGGGTTAAATGCCTGTTTAAGCAAGCCAAAACCCCCAGGTGACAGGTGTAGAGGTGGGGAGAGATAGGAAAGAGAAGAGGGAGAATATATCTAAAATCGAAGAATTGACCTAGAATTAATCCAGGCAATATTGCAGTATTTGTGTCTCTGAGGCTATTGCTCCTGCAGAAGGGCGTCTCCCATATGAGGCAGGCATTGCCTGGTGTAGGCGGGTCCCCCCTCCTCCGCTGGGGGGTGGAGTCCTAGGGTTTGGCTTTGTGGGAATGCGCGACCACAGTGGCGCCCTCCCATCCCCGACAGTCTTAGATCACTCCTCACGGACCCACAGTCTCAGATTACTCCTCAGTTTCCATGCTCAACTCTATCCAGGTTACCAGCATGGTTCAATTTTCTGGACGATCTGCCTCCAAACTCTTCTGAGTTACTTTAACTCGCTCTGACCGCCACGCCTTATGTAAATTGAGTCTCTGACTCAGCACCGGTGGGACCACAATGGTGTCTCCCTAGCCTGTCTTCACGGACCTCGAGTCTCTGAACCGTCCTTTGTGTCCGTCCTTGACCTGGTCAGAGTGCAGGGGCAGCAGGACCTGCTGGGTGGTCGTGAGACCCTGCATGCTCTGCCTTCCCCACCCAAATTATGCTTCCGACTCAGCACCGATCCAGCGATGGCGCGTGCCTCTCTGTTTCAGGGGCTGGGACAGCGTCGCTCGCTCCGGAGTGAAGAAAGCTCCGCCAGCTCCGCCGTGAGAAACGATCCTCTCTCCAAAAAGCCTTGCGGATAGGGACTGGATGATAAGCTCCCTCTCCGCCTGGGTTCGAGGTACTTTCCCCGCTGCTCTTTCTCTTTCCCTTGTCTTTCGGAGGAAGGGGCCCGGGGCCCACTCCCCGCCGTCCGCACCTCCGCGGCTCTCTTTCTTTCTCCCAGATTGCACTCACTCAGTGTCCCCAGATTCTCTGAATTTCACGTTCTCTTTCCTGTAGCCTCCAACTCCTCTTCCTGCAGATCCCTGCGAATGAGCGTTTCTCGGTCAGTCCCTCTCAGATTAAGAGTTGCCAGAGACCAGCAGCGTGTATTCCTTCTTTTCCGCCATGTTGGCCCCTCCCTCCATACCACATCTTCTTTATCCATTCATCAATCGATGGACACTTGAACTGCTTCCAAATTTTAATATTGTAAATAGTGCTGCTATAGATATAAGTGTGCATGTATTCTTTTGAATTAGTGTTTCTGTTTCCTATGGGTAAATACCAAGTAGTGCGATTGCTGGATCCTAGGGTAGGTCCATTTTTAACTTTTTGAGGAAATCCATACTGTTTTCTACAGTGGCTACACCAATTTGCATTCCCACCAACAGTGTACAAGGGTTCCTTTTTCTCCACATCCTCTCCAACACTTGTGTTTTGATGTTAGCCGTTCTGACAGGTAAAGACTTATAATCTATAGAGTTTAAGGCTATCTTTGCTGATCAGAGGTATTTCCATAAGAAAATATTTCTATTATGAACTAGAAGAGTTTTATTCAAAAACAGTGTTCATGAAATGTAGCATTACTAATGGCCTGTATAAGGCAAAACCATTTTCAATTATTCGGAAGCTCAGAACATAGACTGGCCCAGGAATTAAGTTTAAAAAATAAGGCTTTGAGATTTTTCAAACAGCAACCACAAAGCCCATGGTATAGGGGAGGAGGCCCCTATGCTTTGACATTAAATAGATTCATTGATCCTTCATTTAATTGGAGCCTGTTAGAGGTATTCCCCCACTTTTCAAAAGTTCAAGCCATGCCACCATGCTTTTATGGAAGATCTACATTACAACCCATTTTCATTATTCAAAAGAAATTGAAGAAGATTTTTGCTTTTGCAGAAAAGGTGAAAAGTGAAAATAGTGTCGGTGTTTGTTTTGCAGCAAGCTATTATAGAGGCAGCAAGAGTGGCCTCACCAAGCTCCTTCCCCAGGAATTACACTCAGCATTTCAGCATCAGCTGCCATAGTGTTGAACCGTGTCTGTGAGCATCTGTACTTTATCTCGACTTATTTTGTGCTTCCATTAGTAAAATGTATCCTGAGGTATCAGAAAAGCCTAGAAGAGGTTGTGTTTTGGGTCTGCGAACACTCAAACGTTTTTCCTTGTATAGCTGTCCCTTGAACAACGTGGGGATTGGGATGCCAATCCTCATGCAGTCAAAAATACATGCACAACTTTTGACTTCCCCAAAACTTAACTACTAACAGCGCACTATTGAGTGGAAGCCTTACTGATAACATAAACAATCAACACATATTTTGTATGTTATATGTATTTTGTAGTGTATTCTTACAATATAGTAAGCTAGAGGGAAGAGTTAAGAAAGTCATATGGAGGAGAAAATACATTTACAGTACTGTACTGTATTTATTGAAAAACTCCACATATAAGTGGACCCATGCTGTTCACACTCATGTTGTTCAAGGATCAGCTGTAAATTAATAATAAGTGCTTCTTTCCTTTACACCATTTCAGCTTGTGGAATATTTCATAGAAACAGTCTACTTTCAGATAATGGGAAACCTGTATTCCTTCGGTTATAGCAGAATACAAGCAGTAAATTAGAACTGGAGGTGGCAAGTTGCATGGGTTTCGAGGAGGTAGTTTACCCTAGAAGTAAGCACAGTAACAGTTGTGTAGTAGACACTTGAGATGGGGAAACCACAAAAGGAAAGTCCTGGAGTATGGAATAGATAGCCTTCCACACAAAAATATAACATTGTGGTATACTATAGTATTGATATGCCAGGTTTTGCTTAGCTATCCTGTGATTATTGGGGATTTAAGTTCTCTAAAAATTTTTACTCTCATAAAAAGTGATGTGGTGAATGGTTTCTGTACAAATTGCCTTTATTCTGTTTAGAGTTATTGCTTTCTGGTAACTTACTAAAAGTATAATACCCAGGTCAAAAAGTGTGAGTTGTTTTATAGCTGTTGTTACAACATGTTGCCAGATTGTACTCCCCCAAGATTAAACTGTGTATGTCTATTTTCTCACAGTCCTACAACACTAAATGTTATTATTTTTCATATTTTTGTTAGTGTAATAGGTACATGAGTATACTATTCATTTGTTTTAATTGTTATTTAATGAGGCTTTACATTTCTTAACATCATAATTTCCTTCATTTTCTTTGAGCACTTATCATGTAAAATCAGTTGACCTTCTATATTTTTATCCATGTCTTATGTTTTGGGTAGTCCAACTGTGTCATCTATATTTGTCACATATTTTTCCAATTTTATTGCTTTCATTTTTATGTGAACTTTATTATATTTCACTATGCAGAAGTGTTCTTTTTCACATTTATGTATTCAGATCCATCTATGCTGTCTGTGATGTTTCTTTCATTTTTCAATATTCAGAAATTTACCACTCCTCCACAGCTGGGACAAATATATGATTCTGTCCTCTCCACTCCCCCAGGATTATTTTTCTTTTTTGTGTTTAATTCTTGGACCCATCTGGAATTTATTGAAGTGTATGGTATGAGGTATGGATCTAAAGTACAATCTCCATACTGATATCCAAATGTTTTAGCAATTCAATTTGGCAGATATTTCTCTAACACTTTCTATGTGCTAAACATTGTGCTAAGTACCACAAGACAGTTTTTTTTTTTTTAATGAGGCAAAGCCCCAGCTCTCCAAGTGTGTGATCCCATGTCTGTATCTGTCTGTATCTCGCTCTCTCTTTTTCCCTGAATATGGGAAGGGTGGTAATGGTAGTAGTAAGGTACATATTTAAATAGTTATAACAAACTACAAGGAAGACTATGATAGGTATCATTAGAGAGTTTAAAAGCAAGAAGCTGTGAGAATTTAAAGGAGTAAGAGATTCCATCTGAGATAAGGAAAGGCCTTAAGATGGAGGCGATGTTTAAGAAGGCACAGATAGGGGTACCTGGATGGCTCAGTTGAATGCCCAACATCAACTCAAGTCATGATCTCACAGTTTGTGAGTTTGAGCCCTGCATTGAGCTTGCTTCTGTCAGTGCAGAGCCCCTTTCAGATCTTCTGTTCCTCTCTCTCTCTCCACCCCCCTCCCCATTTGCACTCTCTCTCTCTCAAAAATAAATAAAACATTTTTAAAAATTTTAAAAAAGGAAGGGCACAGATAGCAGGATTTCATTCATTCAAAAATACCTACTGAATGTCTATTCTGCCAGGCCTTGTCCTGTTGCTAGGGATAGAGATTAACAAGGCCTAATCCTGACATCAGCAAGCTCTCAGACAAGTAAGACAGGGTGCTGCTAAAGGAAACATACCAGAAGGAGGTAGAACAAAGGAAAATGGATGTCTTTGGAGAAAGTTAAAAGTTGGAGAACGGTAGAAGTTGAGACTGGAATGGAAGGGTGGGGCAGGTTTTGGGTGGATCTTAAATGTCAAGAGGAGGCATTGATTCTTCCTTTGTTTTTGTATGGAGAGGGTTTAGGAATATGACAGAGCGCCATGATCAGAATTGTTTTCTAGGCCAGTCCATTTCATTTGGTAGGTTGTTATCTGTTTGCCAGACTGTCCTCTGAAATGTGAGTGAGGTAAATGTGTACTATTTTGATGTTTGGTCTCCTTGACAGTATCAAGTCTAACCTTTATAGGGTCTATCAATATTTCTGATACCTCTCTATAATTGACAGGTTTGTGATATCTTTCATATATTGCAGCTAGTTCTTTTTCTGCAGTTCTTCATTCTCTGTTTCAAGAAATAGTTTCAAGTAGTCTCTGCCTTTTGCCTAAGCTATTTAGGAGACATTTTAGAGTGAATACATCAAGATGGCTAAAATGAGACTGGTGTTTGAAGGAATAAAGTCCAGGTATCAAGAAGATTCAGTTATGAGAAAACAGCTCATTTCCACCTTCTGGAAAAATGAGGGGCCAGTATGCACGAGACACAAAATTAACTTTAATGTGGCTCTTCACATGAACATATACTTAGTGAATTTGTGAAATGTTTTATTTCCTGTTGTGGTCTTGAAAAATGCAGTGTAGGAATTAAACCATTGGTAAGTGGACCCAAGCCATCTACAAATTTTAAAATGGATTGTTTCCCAGAGGCCAAGAGAAGCTTAATCAGAGGCTCTAAAAATTAATGGTTTAGGAGCAGGACTTCCAGAAAGGCTATGTGAGGAGCTTGGCAGACCCTCTTCCCAGTGAAATAGCTACTTAAATGGTGATAATTATCAAAAACAACCACCTAATGTCTCTGGAAATTGACCTAGGGGAATTCAATATATTGAAAAGCATTTGTTCAAAGAAATCTGCTAAATCTTAGGAAGAACAATGGGAGTCTAGTTGTCACTTCTCCCCAGCCCCATGCTATGGATGCTTTACTCTGGGCATGTATAGCCAAGAACATGGAGCTCCCTTTACTTCTAGGTCCCAGTCATAGGGCTATGGTTTCATCCCAGACAGTGTGGGGAAGGAACAGTCTATCAGCATCTTTCTTTCCACTCTCTCAGCTTTGTGTTGTAGAAACTCTATTTTGGGATGTCATGGACAAGAATATTGGGCTCCCTTCCCAGTTGTAAGAGGTTCCATGCCAGGGGAAGCAAGCTTAGACGACTACAGGGTACCAGCCTCTCCCAGGTTCTGCTTGTAGGGTAGAGGTCCATACCAGGAGACACCTACCAAGAAGATGGGGGCTACCATTCCCACCTTGTATCTCTTGCTTAAAGAGTGAAGGCATCACTTATGGATAATCAGGCCACCACCAGACCCTCATTCCAGTGAAGTAATACAGAGATCCTGCTTAGGAGATTAGGCAAGACAAGAGGATTGGAAGCTCAGCATCTTCGATGAGGGAGCTAACCTTATTTGGAACAGAGCACAGAGGAACTCACTTCTGAAGGTGTTGTCAAAAACAGTAGAGATCTTGGTTTTGAGCAAATCTTAGAAGGCTAATAGTTCCATGAAACTAGGAGCAACAAAGAAAATTTCAGACCAGCCAAAAGCTTAACAGAACCAGAGAGAGAGAGAGCGAGCTAAAAAGAGCCCTGTGAAGATCAGACATCCCTGGAGATCAGGAAGGCTGTGCACATATCCTACATTGTATTCACTCAAAAGCAACCAGAGTGGGCATTTTAGAGCTAATAGTCACTGCTTGAACACGGAGCTGACTTCAAAGCATTTACCAAGCCACACAGAGATCTAGCATCAAGTTCTGAAGACTTACCAACTCAAGGGGCATGAGCATAAACTCTGACCAATCATTAGCTGAATATTATGAAGTTATGCTGACCTAGGAGCCACTCTGAGATAGTTAACACACAAACAAGGAGGAAAACCTAAGTAGTAACATCAGAGGTACAATAGAGTGGAAATGGACTTCATAAGCTTAATTCAGACAAGTCACCAGGCAAGGTCCATGGTGTTGGTGTTGGTACTAATCAGAATCTAGAGCTGCTGCAACATACTATGTAAAATGTCCAGTTTTCACGGGCAACTGGATGGTTCAGTTGGTTAAGCATCTGACTCTTAATTTTGGCTCAGGTCATGATCTCACGGTTTGTGAGTTCGAGCCACACATTGGGCTCTGCGCTGATGGTGTGGAGCCTGTTTGGGATTCTCTCTCTCCCTCTCTGTCTGCCTCTCTTTCTCTCTCTCTCAAAAATGAATAAACAGTGTGTACTATATGCTAACTAACTTGGATGTAAATTTTAAAAATAAAAAAAGAAAAATGAACAATAAAAAATAAAATGTCCAGTTTACAACAAAATATTACAACGAATGCAAGGAAATAATCTGACCATCATATAGGAAAAAAATCAGGCAATAAAGACTACTTTTGAAGGGGGGCACGTGATATGTTTAGCAAACACAAACACTTCAAAATAGCTATTATAAATATTTTCAGACAACTGAAGAAGCCAGTTTGAAAAAATGATGAAAGGAAGATGTAGCAATGAGTTATCAAAGAGAGAATATCAGTAAAGGGATAGAAATTATATTTGAGAAACAAATGAAAATTATGGAGTTGAAAAGCACAATAACTGAAATTAAAAATTCACTAGAAGGGCTCAGCACCAGAATTAGGCTGGAAGAAGAAAGAATCAATTAATTTGATAATAAGTAATTAGAGATTATACACTTTGAACAACAGAAGAAAAAAATGAAGAAAATAAACAGAGCCCCTAAAACCTATGGGATGAGCATTATTAAGTGCACCAACATACACATGATGAAAGTACCAGAAGATGAGAGTCAATGGAGCAGAAAAAAAAAGCTATGATGGGTGAGAACTTACATGATGAAAAACATTATGAAAAACATTAATCTATACCTGCAAAAACTTCCCAGAGCTACACGTAGGCGTATCAGTTAAAATGTTGAAAGCAAAAGGGAAAATCATAAGATCAGCAAGAGAAAAAAAATGATTCATTACATATAAGTGAACCCCACCCAATAAGATCAATAGCTGGCTTCTCATCAGAAAAACTGGAAACCAGAAGGTAGAGGGATGATATTCAAAATGCTTAAGTGGAAAAAAAATCAAACAAGAATTCTATGTCCAAAAAAACTCTCTTTGAAAAATGTAGAAAAAATTTTATTTGACATTCTCAGATAAACAAAGATGAAGATAACTCATTGATAATAGACATGCCTTACAAGAAATATTAAAGGAAATTCTTCAGGCAGAAAGGAAGTGACACCACACAGAAATTCAAATTTACATGGGAAAAAAAAACAGAGTGCTGGCAAAAGTAATTATGTAGTAACTATAAAATAATATAATTTCATATTTCTTCTCATTTCCTCAACTGATATGAAAAACAATTGCATAAAGTATGTCTATAACTGAATGTTTTGTCCTGCAGTCTATGGAGATATACTTAATAATGATAGCACAAAGTAGTGGGAAGGGAAGGAAGTGATAGTGGAGCAAGAATGTGACATCAGAGAGTACCTCAAATCCACAGGAAGAAACAAAGAGTATCATAAATAGTAAATAAGAAAATATTTAAAAAAACTTTGTATACTTTATTTCTTTTCCCAGTTTACTTAAACAGCATAAGATTATTAAAGAACAGTTATAACATTTTTTTGGGTTGTAATGTATATGGATACAATATATATGACAATAATGCAAAGGAGAGGGAGTGAATAGAGCTATAGAGGAGCATATTTTTTATATCTTACTGGAATTAAGTTAGTATAAAACTGAAGTGGAGTACGATAAGTTATGGTATATATTGTAATCTTTAGAGCAACAAATAAGAAAATGACTTAAGGGGCGCCTGGGTGGCTCAGTCGGTTAAGCGTCCGACTTCGGCTCAGGTCATGATCTCACAGTCTGTGAGTTCAAGCCCCGCCTTGGACTCTGTGCTGACAGCTCAGAGCCTGAAGTCTGCTTTGAATTCTGTGTCTCCCTCTCTCTGCCCTTCCCCCGCTCATGCTTTGTGTCTCCTGCTCTTAAAAATAAATAAAACAGGGGCACCTGGGTGGCTCAGTCGGTTAAGTGTCCGACTTCGGCTCAGGTCATGATCTCACGGTCTGTGAGTTCAGGCCCCGCGTCAGGCTCTGTGCTGACGGCTCAGAGCCTGGAGCCTGCTTCAGATTCTGTATCTCCCTCTCTCTCTGCCCTTCCCCTGCTCATACTCTATCTCTATGTCTCTCAAAAATAAATAAACGTTAAAAAAATTTAAAAATAAATAAATAAAACATAAAAAATTAAAAAGAAAAAGAAAATGAGTTAAAAATACAGTTAAACATTAAATAAAGTAATTAAAATGGTACATTAGAAAATACCCATTTAACACAAAACAAGACAGTAAAGACAGAACAGAGAAATAGACACATGCATATAGAAAACAAGTAGCAAAATGGGAGATGTTATTTCTATATTCACAGTATTGTTAAATGTGTATGAACTAAATCCAATGAAAAGGCAGAGATTCACAGACTGGATGAAAAAAACTTAAGTCTAACTGTATGCTGTCCAAAAGATACACCTTCAATTCCAAAATCCAAATAGGTTGCAAGCGAAATGATGAAAAAAATATATCATGCAAACTGCAATCAGAAGACAGCAGGAGTAGCTATACAATATTAGAAAAGTTACTACAGGGGCGCCTGGGTGGCTCAGTCGGTTGAGTGTCTGACTTCGGCTCAGGTCATGATCTCGCTGTCTGTAGGTTCAAGCCCCGCATCGGGCTCTGTGCTGACAGCTCAGAGCCTGCTTCAGATTCTGTGTCTCCCTCTCTCTGCCCCTCCCCCACTCATGCTCTGTCTCTCTCTGTCTCAAAAATAAATAAACATTAAAAAAAAAAAAAAGAAAAGTTACTACAGATAAAAGGGATATTTTATAATGATAAAAGGGTCAATTCATCAGTAAACAACTATGAAAGACACATATGGACTTAACAATAAGGCCCAAAAAAATACATGAAGGAGGTTAACAGAATTGAAGAGAGAAATAGTTCAACAATTCTAGTTGGGGAATTCCAAATCCATTTTGAATAATAGGTAAGATACTTAAAAATAAATGAGGAAATACAGGACTTGAATACTTGAATACAGATATTTGCAGGGCACTCTACCCAAGGGCAGAATATGCATTCATCTCAAATGTGTATGGAACATTGCCAGAATACATCATATGCTAGGCCATAAAACACTTAAAATTCTCAAAATACTTAAAATAATAGAAATCTTACAAAGTACATTCACAGACCATGATTTAGAAATGAACAACAGATGAAAATTTGGGAAATTAAAAAATGTGATGAGTAAAAATGAAAACCACATATTAATACTTACAGGATGCAGCTAAAACCATACTTACATGGAAATTTAGAGCTGTAAATACCTATATATAAAGAATAAAAAGCTAAAAATCAATAACCTAACCTTACACCTTTAGAAACTAAGAAATTAAGAGCAAAATAAATGTAAAGAAAGCAGAAGGGAAGAAATAATCAAGATTAGAGTGGAAATAAATGAAATAGAAAACAGAAAAACAGCATGGGAAATCAACAAGACCAATAGTTGGTTCTTTGAAAATATGAAAAAAATGGTGTTTTGGTTTGCTATGGCTGGCACAATGAAAAGCCATAGACTAGGTGGTATAAACAATAGGAATTTATTATTTCACAGTTCGGAAGGCTAGAAGTCAATGTTTAAGGTGTCGACAAGTTTGGTTTCTACGGAGACTTCTCTCAGTAGCTTTCAAATGGCTTTCAAATGGCCTCCTTCTTGCTATATCCTCAGATGGTCTTTGTGCACGTGTATTTATCTGGTGTCTATTTTGTGCCCAAATTCCCTATTCTCATAAGGACACCAGTCAGATTGGATCAGGGCTCACTCTAAGGGCATCCTTTTAACTTAATTACTTCTTTAAAGGCCTTACCTCTAAATTCAGCCACATTCTGAGGAACTGGGAGTTAGGGTTTCAATAAATGAATTGTGGGTAGACACAATTCAGGCTGTAACAATTGATAAAACTTTAAATATGCTGATTGAAGAAAATAAATTACTGATATCAAGAATGACAAGGGAATATCACTACTGAACTTACAGAAAAGTGACTAAAACATCATAAGAGAAAACTGTATGCCAACAAATTAGATAACTTAGATGAAATGGAAAAATTGTTGGAAAAATAAAAACTTCCAAAATTGCTCAAGAAGAAATAGGAAATTTGAAAAGATTTCTAACAAATAAAGTGATTAGTATTTAAAAATCTTCCCACAAAGAAAAGCCCAGGCTTAGAGAGCTTCAGTAGTGAAATCTACCAATGAATTTTACCAGCTCTATTTCTTTTTTTCTTTTTTTAAAATAATTTATTGTCAGATTGGTTTCTTTATAACACCCAGTGCTCATTCCAAAAGAAGAGTTAATACCATCCTTCACAAACTCTTCCAGAAAATAGAGGAGGGAACAAATTTCCATGTGTTCTCCAAGTACTGCCTTGATACCAAAGCCAAAAATATCACAAAACAAGAAAACTAGAGACCAATATCCTTTATGAATATAGAAGTAAAAATCCAGGACAAAATGCTGAATCTAACTGCATAAAAGCATTACACATCATGACCAAGTGGGATTTACCCTAGAAATACAAGGCTGAATTAACATAAAACATCAATCAATGCGAACATTGTGTTAGTAGAATAAAGTACAAGAGCATGATCAACTCAATAGATGGAGAAAAAGCATTTGACAAAATCCAACACCTGTTTGTGATAAAAACCGTTAACAAATTTGTAAGAGAAACGGACTCCTTAAGCTGATAAATGGCATCTGTGAGTACCTACAGGTAACATCATATTTAATAGAGAAATATTGAATGTTTTCTTTTTAAGATGGGAACAAAACAAGGATGTGTGCTGTCACCAGTTTTTTTTCAACATTTTACTGGAGGTTATAGCTAGGTCAACTAGACAAGTAAAAGTAAATCTGTCTTTATTTGTAAATGGCATGACATTATACATAGGAAACCCTAAGGAATTCACTAAAATCTACTAGAACTAATCAACAAGTTTATAATGTTTGAAGAATATAACATTGACATTAAAGTGCAATTATTTGGGGGGGGGGGCGCCTGGGTGGCTCAGTTGGTTAAGCGACCAACTTCAGCTCAGGTCATGATCTCATGGCTTATGGGTTTGAACCCCGTGTCAGGCTCTGTGCTTGGAGCCTGGAGTCTACTTCAGATTCTGTGTCTCCCTCTCTCGCTGCACCTGCCCCGCTCACACTCTCTCTCTCTCTCAAAAAAAAAAAAAAATACACACTAAAACTTTTTAAAAATGCAATTGTATTTTTTTTTACAGTAACAATAAACCATCTGAAAAGGATATTTTAAAAAACGCCATTCACACTAGCACAAAAAAATCAAATAGGAACATATTTGGTCAAAAAGTACAAGGCATGTACACTGAAAACTATAAAACATTAGTGAACACAATGAGAAAGAAGACCTAAACAAATAGATATCTCACATCCATGAATTAGAAGACTTTTTTTTTTTTTTGCAGAAAATGATAAGCTGATTCTAAAATCCACATGGAAATACAAGGGATGAAACAGTCTTGATAAAGATCACACTTGGAGGACCCTACACTTGCCCATTTCAAAACTTACTACAAAGCTACAGTAGTCAAGTCAATGTGGTACTGGCATAGTGACTGACATATAGATGCATGGAGATCATTTGAGTTCTCACAAATAAGCCCTTACATTTATGATAAAATTACCAAGAAAGTTCAAAGGGAAAGAAATTGTGTTTAACTAATAGAAGTTAGCCAATAAGATTGACTAAGATTGTTTTTTAGCCAAATGTTGTTTAGCTAATAGGATATCCACATGCAAAAAAAAAAAAAAAACGAATTTGGTCCTTTACACATCATACACAAAAAATTAATTCAAAATGTATAAAAAGCCTAAGTATAAGAGCTTAAACTTTAAAACTCTTTGAAGAAAACATAGAAGTAAATTTTCATGACCTTAGGTTACACAAAAGTTTTTAGACATGACACTAAAAACACAAGTGATAAAAGAAAGAAATGATAAGCTGGATTTAATCAGAATTAATTTTTTTTTACTTCAAAAGATATCACCCTGAAAACGAAGTCACCCCAAATCCTGGGAGAATATACCTGTAAATCATTTATCTTATAAAGTATTTGGATTTAGAATATATAAAGGCCTATTTCAACTCAATACTAAAAAGACAACTTACCCATTATTAGGGCACCTGGGTGGCTCAATCGGTTAAGCAACCAACTCTTGATTTTGGCTCAGGTCATGATCTCACAGTTGGTGAGTTAGAGCCCTGCATCGGGCTCTGAGCCTGGAGCCTGACAAGCTCAGAGCATGGAGCCTGCTTCAGATTCTGTGTCTCCTCTGTCTCTCTTTGCCCCTCTTCCACTTGCTTGAGTGCTCTCTCCCTCTCTCAAAGATAAATAAACATTAAAAAAATGAATTTGAATAAATATTTTTCCAAAGACTATATACAAATGGCTAATAAGCACATGAATAGATACTCAACATTAGTCATTAGGGAAATGAAAATCCAAGCCACAACTAGATAATATTTCTCACTCACTAGAATGGCTATATTAAGTAAAAAAGACAATAACAAGTGTTGGTGAGGATGTGGAAAAATTGGACCTCTTTCATACATCGCTGTTGGGGATGCAAAATGGTGCAGTTTTTGGAAAAAAGTTTTGTAGGTCCACAAAATGTTAAACATAGAATTACCATGTGACTTAGTGATTCTCCTTCTACATACCTGTTCACCCAAGAGAAATGAAAATATATGTCCTTATCAAAACTTATACATGAGTGTTCATAACAACCCCAAAGCAGAAACACCCCAAATGTCCATCAAATGAACAGATAAATCCAATATGTATAGCTCTACAATGGATTGATATTCCACAATGAAAAGAAATGGAGCACTATTACATGCTACTAATGTGAATAAACCTCCAACACATTATGCTTAATGAAAGAAGCCAGACACATAAGGTCACACATTGTATGATTCTGTATATATGAACTGTTTTGGTTTTTTTCTTAAGCAAATCCATAAAGACAAAATGATTGGTGTTTGTCTGGGGCTGGGTGTGGGAATGAAGACTGTAAATGGCAAAAGGATTTTTTAGATTGATGGACATGTTCTAAAATTAGATTGGATTGATAATTGCACAACTCTGAATATGCTAACATCCATTAAACTGTACATTTTAAATGGGTAGATTTATCATATATAAATTACATATCATCAAAGCTGTTAAAATGTAGTGGTTTAAGATAATAATTTGGATGGTTTTATAAAAAATAAGATCACTAAGACAAATTAAATTATAAAGTCCATTCCTAGATTGAGTATAACTCTCAAATTCTTGTTGCCTTTTCAGTACTTTGTTCCATTTGTCAATTACCTCCATGTACTCTTTTTTACCCTACCATAGACTTCTTGCTTTGGATTTTGTACTCTATCTTTTCACTTGCCTTGAACCTATTTACCCTTCCCAAAACGTCTTTCACCCTGAGAATTCTGGTTTGTGCTCTCACTTCTCTCCTAAAGCCCTTTTCCTTTGAGGTTTATTTCATTTCCAAATCCTGCGTGTTTTTCTTAAACTGCTGGTTCTATCTCTTTGGTGAAAAGTGGCAAGTAGTTTATCTTGGGTTTATGCATTTGACAGACATTTACCGAACACCTGCTGTGTATTTGACCGCATGATGATACTTGTTGTGGCTTATGTTGCTGATCCTTATGTTTGGGGAGCAATACAAATTTTTAATATGTCACATAAAATATTCTGTGTAGAAGCCAGTATGATGGATATACTTCATGGCAATTTTTGCTCAACTAATAGAAGGTTCTCTATTTAAAAGTGACAATCATATAATTACCTTCTATTTGTCCCTGAATTGTCTTTGTGTCTCAGGGCTTAAGGCACTGGAGTGCTGGTACTTGCTCTCCATGGAAAATTAAATAAATAAAACCTGATATGTAGTATTTGTGATTTCCAGAGTGGCTATACTCCCACCATAACCAGTTTCAAGTTACTAACATGATATTACTGAAGGCAGAGTTGGAAATCTAGCCAGTTTGAGCACTCTACCAACAGGCAATTGTTTAGTCCTAACCCCCCCACCCAAGAATAACTTTCACACTGTCCCCAAGATACCACCCAACTTGGTATTGGAAAGACTTTGGGAAGAAGAGAACTAATGCTTTTATAGTAGCAATTCTGTGCTAGACCCTGTGCCTTTTAAATACTCCTTTTCATAAGCCTGTGAGGAAGATACCCAATTCATAGGTGAGTAGATGGATGCTAAGAGAGTTAAAAATAGTCTGCCTAAGGCCACACAGTACACTTCTGAGCTCTGATTTGAATACCGATCATTAGGATGCCAAATCTGATGCTACTTTCATTGAACCATGATACTTCCTAAGGGCAAAGCTAGCAATGGATATAATGAGACAATGCACTTTTCCAGTGCTAGTGCTCTGGATATTGTTCGCCTTCTGAGGATTTAGTATCAGGACATAGTTTATAGTGAATTTGGCTTGCTAGAGAACGTTTGGATAATCCCTCTGAGCAGCAGGAAGGGAAGACAGTGAAGACCAATGCATGATGTGGAGCAGAGAACTTCTCAGCTCTTTGATTGATTTGAGTCTACAGAGGGACTGAGTTGAATGGCTAGGAGTTCCTGACTTTTCCGGGGGAGTGGAAGAGATCCTGAAGCAGCACGTTCTTTTCTCAGCCTCAGGCAAGTCCTAGACTTGTCAATTTGAGAGATCAGTGCTGTCCCTGGAGGTAGTGGTTTACAAATCAAGTCAGGAGGTATAAAAGATTGAAGCAAATTTCTGAAGTCAGGTATATACCTATTTTTCACTAGAAATAAAACTCCCTAAAAACAGGAATCTTTGTTTGCTTCATTGCTATATCCCTGTTGTCTAGAACAGTGCTTGACACTCAGAATGTTGGATGGATGAATGGATGGATGAACGGATGATTTGCCTCCAGGCCTGTAGCTCTTTCCATATTTGGCTACTACCTGAAACCAAGTTTTTTCTCAGATCCATGAGACCAACACTGAAGCTTCTCACATTTTTTTCCAGCTAAGGATCCCTTTAGCAATTTATATAAAGACAAATGATGTCGCTTGGGTGATGAGATGTGTAACATTGCTTTGGTAAGCCCTCTTCATTGTCCTTGAGTAGCATAGCTACCAATTATTGAGTGTTATTGTGTGCCTGGTAGAGAAATAAGTTCTTTACATCCATTAACCCATTAAATCCTCATAATGACCTTCTGAAATAGACATTTAATTAGGTACATTTTACAGATGAAGAAACTGAGACCTGAAGAGTTTAAGTAGGTTGCCCGAGGCTGCACAGCTAGTATGAGGAAGAGTCAGTAATCGAACCAAATTTTTCCCAACTATTAATCCTGTTCTTATTCCACTATACTACATTGTCTCCTTTCCTGTGTTACTACTTATTCAGTGATTCAGGGAAGATTTATTAAGTCCCAAACTCTACTCTATGCCAGACACTTAGACCTACTTAAGGGAAAGGAGAATCTTGCCTTGCTGAAATGTAATGAAAAACACTTATATTTTCTTTCTTTTTAAAATAATTTATTGTCAAATTGGTTTCCATAAAACACCCAGTGCTTATGCCAACAAGCGCCCTCCTCAATGCCCGTCACCCACTCTCCCCTCTCCCATACCCCCCATCAACCCTCAGTTTGCTCTTGGTATTTAAGAGTCTCTTATGTTTTGTCTCCCTCTCTGTGGCGTTTTCCCCCTCTTCCCCTCCCCCATGGTCTTCTGCTAAGTCTCTCAAAATCCACCTATGTGTGCAACTAATCCCATTCACAATTGCACCAGAAACCATAAAATACCTAGGAATAAACCTAACCAAAAATGTAAAAGATCTCTACGCTGAAAACTATAAAAAATCTTATGAAGGAAATTGAAGAAGACACAAAGAAATGGAAAAACATCCCATGCTCATGGATTGGAAGAATAAATATTGTTAAAATGTCAATACTACTCAAAGCAATCTACACATTCAACACAATCCCAATCAAAATTGCACCAGCATTCTTCTCAAAGCTAGAGCAAATGATCCTAAAATTTGTATGCAACCACAAAAGAACCTGAAGGCCAAAGTAATATTGAAGAAGAAAACCAAAACTGGAGGCATCACAATTGCAGACTTCAGCCTCTACTACAAAGTGGTAATCATCAATACAGTATGGTGTTGGCACAAAAACAGACACATAGACCAATGGAATAAATAGAGAACCCAGAAATGGACCCACAAACAGCTGGCCAACTAATCTTTGACAAAGCAGGAAAGACAGCCTCTTTAACAAATGGTGCTAGGAGAACTGGAAAGCAACATGCAGAAGAATGAAACTAGACCACTTCCTTATGCCATTCACAAAAAATAAACTCAAAATGGATGAAGGACCTGAATGTGAGACAGGAAACCATCAAACTCCTAGAGGAGAAAGCAGGAAAAATCCTTTTTGACCTCAGTCGTGGCAATTTCTTACTCGACACATCTCCAAACACTTATATTTTCTAACGCCATTTCTCTTCTTTCCAATAACTATGATTGCTTGGTGATTTGGAGTTACCAGGGGTCATTAAATAACTTCATCCCTTCTCTTCCAAAATGCTTCAGCAAGTTCCCTGTGGTGAGAGTGTCTCATTTAGTCCCAGAAGATGAATGAAATCTCAAGCAATGTTTTTATAAACTCTATTATGCCCAATTCCCAAACGTTTTCTTTTTGCTTTTAGAACTTGAAATGCTCACCTACAGAACGCTTACCTTCTATCAGATGGGGTCAGAGTCATACGAATACAGCCTTTCCTTTCAAGAATGTTCTTTCAAACATGCTAAATATCGTTAATGTTAGTAAAAGGGGCTTGAAAGTGTCACATAAGGAGTCCAAAAGCACAAATTCCCCATCTTGGAGACTCAGAAAGAGGTAGAAAGAGATTGGGTTAAACCCAGGGCTGATCCAGCTGTTCCTTGATACCCCTGTTAAGGTTCTTGTCTTTTTGCTGTTGCAGTTGTTCTTTTATTCCTTCAACAAACATTTATAGAGTATCAACTATGTGGCAGGCAAGGTGCTAAGCTAGTGCGACCCAAAAGAAATATAATGCGAGCTACATATATGCAATTGTAAATGTTCAAGTAATCATATTAAAAAGGTAAAAAGAAACAAGTGAGATATATTTTAATAATATATTTTATTTAATCCAATGTATTCAAATGTTAACATTCCAGCATGTAATCATTATAAAAATCATTCATGTGTATTTTACATCATTTCTTTCATGCTAAGTCTTTGAAATCTAGTGCGTATATTAAACTTACAAACAGGTCTCAGTTTGGACTAGTAACATTTAAGTGCTCAAAGTCACACGTGGCTAGCAGATAGCTACTGTATTGGACAACTCAGAGCTAGGCCTTCCTCTTATGGATACTGAAATGTATTATATACCTTTCTGTAGTGATGTGGAAAGGCACATCAGCTATAATGAGTTTTATAATTTGTTTAGCAGAAATCTGTTCTTTCAATTATTACTTACATGGACTGCAAATCAGGAGGTTAAAATCCCGTGTAACATTAACAATTCTTTAAGCTCCTTCAAAGTCTCTTACACTGTTTCTGGGAGAGCAATTCTTTTAAATCAGGACATCATTTTGATTCTGTAAATATTTCCCAAGGCATGGAGGTCACAGAACTCTGCAGGGTGGCCATGAACTGAGGCAGGAAGCGATTTAAGGTAGGGACTTCAGGATCATCAAACAAAAGTTCCCTGCCACTCAAGTCCTTCAAGTGATCAAGGGAAAGACCAATAAAGAACTACCTACCAGCCTGACAATTTTCTCCTTTCCCTATTTACCCTTACATTGCTTAATCTCTTTTCCCAGGACATTCAGTCTCTCAGAGGCTCCCTGTTTCTTCTATGCTCTGGTGGGGGGAGGCGGGGGGAATGTGTAACTGTATGTGGGAGAGTATGCAGTCTTACAGTGACTGTGTGAGAGTGGATGACTGTGGGTGTGCTATCATGGCTCAGATTTGTAAGTAATGGGTAGATGGATGAGTTTATAGGTCCAAAATTGTACCTAGAAATAAGAAAGGGAAGCAAATTCTTTCTAGTTTGTGCCCTCTAAGCAGGAGACACAAGTTAATGGAGCCTGAATTTGGATCCTGAGCTCATTCAGTGATAGACTCTCCCTGTAGTTGCAGGGGCTATATATATCACAAAGAAGGATTCAAAACTGAAATTGGGTACTTCTTTGGAAGACAATATTTTAAATCTGTTTTCTCATATAAAGACTGTTAAGCATTGTCTTAGGTGGTGTTAGATTTTTCTTGATTACATATTTAGAAATGTGTTTTTAAAATTTTTTAAATTTTTATATTTTTATTTTTTATCCTGTTTTTATTTTTTTTATTTTTTTAAAATTTTTAAATAATTTTTTATTGTCAGATTGGTTTCCATACAAGAACACCCAGTGCTCAACCCAACCTGTGCCCTGCTCAGTGCCCATCACCCACTCTCCCCTCTCCCATACCCACCTCAACCCTCTGTTTGTTCTTAGTATTTAAGAGTCTCTTATGTTTTGTCTCCCAACCTCTCTGTGGCTTTTTTCCTTTCCCTCTTCCCCTTCCCTCTGATTTTCTGTTAAGTCTCTCAAAGTTCACCTATCTGGGGAAATATATGGTATCTGTCTTTCTCTGCCTGACTTATTTCACTCAGCATAATACCGTCCAGTTCCATCCATGTTGCCACACATGGCCAGATTTCACTCTTTCTCATTGCTGCGTAGTATTCCATTTTATATATATATATATATACACACCACATCTTCTTTATCCATTCATCAGTTGATGGACACATAGTCTCTTTCCATGATTTGGCTATTGTTGAAAGTGCTGCTGTGAACATCAGGGTAAACGTGCCCCAATGCATCAGCACTCCTGTATCTCTTGGGTAGATTCCTAACAGTGCCATTGCTGGGTCATAGGATAGTTCTATTTTCATTTTTTTTGAGGAACCTCCACACAGTTCTCCAGAGCGGCTGCACCAGTTTGCATTGCCACCAACTGTGTAATAGGGTGCCTGTTTCTCCACATCGTCCCCAGCATCTATAGTTTCCTGATTTGTTTATTTTAGCCACTCTAACTAGTGTGAGTTGGTATCTCAGTGTTGTTTTGATTTGTACTTCCCAGATGATGAGTGACATTTAGCATCGTTTCATGTGTCTGTTTGCCATTTGGATGTCTTCTTTGGAGAAGTGTCTATTCATATCTTCTGCCCATTTCTTCACTGGATTATTCGTTTTTCGGGTGCGGGGTTTGGTAAGTTCTTTAGAAATTTTAGACTAGTCCTTTATCTGATATGTCATTTGCAATTATCTTTTCCCATTCTGTTAGTTGCCTATTAGTTTTGTTGGTTGTTTCCTTTGCAGTACAGAAGCTTTTGATCTTGATGATGTCCCAGTAGTTCATTTTTGCTTTTAATTCCCTTGCCTTTGGAGATGTGTCTTGTAAGAAATTGGTACAGCTTAGGTCAAAAAGGTTTTTTCCTGCTTTCTCCTCTAGGATTTTGATGGTTTCCTGTCTCACATTCAGATCCTTCATCCAATTTGAGTTTCTTTTTGTGAGTGCTGAAATAAAGTGGTCTAGTTTCATTCTTTTGCATGCTGCTGTCCATTTCTCCCAGCACCATTTTTTTAAGAGGCTGTCTTCTTTCCATTGGATACAATTTCCTGCTTTGTCAAAGATAACTTGGCCATGTATTTGTGGGTCCATTTCTGTGGGCCCTGATTAGTTTATTTTAGACTATTCCATTAGTCTATGTGTCTGTTTTTGTGCCAATACCAAACTGTATTAATGACTACCGCTTTGTAGTAGGGGTTAAAGTCTGGGGTTGTGATGCCTCCAGCCTTGGTTTTATTCTTCAGTATTACTTTGGCTACTCGGGGTCTTTTGTGGTTCCGTACAAATTTTTTGAATTGCTTCCTTGAGCTTTGAGAAGAATGCTGGTGCAATTTTGATTGGGATTGTGTTGAATGTGTAGATTGCTTTGAGTAGTATTGACATTTTAACAACATTTATTCTTCCAATCCATGAGCATGGGATGTTTTTCCATTTCTTTGTGTCCTCCTCAATTTCCTTCATAAGTTTTTTATAGTTTTCAATGTAGACATATTTTACATCTTTGGTTAGGTTTATTCCTAGGTATTTTATGGGTTTTGGTGCAATTGTGAATGGGATTAGATTCTTTATTTCTCTTTCCTCTACTTCATTATTTGTGTATAGGAATACAACCGATTTCTGTACATTGATTTTGTACCCTGCAACTTTGCTGAATTCATGGATCAGTTCTAGTAGGCTTTTGATGGATTCTGTCGAGTTTTCCATGTAAAGTATCATGTCATCTGCAAAAAGTGAAAGTTTGACTTCCTGCTTGCCAATCTTGCGGCCTTTTATTTTGTTTTGTTATCTGATTGCTGATACTAGGACCTCCAACACTATGTTGAATAGCAGTGGTGAGAGTGGACAGCCCTGTCTTGTTCCTGATCTCAGGGGGAAGGCTCAGTTTTTCCCCATTGAGGATGATATTAGCTGTGGGCTTTAAATAAACGGCTTTTATGATGTTTAAGTATGTTCCTTCTATCGTGACTTTCTCGACGGTTTTTATTAGGAAAGGGTGCTGTATTTTATCAAATGCTTTTGCTGCATCTATTGACAGGATCATCTTGTTCTTATCTTTTCTTTTGTTGATGTGATATATCACGTGGATTATTTGTGAATATTGAACCAGCACTGCAACCCAGGGATGAATCCTACTTGATCGTGGTGGATAATTCTTTTCATATGCTGTTGTTTTCGATTTGCTAGTATCTTGTTGAGAACTTTTGCATTCAAATTCATCAGGGATATTGGCCCATAGTTCTCTTTTTTTGCTGGGTCTTTATCTGGTTTGGGAATCAAAGTGATTCTGGCTTCATAGAATGAGTCCGGGAGTTTTCCTTCCATTTCACTTTTTTGGAACACCTTGAGGAGGAAAGATATTAACTCTGTTTTTAATGTCTGGTAAGATTCCGCAGGGAAGACATCTGGTCCAGGGCTTTTATTTGTTTGGAGATTTTGGATAACTGATTAAATTTCTTCACTAGTTATGGGTCTGTTCAAATTTTCTTTTTTTTAATTTTCTAATAGTTTATTTTCAAATTGGTTTACATATAGCACCCAGTGTTCATCCCAACATGTGCCCTTATTAATGCCCGTCACCCCCTCTCCCCCCTCCCTCATTCCCCTCACCCTGAGTTTGTTCTTAGTCTTTGAGAGTGTCTTATGTTTTATCTCCCTCCCTCTCTGTGTCTTTTTTTCCTTTCCCCTCTTCCCCTCCCCCTGGTTTTTGCTTAGTCTCACAAAGTCCACCTATTCGTGGAAACATGTGATATCTGTCTTTTTCTGACTGACTTATTTCACTTAACATAATACCCTCCAGTTCCATCCATGTTGCTACACATGGCCAGATTTCATTTTTTCTCATTGCCACGTAGTAGTCCATTGTATATAAGTACCATAACTTCTTTATCCATTCGTCAGTTGATGGGCACTTGGTCTCTTTCCATGATTTGGCTATTGTCGAAAGTGCTGCTATGAACATTGGGGTACACGTGCTCCTATGCATCAGCATTCCTGTGTCTCTTGGGTAGATTCCTAGCAGTGCTATTGCTGATCATAGGGTAGCTCTATTTTCATTTTTTTGAGGAAACTCCACACCGTTTTCCAGAGTGGCTGCACCAGTTTGCATTCCCACCAACAGTGTAGGAGGGTGCCTACTTCTCCACATCCTCGCCAGCATCTATAGTTTCCTGATTTGTTCATTTTAGCCACTCTGACTGGTGTGAGGTGGTATCGCAGTGTGGTTTTGATTTGTATTTCCCTGATGATGAGTGACATTGAGCATCGTTTCATGTGTCTGTTGGCCATCTGAATGTCCTCTTTGGAGAAGTGTCTATTCATATTTTCCACCCATTTCTTCACTGGGTTGTTTGTTTTTTTGGGTGTGGAGTTTGGTAAGTTCTTTATAAATTTTAGATATTAGTCCTTTATCCGATATGTCATTTGCGATGATCTTTTCCCATTCCGTTGGTTGCCTATTCGTTTTGTTGGTTGTTTCTTTTGCTGTGCAGAAGCTTTTTATCTTGATGAGGTCCCAATAGTTCATCTTTGCTTTTAATTTTCTTGCCTTTGGAGACGTGTCGAGTAAGAAATTGGTGCGTCTTAGGTCAAAGAGGCTTTTTCCTGCTTTCTCCTCTAGGATTTTGACGGTTTCCTGTCTCACATTCAGATCTTTTATCCATTTAGAATTTATTTTTGTGAGTGGTGTAAGAAAGTGGTCTAGTTTCATTCTTTTGCATGTTGCTGTCCAATTCTCCCAGCACCATTTGTTAAAGAGCCTGTCTTTTTTCCATTGGACACTCTTTCCCGCTTTGTCAAAGATTAGTTGGCCATATACTTGCGGGTCCATTTCTGAGTTTTCTCTTCTATTCCATTGGTCTATGTATCTGTTTCTGTGCCAATACCATACAGTCTTGATGACTACCGCTTTGTAGTAGAGGTTAAAGTCTGGGATTGTGATGCCTCCCGCCTTGGTTTTATTCTTCAGTATTATTTTGGCTATTCGAGGTCTTTTGTGGTTCCATACAAATTTTAGGATTGTTTGCTCTAGCTTTGAGAAGAATGCTGGTGCAATTTTGATTGGGATTGCATAGATTGTGTAGATTGCTTTGGGTACTATTGCCATTTTAACGATATTTATTCTTCCAATTCATGAGCATGGGATGTTTTTCCATTTTCTTGTGTCTTCCTCAATTTCCTTCATAAGTTTTTTATAGTTTTCAGTGTAGAGGTCTTTAACATCTTTGGTTAGGTTTATTCCTAGGTATTTTATGGTTTTTGGTGCAATTGTGAAAGGGATTAGCTTCTTTATTTCTCTTTCTGCTGCTTCATTGTTGGTGTATAGAAATGCCACCGATTTCTGTACATTGATTTTGTACCCTGCAACTTTGCTGAAATCATGGATCAGTTCTAGTAGGCTTTTGGTGGATTTTGTCGGGTTTTCCATGTAAAGTATCATGTCATCTGCAAAAAGTGAGAGTTTTACTTCCTCCTTGCCAATCTTGATGCCTTTCATTTTGTTTTGTTGTCTGATTGCTGATGCTAAGACTTCCAACACTATGTTAAATAGCCGTGGCGGGAGTGGACACCCCTGTCGTGTTCCTGATCTCAGGGGGAAGGCTTTCAATTTTTCCCCATTGAGGATGATATTAGCTGTGGGCTTTTCATATATGGCTTTTATGATGTTTAAGTATGTTCCTTCTATCCCGACTTTCTCGAGAGTTTTTATTAAGAAAGGATGCTGTATTTTGTCAAATGCTTTTTCTGCATCTATTGACAGGATCATATGGTTCTTATCTTTTCTTTTGTTGATGTGATATATCATGTTGATTGATTTGCGAATATTGAACCAGCCCTGCAACCCAGGGATGAATCCTACTTGATCATGGTGGATAATTCTCTTTATATGCTGTTGGATTCGATTTGCTAGTATCTTGTTGGAAATTTTTGCATCCATATTCATCAGGGTTATTGGCCTGTAATTTTCTTTCTTTGGTGGGTCTCTATCTGGTTTGGGAATCAAAGTGATGCTGGCTTCATAGAATGACTCTGGGAGTTTTCCTTCCGTTTCAATTTTTTGGAACAGCTTGAGGAGGATAGGAATTCACTCTGTTTTAAATGTCTGGTAAAATTCCGCAGGAAAGCCATCTGGTCCAGGGCTTTTATTTACTGGGAGGTTTTTAATAACGGATTCTATTTCTTCACTAGTTATGGGTCTGTTCAAATTTTCTATTTCTTCCCGTTTGAGTTTTGGTAGAGTGTGGCTATTTAGGAAGCTGTCCATTTCTTCCAGATTGCCAAGTTTGGTGGCATATAATTTTTCATAGTATTCTCTGATGATTGCTTGTATCTCTGAGGGATTGGTTGTAATTTCTCCCTTTTCATTCACGATTTTATCTATTTGAGTTCTCTCTCCTTTCTTTTTGAGAAGCCTGGCTAGAGGTTTGTCTATTTTGTTTATTTTTTCAAAGAACCAGCTTTTGGTTTCATTGATCTGTTCCACTACCTTTTCTGTCTCCATATGGTTAATTTGTGCTCTGATCTTTGTTATTTCTCTCTTTCTGCTGGGCTTGGGTTGTTTTAGTTGATCTTCTTCTAGTTCCTTTAGGCGTGCTGTTAGAATTTGTGTTATTGATTTTTCTTGTTTCTTGAGGTGGGCCTGGATTGCAATATATTTCCCTCTCAGGACTGTCTTTGCTGCGTCCCAGAGCGTTTGGATTGTTGTATTTTCATTTTCATTTGTTTCCATGTATTTTTTAATTTCTTCTCTGATGGCTTGGTTGACCCAGTCATCTTTTCATAGGTTATTTCTTAGTCGCCACGTTCTTGGATATTTTCCAGGCTTTCTCCTGTGGTTGATTTCAAGTTTCAAAGCATTGTGGTCTGACACTGTACACGGTATGATCTCAATTCTTTTATATTTATTCAAAGCTCCCTGTGCCCCAGAATGTGGTCTATCTTGGAAAATGTACCGTGTGCAGTTGAGAAGAACGTAAATTCCTTTGCTTCTGGATGAAGGACCCTAAAGATGTCTGTGAGGCCCATCTGGTCTAATGTGTCGTTCAGGGCTATTGTTTCTGTGGAGATTTTCTGTTTTGTGGATCTATCCAATGCTGAGAGTGGAGTGTTGAGATCCCCTACTATTAGGACATTTTTATCGATGAGGTTGCTAATGTTTGTAATTAGTTGTTTTACAAATTTGGGTGCCCCTCGCTGCTTTCAGAATTCTCTCTCTGTCCTTATATTTTGCCAGTTTCACTATGATGTGTCATGCAGAAGGTCTATTTAAGTTAGGTCTGAGGGGAGTTCTCTGTTTGTCTTTGATTTCCATGCCCATTTCCTTCCTCATGTTGGGGAAGTTCTCAGCAATGATTTGTTCACGTACCTCTTCGACTCCTTTCTCTCTCTCTTCTTCCTCTGGAATAAATATGGTACGGATTATTTTTCTGTTCGAGTGCATTGTTCAGTTCTTGAATTCTTTCCTGTTCCTGAATCAGCTTCTCTCTCTTTTTCTCCGCTTCCTCCTTTTCCATAATTTTTTCTTCTAATTCACTTATTCTCTCTTCTGTCTCTTCAGTCCACGCTGTGGCCACCTCTAGTTTGTTCGCACATCATTTAAAGCATTTTTTAATTCCTCCTGATCATTTTTAAGGTCTTAGATCTCTCCAGAGAGGGATCCCTGCATTCTTCTCTGCCTTTTACAAGCCCAGCGATTAGTTTTATGTTTATCATTCTATATTCATGTCCTGTTATGTTGCTTATATCTGTTTTCATCAAATATTTAGCTGTCACTACTTCCTGTAGTTTCTTTTGAGGAGAATTCTTCCGTTTCGTCATTTTGGCTAGGTGTGTTTTAGATTGTTTCTTGAGGTCACCCTGGAAAGGAAAACAGACCGACAAACAGAAAACAGAAACAAACGTACTGACAAATCATACAGACATGTGTTTCACAACAAAAAAAAGAATTACAAATGACACTCTGAGGTCATGTGACCTGAAGTACCAGCTACTCCTTAAGAAAAGGCTGTGCACTGTGCTTATGGCAGGGCCTATACAGAGAGAATAATGACAAGTGCGGGGACGAAGCAGAAAATGAACTTTGACCAGGTAGAGTGACAGAAGGGCTTAATCCAGTCAGAGATAAATCAGAATAAGGATGGATGCAAGGAAAAAGGAATGAAGATAGATGTTGGCCACATGAACTTATGTGACCTGGGTATTTCAGTGAGACAGATAGGAAAGTATAGAAGGAGGTGTAGAACATGCCTTCAGAGAGTGGGTTAAAAGTCTGCTTAAGCCAGCCAATACCCCGGGTGGCCAGCTCAGGAGTGGGGATCGGTAAGAAGGAGACAGGGGAGCATGTATTTAAAAAAGAAGAAATAACCTAGAGTTACTCCAGGCAGCAGTGAACTCTGCGTCTATCCCTTCTTCAGAAAGGTCTCTCTCCTATGAGGAGGGGCGTGGTTTGGGAGGTGGGTCCTGCCTCCGCTGCCGTGGAGATGGCTTCCTTTAGCCAGATTTTGTGGGCTTGGGAGACAACAATGGCATCCCCGCTCTTCTTCCTGATCCCGGAATCTCTAATCACCCTTTGTTTCCGTCCTCTCTCTGCAAGGCGCACAGGCGTAGTGCTGTTTGTTGGGTCGTCGCGTGCCCCAAGTTTATCTGCGTTATTGACATGCTTCGCCTGCTACATGCGGTTTCACTGTTAATTGTGTCCCTGGGTTAGAAGTGATCTGCTGGTGGCTCGTCGCCTCCGCGTGATGCGGGCTGACTGGGCCGCCGCTGCCGGCCCCAGTGTGAGGAGAGTTTTGCTGATAGTTCTGCTGTTAGCAACGGAACTTCTCTTCAAAAGCCCTGCAAAAAAAAAGGCGTCTCCAAAAGCCATTAGGGACTGGATGGTGGTCTCTCTCTCTCTGTCCATTTTTTCTCTCGTTCAGCAGTTGCCCACTCCACACTTTCCCGGATTTCTCCAAAGAATTCTCTCCCTCCCCTCAGCTCTGTACCCAGGGTTCGTTCGTTTTATCTGCTTCAGATTGCACTCACGTTTCCTGGGGCGTTTTCTGGGTTTTGCTTTCCATTCCTTGTGGACTGCAACACCTTTCCTCCTAGACTCTTGGGGTTTAAGAGTCCTTTGGTTTCAGTCCTTAGTTTGAGAGACACGGGGAATACCGGGTCCCCCTACTCCTCTGCCATGTTGGCCAATCCTTCAGAAATGTGTTTTTTTTTTTTTTTAATGTTTATTTATTCGGGGCTCGAATCCACGAACTGTGAGATCATGACCTTAACTGAAATCAGGAGTTAGATGCTTAACTGACCAAGCCACCCAGGTGCCCCTAGAAATGTGTTTTTAAAGATGGTGCTTTGAGAAGGCGTTTTTCCACCCCCTTTGGGGTAAAATGGAAAGGCATGATGGGACAGCAGTACTTTTTAGGAGGGATTGTTTGCAGCAGCCCTTGAGCTACATTAGACATTCTCTCAGACTGCTTATGAAGGCACTCCGGCTATTGGGTTAATCATCTGAAAAGTAAGACAGGTGGCCATCTTGCTGTCCTGAAACAGACACAATCACAGATTGTTGTCTGCTTTTTCCAGGGAGAAGATGTTGCTCTAAGCCAGCACATCAAAACAGAAGAAAAAAGGCACATTCTTTAGGATTTAGGTATGAGTGAGACTTATCCTGTCTGCTCTATCAGAATATAGACCACATTTCCCAGAAGGTTTAGTCTGCTTGTTGAAGAACCATGTGCAGCCAAGCAGTGACTAACCCTGGGTTTAAAGCTGGAGGGGGATCAGGACCAGGAATCCTTGTAATATTTGGCAAAAAAAAAAGGCATGAAACAAAATGTTTATCCTCTGTGTTTAGTCAGGATTTACTGAACACCTGATCACAACATTCCGTGTCATCTTGCTAGATGTAGGGATTATAGAGAAGAAAGAGGAAGGTAACTTCCATTTACACAGATGTGCCAAGCACTTTACATATTCTTAAGGCCGTCCTGTGGGGTAGATGGCATATTCCACACTTTATAGATAAGGGGACTAAGACTGACAGGACTTATATGACTTAAAGCTAGTGAGGAAGGGAGTTAAACATAGATATGCCTTATTCCAAACCCCATTCTTATTGTTTAGCTAGGGAGATAAAACTTATATTCTTAAGAAACAATCAGAGGAAAGAAAGTCCTATGTTAACTATAATTAAACTCTAATAATAATGTGAAGTAGAGACTATATATTTTACATGATTAGGAATAGTTCTAAAGTCATGCAGGGCACACTGTATATTTATATTTCCTTGATAGTGTTGGTTAGTATCATGTCAGGTAGTAGGAAAAGTGGACAAGGAGCTTTCAGTAATGCAGCCCACTGTTGCCTAAAGAAAGTTACTATGGTAACACTTCCCTCAAACTACTGCAGAAACAAACCTGTACCAAAATCTAACAGTGAATCCCAGCTCTTCCTGATAGACAAGAGTATCATTAGCACTTTAGCTGACATTATTTTGCCATAGTGATGGACACCCTTTGGGTAAGACTAGGTCTGATTTCTTCCGGTGGGTGGAGAAATACTAGTCCTGTATTGTTCCTCCAGGAGCTATAGGTGAGGATTCAGTGCCTCATAGTTCTAGAAGATAAAAGTTCCATTATTCTCTTATTCTATCATCACATCACCCTAGGAGCAACAATTTCACAGTTGGTCAAAGTGGTGCTACTACATGGCCCCATCTATATTCTCAACTCTGGCATTGAGTATTTCAGTTAGAGTGACAGATTATTTTCTTAAAGTATATTTATTTATTTTGAGAGAGAGAGAGAAAGAAGAGAGAGAGTGAGGGAGGGGCAGGGAGAGAGGAAGAGAGAGAGAATCCCAAACAACCTCTGCACTGTCAGTGAGGAGCCTGATGCAGGGCTCGAACTCACAAACTGTGAGATCATGACCTGAGCCAAAATCGACAGTCAGATGCTTAACCTACTGAGCCACCCAGGTGCCCCTAGAGTGACAGGATTCTATTATTGCCTCATAAGTCTTATAACTACCCTGTTACAAATGAATAAATATAGGTTTAATTAGCATGCTTCCAAAAATCCATTCTTCTATGCTTGTCTTTATGAAAACATGGGTAAAGATTAATAAAGGCAAGTCTTAAAATTTCATCCTATTTTTTACTAAGACAGCCACACTTGTGATGAACATAGAATAATGCATACAGTTGTTGAATCATTATGTCACACACCTGAAACTAATGTAATCTTATATGTCAACTATAGTTCAATAAAATATTAAATTTTCAAAAAAAGTGTCTTACTTTTAAATATGGAATATTATATGAAATGTTTTTTTAATGGCTTGGCAGGACTTTTTGTGTTGGTGATTTATGACTAACTTAAAGTTCTAAAAAAGGACCTCTGCTTTCCATTAGTAGTTCACCATGGTTTTGATAACCCTCAAGAGATTGATGATGGAGATCTGTCTTCTAAAAATCAGATTTTTGGTGGCCCAGTCTGGAATCAGCAGTGGAAGGGAGGTCGTTGTATCAGCAATTGGTAAACTGGCTAAAAGTCTAGTTTTAGAGACAATCTCCCTGTAGCAAGAATACTGAGAAGTTGATTCACCACATCCTTACACATCCTATACCCTAAGCAATCCATATTTGAAAAACAGTCTTCTTCAAACATACCAAGATCTTTCCCACTTCTTTGTCTTTGCACATGTTGCACCCTTTGCTACAATATCTATTCTTCAGGGTCCACTCTTCAACCTTCTTCAAGGTCCAGCTCAAATGATATATCATCTATATACCTTTCCCTCATTCCCACCCTACCCTTTCTGTGGTTCCAAAGCCTTTTGTATAGATCTCTATTCTAGTATCACTCATATGAGGGAGTAAGTTTTCTATGAGGATACCTCTCTGTTAAACTGTGACCCATTCAAAAGTGGAAATAATGTCTTATTATCTCTGTTATCTCCAATAGCCAGAACAGAAACTTGGTAGGCTGAACCAAGTAAATTCTGATTGAGTAATTGAATTATTTATTCAGATTCAGCTTGGGTTACATATTTCTGGATCCTATTATCCTTAGGCTTGATTTGGTATCATACCTTGTGTGTATGCATTTCAGGGACCTCTTGTTTAATGAAATGGTTAAACTTTTTGATCTTTTTTGTTTGTTTCCTTGAGAAAAATGTACATTTGTAGGCTTCAAGTGAATTGGTCCAATGCCCAGATTCCAGTGGAAAACCACTGGCTCCCTCTTGTGAGGCAGTCTCAGATTTTTTCCTATAATTAATTCTTAAGATCTGTGGACAAGTTCCTCTTAGTAGCATTGTTCCAGTAGTCTGAATGCTTTGGCTCTTAAGTGTTGTGAACCAACTAGTTCCTTCTTGGGAAAGGTTAAGGCCTTCACTTGACAAGGGAAAAGGAACCATTCTGGGAATCCTGATCAGCTCAAAATCTGAGCATCCTAGAGTTGAAATGGTTCCTGGAGGTTATCTTCATAACCAAATTTCACAAAGCAACTAATGCCAGTTTTGAGTTGCTGCCTTCTAGCAGTTTCTCTGTATTTTAGAAAAATATTCTTTTTGAGGAACTAAAATCTGCCTCCAACTGCTCCAAAGCCTACCCTTTGGAGCCACACAAAATAGCCTGTACCTTCTTGATAAATAATTGCCCTTTGGATGTTAATGCCTTTTTTATATTCAGTTTATTTGTTTGTTTGTTTACATTTATGAGCATCTTCCTAGTGCCAGGCACCCTGGTCTAATCTTCTCCAGGTCCCTCAACAGTTTCCCATATGTCAGGTTTCCAGTTCTTTGAATCACTTCTTCTAGATAGTTTCCATCTTGTCACTGACTCCAAAGTTTATAACTTATTTCATGTTATCCTTGTTAAATCCTTCCCATTCTTCCACCCAGTCCATATATTTAGGATCCCATCATATTTAGTATGTACTATGTCTTGGTTGATCTTGCTCTTTTAGTTTACCAGTATAAGTTCTCAGTTATGGGACTTTGGAGTAGTACTTCTCATGAAACAGCATGGTATATTTGAATTGGAGGGCACCAGATCTGTGTTCAATTCATTTAACAATTTTGAGACTGAAATAGTGATGATTATCCCTCCATCACAGGATCATTGTCAGGATTCATTAGATATTGTCTATAAGGCATTAAGCACTGTCCCTAAACACTTCACGGGTGCATGACAGAAGTTAACGTCCCTCTCTTCTTTTTCTGCCATCCTTGCCCTGCCCACCACTGCCCTCTACTGAGAAGAGTTAATAAATGCTTTGAACTTGAATTTCTGGTTTGAGCCAAGTAGCTTTGTTCCAATTAATTTCTTTTCAGCTCAGCTCATTAGAGAATGGCAATCTTGCATGAAATATTACACAAACTGACAGACTGACTTCAATTTTGTAAAGTAGTCCTTGTGAAAATATTGCGGTAAGTATCTTTGCCAATTTCTGACACAGCACAACTGAGTTAGAGTTCTATGTTGCATGGATACTTATTGGTGAAAACTTTTTAATATCATAAAATCTCAAGGTGCTAATCATGGATACTTGGAATATAACCAATCCAGTTTGTGTTGTTCACTGCCATGTAAACAGTCAGAATCACACCCCAAATCTGAATTCATTGATAGGTTTTCTGGATAATACGGTTCCTGTATTTTTTGAGGAGGAACATTTATATGACTTGATGCTTTTAATTCCTCTGAAAGGATGATGTACATTTGAATAAAATCAATAAAAATATACAGACTAAAATGGCACTCAGTGCCGTTATTACTGGAATTCTCTTCTATAGGAGGATTTAGGGATGTGGAGGAAAGTCCCTAAGCTTGACAATCAGACGTTATAGTAGAATGAACAGAGTCATCTTAGTGTTAGATCTAAGTTTGGAATTTATCTCTGCCATTCATTAGTTGTATGGTCTAGGAAAAGTCCTCTGACCTCGTGTTACCACAGCTTTGTCTTATGTAAAATGAGAAATAATTATATCAACCTTGAGGCTTACTGTAAGTATTATAAATGAGGCTAACTATTCTGTACCACTTAACACAGTTCTTGGCACCTGTTAGGCAAACGTTAATCATTGCTCTTAGGATCAATTCCAATTAATAGCAGCTAAGCAGTACAGTATCATTTCCCTATTGGAGACTGAAAGGAGTAATATGTCCAGGATTTGGAGATTTAATTTCTGGGTTCTTGTAGAAACTGAATCACCCTGCTTCCTTCGGATTTTGTTAGAAGTTTATAATCATTTTTCTGAAGGGCAATGGGAATACACTGGTTTGTTTAATAGCCCTTGGTGGCACATGGACAAAGATAGTGAGAAGAACCCTGGGGAATTAAGGCACCTCTTACGCTATGGCCCACAAGTCTTTAGATGCAAAAACTTGGGTTTACCAACACCAACAAGAGTGAAATGCTGCTGCCCTTTTTAGATGTCTATGAAAATATATTCATGAGTCTGGTGAGCTAGCCACCAAGGCTCCCTTTGGAGGGAAGGGAGGTGGCTGGAATATTTGTTTCCTGTTGAGGAATCGTGACCTAGAGACAAAAAGAAAAACCCTAAAATATTCTGCTCACAAGAAAAGAGCAATCTGGCTGGGATGGGTTCCTTAGTGAAGGATTAACTTCATCACCAATCATCTTTATAAATTAGAAATAGGCCCACAAACTAACCAGTAGTGACAGAAATATGATCAATGGTTGCCTGAGGAAGTGAGGGAGGTAAAGGTAGGTGGCTGTACAAAGGGGATAATGTATATATATGTTCATTATCTTGATTATGGTTATGGTGCATACATGTCAAAGCTCATCAAATTGTGCACTTTAACTATGTTCAGTTTAATGTATGTCAACTGTACCTTAACAAAGCTGTTACTTAGAACAAACTCAGGGCACATAACACCTGGCACATAGTAGGTGCTTGCTAAATAAATGTTGAATTAAGATAAATAATTGTGCCAGGCCAACTTCTGGAATGGCTGTGTGAGAAACTCAGCAGAGCCTCTTATCAGTGAAATAACCATTAAACTGGTAAAAGTTATAAAAAACATCCATTTAAAATATCTGGAAATTGGTTTAAGAGCATGCAACAAATTGAAAAGCATTTATTCAAGAAAATTTATGGAATCTTGGTAATAACAATTGGCATCTTCGACATTTGAGCCAGGACCTGCTCGTACTCCTCATCTAGCTTTATATTGCAGAAGACTTACTTCAGGTGGATGCAGCCCTCCCCCACCCAAAATAAAAGCCCCAAAACAAAAGAAGTTCTCCTTTTTACTAGCTCCAGGTTGTAGGGCTATTGTTGCACTTTAGAATGGGGAGGCTGCTAGCGCCTTTCATTCCACCCTCTAGTTCTGTGTTGTAGGTGATTTATTTTGGGTGCGCATGGCTAAGAAGATTGAGGGCTCCCATTTTTTGCCAAGCTCCTACTCTTAAGATGGTGTCTATATCCTAGAAAGGTGCAGCAAACTCTAAGTGGTATTTAGAGAAGACTGGGGACTACCATTTTCTCTCTCCCAGGGTCAGGACCCAGATGTACTTGTCAGAAAAGGATTTCAGGGACTCATAGTGTCACTCCAGAAGAAGCAGGCTTCCATATCACCCTCTCCTCATGTAGCTCCAGCATAGTGGCATAGCCTATGGATGCCTTTTGTTTTTAACACAGAGCATGAAGGAACTCATGCCTAAAGGTGTTGTTGAAAACCATAGAAATCATAGTAGTGAAAATTAGAAAATCAATTACATATTAATAGTGACAGAAAAGAGCAAACCAGCAAGATTCTTCTCAGACAGACCTAAGGAAAGAAACCATCAAAAACATCCCTGCCAAGATCAAACTCATCTCTATTAGACCGGAAGGCTATACTCATGCATTAGAAGTGTTATTTGTGAACTGCTAAACTCCGTTTGATTGCAAGGTAGAATCAAAAACTCCCCGAACTGTGAAAGCAGTCCCAAGCCATACAAAGATACACCGGAAAAGGGTAGAAACTTTACTGGATCTAGGAGCTTAAGAAAAACCTCTGACTGTTTGATCAAAAGTTAAACACTAACTACACTAAACTAGAGGTGACTTCTAGAAAGCCAAACTTAAAAATAAAACAAGAGGGAAAATGAGCATGATATCAAAGGCTGCACACTGCAGAGAAACTAGATTTCAAGAGAAAAAAAAACAAATAGAAAGTCATTAAACAAATAGAGAAAAACAAAGCAGAATAAACACAAAGAGGACCTATGGGTGGGTAAACAGAATACAGAGTTACTACACAATATATTTAAATATCTAGTTTGCAACAATGATGAGCTTTGTCAAAAAATAACAAAAGACAAAGAACAGGAAAGTATGACCATGGAAAAGAAATAAATCAGGCAATAGAAACTACTTTTGAAGGAGCCCAGATGTTATACTTGTCAGATAAAGACTTATAAGCAGTTAGTATAAAGATGCTCAAAGAACTAAAGGTAAGCATGTTTTATGATATAAAAACAAGTATCCTGACAATGATAATCAAATAAAGAATATTAAATGAAAAGACAGAACATATTTTAAAAAGAGAGAGAACCATACCGAAATTCTGGATTTGAAAAGTATAATAAGGACACCTGGGTGGCTCAGTCAGTTAAGTGTCTGACTCTTGATTTCAGCTCAGGTCATGATCTCACAGTCTGTGTTGACAGCACAGAGCTTGCTTGGGATTTTCTCTCTCTGACCATCCCCTGGTTGCATGTGTGCTCTCTGTTTCTCTCTCAATAAACAAACAAACAAACAAACAAATAAATAAATATTTTAAAAAGTATGATAACCTAAATGAAAAATTAATAAGAGAGGATCAACAATATATTTGACATGGCAGAAGATAGAATTACTGAAATGGAAGATGGATCAATAGAAAGTATACATTCTAAAGAGAAAGTAAAAAGAGTGAAGAAAAATAAACAGACACATGTAGAACACAATTAAGCTCATCAACATATGTGTAATGGAAATACCAAAAGGAGAGGAGAGAAAGGGACAGAAAAATTATTTGTAGAGATGATGGCTTAAAGTCCCCAAATATGATAAAATATGTTTATCTAAATTTCCAAGAAGTTCAATGATCTCCAAGTAGGATAAACTTAAACAGATCCACACCTAGAGATATAGTCAAAATGTTGAATCTAAAGCTAAAGAGAAAGTCTCAAAAGCAGCAAGAGAAAAATGACTTATCACAAAAGGAACCACAGTAAGTTTAAAAAATGTTTTTATAATAAATAAGCCTTATATTAAATTAAAAAAAAGAAAGAAGACTAACTTTTCATGTGAAACCATGGATATCATGAGATAGGAGGATGACATATTCAAGGTTATAAGAATTAACCAATAACGCTATATCTTGAAAACTAACTTTCAAAAATGTAAATGAAATAAAGATGTTCCCAGATAAGCAAAGATAGAATGTGTATATAGCAGACCTCCATTATAAGAAAAACTAAAAGAAATCCTTCAGGCTGAAAACAAATAACACTGGGCAATAATTTGAATCCACATGAAAAAAGAAAGAGTGCTGATAAAGGAATTATGTAATAACTATAAAAGGCAGTATAATTACATATTCCTTATTCCTCTTCTCTCAGTTGATTTTAAAAGCAATAGCATACTAAAACAGCAATGTACACTCCTAATATCCAGATCGTATACCATTCTTCAATAAATAAAAGGAACTGGAGAATCCTTGGAGAAATGGCTGTTTCTAGAACTGGACAAAAAATATGAGATAAGCCTGGAAAATTTTGTAGTTCCCAAAAGTAAGGAAGAGCTAAAGTGCTAAAACACACAAACGCATGTGTGCGCATGCGCGTGCGCACGCACACACACACACACACACACACACACACACACACACACTCAATGAAGGGGGTATCTCAAAGGGACACTGGAGTCAACTGAAAGAGGTCCCAATGGCCAAAGCTGAAACAACTTAAGCATAAAAAAATAATAAAGTAGTAATGATCTGTGTCCCTAGGCATAAAATGAATATCCATGAGTTTATACAGGTAGAAATAAATGATTGAATAAGCATATTAAACAGGGAGAATAGACGTCCCTTTCATGTGAAAGAATTCCAAATAATTTATGCTGATCCTCTTCCTTCAGGTCCACGGAGTATAACTTCCCACTCTTTAAGTAAGGTCTATGCATAGTAGCCTCTTTGAAAAAGTACAGTTTGTAAAGGAAAAAATAACAGTAATTTATACTGAGGAAAGCTGACAAACACTACCTCAGCCAGGCGATGAAGGTTAACATCAATAGTGATAAGTCTTATTGATAATTTGTCCCTTGATACGATGTGATAAAAGGAATTTCACTTCTGTGACCTTCCCTTTAAAACCCATAACCCCAGCCTAATCATGAGAGAAACATTAGACAGATACCCATGAAGGAACATTCTACAAAGTGCCTAACCTGTCCCTAAAACTGTCAAAGTCATCAAAAACAAAGGGAGTCTGAAAAACCGTCAAAGGAAAGAAGAGCCTAAAGGTATGTACCAACTAAATGTAATGTCATATCCTTGGATGGCATCCTGGAACAGAAAAAAGGACATTAGATAAAAACTAAAGAAATCTGAATAGGGGCGCCTGGGTGGCTCTGTTGGTTAAGCTCCCAACTCTTGATTTCAGCCCAGGTCATGATCTCATAGTTCGTGAATTCGAGCCCCACGTCAGGCTCTGTGCTGACATTGCAGAGCCTGCTTGGGATTCTCTCTCTTTCTCTCTCTCTTTCTCCTGCTCATTCTCTCTCTGTCTCAAAATAAATTAATAAACATTTAAAAAATTAAAAAAAAAAGAAATCTGAATAGTATCAACTTTAGTTGATAATGATGCATCAATATTGGTTATTTTCAATATATTAATGTAATATATTAATAATAGGGGACATTGGGTTTATATGGGAAACCTCTGTACTCTATTTGCAACTTGTATATAAAGCTAAACTATTCTAAAATAAAAGTTTATTTAAAATAAACTTTTTAAAACAATTATTTCTTTTCAGAGAGACAGTACACACACACATGAGCATGAGAGAGGGAGAGAGGGAGGAAGAGAATTCCAAGCAGCCCCCATGCTGACCCACTGTCAGTGCAGAGCCTCATGGGGGTCTCAAACTCACAAACCATGAGATCATGGCGTAAGCCGAAACCTAGAGTCAGACGCTTAATGGACTGAGCTACCCAGGTGCCCTCAAATAAACTTTTTTTTTTTGAATAATTTATTGTCAAATTGGTTTCCATACAACACCCAGTGCTCATCCCAACAAATGCCCTCCTCTATGCCCATCACCCACTCTTCCCCCTCTCACACCCCCTCTCCCCTCAGTTTGTTCTTAGTCTTTTTATTTTTTTTATTTTTTTGGATTATAGGGTAGTTCTTTTTTTTCCAATAATTTATTGTCAAATTGGTTTCCATACAACACCCCATGATAATCCCAAGTGCCCTCCTCTGTGCCCATCACCCACACCCCCCTCTCCCCTCTGTTCTGAGTCTTTGAGAGTCTCTTATGTTATGTCTTCCTCCCTCTCTGTGGCTTTTTTTTTTTCCTTCCCATTTTCCCCTCCCCCCTGGTTTTCTGTTAGGTCTCACCTAGCCTACCTATGCGTGGAAACATATGGCATCTGTCTTTCTAAGCCTGACTTATTTCACTCAGCATAATACCCTCCAGTTCCATCCATTTTGCCACACATGGCCAGATTTCATTCTTTCTCATTGCTGCATAGTATTCCATTGTGTATATATATACCACATCTTCTTTATCCATTCATCAGTTGATGGACACTTAGTCTCTTTCCATGATTTGGCTATTGTTGAAAGTGCTGCTATGAACATCGGGATACACGTGCCCCTGTGCATCAGTAGTCCTGTATCTCTTGGGTAGATTCCTAACAGTGCCATTGCTGGGTCATAGGGTAATTCTATTTTCATTTTTTTTATGAACTTCCACACAATTCTCCAGAGCGGCTGCACCAGTTTGCATTCCCACCAACAGTGCAAGAGGGTGCCCGTTTCTCAACATCCTCCCCAGCATCTATAGTTTCCAGATTTGTTCATTTTAGCCACTCTGACTGGTGTGAGGTGATATCTCAAGTGTGGTTTTGATTTGTATTTCCCTGATGATGAGTGACATTGAGCATCGTTTCATGTGTCTGTTTGCCATTTGGATGTTTTCTTTGGAGAAGTGTGTATTCATATTTTCTGCCCATTTCTTCACTGGATTTTTCGTTTTTCAGGTTTAGAGTTTGGTAAGTTCTTTGTAGATTTTAGATACTAGTCCTTTATCCGATATGTCATTTGCGATGATCTTTTCCCAATCCGTTGGTTGCCTATCAGTTTTGTTGGTTGTTTCTTTTGCCGTGCAGAAGCTTTTTATCTTGATGAGGTCCCAGTAGTTCATTTTTGCTTTTAATTCCCTTGCCTTTGGAGATGTGTCGAGTAAGAAATTGGTGCGTCTTAGGTCAAAGAGGCTTTTTCCTGCTTTCCCTTCTAGGATTTTGATGGTTTCCTGTCTCATGTTCAGATCTCTCACCCATTTAGAGTTTATTTTTGTGAGTGGTGTAAGGAAGTGGTCTAGTTTCATTCTTTTGCATGTTGCTGTCCAGTTTTCCCAGCATCATTTATTAAAGAGGCTGTCTTTCCATTGGATACTCTTTCCCGCTTTGTCAAAGATTAGTTGGCCATATACCTGCGGGTCCATCTCTGAGTTTTCTCTTCTATTCCATTGGTCTATGTGTCTGTTTTTGTGCCAATACTTGATGACTACCGCTTTGTAGTAGAGGTTAAAGTCTGGGATTGTGACGCCTCCCACCTTGGCTTTATTCTTCAGTATTACTTTGGCTATTTGGGGTCTTTTGTGGTTCCATACAAATGTCAGGATTGTTTGCTCTAGCTTTGAGAAGAATGCTGGTGCAATTTTGATTGGGATTGCATTGAATGTGTAGATTGCTTTGGGTAGTATTGCCATTTTAACGATATTTATTCTTCCAATCCATGAGCATGGGATGTTTTTCCATTTCCTTGTGTCTTCCTCAATTTCCTTCATAATTTTTTATAGTTTTCAGCGTAGAGGTCTTTTACATCTTTGTTAAGTTTATTCCTAAGTATTTTATGGATTTTGGTGCAGTTGTGAAAGGGATTAGCTTCTTTATTTCTCTTTCTGCTGCTTCATTGTTGGTGTATAGAAATGCCACTGATTTCTGTACATTGATTTTGTACCCTGCAACTTTGCCGAATTCATGGATAAGTTTTAGTAAGCTTTTGGTGGATTTTGTCGGGTTTTCCATGTAAAGTATCATGTCATCTGCAAAAAGTGAAAGTTTGACTTCCTCCTTGCCAATCTTGATGCCTTTTATTTTGTTTTGTTGTCTAATTGCTGATGCTAGGATTTCCAACACTATGTTAAATAGCAGTGACGAGAGTGGACACCCCTGTCTTGTTCAAATAAACTTTTAAATAGTACTAACATAATATTTAATGGTAAGAAGCTTTCTCACTAAGATCAGGAACAAGGCATGGATGTCCTCTCTCACTACCCCTCTTCAGAATTTCACTGGATATCCTAGATAATGCATTAAAACAATGAAAAATATATATTTTGGGATGGAAGAAAGCCAACTGTCTTCTTTGCAAGTGGCACGATGGTCTGTGTAGAAAATTTGAAAGAATTGACAAAACTGGAACTAATAAGCGATTATAGCAAAGTTGTAGGATACAAGGTTAATGTAGAAAAGTCAATTACTGTATACCAGCAACGAACAAGTGGAATGTGAAATTAAAACTTAACACCATTTACATTATCACCCTCCAAAATGAAATACTTAGGTATAAATCAAAATATGTATAAGAGCCATATGAGGAAAACTACAAAATCTCTAATGAAAGAAATCAAAGAAGAACTAAATAAATGGATAGATATTCCATGTTCATAGATAGAAAGACTTGATATTATCAAGATGTCAATTTGTTCCTACTTAATTTACAGATTCAGTACAATCCTAATCAAAATCCCAAGAAGTTATTTTGTGAGTAGTGACAAAATAATTTTAAAGGTTATATTGAAGAGGCAGAAGACCCTAAATAGCCAACACAACATTGAGGAATAACAAGGAGGTCTGACACTATCTGCCTTTAAGACTTATGATAAAGCTACAGTAATCAAGACAGTGTGGTATGGGCAAAAGAATAGACAAATATATCAATAGAACAGAATGGAGAGCCTGGAAATAGATCCACATAAATATAGTCAACTGACCTTTGCAAAAAGGAGAAAAGGCAATACAAGGGAATAAAGGTAGTTTTTTTCAACAAATGGTGTTGTAACAACTATACATCCATACGCAAAAAAAAAAAAATCTAGACACAGACCTTACATTCTTTGCAAAAAATTAACTCAAAATAGGTTATAGACCTAAATGGAAGATTTAGAACTATAAAACTTCTAAAAAATAACATAGAAAAAACCTGGTTCACTTTGGGTAAGGCAGTGGATTTTTAGATACAGTACCAAAGGCATGATTCATTAAATAATTGATAAGCTGGATTTCTGAAATCCACACTAAGTTACATGTACTTTCTTTCTTTAGCCAAAACAATCTTGACAAAGAAAAACAAAACTGAAGGACTCACTCCTCTTAAATTAAAATTTAGTACAAAGCCACAATGATCAAGACAATGTAGCATAAAGAAAGGCGTATATAGATAAATGGAATAGAATTGAGAGTACAGCAATAAGCCCCTACATCTATGGTTTATTACCATATACTCTAGCAATTATACCCAGAAAGAAATGAAAACATTTATCCGCATGGAAACTTGTACATGAAAGTTATTCCTAATAGCCAAAGTGTGGAAATGTCCCAAACATCCATCAGCTGTGAATGGATAAACAAAATGTGATATATCCATATAATGGTGACCTATTTGACAATAAAAAGAATTGAAGTGCTTATACATGTCACAACATGGATTAACCTTGAAAACATTATTCTAAGGGAAAGAAATCAGGCATAAAAGACCGTATGTTTTATGATTCCACTTATAAGAAAGGCAAATCTATACATACAGAAAGTGATTACTCGTTGCATAGGGCTGGGAGCAGGAACATGGAGTGTATATGAGCTCAAGATTTCTTTTTGAGGGTGATGGATATGTTCTAAAATTAGATGTGATGATTGCACAACTTTACAAATGCACTAAAAATCATTGAATTGCACTTAAAATTTACGAGTTTTATGGTATAATTGTATGGTATGTAAATTATATGTCAATAAAGCTGTTAACTAAAATATTATAAATAATCGTTTCCCTAAATGCTACACATTGTTACAAGACTTCATTGTACCTTAAGATATATATCTCTATCTCTCTATATATGTATATAGATAGAGGAAATAATAGGAAAGGAGCAAGATAGAAAATAAAATCTGCTCCCCTAGTCTTTTATCTATAATTGGGATTTCAAAACTGAAATTGTCTGTGAGTAGGTTCTCAGACTGGGATAGATATACATATGACCAGGTTTTGTCATTTGGGCTCTATTTCAGAATTGTACAGCTATATAAAGAGGGAAGCCTGGGATTTTTTTTTAAATATTTATTTATTTTTGAGACACAGAGAGAGACAGAGCATGAGTGGGGGAGGGGAGAGAGAGAGGGAGACCGAATGTGAAGCAGGCTCCAGGCTCTGAGCTGTAGTCAGCACAGAGCCCGATGCGGGGCTCGAACTCACAGACCACAAGATCATGACCTGAGCCGAAGTTGACCGCTTAACCAACTGAGCCACCCAGGCGTCCCTGGGATGTTTTTTTAAGACCATCCTGTTCTTTGGGAGTGTAGGCTTCCCAGGAGTACATTGCCAGCTGCCTTTGCCTGTGAAGTGCTTTTGATACATGTCAGGGCTTTAATTTCCTTGGTTAAAAAGAGGGGGAGCCCACACCTTGGAGTTATGCTGACACTATGGCAGCTGCTGCTGACTAGAGCAAAGTCAGTCTGAGTGCTGATGGCAGAGGAGCCAAGGGCTGGAGCTGGCCAGGGTGTCAGGGGCCACTTCCCTTAGGTAAGATTTTGCCTGACTTCTATACATTTGCCTTAGCTAAAAACCTGTCCCTCAACAGCCACATTCCCTGGCCTTCCCTGCACATTGCTGTGGGCCCCCACACTGGATTTCCCTCCCTCCTTTGGACTTTTCCAGAAACATCTTTCCTGCATTGCTGCAAACCTTCATTTTATTTTCCCCTCTGCTATTACTTAACTCAAGGACAGAGGAAATAGCTGCAGTCCACAAACACACAATTAAAAAAAAAAAGAAGAAGAGGAAGAAGAAAAAGAAAGTGAAGAAGCCCCAAACCCATCCCAAATATTTAAGAAAACAATCCTGGAGGATTTGGCTTTAAATTGCCATGCAATGTTGGGAATGTGAAACATGTGCTGATCAAGGCCCTTTCTGCTTAGAGCCTACCTGACTTCTCCCCACCCTCTCCAGCCAGCTGGGCTAGGCTAGGCCCAGGGGAGCTACAAGGCCACTAGCTTAGAAGGTGGAGACAAATAGGAAAGCCCCAAAGGACAAAGCAAGACTTGTTACTGGACTTGAGGCCAGAGCTACACAAGCAGTGTTTAAGGGCCATGGGAGTAGGTACTGCAAAGCCTGGAATCCCAGCTTTGAAGTTAAATTGAGGCTGACTTGCTGTGACTGCTCTAGAGGCAGCATTTTCTGAACTGGGCCTCCATTTCCTTCGCCACTCTGACTCTCGCCCTCACTATTGCCATACTTTCCCAACTCAGTCTTCCTGCAGCCAGGAGTGCCTTTTCTGAACTGTCTGCCCACATGGCTGCCACAGTGATGTTTCCAAAACAGAGATCCGATCTCTAGTCCCTTTTAGTCTCTCATCTCCTTCAGGAGAAAACCGGCAATTCTTAATATGATATATGAGACCCCGTATAAACTGGCCTCGTGTTCCGTCACCTATCCTCACTCTCAGGTAACCCCACAAGACTATTTACCATTTTCCCGAGCATGCTTTTTTCTTTCCTGCATCAGCCCCTTTGCATCTGCTATCCCTTCAGCCAGTAATGAATAACTTTTTCCTCTTTTTCTCCAATAAGGCATGTTCCACTCATCATTTAAGACCAAGTGCCTTTGTGAAACCTTAGGCTTACTGGGGAAGGGTTTTCAGCTTCCTTCTTGTTGCCAGAGCTCAATGAGTATACCTTGGAAAGATAGAGTGGTGCCATGGAAAGATCCCAGATTACAGTCAGCCAGACTGTGTGATAATGGGAAAATGACTTAATCTCTGAGTTTCAGTTTCCTCATCTGTAAAATGGAAATATGATTCCCAACAGGCCAAAGGAACTGGTGATGATAAGTGCCAAGCATAGTGCCCAGTACATGTTAGATAGGTACATAGGTAACGTTTCATGCTGTGAAAGAAATAGAAAAATGATTCCCTCATCCTTAGTTGGAACTCTCAGGAGGCTTTTCTCACCAGGCAACCCAGGGGGTGGTGTTCACTGAGACCTGCTTTACCTAGTTATCTTCTTGGAGTTCACCTGCCTTTGGCCACACCCATGTCTAAAGGTGTTTTGTAAGTATCCTGCCTTGCTGGGAGCAGCTATCAGCTTCCTTCTCATTCATATTCCTTAGAAATCTGTATGGGCAGGTATGAGGGAGGAGAGATGAAATTTTAGCACCTCTTTCTTCTCTTCCTCATGCCCTAGTCTTGCCCCCAAGCCTCAAAGAGATTGTCTAGCAGTCACTCCCATGTTGGCCTTGCTCTTTTCTACAACCTAGATCCCTAGTCCTTTTTCTGCAGTTGGGATTTCAGAAATGAAAATATCCATGAGTAGCAAACTACCATTCTAAGATTGGGATGGACATGCACATGAGCCGGTTTCTCATCTGGACTCTATTTCAGAAATGTACACAAGATGTCAAAAATATACCACTTGGAACCAGAGCAGTATTTATTTTTTAAAAATTAGGGGGAAAAGTTTCCTTGCTTCAGTTCCTACTGGAATGTAAAATAACTATGTGCTGATGCTGCACTTTGACAGCATTGATTTAGTAACCCTAAGGGTCACTGGATGAGTGGTGCATGGACACACACACACACACACACACACACACACACACACACACACAGACACACACATTCAGAGTGCTTTGTTGTGAACTGGGAACTTCAGGCATTCTGATGCCAGTGTAAGGCTTTATTGGATCAAGTCATCCATTAACAACACTTTACTAAGTGTTCCCTTGTGTGCCAAGTTTTGTGCTAGGCAGAAAGAAGAAAAGAAGCCAGGGAAGCAGAAGTCATAGATGGAATAATGAGAACACAAGAGAGCATAAAGAAAGCACTAAGGCATTGATTCATACTAAATATTAAAGGAGAAGGGCTTGAGATTACTGAATTGGGGTCTCAGGGAAAATTTCCTGGAGGGGATGCTGAGACCAGAGCAAGGTTTCGAAGGATAGGACTAAAGTAATCTTCAGTATTCTCTTAGAAACGTCGGGGCACCTAGGTGGCTCAATTGGTTAAGTGGATGACTTCAGGTCAGATCATGATCTCGCAGTTCATGAGTTTGAGCGCTGAATCAGGCTCGGTGCTGACAGCTCAGAACCTGGGGCCTGCTTCAGACTCTGTGTGTGTGTCTCTCTCTGCCCCTCCCCTGCTTGTGCTCTGTCTCTCTCACTCTCAAAAATAAATAATAAAACATTAAAAAAAAGAAACATCTATTAGACTGGATTTGAATGAGTGGCACCTGGCTGGCTCAGTCAGTGAATTATGTGACTCTTGGAGTTGTGAGTTTGAGCCTCATGTTGGGTGTAGAAATTACTTAAAAATAAGATATTTTAGAAAAGGAATGGATCGGATGAGTATTAGTTTGCAGTAGGTGAAAATAAGAACGATCTGGAATTATTCTGAAGGAGGCCATCTGGAAGGTTGAGGGGAACACGAGACTAAGAGGCAGAAGGCATGTTAGGCCTCATGCCACCACTGACTAATTGTGAGTGATGTTGGGCAAATCCATCCTTCTGAGCCTGTTTCCACAGCCATACACTGTAACTTAAAAATACCAGTCTTACCCGCCTCCTAGGACCATTGTTAAGAAAACAAATGAGATAATTGTGTGACTTCTTGGAAAACTTTTCCAAGTTATGGGCAGGACTATCCATAACATAGGGTGGTATTTTTAAGGCAGGTGTTTATACTGTAGCCACTCTTCTACAGCTGGGAATAGGATGACCTCAGTATTTGAATGAATTTTTCTTGGCAGTCCTCTTGCCTGCCATAATTATAGCCTGCCAGGCACTAGTTCATTGTGTATACTTAAACAGAATCCGTCACATAAGTATATATCTGTGTGTGTGTAATGTGTGTAAGCTAACATTGGGCTAGGATAGTGAAGCCATGACAGCAAAAATATTGGAGAACTATTAGAAACAAAGGTGATAGGCACAGATGGTGATTTGTGCAAGCATCTTTGGGCCTCTTACAGAAAGAACATGCCCTGTTGCAAGTGCACTAAGCCCCATTATCTGTCTTCCTTGGTGTATTGCAAAGCCTTTCTACTACTCCCTGACTTCATGCTACTCCAATCTAGTCTATCCACCACACTGCTGCTAAAGTGTTATTTCCAACAAATATATGGAATTCCTGTGCTCCTGGATGCCAATGGTAACATTCATGCTCATTCACATGACATTGAAGGAGGACATGGGTACAGCCACATATTTTGTTAAAATTGTGGAATACTTTGATACCAGCTGCTCCTTTGAGTCCACTCAAGACCCCTTCTACTGCCTTGTTCCCCACTCCTGGACCTCTTTTTGACCTCTTCAGGACCCAGAAACTAAAGGGATAGTGCCCAGCACAGCAGGGAGTCACTATTCCATGGGTTGACCTGGATCCATTCTGTTGGTCAGTGCTCGTGCTCTTTGGGTTGTTAAATATTTTGGAGATTACCTCTGCATTCATCATTCATCTTATCCCAGCTTATCTCTCTTATCGCTAACAATTTGTCTAGACAGATGTCAACAACACTGAAATTCTCATATTCCATGTCTGGATTTATACACCTCTCTCACTATACTGGAAACTCCTTGAGGGCATTTACAGTGGCTACCTTATTGACATAGTACCGAAGCCCAGCTTAAGACTGAACACATAGTGGACACTATGTTTTTTAACATAGAGAATGCTAGTAGATGGGGCCATTTTGTTTGTAATCTTATAAACCACCCCAAGGTCCAGACCTGAAGCTGATGCAAGGCACTTTACTGGTCTTAATATATACCTCATGAATGCTATTCACATTTCCAGTATCCTTGAAAGAGAGAAAAAGAGAAAGTACTATTTCCATTCTATTGATGGGAAGATGGAAATATTTCAAGAGTGTATCTCAACCACACAATTAATGCTTAATAAGAACTGAGACATAAAGTCATGTCTCTGGAACTTTCCCTTACCCACAGTGCTGTAAAGCCCTTTGGGATTTGGGGGTGAAAACTGCTGCTCTAATGTGAGTAATTATAGACAGCTGCCTTCTGGGGAATTGTTGGCTTGCAGTCTCTCTCCAGGGACCTGAGGACTATCTGTTGGAAGTGGAAGTGTAAATGTTCTTGCTCCTTCTCCTCCAGTACTGCCAGGAGAGACACGGCTTGTGGAGCTGGGGTGGAGAATATATTACGTTTCTCTTGAGTTGGTTGCCAGCTTCTGCCTCATTAACGTGGCTCATAACTGGTGGCCCCTTGAGCAACAAGCTAACTTTTGTTTCAGGAATCTCTCTGACAACCTTTCCATCTTTTGTACCCTGTAAGAATAGTCAAAGGTAGCCAGCCAAGTTGTGAGTTTTGTCGAGAAGTCCAGACTGGGAGAATGGGTGAGCCCTATCTTTAACGAATTTACTCTTCCTTGGGAAGCAGGTCTCATACATCAAGTATGACTTAGCCTGCAAGTAACTGAAAGTCTGACTCTGACTGGAAATTATCTCACATAACAGGAAGTCAGGGAGAGGCTGGTTGTTCACCTACTCATGACTGCAGGTACTAGGATAATTAGTTACCTTGTTCTCATCTAGCAGGAGAGAGAAGACTCTAATAACTAGTAAGTCCAGGAAACCACACCGGCGTCAAATATACTGTTTCTTCTTTATAGATAATAGAGAAACATGGGCGCTGGAGAAAATAGGGTAGATTCAGATTACCCACTGAGCTCATATTAACTGTGTGGCCAGTCAATTAACCACTCTGAGCCAGTTCCCGCATGTGTCAAATGACAATCATTATAGTATCTGATTTGCCTCCTAACAGGCTTGCAGTGGGAATTGTATGAGTTAATGTGAAGCATTCGGTAAGCCATATAAAGTGCCGTATACCTTTGAGACCTTTTTAAATTACTATCATCAGAGAAGATGTACATGGAACACCTACTGTGTAAAAGGGACTATTAGATTATAAGGTTAGAATAAAACCTACTTAATAACCTCAAATTCCCCCTCTTCCATTATAGGTAGGAATGCAAACTGGTACAGCTACCATGGAAAATGGTATGGAGGTTCCTCAAAAAGTTAAAAGTAGACTGATTCAGCATTTGTGCTACTGGGTATTTACCCAGAAAACACAAAAACACCAATTCAAAGGGATGCGTACATACCCCTAGGTTTATAACGGCAGTATTTATAATAGCCAAGATATGGAAGCAGTCCAAACATCCATCAATAGATGAATGGATAATGAAGATATATATACACACATACACACACAATGGAATATTATTCAGCCATAAAAATAATGAAATCTTGCCATTTGCAATGACATGGATGGAGCTAGAGAGTATAATGCTAAGTGAAATAAGTCAGTTAGAGAAAGACAAATACCATATGACCTCACTCATATGTGGAATTTAACAAACAAATGAGCAAAGGGGGAAAAAAGAGAAAGACAAAGCAAGAAACAGACTTTTAACCACAGAGAAAAAAATGATGGTTACCAGAGAGGAGGTGGGTGGGGCGATGGGTGAAATAGGTAATGGGGATTAAAGTGCACTTGTCGATGAGTACTGGGTGTTATATGGAGGTGTTGACCCCCACTATATTACACACTCAAAACTAATGTAACACTGTAAACTAACTGGAATTAAAATAAAAACTTAAAAAATAACCTCAAATTCCCCTAAATAGTTCAACAAACATCTACTAAGCACCCGTGGATGCTGGGGACAAAGATATTAGAAAAGACCTAGTTGTTGCCCTCAGGGAGCTTCCAGTAGAGCAGGAGACAGGCCCATGAACAGACAGTTTCAGTACAATTTGGTAAGTGCATGGAGCGGTAGAGGTGTGTGCAGAGTACATTGGCAGTACACAGGAGTTACTGAACTATTCAGGCTACATAGGGAAGGGATAGGAGTAGCGTCAGGAACTTATACAGCAATAAGAAGATAGGAAAAGCGCCTTATAACATAGATACATGTATAGCAGAGACTCTAAACAGCCTTCTTAATTTGTACTTTAGGAGAAAACTAAGAAGTAGAGTCTGTAGAAAACAATGAGTAAACAATGGGGTGATGAATTCTTTTCTCCCTTCTCTCCATATGTTCTGGTTAACCCAACATGCTCCCTAGAGCTTCCCATCTACATTTACAGTCTGAAATCTAAGCATCTCCGTGCATAATAGGGTCTCAAATTGTCCTTGGACACTGACCCTCACTGGCAGAACAGTATCCTCTGAAGTCACTTCATGATCTTCCATAGCATGTCCTCTGGGAATTGCAGAAGATTAGGTCACTGATAACTGGCTGGGGCATGTATATCAACTTTTTTCAGAAAAGATTGTTTAGGACTGTAGAGCCTCACATACCCTACATTAAAAATTACCATCTCCTATCATACGTTGCTATTCTTAACATACTTTAAAACTGTATTTATTCTTTCTCATTGCCAAATAGTATTCCATTGAATATATAAACCACATCTTCTTTATTCATTCATCAGTTGATGAACATTTAAATCATGCCATTTGCAGCAACACGGATTAAACTGGAAGGTACTATGCTAAGTGAAATAATCAGTCAGAGAAGGACAGATATATATGTTTTCACTCATATGTGGATCTTGAGAAACTGAACATAAGACCATGGGGGAAGGAAAAGGGAAAAATAGATACAAACAGGGAGGGAGGCAAACCACAAGAGACTATTAAATACAGAGAACAAACTAAGGGTAGACGGGGAGGTGGGGGAGAGGGAAAATGGGTGATGGGCATGGGGAGGGCACTTGTTGGGATGAGCACTGGGTATTGCATGTAAGCCAGTTTGACAATAAATAATATTCATTAAAAATAATAAAACTATATTAACAAATGTTTTTTGTGCATTTTTTAAAAACAAGATATACTTTACATATAAAGCAAGCTTTTGGTTTCTTCACCTGCTATTCTCATTGACCTTATCTGTTCCTTGAACTGTGTAAAGCCCTGCTGGAGGTGCTGTGGTGATAAGGTATATAAAGTCTGTAGAGTCTAATCCTTGAACCAAACCTCAGGAATAGATGTTGAGTCCCAGTGACAATGTCTTGCCCAAGGTCATACTGCTACTAAGTGGCAGAACTAGGATTTAAAATATGGCCTAGAACAAAGTAGAATATCAGCTCATGTATATTGTTTGTGGAATAAATGAATGAAAGGCCTCTCCTATCACTATTCTGCAAAAATCTTTGCTGCCCAAGGCTGCCTCCTAAAACATCTTAATTAGAGTCTGATTGGATTTGACCACTAGAAAGTCTGCTGTGCTTTTAGTGCATGGTTTCCTGTGCTACGAAGAGAATTGCTGTTCAGTAGGTTAATAAAGCACCCTCTTGGATAGTTTCTCAGGCCCAAATTTCTGCTCTTTGGCAGACTCTGTGCTTTATTACCTCCTGAGATACCTAGCCACCTGCTTGTTCTCAGGTTGCATCCCCAGCCCCAAAGTTTGACAGTGCTTTCCTGGAGGACACAGCCATTCTCCCTGTTGAACCAGACCAGCGAGGGGACTTACAAAAGCCAGAGGCAACCATTTTCAGGGCCCTGGCCTTGAAAAGTGGAATGTTTCACCTCTCACACACCAGTTAGTGAATGATGTGAACTGCATTAAGTGGAAGAGTGCTGAGAGAATCCTTTAAGAAAATAAACAGAAACAAAGAAGAAGTGTACACTTTCTCTAAATGGTGGAGCTCCTTTTCTTTTGGAACTCATCCAGGAGCTGGAAAAGATGCCAGAGCTGTGGGAGAGAATTAGCAAGTGAGCTAACTATCAAGGATTTTGACTGTGGGTTCAAATGGGTGTGGCAGAATTACCTTAGACCACATTCCAACTTCACTATTTTTCTTAAATTTTGCCTTCTATTCTTCTCAAAAAATAAGTTGCTTTCTACCTTTTTTGTTTATTTGTTTGCAAAAGAGAGTTTGCAAACCAAAACATGGTTGAATATCAGGCGAATCAGTTAAAAACATTTGAGTCCTATACAAACACCATAATCTAAGGTCTTATCCCCTTAGCCAATTTCCAATTTCCAAGAAACAAAAAGTGGTCAGCAATAAAGTTGAAGCTGTCCTAAAAGGATTTCCAAGGTTGAGACTCCGTGGGTCTCAAGGGAGTGAGGAACAAGAAGCATTTCATTAACAGCTCCCTACTCAATATACTTCTCATTAAGCGCTCAGCAATATTAATGTAATTCCAGTAATAACCACTATGTGAGGAAGGTGTTATTATTCTCCCCATTTAAGAGAAAGAAGCAAGTTTCACAGTGGTGGAGTGACTTGCCCAAGGTTAATACTACTAAATGACAGAGCCAGGATTTGAACGAGTGCCTAGCACATAGTAGTCTCATCTCATGTATATTGTCTATGAAATGAATAAATTAATGAAAGGTCTTTCTGACAACTATATCCAGTAGCATTTTTCTTGCCTGTTTGTGTTTCTGACACTTTGTAACAAAATATTCATACAGAGAAAAGTTTAAAGAATTTTACATTACACTTATATGCCCATTAGATTCTATTATTAACATTTAACTGTATTTGCTTTATCACATTATCTATTCGTTTATTGATTCTCTCTGTCTATTCATCACTCCCTATTATTCTCTGATACATTTCTTTTTTTTAATGTTTATTTTTGAGAGAGAGGGAGAGAGAGAGACAAAAAGCACAGGTGGTGGAGGGGCATAGAGAGAGGGAGACACAGAGTCCAAAGCAGGCTCCAGGCTCTGAGCTGTCAGCGCAGAGCCCAATGCTGGGCTTGAACTCACGAACTGTGAGATCATGTCCTGAGCCAAAATCAAGAGTCAGATGCTTAACCGACTGGGCCACCCAGGCGCCCCTATTTTCTGATACATTTCAAAGTAAATTGAGGACATCAGTACAGATCCCTATAAATATTTCAACATGCATATCACTAATATTTATTTACAATTCTTTCTTGTTTCTTTTGAGGTAAAATTTACATACAATGAAAGGCACATCTCTTTAGTGAGTCTTTGGGTGAGTTTTGACACACCCAGCCTCTGTATATCCGAAGTCCCTATCAGTATATAGAACATCACCATCAGCGTGCTTGGGTGGCTCAGTTGGTTAAGTGTTGGACTTCGGGTCAGGTCCTGATCTCAAGGTTCATGAGTTTTATCCCCGCATTGGGCCCAGTGCTGACAGTGCATAGCCTGGAGCCTGCTTTGGATTCTGTGTCTCTGTCTCTCTTTGCCATCTCCTGCTTGCACTCTGTCTCTCTCTCTCTCTCTCTTAAAAATAAATAAACATTAAAAAAAAGAACATCACCATCAACCCAGAAATTTCCCTCATGTATGTTTTTCTTAAATGTTGTGCAACTTCCCTAACTGAACCAGCAGATCTCTTGGCAGCCAGAAGTCGTCAATAATTCTAACTGGGAAGTTGTATTGAAATTGCTTTTCCTTCATTGACTGATACTCTGGGGGAGAACCAGGTGGCATTTAACAAGATTTTATCCTTAGGGCCTTCCACTTTGATAAATTTCACCTGGAAGCATTTCTTCTCCTTTTAAGTAAACATTTGTGAAAGATTGACTGTTGATTATGGCAATTAACTTTATCAGTTTAAACTGAGGTGAAACAATGAATTTGTTTTATTTTATTGTGATTTAATGTCAGTAAATGCACAAATGCTAGCATTAATGGCTGCTCTTTTCAGCAGGGACTCTTTCAACTGTGTTTGTTTAAAAGTAAAAATACTGCTGCTAAACATAAAATATTCCCAGCTTGGTCCTCAACGTGAGCTCCAGTCCATTGAAACTCAGATCAGGGTTAGGAGCTGAAATATACACACAACACTCAAAGGAGAGTGTGTTGCCTGAGTAGGATTTGGATAACCCAAAGGGCCTTTCACCTATTTGAAAAAGGCATATTGGAGCAGATAAGCTGTGTTACCACCTGGAAACCCAGGCTTTGAGTAATTTGGTATGTAGTAAGAATCTGGCTGTTTCATGATTTGGGGACTGTGAGAGGCATTATAGGTTGAATTGGCAGAGATAATGATGGGCCTAGCAAACATGCTCGTGGCTTTGGTCCTTTTGGTTAATGGTACTGTTGCTGCTTGGCAGTGTGAGCATTGCCACTAGGGTTTCTTATCTAGGGATTTTTACAATTTAAATTTTATAAGAATTGCCCCCCAACGGATTAAAACACAGATTGCTGGGAGGGGCCAACATGGCATAGGGATAGGGGTCCTGGTTCTCTCCTGTGTCTTTCAAACTAAGAAGGACTGAAACAGAGGGACTTTCAATCCCAGAGATCTGCAGGAAGAGAAGTTGGAGGCTAAGGGGAAGAGAACGCAAAATCCAAAAAATCCTGGGAGATGGAGGAGACCTAGGAAATAAACCAATACACACCTAGACAAAATGACAAAACGGAAGAACTCCCCTCAAAAGAATGTGCAGGAAATAGTGACATCACAAGAACTGATGAAAGCAGACATAAGCAACTTAACAGAACAAGAATATAGAATGATAAATATAAAAATACTCAATGGGCTTGAAAAAAGCATAGAAGAAACCAGGGGGGCCCTCGAGGCAGACATCACGGTCCTAAAAAATGGCCAGGAGGAATTGAAAAATGCTTTAAATGAGGTACAAAACAAATTGGAGGCAGCCACAGTGTGTATCGAAGGCGCAGAAGAGAGAATAGGTGAATTAGAAGGTAAAATTATGGAAAAAGAGGAAGCAGAGAAAAAGTGAGAAACTGATTCAGGAACAGGAAAGGAGAATTCAAGAGCTGAGTGATGCAAACAAACGGAACAATATCCGTATCATAGGAATTCCATAGGAAGAAGAGAGAGAGAAAAGGGTCGAAAGGGCACTTGAACAAATCATTGCTGAGAACTTCCCCAACATGAAGAAGGAAACGGGTACTGAAATCCAAGAGGCACAGAGAACTCCCCTCAGATGTAACCTGAATAGACCCTCAGCATTACACACCGTAGTGAAGCTGGGAAAATACAAAGACAAAGAGAGAATTCTGAAAGCAGATAGGGATAAAAGGGCCTTGCAATACAAAGGCAGACACATTAGGGCAGTAGCAGACTTATCTATAGAAACTTGGCAAGCCAGAAAGGAATGGCAGGATATCTTCAATGTGATGAATGGGAAAGATATGAAGCCAAGAATCTTTATCCGGCCAGCCTATCATTCAGAATGGAAGGAGAGATAAAGGTTTTCCCAAACAAACAAAAACTGAAGGAATACATCACAAATAAAACAGCTTTACAGGAGATCTGAGGGGGACTCTATGAAGGAAAGGTCGCAAGGTACATAGAGTGCCAGAGACATCCATGCAAGCATGAAACCTAAGGATAACACAGTGACTCTAAACCCATATTTTTCAATGTTAACACTGAATGTAAACGGACTAAATGTTCCAATTAAAAGACACAGGGTAACAGAATGGATTCAAAAACAAGACCCATCTATCTGCTGTCTTCAAGAGACCCATTTTAGACCGGAGGACACCTTCAGATTGAAAGTGCAGGGATGGAGTAGTCACACTTATATCGGACAAACTAGACTTTAAAGTAAAAGATGTAATAAGAGATGAAAAAGGGCATTATATAATAATCACAGGGACTATCCAGCAGGAAGAGCTAACAATTATAAATATCTACACATCGAATTCTGGGGCACCCAAATTTGTAAAGCAGCTAATTACAAACGTAAGCAATCTTATTGATAAAAAATGTGCTAATTGCAGGGGACCTTAATACCCCACTCACAGCGCTGGATAGATCCACTAAACAGAAAATCACCATAGAAACAACGGCCCTGATGACACATTGGAACAGATGGGGTACTGACATCATCAGGACCCTTCATCCAGAAGCAAAGGAATTTACATTCTTCTCAAATGCACCCGGTACATTTTCCAAGATAGACCATATTTTGGGGTACAAGGAAGCACTGAATAAATATAAAAATATTGAGATCATACCATGCACACTTTCAGACCACAATGCTTTGAAACTTGAAATCAACCACAGGAAAACCCCCAAAAACATGGAGGCTAAAGAACAACCTACTAAAAGACGAATGGGTCAACCAAGGAATCAGAGAAGAAATTAAAAAATACATGGAAACAAATGAAAATGAAAATACAGCAATCCAAATGCTTCAGGATGCGGCAAAGGCAATCCTGAGATGTAAATATATTACAATCCAGGCTTATCTCGAGAAACAAGAAAAATCACTAACAGAAATTCTAACAGCACACCTAAAGGAACTAGAAGCAGAACAGCTAAGACAGCCCAAACCTAGCAGAAAGAGAGAAATAAAAAGGATCAGGGCATAAATTAATCATATGGAAACAGAAAAAGTAGTGGAACAGATCAATGAAACCAAGAGCTGGTTCTTTGAAAACAAAAACGAATTGATAAACCTCTAGCCAAGCATCTCAAAAAGAATAGAGAGAGAACCCAAATCGATATAATCGCGAATGAAAAGAGAGTGATTACAACGAATCCCTCAGAAATACAAGCAATTTTCAGAGAATATTATGAAAAACTATATGACGTCAAATTGGACAACCTGGAAGAAATAGACAAATTACCGAACAGCCACACACTACCAAGACTCAAACGGGAAGAAATAGAAAACTTGAACAGACCCATAACTAGTGAAGAAATTGAATCAGTTATCAAAACTCTCCCAGCAAATAAAAGTCCAGGACCAGATGGCTTCCATGGGGAATTTCACCAGACATTTAAAACAGAGGTAATACCTATCCTCCTCAAGTTTACCGTCCAAAAACTTGAGATGGAAAGAAAACTCCCAGACTCATTCTATGAAGCCAGCATCACTTTGAATCCCAAACCAGATAGACACCCTGCAAAAAAAAAGAGAAATTCAGGCCAATATCCTTGATAAATACGAATGCAAAACTTCTCAACAAGATACTAGCAAATGGAGAAGGATCATCCCTGCACTGCAGGGATGGTTCAATATTTGCATATCAATCAATGTGATATATCACATTAACAAAAGAAAAGATAAGAACCATATGATCCTGTCAATAGATGCAGAGAAAGCATTTGACAAAATACAGCACCCTTTCCTAATAAAAACCCTCGAGAAAATCGGGAGAGAAGGAACATACTTAGGCATCATAAAAGCCATTTATGAAAAGCCCACAGCTAATATCATCCTCAATGGGGAAAAACTGAGAGCCTTCCCCCTGAGGTCAGGAACGCGACAGGGATGTCCACTCTCACCACTGCTATTTAACATACTGTAGGGTGTCCTTGCATCAGCAATCAGACAAGAAAGCAAAATAAAAGGCATCAGAATAGGCAAGGATGAAGTCAAACTTTCACTTTTCGCAGACGACATGATACTTTACATGGAAAACCCAACGGAATCCACCAAAGCCTACTAGAACTGATCCATGAATTCGGCAAAGTTGTAGGATACAAAATCAATGTACAAAAATTAGTTGCATTCCTTTACATCAACAATTAAGTAATAGAAATAAAGAAACGAATCCCATTCACAGTTGCACCAAAAAGCATAAAATACGTAGGAATAAACCTAACCAAAGACGTAAAAAATCTCTATGCTGAAAACTATAAAAAACTTATGAAGGAAATTGAGGAAGACATGAGGAAATGGAAAAACATTCCATGCTCATGGATCGGAAGAATAAATATTGTTAAAATGTCAATACTACCCAAAGCAATCTACACATTCAATGCAATCTCAATCAAAATTGCACCAGCATTCTTCTCAAAGCTAGAGCAAACAATCCTGAAATTTGTATGGAACCACAAAAGACCCCAAATAGCCAAAGTAATATTAAAGAAGAAAACCAAAGCAGGAGGTATCACAATCCCAGACTCCCAGGTTACTGAACTACAAAGCGGTAGTCATCAAGACAGCATGGTATTGGCAGAAAAACAGGCACATACCTATGGAATAGAATACAGAACCTAGAAATGGACCTGAAAGCATATGGGCAACTAATCTTTGACAAAGCAGGAAAGAGTATCCAATGGAAAAATGACAGCCTCTTTAACAAATGGTGCTGGGAGAACTGGACAGCAACATGAAGAAGAATGAAACTAGACCACTCTCTTTCACCACTCACAAAAATAAAAAAAGATCGATGACGGACCTGAATGTGAGACAGGAAACTATCAAATTCCTAGAGAAGAAAGCAGAAAAAAACCTTTCTGACCTGAGCCGCAGCAATTTCCTATGCGACACATCTCCAAAGGCGAGAGAATTAAAAGCAAAAATGAACTACTGGGACCTCATCAAGATCAAAAGCTTCTGCACGGCAAAGGAAACAACCAACATAACTAATAGACAACGAAGGAATGGGAAAGGATAATTGCAAATGACATATCGGATAAAGGACTAGTATCTAAAATCTAGAAAGAATTTACCAAACCCCACACCCGAACAACAAATAATCCAGTGAAGAAATAGGTGGAAGATATGAATAGACTTCTCCAAAGATGACTTCCGGATGGCCAACAGACACTTTAAACGATGCTCAATGTCACTCATCATCAGGGAAATACAAATCAAAACCACACTGAGATACCACCTCATACCAGCCAGAGTGACTAAAATGAACAAATCAGGAAACTCTAGATGCTAGCAGAGATGTGGAGAAGCAGGCACCCTCCTACACTTTTAGTGGGAATGCAAACTAGTGCAGCCGCTCTGGAAAACGGTGTGGAGTTTCCTCAAAAAAATGAAAATAGACCTACCCTATGACCCAGCAATAGCACTGCTAGATTTTACCCAAGAGACACAGGAGTGCTGATGCATAGGGGCAGGTGTACCCTGATGTTCATAGCAGGACTTTCAACAATAGCTAAATCATGGAAGAAACTAAGTGTCCATCAACTAATGAATGGAGAAAGAAAATGTGGTATATATATATATAATGGAATACTATGCAGCAGTGAATAAGAATGAAATCTTGCCATACGTAGCAACATGGATGGAACTGGAGGGTATTATGCTAAGTGAAATAAGTCAGTCAAAGAAAGACAGATACCATATGTTTCCACGCATGGGTGGATTTTGAGAGACTTTCCAGAAAAACATGGGGGAGGGGAAGAGGGGAAAGAAAAAGAGACACAGAGAGGGAGGGTGGTGTGGGAGGGAGAGTCGGTGACGGGCATAGAAGAGAGTACTTGTTGGGATGAGCGCCGAGTATTGTATGGAAACCAATTTGATAATAAATTATTTTAAAAAATTAAAAAAATAAAAAGTTATAGGGTGATTAAAAACAACAACAACAACAACAACAACATAGAATGCTGCCCTGCTCCTAGCCAGAGTTTGTGACTCTGTAGACCTAGAATCGGTCCTGGAAATTTGCATTTATTTTTTTTTAAGTTTATTTATTTATTTTGAGAGAGAGAGAGAGAGGTGGGAGGGCAGTGAGAGACGGAGAGAATTTCAAGCAGGCTCTGCATTGTCAGTGTAGAGCCTGACATGGGGCTTGAACTCATGAACTGTGAGATCATGATCTGAGCTGAAACCAAGAGTCAGATAGTTACTCTGCTGAGCCATCCAGGTGCCCCCTGGAAATTTGCATTGCTAATAAACTCCCTGGAGATGCTGTTGCTGATTCAGTGACTATACTTTGAGAACTAGTGCTTGAATGAATGAATGAATGAATGAATGGATAGGATCCCTTGTACAAGACCACATTTCTTCCCCTCTATAACCCTTTGGAATTATTTATAGTTGAGAGAATGGACACCCTCTGTGTAGCATGTGCCTGCTTCTGCTAAATTTTAGCGTTGAGGGATGCCAAGGAGAATATATACACTACCTCTTTCTCCAACCTACACAGCAAGAATTTGTGCTTGGCTTACGATGATCCTGTTTTTTTCACAGTTCTAACTGATCTTGACACAGACAAGGAAAGAACTCAGGCCCCAAACCACATGGCACAGTTTTAATTAACTCCCTCGGGTGTCAGGACCCTTAGAAAAAGATAATATGTAGCCATGGAGACCATACATCCCATATTTCCTAGCACAGCTCTGATTTCACATATTCTATCCTCTTGTCCCCATAAATATAATTGTCAGACCATGTCCTGATTTTGGGTTCGGAAAAGATTGTTCCCATATGCATGGCCCTAGGGAGCCAAAAGCAAGCCTTTGCTTTCTTTCTTGAGAGTGTGGGGGCCAGGGTAAAAGCTTCTTGGAAAGGGCTACAGAGTTGGGGTATATTTAAACATTTGAGAGGAGTTACAAGCTGCTCGTTCCTTTTTTTTTTTCTTTTAAGTGTCTCTCAGTGATCCCAGTTATAGATCCTTGAATGTTACAAATGTGAGATTTGGAGTCCTGAGAAAGACTGAATTGGACCTCTGGCTACCTTTATTTCTTCCTCCCCCTCCCTATCCCCACTCTCACCCACTGGAAGGACCACACAGAAATAGCCCAGACAGAAGAGCCACTCCAAAGAAGAAAATTCCACAATCTTCATTGATCGACTACTCAGCCTAGTCTTTACCTACCTTCTCATTGCAATTTCACTTTCTTTTCCCATGCTCTGCTTTCAATCAAAATTAACAACAGCTGGTCCTCAAACTCTGTGTTCTTTATGTGCATAAAAAGTTCTAGTAAACCATCCTTCTTGGGCCCAGGTTTAACCATCCTTGGAGCTCCTTTTTCCTTCTTCCATGTATCTGACTTGCCAACCATTTGATGATCTTTGCCATGGGGAAGCAACTTAGGCAGTTTGGGCCAACAGTGCAGCAAAGCCTTAAGCTTTATGACTTGTGCTAATGGACATGCCAACTGTTTAGTAGAGACTATTTTTGAGCATGCAGTTGTGAACAATTTAAAGTGGACTGTACATGGAACCCATTTCCTCTCCCAGCTCCCCCAACAGGGCCTCCCCTTAGCAGCTGAAATGAGTTAGCAATCAGCACAGAGTAGGAATCCTGTGGTTTCTTCCCTTCCCTCCTGCTGGTTCAATGGTAGCTAGTCTCTTTAAAATGAACTTTCTCCTTAGTATGACCAGTAAATGTGATTTGAGAATCAGCTGGGCATGGAGACTAGGAAGCACCTTAGCCGAAAAGAAGGAGGTGGTAATAGCACTGAAGCTCTGCATGAAGTTTAGGAAAGGGTGGGGGGACAGGAGTGAACAGGGATCCATGAGCAAAAAATTGGACCCAGCATGTTTGCCATCTGCAGGATGATTGTACCTCAGAGTTGTACATGCCAGATTTGCAAGTTTGCAGAGGACTTGTCTGGCTTTTGTTTGGGGACTTGGCCTCGGTGAAAGTGATGCCTGCAGTCTGTGGCCGAAGTCCAGCCTCAGAGCCCATTGGGTTCCTAAAGAGAGGAGGTCACTTGCCCATGCAATGGGCTTCTCTTTTGTCAGGTGGGTTACCTGCCTTTGGTGGGATGTGTTCCTGAACTGTTTGCATGGTGTGGGTGGGCTGCTATCTTAGGTCATGCTGCAGGCCAATCAGGGTGAACTACATCTAGCTGATGGTGCTGCAGAGGAAAGGGATAGGACCAACCTCTATTTGTCTTGTTCTCATCTTCTCTCTGTTGGCTCCTCCTTTTTAATCAAATCTTGAAAACTATTCTCTTCATAAAGGCTAGTCAGGCAGTTTATCTCAGCAAAGCTACAGGAGCAGTTCAGGGACCCAGCCATGAAGAAGGAAGAGAAATTGACAGAAAAGAAAAAAATAAAAATTTGGCATTTGTATGAGGGTGTCATTGAAGGCTTCGTCACAGATACACTCAAGACACAGACAGGAACAGAAATTGTCTTGGAGTGGGGGTGGGGAGAACAGTTTGATTGAAGCATTAGCTGCCTTGGCACTGAGCCAAGGTAAATTGCCAGAGAACCATTAAACTCTGTGTAATTCCATATAATTCACAGCAGCCACAGGTAATCTGAATCAGACCTGACAAAACTTCCCTATCACTTAGTGTCCATTAGTGCCAAATGCATATTCTACAGTTAAACTTTTTTAGTTATACCATGGTGGCCATATTTTCCAAACCCCAAATAAGGAAGCCTGCCTTGACAAAGGATTTTTTTCCCTGTTTTGTGAATGTGTTTATATGAAAAGCCTCACAAAGGCATTAACACTAAACTGCACTTAAACACTGAACAAATGGCCTTTAAGGAAGGAACTATAGTTGCATGAAACTGGGTTAGAGCAAATTCTCATTCAGACATTGGCGAGCCCCCCACCCCTGCTGCCATACACCTTTTTAGGGGTCTGAGGGAATTGGTTAACTAAGCACTAAATCAAATTAGAATCTGTTTTAAACCCATTGTCTGGATTTGCTCTTAAAATTCTCCAGGATGGTAGATTTAAATGGCCTGTTGTAATGTATGTACACAGGAAGGTGGAATAGATATTACTTTGAATTCCCAGATGCTGGGAGCAGTTAAATCTCCTAGTATTCATGGTCTGTTTGTGAGGGCTTATGTGTGTTTTAAATTAACTTCCTAAGGCTGAGAATGTTAAAAACTAAGGATAATCCTCTATGGAGAACAAGGTATTGTTACCATGTACCTAAGTTTACTTAAAAGCTTCATTATTCCCATCAAATTAAGAGTCTAACAGTCACCTCTGGGCACTCACCACAAACAGAAGATAGTTAGCTCAAAGGATAATTATTTTAGAATATTCTTAGCCAATAATAGTAATGCAAGGCTTAAAGTCCCTCTTTACCGAGAGCTCTTTGCATTGCTACTTAAGGATCGTGAGTAGCAATATACTCATGGAAAGCCAAAATGTTTTGCTGCCTCCTCACAGAAGAAAATATTTTAAACCTCATAGATTCTCTCTCTTGGACAAGTCACAGAACATCCATGAACTTCAGTCATATGATCAGTGAAATGAAAATGTCCAGAAGCAGGAAGATGAGTAGGATGACATCCTGAAATTAGTTGGTTTCTATTTTCAACAATTAATTATTGAGCAACTACTACATAGCTCAATACAGACATTTGTTTTTGTAGGTTCCAGTGATAGAGCTATAAAAAGATGATCTGTCTTTCCCACTATAATGTAAATATCCTGCCAGAAAGTGAACATATACAGAAATAAATGAGCTAATGTAAAATGATAAATGCTGTGAAGAAAATAAAACAAGATAATGTGAGGGAGACTGATGGGGACCAGGGCTGGGGAAAGAGAGAAGGTATCTACTTTATATTGGTGCCCAGGGAAGGCCTCTCTATAGAGATAGCATTTGAGCTGACCCTTACATGATGAAGAGAGCTATATAAAGACCTAGAAAAAGAATGTTCTCAACAGAGAGAACAGCAAGTGCAGAGGTCCTAGATGAGGATGGCTTTGACCTCTCTGAGGAACAGAAAGTTCAATATGACCGCAGTGTGTGTATGAAATGAGGCCAAAAAGGCAGGCATGGCCAGACTGTGTAGTGCTTCTAACCTTCTGCTATTTACATTGTAAGAATCATTCATTGGTCTCCCTGTCTGATTTAATTAGTGAACATAAGTGCCAGATGTTAATGATAGGGGTGCTTTGTGTTTGCCCATAAGAAACCCAGGAAGAGGTGCTGGTGGGGAGTAGAGGAGAGGCTGAGACAGGCGAAACAAGATCAAATGTCTGGGGGAGAAAGAAGTGTGGGTGGAAGACAGTGTATACTCAGGATAGGTGGTTAGGGAGAGCTGCAGGAAATCGGAACGGGGAGGGAAGGCACCAGAGTGACCTTGGCTATGAGGAACATCCTCAATGCCAAGATTTGTGGAGTCTGCTGTCAGAAGGTGTCAACCATTACAGGAGAAAGTGCAGGGCTCTATCCTTGTGTTAAGGTTATAAAGTGGGGATGAGCAGGAACAGGAGCTAAAAATCTGCTGGGGGGAGTTGGTGGTGGGGTGGGCAAAATGGGTGAAGGGGAGTGGGAGGTAGAGGCTTCCAGCTGTGGAATGAATAAGGCATAGCATAAGGAATATGGTCAATATTCTTGTAATAGCATTTCATGGTGACAGATGGTAGTTACACTTGTGGTGAACACAGCATACATAACATATAGAGATGTTGAATCACGATGTTGTACACCCGACATCTAATAATAATAATTTAAAAATCTGGTTCTTTCTTCTCATCCAGCCCTAACCTGTAAAGCAAGCATGCTATCAGAAGAAAGGCTTCTATACTGCTTTACCCTTATCGATTCCCCATATATTGAACTCAAATGCCCACGATGTCTTACTTCATTTGCTTCTCAGACGGATCCTGGCATTGCAAAGGGAAATGCACTCTGATATAAGAGTCCCTCCCCACCACTAACACACAAACAATTGACTGTATCTTCTCTCCCTTTTTTTTCAACTGTGGAAGCACAGTTTTGTTTTATGTTATTTGATACATCTTGCTGGGCGGGGTAAGAGATAGGTACGTCACTTCTCAGTCACCATGTGAACAGGACAGTAGCCCGAAACAGAACAGTGTGATGGCTTATTTGTTCCCAGGTTTGCAGCACTATGTGAAAACAGAAATAAGTGGGCCAGTTTAATTTAAAATTGGATCTACCTTAGAGTCAGTAAATCATGTTATTATTGCCTTTGCAACATACATGTATGTATACCTTGGTAGGTTATTTCTGTGGGAACTGTTGGCTTTGATAGTGTTATGCAGAAGCATGGAAGGAAATTAAATGTTCCCTTTCCTTCTTCTTCATATCACACTGTTCAGAGCGCTGAGTGAAGACCAAAGATTAAAATCACTGCTGGAGAAAGGGGGCCTGGAAAGAGGCAAATAATGTTCTAGGAGTAGAATGAAGGGGCCCAGCTGTGGAAAATAGAAAGCAAGCTCCCTCTCCCTTTGTCCTCATCTGGTAGAGGGCGCACGGGTGCCCAGTAAGCTTGACAAGTGGTTTCCAGACACTAAAGCAAGCTGAGTGGTTTCCAGAGGCAGCCTTTTGTCTCTTTCCTGAAGGGTGTTAGTCCTTTGGTCTTTTTCCAGTCAGAAATAACTAATGTTGGATATGTGTACTCTTTAGAAACTGTCTTTGGCTTTTTGCATAATGGGTTATAAATAAATGGCTTCAGGGAACCAGCAATGAGTTATTGAGTGAACCTGGCTTTGGGATGGTTCAGATTCTGGATAGTTAATCACATCGTCTTGGGCTGAAAGGCTGTATCTAACTAATTCTCATTCAGCTGGAGAGTTAAAAAGATTCTTTGGGTCAACTTGAATAGTTTTAACATCAACACTAGATTGATGCTGGAGAAATAAAGGTTATGTTAATCCAAGTAGAATTATTTCCATCTCTTTCTAGTAATCTGCTGGAATTTAATGTCCATTTTTCTTTTAACTGGGGCATTTTTTACAAGCATTCATTGTACAGTTCATAAATGCCAATAAGTTAATACATCCTATTTCTAACAGGTTTGTATTAGGTGGTTTGAAAAAGACTCTTGATCTTTCCAGCCATGTAGGCTCACCCAGTAAATTTTCACACCATGCTATCTTCATGCTAGGGGTCATCACATGGGCCTTCTAGTTTGTCTTCGACTGTTTTAACCCTATACGAAGAAGCTTATATCGCAGTTGTATATAGTGAATTCTGTTGCTAGCAACCGCTTCTAGAAGTCAGGAACAAAGTCTTTAATATACTGTCATAGCCTTTTCTCTACTTCCTTGCACCCATTCCTTCCTGAACTTTCTACTACATCAGTTTTGCAAGGTTCTTTACTCACTTGTACCACTGAAATGCAGAGTTCATTAGACAGCCAAGTTCATAGGCAATCCAATAGGAGGCAGTAATGATTGATAAGTGAAGAAGAAATGGTTGCCTATATGGCCTTGGCCTGACCAGAAGCTCTGCTTCTCAGAGTGAGTATTAGGAATTCTGAGGATCATAAGAAAAAGACATATCTGGGATAGACAGGCAGAACAGAAGTAGATGGTCCTGAAATTAGATAGGAGATTGATTCTATTTTTATGATATGTCAATATAGAAATGGGTTGTTGACTTATTTCACTTAACATAATACCCTCCAGTTCCATCCATGTTGCTACACATGGCCAGATTTCATTTTTTCTCATTGCCATGTAGTAGTCCATTGTATATATGTGCCACAACTTCTTTATCCATTCGTCAGTTGATGGGCACTTGGTCTGCTTCCATGATTTGGCTATTTATGTTAAGTGAAATAAGTCAGTCAGAAAAAGACAGATACCATATGTTTCCATGAATAGGTGGACTTTGTGAGACTAAGCAAAAACCAGGGGGAGGGCTAGAGGGGAAAGGAAAAAAAGACACAGAGAGGGAGGGAGATAAAACATAAGAGACTCTCAAAGACTAAGAACAATCTGAGGGTGAGGGAGGTGAGGGAGGTGAGGGAGGGGGAAGAGGGGGTGACGGATATTAAAGAGGGCACGTGTTGGGATGAACACTGGGTGTTATATGTAAACCAATTTGAAAATAAACTATTATAATAAAAAAATTAAAAATTAAAAATTAAAAAAAATTAAAAAAAAGAAATGGTTTGTTGATTAAAAAAAAAAAAACTCTTCACCGTTACCAGTTGTCAGATTAAAAAAAAATTGTTTGTCTTCATTTTCATTTCCTACTGAAATCATTCACCTTATGAACACTGTCTCAAAGCAGAGAGGAATGATGGGGACATTTATAAATTATAGCCCTATTGTGAAGGATTCCCTTTTAAAGTGAAATACTTTGCCTTGATTAAAGCTATGCGTATGTGAAAATAGTGTCTGTTCGTTGGTCCCTACCTTAGAAATATATGTTATATATGTTATATAGGTGAAATAACACCTATATGTTATTCCATATATATATATTCCGATGTGCAAAAATCTCAGTGAATTTTTAGACATGTATAGTTCCAGGTAATCAGCACCCAGATCAACATGTTAAACATTTCCAGTACCACTGAAAATAATGCTCACGTGCCTTCATGGTCAGTACATCCACTCCAGAGGTTACCAATATTCTGTGTTTTATCAACATAGATTAACTTTGTCTGTTCCATCTGAAATGGAATCACACAGTATGTATTATTGTAGTCTGCTCTCTTTTACTCACCATAATATTTTTGAGATTCATCTAATTTTTGCATGTATCAATAGCTTATGCTTATTGCTGTGTAGTGTATAATTTTGTGTATGTGTGGTTTTTTTATTTTGAATTTTTATTTTAATTCCAGTTAACATATAGTGTTCTATTAGTTTCAGGAGTGCAATATAGTGATTCAACACTTTCCTACGACACCCTGCCCTTATCACTACAAATGTGCTCATTAAGCCCAATCACCTATTTAACCTATTCTCCCATCCCCCTCCCCTCTGGTACCCATCAGTTGGTTCTCTGAAATCAAGAGTCTATTTCTTGATTTCCCTCTCTTCTTTTTTGCCCTTTGCTCATTTGTATTGTCTCCTAAATTCCACATATGAGTGAAATCATATGGTATTTGTCTCTGGCAGACTTATTTTGCTTAGCATAATACTCTCTAGCTCCATCCATGTTTTGTAAATAGCAAGATTTTATTCTTTTTCTTGGCTGAGTAATATTCCATCACACACACACACACACACACACACACCACCTTCTTCGTTTCCATTTATCCATCAATGGGCACGTGAGCTGCTTCCATTTCTTGGCTGTTAGAAATAATGTTGCTATAAACATAGAGGTGCATGTATCCCTTTGAATTAGTGTTCTTGCATTCTTTGAGTAAATACCCCATAGTGCCATTGCTGGATCATAAAGTATTTCTATTTTTAATGTTTTGAGGAACTTCCACACTGTTTTCCAGAGTGACTGCACCAGTCTGCATTCCCACCAATAGTGCAAGAGATTTCTTTTTCTCCACATCCTTGACAGCACCTGTTGTTTCTTGTGTCGTTGATTTTAGCTATTCTGACAGGTGTAAAGTGATATCTCATTGTAGTTTTGATTTATATTTGCCTCATGATAAGTGACAATGAATATCTTTTCATGTGTCTGTCGGCCATCTGGATGTCTTCTTTGGAGAAATATCTGTTCATTCCTTCTCATTTTGTAATGGGATTATTTGTTTTTTTAGGTGTTGAACTTTAGAAGTTCTTTGTATATTTTGGATACTGACTTTTTATCAGATATTTCACTTGCAAATATCTGCTCCAGTTCTGTAGGTTGCTTTTTAGGTTTTTTGATTGTTTCCTTCACTGTGCAGAATCTTCTTATTTTGATGAGTTGTAACACTTTATTTTTGCTTTTGTTTCCCTTGCCTCAGGACACCTATCTAAAAAGAAGTTGCTACATCCAATGTCAAAGAAGTTACTGCCTGTGTTCTCTTTTAGGATTTTTATGGTTTCAGGTCTCACATTAAGGTCTTTGATCCATTTGGAATTTATTTTTGTGCATAGTGTAAGAAAGTGGTACAGTTTCATTCTTTTGCATGCTGCTGTCCAGTTTTCCCAAGACCATGTGTTGAAGAGACTTTTTTTCCATTGTCTTTTCCATTATTTCATGCTTCGTTAAGAATCAATTGACCACATACTTGTGGGTCTACGTGTCTGTTTTTGTGCCAGTACCATACAGTCTTTTTAAGTATTTATTTTTATTTGAAAGAGAGAGAGAGAGAGAGAGAGGGAGAGAGAGAGAGATAATGAGAATCTCAAGTAGGCTCTGTGCTCAGCATGGTGCCCGACGTGGGGCTCAATCCCACAACCCTGGGATCATGATCTGAGGTGAAATCAAGAGTTGGATGCTCAACTGATTGAGCCACCCATGCGCCCCCGGTACCATACTGTTGTGATCACTACCTTTGTAATATAACTCGAAGTCTGGAATTGTCATGTCTCCAGCTTTCCTTTTTTTTTTTTTTTTCAAGGTTGTTTTGACTATTAAGGGTCTTTTTTTGTGGTTCCACACAAATTTTAAAATTGTTTATTCTAGTTCTGTGAAAAATGCTGTTGGTATCTTGATTGTGATTGCATTAAATGTGAGATTGCTTTGGGTAGTATAGACATCTTTTTTTCTTTTAATATTTATTTAGTTTCGGGAGAGCACAAGCAGGGGAAAGGTAGAGAGAGGGGGACACAGGATCCAAGGCGGGATCTGCGCTGACAGACTGACAGCAGCGAGCCTGATGCAGGGCTCAATCTCATGAACCGTGAGATCATGACCTGAGCCGAAGTCAGATGCTCAACCGACTGAGACACCCCGGTGCCCCATGGGTAGTATAGACATTTTAACAATATTTGTTCTTCCAATCCATGAGCATGGAATGTTTTTCCATTTATTTGTGTCCTCTTCAATTTCTTTCATCAGTGTTTTATGGTTTTCAGAGTACAGGTCTTTCACCTCACTGGGAGGTTTATTCTTAGGTATCTTACTATTTTTGGTGCAACCGTAAATGAGGTCTATCTGCTGCTTCACTTTGGTGTTTAGAAATATGAGATTTCTGGACATTGATTTTGTATCCTGTTACTTTACTGAATTAATTGATCCCTTTTACCAGTTTTTTGGTGGAGTGTTTCAGATTTTCTATATAGAATATCATGTCATCTGCAAATAATCAAAATTTTACTTCTTCCTTAACGATTTGGATTCCTTTTATTTCTTTTTGCTGTTTGATTGCTGTGGTTAGGACTTCCAGTACTATGTTGAATAAAGGTAGTGACAGTATACATCCTTGTTCCTGACTTTAGCAGAAAACCTGTCAGTTTTTCCTCATTAAGAGTGATGTCAGCTGTGGGATTTTCATGTACGACCTATATTATGTTGAGTTATGTTCCCTCTAAACCTACTTTGTTGAGTTTTTTTTTTTTTTTATCATGAACGGTTGTTGTACCTAGTCCAATGTTTTTCTGTGTCTAATGAAATGGTCATGTATGGTTCTTATCCTTTCTCTTGTTGATTACATGTATCATGTTGATTGATTTGTGAATATTGAACCACCTTTGCAACCCAGAAACAAATACCACTTGATTGTGGTGAATGACTTTTGTAATGTATTATTGAATTCAATTTGCTAGTATTTTGTTGAGGATTTTTGCATCCATGTTCATTAGGGGTATTGGCCTGCAGTTCTGTTTTTTAGTAATGTCTTTGTCTGGTTTTAGTATCAGGCTAATGCTGGCCTCACAGAATGAATTTGGAAGTTTTCCTTGCTTTTCTGTTTTTTGGAAGAGTTTGAGAAGAATAGGTATTAGCCATTCTTTAAATATTTGGCAGAATTTGACTCTGAAGCCATCTGGTCCTGGACTTTTCTTTGTTGGGAGTTTTTATTACAATTTCAATTTCTTGGCTAGTAATCAGTCTGTTCAAATTTCCTATTTCTTCCTGTTTCAGTTTTGGTAGTTTATAGGTTTCTAGGAATTTATCCATTTCTTCCAGGTTGTCCAATTTTTTCAGCATATTGTTTTTCATAATATTCTCTAATGTTTACATTTCTGTGGTGTTTGTTATTTCTCATCTCTCATTTGTAATTTTGTTTATTTGAATCCTTTCTCTTTTTTCCTTTGTAAGTCTTGATGGGGTTTATCGATTTTATTAATTTTTTCAGAGAAAGAGTTCCTGGTTTCATTAATCTGTTCTATTGTTTTTTTAGTTTCTGTATTATTTATTTCTGCTCTAATCACTATTATTTCCTCCTTTCTGCTGGTTTTAGGTTTTGTTTGTTCTTTTTCTAGATGCTTTAGGATCCTTTAGTTGTAAGGTTAGGTTGTTTGAGATTTTTCTTGATTCTTGAGATAGGCCTGTATTACTATAAACTTCCATTTTAAAACTGCTTTTGTTGCATCCCAGAGATTTTGGACCATTGTTTTTTCATTTTAATTTGTTTCCATGTACCTTTTAAGTTTTTCTTTGATTTCCCATTAACCCATTCATTGTTTGGTAGCATTTTGCTTACGTATGGTCTTTCCAGATTTTTTTTCTTGTGGTTGACTTCTAGTTTTGTCACTCTAGTGTTGTGATCAGAAAAGGTGCATGGTATTATTTCAGTATTTTTGTATTTGTTGTGGCTGGTTTTGCGGGCTCATATATGATCTACTCTGGAGAATGTTCCATGTGCACTTGAAAAGAATGCATATTCTGTTGTTTTAGGATGGAATGTTTGGAATATATCTGTTAGGTCCATCTGTTTCCATGCGTCATTCAAAGCTATAGTTTCCTTTTAGATATTCTGTTTAGAAGATCTGTTCATTGATGTATGTAAGGTGTTAAAGTTCCCTACTGTAATTATATCAATTAGTTCCTTTATGTTTGTTATTAACAGTTATTAACCGTTTTTATGTGTTTGGGTGCTTCTGTGTTGGGTGCATAAATATTTGCATTTGTTACATCTTCTTGTTGTGTTGTCCCCTTTATGATTATATAGTGTTCATTTTTGACTCTTGTTACAGTCTTTGTTTTGAAGTCTATTTTGTGTGATAAAAGTATTGCGACTCTGGCTTTCTTTTCCATCAATTTACCTAATAGATGTTTCTCCATATCCTCATTTTCAATCTGGATGTCTTTAGGTCTAAAATGAAACTCTTGTCAGCAGCATATAGATGGGTCCTTTTTGTATCCATTCTAAGACCCCATGTTTTTTGACTGGGCCATTTCGTCCATTTACATTCAAAGGAATCATTGATAGATATGTATTTAATGCCATTTTATTACTTGTTTTGGGGTTGTTTCTGAAATTTTTCTCTGTCCTTTCTTTCTCTCCTTCATGATTTGCTGATTTTCTTTAGTGATATATCTGGATTTCTTTCTCTTTATTCGTTGCATGTTTAGTAGTATTTTGATATATGATTACCATTATGCTTGTATATAACCTCTTCTGCATATAGAAGACTATATTAAGTTGATGATCATTTAATTTTGAACTCTTTCTTTTCTCCTCTCATCCCCACACTTTAGATGTATGTTACTATATTTTATATCCCTTTTGTGATGTACTTGACGTTTTTTAACAGAAACATTCATTTCTTAAATTTTTTAATGTTTATTTTTAATATATTTTTTATTTTTTAAACTTTTATTGTCAAATTGGTTTCAATACAAAATCCAGTGCTCATCCCAACCCGTGCCCTGCTCAGTGCCCGTCGCCTACTCTCCCCACTCCCATACCCCCCTCAACCTTTGGTTTCTTCTTGGTATTTAAGAGTCTCTTATGTTTTGTCTCCCTCCCTCTCTGGCTTTTTTCTTTCCCCTCTTCCCCTCCAACCTAGTTTTCTGTTAAATCTCGCAAGGTCCACCTATGCCTAGAAACGTATGGTATCTGTCTTTCTCTGCCTGACTTATTTCACTCAGCATAATACCCTCCAGTTCCATCCATGTTGCCACACATGGCCATATTTCATTCTTTCTCATTGCCGTGTAGTATTCCATTGTATATATATACCACATCTTCTTTGTTCATTTGTCAGTTGATGGACACTTAGTCTCTTTCCATGATTTGGCTATTGTTAAAAGTGCTGCTATAAACATCGGGGTACACGTGCCACTATGCATCAACACTCCTGTGTCTCTTGGGTAGATTCCTAGCAGTGCTATTGCTGGGTCATAGGGCAGTTGTATTTCCATTTTTTTGAGGAACCTCCACACAGTTCTCCAGAGCGGCTGCACCAGTTTGCATTCCCACCAGCAGTGCAAGAGGGTGCCTGTTTCTCCACATCCTCCCCAGCATCTATAGTTTCCAGATTTGTTCATTTTAGCCACTCTGACTGGTGTGAGGTGGTATCTCCGTGGTTTTGATTTGTATTTCCCTGATGATGAGTGACACTGAGCATCGTTTCATATGTCTGTTAGCCATATGGATGTCTTCATTGGAAAAGTGTCTATTCATATCTTCTTCCCATTTCTTCACTGGATTATTCGTTTTTCAGGTGCGGGGTTTGGAGAGTTCTTTATAGATTTTAGATACTAGTCCTTTACCGATATGACATTTGCAATTATCTTTTCCCATTCTGTTGGTTGCTTATTAGTTTTGTTGGTTGTTGCCTTTGCAGTGCAGAAGTTTTTTTTATCTTGATGAGGTCCCAATAATTCATGTTTGCTGTTGATTTCCTTGCCTTCGGAGATATGTCAAGTAAGAAATTGGTGCGGCTCAAGTCAAAAAGGTTTTTTTCCTGCTTTCTCCTCTAGGATTTTGATGGTTTCCTGTTCAACATTCAGGTCCTTCATCCATTTTGGGTTTATTTTTATGAGTGGTGTAAGGAAGTGGTCTAGTTTCATTCTTCTGCATGCTGCTGTCCAGTTATCCCAGCACCATTTGTTAAAGAGGCTGTCTTTTTTCCATTGGATATGCTTTCCTGCTTTGTCAAAGATTAGTTGGCCATATGCTTTCACGTCCATTTCCGAGTTTTCTAATCTATCCCATTGGTCGATGTGTCTGTTTTTGTGCTAATACCATACTGTCTTTTTTTTTTCTCATTAAATTCTTTTTTTTAATTTTATAATAGTTTATTTTCAAATTGGTTTACATATAACACCCAGTGTTCATCCCAACATGTGCCCTTTTTAATGCCCATCACCCCCTCTCCCCCCTCCCTCATCCCCCTAACCCTCAGTTTTTTCTTAGTCTTTGAGAGTCTCTTATGTTTTATCTCCCTCCCTCTCTGTGTCTTTTTTTCCTTTCCCCTCTAGCCCTCCCCCTGGTTTTTGCTTAGTCTCACAAAGTCCACCTATTCGTGGAAACATATGGTAATACCATACTGTCTTGATTACCGCTTTGTAGTAGAGGTTAAAATCTGGGATTGTGATGCCTCCCGCCATGGTTTTATTCTTCAGTATTACGTTGGCTATTCGGGGTGTTGTGGTTCCGTACAAATTTTAGGATTGTTTGCTCTAGCTTTGAGAAGAATGCTAGTGCAATATTGATTGTGATTGTATTGAATGTGTGGATTACTTTGGGTAGTATTGACATTTTAACAATATTTATTCTTCCAATCAATGAGCATGGGATGTTTTTCCATTTTCTGTGTCTTCCTTAATTTCCTTCATAAGTTTTTTATAGTTTTCAGCGTAGAGATCTGTTACATCTTTGGTTAGGTTTATTCCTATGTATTTTATGCTTTTGTTTTTTGGTGCAATTTTGAAGGGAATAACTTCTTTTTTTCTCTTTCTATTGCTTCATTGTTGGTGTATAGGAATGCAACCGATTTCTGTACATTGATTTTGTACCCTGCAGCTTTGCCGAATTCATGGATAAGTTTTAGTAAGCTTTTGGTGGGTTCTTTCGGGTTTTCCATGTAAAGCATCATGTCATCTGCGAAAAGTGAAAGTTTGACTTCGTCCTTACCTAACCCGATGCCTTTTATTTTGCTCTGTTGTCTGATTGCTGATGCAAGAACCTCCTATACTATGTTAGATAGCAGTGGTGAGAGTGGACATCCCTGTCGTGTTCCTGATCTCAGGGGGAAGGCTCTCAGTTTTTCCCCATTGAGGATGATATTAGCTGTGGGCTTTTCATAAACGGCTTTTATGATGCTTAAGGTGTTCCTTCTCTCCCAACTTTCTCGAGGATTTTTATTAGGGAAGGGGGCTGTATTTTGTCAAATGCTTTTTCTGCATCTTTTGTTGATGTGATGTATCACATTAATTGATTTTCGAATACAGAACCAGCCCTGCAGCACAGGAATGAATCCCACTTGATCATGGTGAATAATTCTTTTTATATGCTGTTGGATTCGAATTGCTAGTATCTTGTTGAGAATTTTTCATCCATATTCATCAGGGATATTGGCCTGTAGTTCTCTTTTTTTGCTGGGTCTCTATCTGTTTTGGGAATCAACGTGATGCTGGCTTCATAGAATGAGTCCGGGAGTTTTCCTTCCATCTCAATTTTTTGTAACAGCTTGAGGATGATAGGTTTTATCTCTGTTTTAAGTCTGGTAAAATTCCACAGGGAAGCCATCTGCTCCAGGGCTTTTATTTGTTGGGAGACTTTTGGTAACTGATTAAATTTCTTAACTAGTTATGTGTCTGTTCAAGTCTTCTATTTCTTCCCGTTTGAGTTTTGGTAGCATGTGGCTATTTAGGAATTTGCCCATTTCTTCCAGGTTGTCAAATTTCTTGGCATATAGATTTTCATAGTATTCTCTGACAAATGCTTGTGTTTCTGAAGGATTGGTTGTAATCACTCCAGTTACGTTCGTGATTTTATCGATTTGGTTATCTGTCTATTCTTTTTGACCAGCCTGGCTAGAGGTTTATCAATTATTTTTTCAAAGAACCAGCTTTTGGTTTCATTGATCTGTTCCGCTACTTTTTCGGTTTATATATTATTAATTTCTGCCCTGATTTTTGTTATATCTCTCTTTCTGGTGGGTTTGGGTTGTCTTAGCTGTTCTGCTTATAGTTCCTTTAGGCGTGCTGTTAAAATTTGTGTAATTTTTATTGTTTCTAGAGATAAGCCTGGATTGTGATATATTTCCCTCTCAGGACTGCCTTTGCCCCATCCCAAAGCTTTTGGATTGTTGTATTTTCATTTTCATTTGTTTCCATGTATTTTTTAATTTCTACTCTGATTGCTTGGTTGACCCATTCATCTTCTTGTAGGTTGTTCTTTAGCCTCCATGTTTTTGGGGATTTTCCAGACTTTTTCCTGTGGTTGATTTCAAGTTTCAAAGCATTGTGGTCTGAAAGTGTGCATGGTATGGTCTCAATTCTTTTATATTTATTCAGAGCTTCCCTGTGCCCCAGAATGTGGTCTACCTTGGAAAATGTACCGTGTGCAGCTGAGAAGAATGTAAATTCCTTTTCTTCTGGATGAAGGACCCCAAAGATGTCTGTTAGGCCCATCTGTTCCAATGTGTCGTTCAGGGCCATTGTCTCTGTTGTGATTCTCTATTTAGTGAATCTATCCAATGCTGAGAGTGGAGTGTTAAGGTCCCCTACAATTAGGACATTTTTATCGATAAGGTTGCTTATGTTTGTTATTAGTTGTTTTACATATTTCGGTGCCCCTGAATTTGGCACGTAGATATTTTATAATTGTTAGCTCTTCCTGCTGGATAGTCCCTGTGATTATTATATAATGCCCTTTTTCATCTCTTATTACATCCTTTAATTTAATGTCTAGTTTGTCTGATATAAGTGTGGCTACTACAGCTTTCTTCTTACTTTCAGTAGCGTGGTGTATAGTTCTTCATCCCCTCACTTTCAATCTGACAGTGTCCTCAGGTCTAAAATGAGTCTCTTTGTAGTAGAGGTTAAAGTCTGGGATCGTGATGCCTCCCGCCTTGGTTTTATTCTTCAGTATTACTTTGGCTATTCGAGGTCATTTGTGGTTCCATACAAATTTTAGGATTCTTTGCTCTAGCTTTGAGAAGAATGCTGGTACAATTTTGATTGGGATTGCATTCAATGTGTAGATTGCTTTGAGTAGTATTGCCATAAAGCGGTATTCATCAAGGCTGTATGGTATTGGCACAAGAACAGACACATAGACCAATGGAATAGAATAGAAAACTCAGAAATGGACCCACAAGTATATGGCCAACTAATCTTTGACAAAGCGGGAAAATGTATCCAATGGAAAAAAGACAGCCTCTTTAACAAATAGTGCTGGGAGAATTGGACAGCAACATGCAAAAGAATGAAACTAGACCACTTTCTTACACCACTCACAAAAATAAATTCTAAATGGATAAAAGATCTGAATGTGAGACAGGAAACCATCAAAATCCTAGAGGAGAAAGCAGGAAAAAGCCTCTTTGACCTAAGACGCACAAATTTCTTACTCGACACGTCTCCAAGGGCAAGGGAATTAAAAGCAAAGATGAACTACTGGGACCTCATCAAGATAAAAAGCTTCTGCACAGCAAAAGAAACAACCAACAAAACGGAGAGGCAACCAACGGAATGGGAAAAGATTATCATAAATGACATATCGGATAAAGGACTAATATCTAAAATCTATAAAGAACTTACCAAACTCCACACCCGAAAAACAAATAATCCAGTGAAGAAATGGGCAGAAGATATGAATAGACACTTCTCCAAAGAGGACATTCAGATGGCCAACAGACACATGCAACGATGCTCAATGTCACTCATCATCAGAGAAACCCAAATCAAAACCACACTGAGATACCACCTTACACCGGTTGGAGTGGCTAAAATGAATAAATCAGGAAACTATAGATACTGGCGGGGATGGGGAGAAGTAGGCACCCTGCTACACTGTTGGTGGGAATGCAAAGTGGTGCAGCCACTTTGGAAAACGGTGTGGAGTTTCCTCAAATAAATGAAAATAGAGCTACCCTATGACCCAGCAATAGCACTGCTAAGAATCTACCCAAGAGACACAGGAATGCTGATGCATAGGAGCACGTGTACCCCAATGTTCATAGCAGCACTTTTGACAATAGCCGCATCATGGAAAGAGACCAAGTGCCCATCAACTGACGAGTGGATAAAGAAGTTGTGGCACATATATACAATGGACTACTACGTGGCAATGAGAAAAAATGAAATCTGGCCATGTGTAGCCACATGGATGGAACTGGAGAGTATTATGTTAAGTGAAATAAGTCAGTCAGAAAAAGACAGATACCATATGTTTCCACGAATAGGTGGACTTTGTGAGACTAAGCAAAAACCAGGGGGAGGGGAAGAGGGGAAAGGAAAAAAAAAGACACAGAGAGGGAGGGAGATAAAACATAAGAGACTCTCAAAGACTAAGAACAAACTGAGGGTGAGAGGGTGAGGGAGGGGGAGAGGGGGTGACGGGCATTAAAGAGGGCACGTGTTGGCATGAACACTGGGAGTTATATGTAAACCAATTTGAAAATAAACTATTATAAAATTTAAAAAATATATGAAAAAAAGTAAAATGAGTCTCCTGAAGACAGCAAATAGATGGGTCTTGTTTTTTTAATCCATTCTGTTACTCTATGTCTTTTTATTGGAGCGTTGAATCCATTTACATTCAGTGTTAATATTGAAAAATAAGGGTTTAGAGTCACTCTGTTATCTGTAGGTTTCATGCTTGTATGGATATTTCTGGTAGTTTGTGTTTTTTGCAACCTTTCCTTCATAGAGTCCCACTCAGGATCTCTTGTAATGCTGGTTTATTTGTGACGAATTCCTTCAGTTTTTGTTTGTTTTGGAAGACCTTGATCTCTCCTTCCATTCTGAATGACAGGCTGGCTGGGTAAAGGATTCTTGGCTGCATATCCTACCTGTTCATCACATTGTAGATATCCTGCCATTCCTTTCTGGCTTGCCAAGTTTCTATAGATAAGTCTGCTACTACCCTTATGTGTCTACCTTTGTGTGTAAAGGCCCGTTTTTTCCTAGCTGCTTTCAGAATTTTCTCTTTGTCCTTGTACTTTCTCAGTTTCAATATGATGTTTAGTGCAGAATGTCTGTTCCAATTACATCTGAGAGGAGTTTTCTGTGCCTCTTGGATTTCTATGCCCATTTCCTTCCTCTTTTTGGGGAAGTTCTCAGCAATGATTTGTTCAAGTACCCCTTCGACTCCTTTCTCTCTCTTCTTCCTCTGGAATTCCTATGATACGGATATTGTTCTGTTTGATTGCATCGCTCAGCTCTCGAATTCTCCTTTCCTGTTCCTGAATCAGTTTCTCTCTGTTTTTATCTGCTTCCTCTTTTATCAATAATTTTAATCTTCTAGTTCACCTATTCTCTCTTTTGCCTCTTCAGTCCACGCTGTGGCCACATCCAATTTATTCTGCACCTCATTTAAAGCATTTTTTAATTCTTCCAGACCATTTTTAAGGTCCTTGATCTCTGTTGAGAGGGCCCCCCTGCTTCTTCTATGCTTTTTTCAAGTCCAGCGATTAGTTTTATGTTTATCATTCTACATATATATTCTGTTTGTTGCTTATATCTGTTTTCATCAATTCTTGATCTGTCATTACTTCCCGTAATTTTTTTTGAGGAGAATTCTTCCATTTCGGCATTTTGGCTAGGTGTATTTTGGTTTGTTTCCTGAGGTCACCGTCTCCTTGGGGTACTTTCTGGATTTTGCGATTTTGCATTTTCTTCCTTGTAGATTCCAACACCTTTCCTCCCAGACTCTTGGGGTTGAGAGTCCTTTGGTTTCATTCCTTCTTATTTTGAAAGACACTGGAAATACCCGGTCCCCCTACTCCTCTTCCATGTTGCCCAGATCCGACTGTCAATGTGTATTTACTTTTGAGAGAGAGAGACAAGGCATGAGCATGGGAGGGGCAGAGAGAGAGGGAGACCCAGAATCTGAAGCACATTCCAGGCTCCAAGCTGTCAGCATAGAGCCTGAGGGGCTCGAACTCATGAACTCCAATATCATGACCTGAGCCGAAGTCGGACTCTTAACCGACTGAGCCACCCAGGTGCCCCAGAAATATTCATTTTTAATGCTTTTGTGTTTCTTGCCTCTACAGTGTCATTTTTGTCTCTCCTTTCTCCACCACGAGTCCGCTTAATACTACTTGTTTGGCCAGCTTAGTGGTCACAAACTCCTTTAGTTTTTGTTTTCTGGGAAACCCTTTATCTCTCCTTCTATTCTGAATGGCAGCCTTGCTGGATAGTGTATTCTTGGCTCCAGGTTTTTCCTGTTCAGTACTTTAAATATATCATGCCACTACTTTCTGGCTTGCCAAGTTTCTTTTGAGAAATATTCTTCTAGCCTTATAGGCTTTCCCTTGTAAGTTAGTGACTTCTTTTCTCTTGCTGCTTTTTTTTTCAGAGTGCTTTACATTTATTTTATTTTATTAATAATTTATTGTCAAAATGGTTTCCATACAACACCCAGTGCTCATCCTAACAAGTGCCCTCCTCTGTGCCCATCACCCACTCTCCCCCCTTTCATACCCCCCTCTCCCCTCAGTTTGTCTTAGTCTTTGAGAGTCTCTTATGTTTTGTCTCCCTCCCTCTCTGTGGCTTTTTCCCTTCCCCTCTTCCTCTCCCCCTTGGTTTTCTGTTAAATCTCACAAAGCCTACCTATGCATGGAAACATATGGTATGTGTCTTTCTCTGCCTGATTTATTTCACTCAGCATAATACCCTTCAGTTCCATCCATGTTGCCACACATGGCCAGATTTCATTCTTTCTCATTGCTGCGTAGTATTCAATTGTATATATAGATTTTTTCTTTATCACCATATTTTTCCAATTTAATAATAGTATATCTGCATGTTGGCTTGCTTTTGTTTATTTGGATAGGAGTTTTCTGTGCCTCCTGGGACTGGATGTCTCTTTTCTTCCCTAGATTACAGAAGTTTTAAACTAATGTTTCTTAAAATAAATTTTCTGACTTCTTTTCTCTTTCTTCTTATTTTGGGATTCCTATAATATGAATGCTATTACTTTTGGTTAAGTCACTGAGTTCCCTGAGTCTACTTCTCTTTTGTGTAATTCTTTCTTCTCTCTTTTCAACTTGATTGCTTTCCATTACTCTGGCTTCTTGGTCACTAATTCATTCCTTGCTTCTTCCACCTTGCTATTCATTCCATCAAGCATGTTTCTCATTTTGTTTATTGAGTCTTTTATGTCTGCTATGTTATTCCTTATCTCTGTGTCAAGGGTCTCTCTCATGTCTTACACTCTTTTCTCAGGTGCAGTGAGTATCTTTATGATCACTACTTTAAAGTCTCTATAAGGCGTGTTACTTATAACTTTCTCCTTCATATCTCTTGCCATTGCCTTGTTCTGTTCTTTCATGTGGGATAAATTTCTCTGTCTCCTCATTTTGTCTGCCTCTCTGTGTGTCCGTTTCTGTGTGTTAAGAATGTCGGCTGTGTCTTCTGCCTTGAAAATAGTAACTTCATGAAGAGGAGGTCCTGGATTGTTGTGCATTGCAGCGTCCTCTGTTCACAGTACTTGGCACTTTAGGAGAGTATCTTGTGTATTGCTTACACCCTGGCGTTTTGTCTAATTCCCTTTTCCTTTCAGTGCAGTAGTCTGCACTGACTCTCTGCCAGTTGTAGTACTTGCTGTCTGTGGTGTTGGTGAGACCCTGGCAGGCCAGCTCTGAGAGGGCGTGCCCTCCTGGCAACTTGGGAACATGGCGGCCTTGTTAGTAAAATTTATGTTGGACCACTAGTCCTCTCCTCGATCCCCTGAAGCAGATGGTGGTGGCTGGGGGAAAGGTGGGTGCGGCACATGATGGTGACTGGGGACATGTGGCTGGGCTTGGTGCAGGGGCTGGGCAGGGCTCACTGTGCTCCCAATGACTGGGTGGGGCATGTGCAGAGCTTTAAAAAAAAATTTGCCCTGAGCCCAGGCTATAAGTGTCTGTAGATTTGCCTTCTGCAGGTGGCTCTGTGTTTATGCTAGTGGATGGGGGAGAGAAATTGAGCCTCCCAATTCATGCATCCTCAAAGTCCCACAACACTCTCCAAAATCAGTATGAATAGGTCTGTCCCCCATTTGCCACCATCCTTTTCTAAACTGCTGTTTTTATGTTGCCTGTCTGCATATGCTGCTGTCTCTTTAAGTCAGCAACTTAGCTATCACTAACTCTCCCAGCTAGCCCAGTACTGAGGCAGCTGATTATTAAAGCTCCAGGCTACAAGTTTCACTAGTTTTAAAAACTCACAGAATTTAGCCCCTGTTTTTAAAGCCAAATGTTATGGGGATTAGTCTTCCCTGTGTGAACTCCCTGATACAAGTGCCCATTTCTCTTCTCCTTGCACACAGCTCCCTTCCTCCTGCAGGCAACCTCCCTCTGCCTTTTCCTTTTTTTTTATTTTTATGTTTATTTATTATTTTTGAGATAGAGCAGAGACAGAGAATGAGTGGGGGAAGGGCAGAGAGAGAAGGAGTCACAAAATCCAGAGCAGGCTCCAGACTCTGAGCTGTCAGCACAGAGCCTGAAGTGGCGCCTGAACCCATGAACCACAAGATCATGACCTGAGCTGAAGTTTCCCACTTAACCATCTGAGCCCCTCAGGTACCTCCTCCTTCTGCTTTTCTAAACTTTCTAACATTTTAGATGCTGCTGCTTCTCTGTATTTGTTTGTGGAGTTTGTTCTGACAGTCTTCAGGTCACTCTCCTGTTTACTGACTTGGATGTAGATGATATCTACTTGTAAATGTGGGTTGGGATGAGCTCAGGGTCTTCCTGTGCCACCATCTTCCCAAGCTCTTGGATGTGTGTGTTTTGATGGACGTTAGGGTTGTTCCTACTTTTTGTCTATTACGAATAAAGCTATTATGTCCAATTACATCGTTTTTGTGGATACCTGAACTTCTTTCTCTAGGGTATGCATAAGTGGGGGATTTCTGGGTCCAACAGAGGGTGTATAGAATTTCTACAGTGACTGTATTTTATACTTCCACCAGCAATGCAGAGTTCAAATGCTACATGTTCCTGCTAATACATGGTATTTTTAGTCTTTTTAAGTATTCTAATGGATATTTTAAATTGATTTCTCTATGAACATTGGGGTACACGTGCTCCTATGCATCAGCATTCCTGTGTCTCTTGGGTACGTGGCAATGAGAAAAAATGAAATCTGGCCATGTGTAGCCAGATGGATGGAACTGGAGGGTATTATGTTAAGTGAAATAAGTCAGTCAGGAAAAGACAGATACCATATGTTTCCACGAATAGGTGGACTTTGTGGGACTAAGCAAAAACCAGGGGGAGGGGAAGAGGGGAAAGGAAAAAAAGACACAGAGAGGGAGGGAGATAAAACATAAGAGACTCTCAAAGACTAAGAAAAAAACTGAGGGTAAGGGGGATGAGGGTGGGGGGAGAGGGGGCAATGGGCATTAAAAAGGGCACATGTTGGGATGAACACTGGGAGTTATATGTAAACCAATTTGAAAATAAACTATTATAAAATTAAAAAAAATTGATTTCTCTGATGAATGATGATACTGAGTACCTTTTCATGTGTCTATTGGGCATTTCCCTATCTTTTTTAGTGAAGTGCCTGTTCGAGTCTTTTGCCAATTGTTAATTGGCTGTGTTTTTCTTCTTGATTTGTAAGAGTTCTTTTCATATTCTGAATACAAGTCCTTTGTCAGATATATGTATTATGAATATTTTTTCCTAATCTGTGACTTACCTTTTCACTTTTTTACTGGCATTTTTGATGAATATATATATTTTTATTTTGACAAACTCCTATATAGCACTCCTTCTTTTATGGTTATTGCTTTTGCATCCTGTCCAAGAAAACTTTGCCTACCTCAAGGTCACAAAGATATTCTCTTATGTTTACCTCTAAAAGCTTTTTGGTTTTAGCCCTCTTATTTAAGACTTGTTATTAGGCCAAATTTTTAGTAAAAATTTACACCAGCAAAAATTTTTTGAGTATTTGTCTCCATTACACACAATTTTATTTATGAATTATATAATTTACTGCAACCAATATTAAATGTTAATATGCTTTATTTTTTAATTATTTTATTTTATTTTTTGGGGTTTTTATTTACTTTTTTAAAAAATATAATTTATTGTCAAATTGGTTTCCATACAACCCCCAGTGCTCATCCCAACAAGTGCCCTCCTCAATGCCCATCACCCACTTTCCCCTCTTCCCCACCTCCCATCGACCCTCAGTTTGTTCTCAGCTTTTAAGAATCTCTTATGGTTTGCTCCCTCCTTCTCTGTGACTTTTTTTTCCCTTCCCTTCCCCCATGGTCTTCTGTTAAGTTTCTCAAAATCCACCTATGCATGAAAGCATATGGCATCTGTCTTTCTCTGCCTGACTTATTTCACTCAGCATAATACCCTCCAGTTCCATCCACATTGCTACAAATGGCCAGATTTCATTCTTTCTCATTGCCAAGTGGTATTCAATATATATATAAACCACATTTTCTTTATCCATTTGTCAGTTGGTGGACATTTAGGCTCTTTCCATGATTTGGCCATTGTTGAAAGTGCTGCTATAAACATTGGGATACATGTGCCCCTATGCATTAGCATTCCTGTATCCCTTGGGTAAATTCCCAGCAGTGCTATTGCTGGGTCATAGGGTAGTTCTAGTTTTAATTTTTTGAGAAACCTCCACACAGTTCTCCAGAGTGGCTGCACCAATTTACATTCCCACCAACAGTGTAGGAGGGTGCCTGTTTCTCCACATCCTCGCCAGCATCTATAATATCCTAATTTGTTCATTTTAGACGATCTGACTGGCGTGAGGTGATATCTCAGTGTGGTTTTGATTTGTATTTCCCTGATGATGAGTGACATTGAGCATCATTTCATATGTCTGTTGGCCATCTCTATGTCTTCTTTGGAAAAGTGTCTATTAATTTTTTCCATCCATTTATTCACTGGATTATTTGGTTTTGGGGAGTGGAGTTTAGTGAGTTCCTTCTAGATTTTGAATACTAGTCCTTTATCCAATATGTCATCTGCAAATAACTTTTTCAATTTCTTTGGTTGCCTTTTAGTTTTGTTGATTGTTTCCTTTGCAGTGCAGAAGCTTTTTATCTTGATGAGGTCCCAATAGTTCATTTTTCCTTTTAATTCCCTTACCTTTGGAGATGTGTTGAGTAAGATATTGCTGCGACTGAGGTCAAAGAGGTTGTTTCCTACTTTCTCTTCTAGGGTTTAGATGTTTCCTGTCTCACATTCAGGTCCTTCATCCATTTTGAGTTTATTTTTGTGTACAATGTAAGAAAGTGGTCTAGCTTCATTCTTGTGCATGTTGCTGTCCCGTTCTCTCAGCACCATTTGTTAAAGAGACTGTCTTTTTTCCATTGGATACTCTTTCCTGCTTTATCAAAGATTAGTTGGCCATACATATTCGGGTCCAATTCTGGGTTCTCTATTCTATTCCATTGGTCTATGTGTCTGTTTTTGTGCCAATACCATACTGCGTTGATGATTACAGCTTTGTAGTAGAGGCTGAAGTCTGGGATTTTGATGCCGCCCGTTTTGGTTTTCTTCTTTAATATTACTTTGACTTTTTGGGGTCTTTTGTGTTTCTATACAAATCTTAGGATTGTTTTCTCCAGCTTTGAGAAGAATGCTGGTGCAATTTTGATTGGGATTGTATTAAATGTGTAGATTGCTTTGGATAGTATTGAGATTTTAACAATATTTGTTCTTTGAATACATGAGCATCGAATGTTTTTTCCATTTTTTTGTGTGTGTCTTCTCCAATTTCCTTCATAAGTTTTCTTAAGTTTTCAGCATACTGATCTTTTACATAATTCGTTAGGTTTATTCCTAAATATTTTATGGTTTTTGGTGCAATTGTGAATGGGATCAGTTTCTTATTTCTCTTTCTGTTGCCTCATTATTGGTGTATAAAAATGTAACCGATTTCTAGACATCAATTTTGTACCCTATGACTTTGCCGAATTCATGTATCAGTTCTAGCAGGCTTTTGGTGGCTTCTGTTGGGTTTTCCATGTAGAGTATCATCCCATCTGCGAAAGGAAAGTTTGACTTCATCTTTGCCAATTCTGATGCCTTTTATTTCATTTTATTGTCTGACTGCTGATGCCAGGACCTCCATCATTATGTTAAATAGCAGTGGTGAGAGTGGACATCCCTGTTGTGTTCCTGATATTAGGGGGATAGCTCTCAGTTCTTCCTCATTGAGGAGGATACTAGCTGTGGGCTTTTCATATACAGTTCTTATGATGTTTAAGTATGTTCCTTCTATCCTGATTTTCTTGAGGGTTTTTATTAAGAAAGGATGCTGGGTCATAGGGTAGCTCTATTTTCATTTTTTTGAGGAACCTCCACACCGTTTTCCAGAGTGGCTGCACCAGTTTGCATTCCCACCAACAGTGTAGGAGGGTGCCTACTTCTCCACATCCTTGCCAGCATCTATAGTTTCCTGATTTGTTCATTTTAGCCACTCTGACTGGTGTGAGGTGGTATCGCAGTGTGGTTTTGATTTGTATTTCCCTGATGATGAGTGACATTGAGCATCGTTTCATGTCAACTGACGAGTGGATAAAGAAGATGTGGTACATATATACAATGGACTGCTATGTGGCAATGAGAAAAAAATGAAATCTGGCCATGTGTAGCCACATGGATGGAACTGGAGGGTATTATGTTAAGTGAAATAAGTCAGTCAGGAAAAGACAGATACCATATGTTTCCACGAATAGGTGGACTTTGTGAGACTAAGCAAAAACCAGGGGGAGGGGAAGAGGGGAAAGGAAAAAAAGACACAGAGAGGGAGGGAGATAAAACATAAGAGACTCTCAAAGACTAAGAAAAAACTGAGGATGAGGGGGATGAGGGAGGGGGGAGAAGGGGTGATGGGCATTAAAAAGGGCACATGTTGGGATGAACACTGGGTGTTATATGTAAACCAATTTGAAAATAAACTACTATAAATAAAAAAAAAGAAAGAAAAGAAAAGATGCCGTATTTTGTCAAATGCTTTCTCTGCATCTATTGACAGGATCATATGATTCTTATCTTTTCTTCTGTTAATATGATGTATCACATTGATTGATTTGCAAATATTGAACCAGCCCTGCAGTCCAGGAATGAATCCCACTTGATCATGGTGAATAATTTTTTTATATGCTGTTGAATTCGATTTGCCAGTATCTTGTTGAAAATTTTTGCATCCATATTCATCAGGGATATTTGTTCTTTGAATACATGAGCATCGAATGTAGTTATTGGCCTGTAGTTCTCCTTTTTTGATGGATCTTTGTCTGGTTTGGGAATCAAAGTGATGCTGGTTTCATAGAATGAGTCCAGAAGTTTTCCTTCCATTTCTATTTTTTATAACTGTTAAGAAGGATAGGTATTAACTCTGCTTTACATGTGTGGTAGAATTCCCCAGGGAAGCCATGTGGCCCAGGACTCTTATTTGTTGGGAGATTTTTGATAACTTCACTAGTTATTGGTCTGTTCAAATTTTCTACTTGTTCCCATTTGAGTTTTGGTAGTGTGTGGGTCGTTAGGAATTTGTCTATTCCAGATTTTCCAGAGTGTTGGCATATAATTTTTTATAGTAGTCCCTGATAATTGCTTGTATTTCAAAGGATTGGTTGTAATGAATCCATTTTCATTTGAGATTTTATCTTTTTGGCTCCTCTCTCTTTTCTTTTTAAGAAACATGGCTAGAGTTTTATCAACTTTGTTTACTTTTTCAAAAAACCAACTCTTGGTTTCATTGATCTAATCTACTGGGTTTTTTTTGGATTCTATATTGTTTATTTCTGCCCTGATCTTTATTATTTCTCTTCTGCTGCTGGGTTTGGAGTGTCTTTGCTGTTCTGCTTCTAGTTCCTTTAGGTGTGTTGTTAGATTTCGTATTTGGGATTTTTCTTGTTTCTTGAGATAGGTCTGGCATGCAATGTATATTCCTCTCAGGACTGCCTTTGCTGCATCCCAAAGGGTTTGGATTGTTGTTGTTGTTGTTGTTGTTGTTTTTTCATTTGTTTCCATATACTTTTGAATTCTTCCTTAATTGCCTGGTTGACCCATTTGTTCGTTAGTAGGATGTTCTTTAGCCTCCATGCTTTTAGGGATTTTCCAATTTTTCCTGTGGTTGATTTCAAGTTTCATAACATTGTGATCTGAAAGTGCGCATGGTATGATCTCAATTTTTATATTTATCGAGAGCTGCTTTGTGACCCAGTATGTGATCTATCTTGGAGAATGTACCATGTGCACTCGAGAAGAAAGTGTATTCCAATGCCTCAGGATGTAATGTTCTAAATATATATGTCAGGTCCATCTGGTCCAATGTGTCGTTCAGGGCCATTGTTTCTTTACTAATTCTCTGTCTAGTTGATATTTCCATTGCTGTAAGTGGAGTATTAAAGACCCTTGCAATTAGCACATTCTTATCAATAAGATTTCTTATGTTTGTGATTAACTGTTTTATATATTTGGGTGCTTCTGAATTCAGTGCATAAACATTTATAATTGTTACCTCTTCCTGATGGATAGACCCTGTAATTATTATATAATGCCTTTCTTCATCTGTTTTTACAACCTTTAATTTAAAGTCTAGTTTGTCTGATATAAGTGTGGATACTCCCACTTTCTTTTGACTTCCAGTAGCATGATAGATAGTTCTCCATCACCTCATTTTCAATCTCAAGTTGTCCTCAGGTCTAAAATGAGTCTTTTGTAGACAGAAAATAGATGGGTCTTTTTTTTTTATCCATTCTGATACCCTATGTCTTTTGATTGGATCATTTAGTCCATTTACATTCTGTGTTATTGAAAAATATGGGTTTAGAGTCATTGTGTTATCTTTATGTTTCATGCTTGTAGTGATGTCTCTGGTACTTTGTGTTCCTTGAAACATTTCCCCCAGAGAGTCCTCCTTAGGATCTCCTGTTGGGCTGGTTTATTGGTGATGAATTCCTTCAGTTTTTGTTTGGGAAAACCTTTATCTCTCCCTCTATTCTGAATGACAGGCTTGCTGGATAAAGGATTCTTGGATGCATATTTTTCATGTTCATCACTTCGAAGATTTCCTGCCGTTCCTTCATGGCCTGCCAAGTTTCAGTAGATAGGTGTCCTACTACCCTTATGTGTCTACCTTTGTATGTTAAAGCCTGTTTATCCCTAGCTGCTTTTAGAATTCTGTCTTTATCTTTGTATTTTGCCAGTTTAACTATAATATGTCATACAGAAGATCAATTCAAGTTACATCTGAAGGGAGTTCTTTGTGATTCTTGAATTTCAATGCCTGTTTCCTTCTCCTGGCTGGGGAAGTTTTTAGCTGTGATTTGTTCAAGTACCCCTTCAGGCCTTTTCTCTCTCACTTCTTCCTCTGGAATTCCTATGGTATGGATGTTTTTCCATCTGATTGCATCGCTGAGGTCTTGAATTCTCCTTTTTTCTCCTGGATCAATTTATGTTTCTTTTTCTCAACTTTCTCTTTTTCCGTAATTTTATCTTCTAATTCACCTATTCTTTCTTCTGTCTCTTCAATTTGTGCTGTGACTGCCTCCATTTTATTTTGCACCTTATTTATAGTATTTTCAGTTCATCATGACTATTTTTAAGGTCCTTGACTTATACGGCAATGGAGTCTTCACTGTCTTCTATGTTTTTTTCAAGACCAGCGATTAATTTTATGACTATTATTCTAAAATCTTGTTCACTTATGTTGGTTATATCTGTTTTGATCAATTCTTTAGCTGTCACTTCTTCCTGGAATTTCTTTTGAGGAGAATTCTTCCATTTTGTCATTTCGGCTAGTTTTCTCCCCCTTTTAAGTTTTAAAAGCTTGTTATGTGCTCTGCACCTGTGAGCGCTGCTATGTTAAAGAGGGCTCATACACTGTCCCAAGCCTGGCTATTCAGGAGGTGTTTTTTGGATAGTGTTACTTGCTTTCCATTGTTGTGACTTTGATTATTTTATTTCCCTACTCTTAGTGACGTTTATTTTATTTTACTACTCATAGTGACGTTTTGGACCCTCTACCCAGTGTTCTTAATTTGTTCCTTGAAGAAGCTTTAATATCTTTTTTTTTTTTTACTTTTCCAGGATCCTATCCAAGATACTATATTATAGTTAGTTGTAATGTTTCTGTAGGCTTCTCTTGGCGATAACAGTTTCTCAAAGTTCCCTTGTTCCTGATAACCAGGTCAATTTTGAGGAGTACTTGTCAGGTATTGTGTATAATATCCTTCAATTGGGTTTTCTCTGATGTTTTCTTGTGATTACACTTTGTGTAGCTATGACCAGTGGAAGGTTGGAGGCCTATTAAGTGGTGGCTTGGAATTCAATCCTTCATCAAACTCTGGTTCTACAGTGCAGCCTTTGTCAACAGCTGAGCCTGCGACAGCCTCTTGGGAGGTGGCACCAGGAGCCGGCATTCAGCCAGGCGGGAGCCAAGGCCACCTCATGGAGCTGCGCCTTCAGGAGCCTGCCTCTAACTATTTGTTTTTGAGAGGGAGAGAGAGAGAGAGAGAGAGAGAGAGAGAGAGAGAGAGAGAGAGAGAGATAGAGAGAGAATGAGTGCAGTAGGGGCAGAGAGAGAGGGAAACACAGAATCCGAAGCAGGCTGCAAGCTCTGAGCTGTTAGCACAGAGCCTGATGTGGGGCTCAAACCCACGGACTGCAAGATCATGACCTGAAGTCGGACGCCCAACTGACTGAGCCATCCATGTGCCCCTAAATTATTTTAGACAAAGGTAAATATAAGCAGAAGTTCAAATATCTCCTTCCAGTAGATTATCTTGTGCATAACCTGGGATATATACACCCCACTCTGGAGATCATTGTTCTGAACCACCAAAGGCTGACTTTTTTGACAAACACTGATAATATTATTAATGTCAGAAAAAGACTTCAGTGTAAATAAGTAGTTAGAGTTGATAAAGTGTGACCAGTACCTCAGTGAGCATATTTACTGATAATGTAAGAAGCCCTTAGCTTACTCTTACACAGTGATGTTTGTTCTCCCTTACTTGATTTATGGAGACAGCAGGATGTTCTGACTTGGTAGGAGTAAAGACAAACTTGCTTTTGGTTGTTGATGTAGGATGCAGTGCTTTTGACACTACTTTCTTCATCACCAAATTCCTAGAACTGAGCTTGGCTCTGGACTGACTGAGTTTTTGGCAAAGATACTTAGAATTCGACTTGGGCTAATCCCTAGGGAAATATAATGATTCAGAGCTTAGAAGACTTTTGTTGTAAGGTTTAGTTAACTAGATGGTGATTAAGCAGCTGGGGAGGAAGGCACTGTCTGTAAGGATAGGTCATGTTGTGCCATATAGCATAGTTCCTTTAGTCCAAGGTCAGGGGAGACCATGAGCCTGATCCACAGAACTTTACACTCTTGGAGCAGCCCTATTTAGGATTTGGGCATCTGCTTTTGAGCCAGTAGAGGGGAAAAAAATCTCCCCACTTTGTGTACACCTCCTCAATCTATCTGCATATAGGGATTACCACATAGAACCAGGCCCACTTATATCTTTTTATTTTATTTTTTTTAATTTTATAATAGTTTATTTTCAAATTGGTTTACATATAACACCCAGTGTTCATCCCAACATGTGCCCTTTTTAATGCCCGTCACCCCCTCTCCCCCCTCTCCCACCTCCCTCACCCTCAGTTTGTTCTTAGTCTTTGAGAGTCTCTTATGTTTTATCTCCCTCCCTCTCTGTCTTTTTTTCCTTTCCTCTCTTCCCCTCCCCCTGGTTTTTGCTTAGTCTCACAAAGTCCACCTATTCGTGGAAACATATGGTATCTGTCTTTTTCTGACTGACTTATTTCACATAACATAATACCCTCCAGTTCCATCCATGTGGCTACACATGGCCAGATTTCATTTTTTTCTCATTGCCACATAGTAGTCCATTGTATATATGTACCACATCTTCTTTATCCACTCGTCAGTTGATGGGCACTTGGTCTCTTTCCATGATTTGGCTATTGTCGAAAGTGCTGCTATGAACATTGGGGTACACGTGCTCCTATGCATCAGCATTCCTGTGTCTCTTGGGTAGATTCCTAGCAGTGCTATTGCTGGGTCATAGGGTACTCTATTTTCATTTTTTTGAGGAATCTCCATACCGTTTTCCAGAGTGGCTGCACCAGTTTGCATTCCCACCAACAGTGTAGGAGGGTGCCTGCTTCTCCACATCCTCGCCAGCATCTATAGTTTCCTGATTTGTTCATTTTAGCCACTCTGACTGGTGTGAGGTGGTATCTCAGTGTGGTTTTGATTTGTATTTCCCTGATGATGAGTGACATTGAGCATCGTTTCATGTGTCTATTGGCCATCTGAATGTCCTCTTTGGAGAAGTGTCTATTCATATCTTCCGCCCATTTCTTTACTGGGTTGTTTGTTTTTCGGGTGTGGAGTTTGGTAAGTTCTTTATAGATTTTAGATATTAGTCCTTTATCCGATAGGTCATTTGCGATGATATTTTCCCATTCTGTTGGTTGCCTCTCCGTTTTGTTGGTTGTTTCTTTTGCTGTGCAGAAGCTTTTTATCTTGATGAGGTCCCAGTAGTTCATCTTTGCTTTTAATTCCCTTGCCTTTGGAGACGTGTCGAGTAAGAAATTTGTGCGTCTTAGGTCAAAGAGGCTTTTTCCTGCTTTCTCCTCTAGGATTTTGATGGTTTCCTGTCTCACATTCAGATCTTTTATCCATTTAGAATTTATTTTTGTGAGTGGTGTAAGAAAGTGGTCTAGTTTCATTCTTTTGCATGTTGCTGTCCAATTCTCTCAGCACTATTTGTTAAAGAGGCTGTCTTTTTTCCATTGGATACATTTTCCCGCTTTGTCAAAGATTAGTTGGCCATATACTCGCGGGTCCATTTCTGAGTTTTCTATTCTATTCCATTGGTCTATGTGTCTGTTCTTGTGCCAATACCATACAGTCTTGATGACTACTGCTTTGTAGTAGAGGTTAAAGTCTGGGATTGTGATGCCTCCCGCCTTGGTTTTATTCTTCAGTATTATTTTGGCTATTCGAGGTCTTTTGTGGTTCCATACAAATTTTAGGATTGTTTGCTCTAGCTTTGAGAACACAAGGAAATGGAAAAACATCCCATGCTCATGGATTGGAAGAATAAATATCGTTAAAATGGCAATACTACCCAAAGCAATCTACACATTCAATGCAATCCCAAACAAAATTGCACCAGCATTGTTCACTTATATCTTTTTAATTGGTGGCTGTTTTTGAATTCTCTTTTAAGAGACAGGTTTTGTTTTCTGTTTTGCTTTTGGGTAAAGTAGGAAAGATGAAGAATAGCAGAGTTTCTTGGTTTTCCAATCTAGACTACTTTGGAAATTTGAGAGAGATTTTGAAGGAAGAGAGTTGCTAAGAAACAGAAGGTAGGGCAGCCAGTATGTCCAAGCCTGTCATCAGAGTGTTGAAAGCCATGGCAAAGAGATTTAAGAAGTTTCAAAACCTCTGTCTTCCTTGCCCAGGGCACTCTGAGGAATCTGATGATCAAATTCTAAGGGATACCAACATGGGAGAGAGGGCAGATCAGAAACAGATAGCTCAGTATTTCAAGCTAAATTTCAGAATAAGCATGAACTTTATTACTTGATAATCCTATATCTTAATAGTTAAACCTTTTTTTAATGTTTATATATTTTTGAGGGGGAGAGAGTGAGATAAGGAGAGAGAGAGGCAGAGAGAGAGAGCGAACATGAACATGGGAAGGGCAGAGAGAGAGGGAGACACAGAATCTGAAGCAGGCTCCAGGCTCTGAACTGTCAGCACAGAGCCCAACATGGGGCTCAAACTCACAAACCACGAGATCATGACCTGACCCAAAGTTGGACACTCAGCCGACTGAGTCACCCAGGTGCCCCAAAAGTTCTTAAATCCACCTTATCTCCCCTCTCTACATTTTCTATCAGTTGATTCCCCAGAAAAGACTGAATTACTGAATTGGTGTCAAAAGTGTTACTAAAAACTTGAAAACCTTTCAAAGGGTGTTAATAACACATTCAGAATAGGTTCTATTTTTTTTTTTAAGAACTACAACAACTATTCCAAGTGGACCTATTCTATTTGCAAAAAATAAATAAATAAATAAATGTAAAAATTGACTATATTAAACTATGTTTAACATAGTTAAACAATTCACTATGTCGTTTGCCTTCTTAGATATAGACAAGCCAGTGGATGTAGGTGTGTGGGCTGGTAATTTGGCCAGAAGATCCTAGAGCTGGTCAGGAAAGTTTCAGTCAACACCTATTTTTTTTTTCCAATAAGTTTCGAGTAGCAAGCTGAGGTATTCACAGTTATGCCATTGATTTTTAATGCTTCTCTTACAGTATTATAATAAACATTCAATACCTGTTGGTTATTGTTGCAGATGATGTTTCTCCTGCTGGCTACATTTTAAAAGATAAACCTTATTTAATTTTTCTTTCCTTCACTCTCTTCTATCTCCTAAATTTATTCAAAAGCCCCAAGCAAGTATCTGTTATCATCTGACCAAATAAAAGCTACTACTAAAAATCCAGTAAGTGTTGCTAAGTCCATTTTTCTTTGTCTTGACTCTCAAATGGCCAGTTTGTCACTTTGTTGACAGATATCAGAGTACTTCATGCCTCATTGGAGATGCATCAAAAATTTCCAAATTGCCAGCTCATTAGCATAAAATGGGGTTTTATTCAGGAATCTTTCTCTCCGTGTCCTAACTGTGCTTTTCAAAGTGTTCCAACCTTGATGGCCCACTCTGAAACAATGGATAAAGACCACAGGAAAATGAAAGATGGATGGCAGTCAGTCTTGAAGGAGTGAAACAACGGTGAAGGCAAAGTACAATGGGGTGAAAACCTGGGGTTATCTGTGCCAGCAGAAGGATAATGCATGATTTCGTTAACTGTACACAGGTCACTGAATGTCAGAGCTCCAAGGGCCCTCAGAGATCATCTAGTCAGATCCCCATGTTTTACCAGTAAGGGTAGAAGAATCCACAAGAGGGGAAAGGGACTTGTCCAAGGTCAGTCAGCTCTTCCCATTTTTCCAGACACCAGCTGGCTTTGGTTATATAACCTTTAAGCAATCCATTTTCAATTACTTAGGCCACTCACTACTAACCCAGAAATCACTTGGAGAATCCAAAATGACACCTAAGCTAACCATTGTTTACATTGGGCTTTGTGATATGTGTTTATACTGACATTTCAGTGTGTCTGAGTCCAATCTGAGAATTCCCAACACTTGAAATGAAACAAGAAAGCTGCCTTAAAGTCTAATTCAGGAAGGGCTGGGAAGTTGATCAACCTTACTAAATGGGCAGCATCAAATGATGGTACACAGCCCCTCAAGCAGGGCATGTTATTCTCAGCAAGTTTGTTGATTCACACTTTCCCTGGGCCTCAACAAGACTTATGAATCAGGTGGTGGAAAGGGAAAACAAAACATTTTATAAAAGAATATATACATCTTCTCTCCCTGCCTCCCTCCTTCCTTTCCTTCCTTTCCCCCTTCATTTCCTTTTCATTATTTTTCTTTGATAGAAAAAATGAGTGGCTGCCTTATCTTCTATATAAACAAATATGAGATTGAGTCATTGACCTGGAGAACTGGCTATCAGGAGGCAAAACAATAAATGGAAGACATAGTGGAATATGGAGGTGGAGTGGAGGAAAGACTAGTAAACAATAATTTTTAAAAGCATGAAAAAGTCAGGAGAAGTAAGAAGGAATTGGTTGCATAACTCAGTAAGTGCCCAGGGTCTGGGAAAGGGATGGTTTGGTGTATAGTCCAAGGGACCTTCAATCAATTTCATCTCCTGATCCAGACTCATCTGGACTCTGTGATTGTGCCTGGTATCCATAATTTACTGTTGTTGTTTTTTTTTTTTTGTTTTTTTTTTGTTTTTTTTTTGTCTGGAGATTCTTGCACTTGTGCTAAAGTGGCATTATTATACTCAACACATCTGTCCTGAGGAGGAGGATGCTAGTGACTGAAAAAGGGCAGTAAACAGAAAACGGGCATGCATAGTTGGCCTGAGGCTTATAGTCCAAGAAAGTGTCCCTGCAAGGACTCAGTGGCAGCCCCTCTGGCAGAAGGGAATGCAAAATGCTTAAGCTTTTCCTACAGAAATAATTAAGCATTTTAATTTAAAAGGTACCCCCCCCCCGTTTTCTTTTTCTGGCCTAGAATAAACAGAGATCTTGTTGATGTAACAAAAGTGCTTAATTAACTCGAGGTGGTGCTTAATACCAATACATATTGAAGGGGAGACTTTTGCTATTAGTAACAGTAATATGGATAATTGAGTTGCATGAATAAAAAATGGGTAGAGTGAATTAAGACTAATGTACATCAACAGGAAAAATCTATTAGCATTCATTAGTTAGGCTTCTGTTTGTGGCTCTTTGTTAGCCTAAGGAAGCCCTTTTAGATGGCTGATCCCAGTTGAAAGTCCTGCCTGATGCCCAGGGCCTTCTGTGGATGCCAAAGGAATGAGTCATTCAAATAGAACTTCTGAAATTCAAGTATAGCACTTTGCCTCCCCCCGCCCCCAGCAGCAGGCAGCAGTACCTGTGAAGTAATATTGATAATGACAATGGAAATAAGAATGTGATCCTAATTAATTTGCTGAGAGTTGTTCCCCATATACCAATATTGGCTTGTTTTATCTTGAGTGGTGGCCCAGGTACTGGAACAAAGGTATATATATTCAATGTCACTTGGCTAACCTATGATTTGTCAGACAAAGGTAAATTAAAAAAAAAAAACTGCTGGGTTAGCAGCAATAAATTTAATGACAGTCTGTGATTTAACTTAGAATTTCAACTTATTTGATGGGGTTTTTAAAATCTTGATTTAACATTTTTCTCTGTACTCAGAAGGTCTCAATTGCCAAATTGTACATGAGCTGGCCAACCTAAAGCTCAGCAATATTCTGACTTGCATGGTGGGAGATAGATTGGAGGGATGCTATAAAAGACTGAGAAAAAGGTTGGAAGAAGAGTAGAAATGTAAAAACACCTGGAATAAGGACCTCCCTTTAGTTGCCCCACTTAGAACCTGCCATTCCCTAAACATCGTATGGCTTAATCATCCTCACCTCACTTGCCCCAAGGAGAAAAACAAACAAGCAAACATCTATTCCTGATTCCATCAGTGGGGTGGACTTTTTTTTTTTTTTTTAACCTAACCGTCTCTGTGTATGAACTTCAGACATTAACCTAGCCTTGGGGCTGGGTGCCATGTGTGCTTTGTTCATTTCCACGTCTCTAGCACTTAGCATGCTGACCTGTACATTCTAGAAATTCACTAAAAACTTGAGGAATGATTAATGGATGGATGAGATGACTCCTGCCACTATGGGTGGAATAGATGTCATAATAGGTAGACCTCACCTTGGTGGTAGAAGGAATATAAAAGTAGCCATAATCAAGCCCCCTCCCAGTGGGGGACATTCTGCTTTGCTTTGCTTTTGCCTACCCTACCTGCTATTATTTCTCCCTTTGATTTCAATGACCTCCACTCTGAATACCTTCCTGCCAAGATTGCCCTGGTCAATGCAAATTCTGTAGGCTGTGGTGGAACAGTGAACACCCATGTTTCCAGATATTGGTGAATTCCCACTATGTTCCAGGAGCTTAGAAACAATGTTCTAGGCACTTGTTGAAGATATATAGATAAATGATCAGGTACTTTGTATATACCTTTTTGAATTTGCAATTCTACTCACAGAATATTGAGCTGGAAGTTCAAGGTATTCAGGGTCAACTCCCTTGCTATGATCATCAGAGCTCACAATGATTGAGGACTTAACTGCTCTCAGTTATTTCATGTATTGACAATCCTGTGAGGTAAGTACTCTTGTTATTTATACTTCACATATCAGGTAATTGAGACACAAAAAGGTCAGGTAACTTGCTCAGCGTCACATAGTTAGGAAGTACTAGAACCCAGATTCAAACTCAAATTTATCAGACTTCAAAGGCTGACCAAAGATAGGAAAGGACTTTCCAAAGGTCATTTTGCTGCAACTAGGTCTTCTGGCTCTAATTTGTGCACATATTTTGCTCTGTCACGCTGCTCCTTCAGCTCACACTTTCCCATTCCTTCCAAGCATCATTCTCATTTAGAAGCGCTTGTCTCCCTAGATGGACTATGGATTCCCCCAGAGCATAAATTGCATTATTTCTGTGTTGCCTCCTTCCTCGAGGGTTTGCACAAGCTTTGCCTTCACTAAGTAATGACCTGTGATGAGCTACTTAGCTGTTTTTTTGGAGCTTCCTGGAGCCATCTCCCTGTTCTACTTGTGGCTCAGAGGTTGGGAGGAACCAGGATGTGAAATTTTGGGTAAGGGGTCATCTCACCACCTGCTTTCTGTTTTGTTCTCTACAAACCAGATCGAAGATGGGGGCAAGGCAGCCTTGTCCCAGAAGATGAGGACTGGTGATGAACTGGTGAATATCAATGGCACTCCGCTGTATGGATCCCGCCAAGAGGCCCTCATCCTCATCAAAGGCTCTTTCCGGATCCTCAAGCTGATTGTCAGGAGGTAAGGAACAGGGAGAATTGCCGTAAGGAACAGGGGCCACTGAAACCACTTGGTTGGTACTAAAGCCTCAATACAGTTATGTCTCTTGTCAGTATCATCAAAAAAAGAGGTATTTCACATAAACCGAATTTTGCAGACAGCTGAAGAAGAGTGGCATAGGAGAAAGGAGTTTTGGTTCAACTCCTGACACTGCCACATGATATTTACACATGTCATCTTGGTTCAAATCCATGACACTACCTATATCTCCTTCGTTAAATTTATTTTACATCTGCAAGACTTGGTCTCCCTATTTGCTATTGAGAGAACTAAATGACTTCATACACACCAAGGGCCTATCTAAACCTGATGTTTTTCTGTCTCCTTCATTGTAGACTGCCACTGCTCAACCACATAGATTTATTTTTTTCTTTTTTTTCAAGTTTTTATTTAAATCAATGACACAGATTTAAAGAGACCCTGCTACCAACCATGATAGGCATTCTGGAAGCTGTGGCAAACTCTAAGATAGAAACGTTGCCCTTAAGGAATATACAGCCTGATAGGGGAGAAAAGACACACATGCGACAAATTAATTAGTGATACATTTTGGAAAAAAAAGCAATAAAGGAGATTTCACAAGGTGAAGGGCGATTGTCAAATGGATTGTTCAGACAGAACTTGCTACTAGAATTCAAGAGAACGTACTTCAGAAGAGAACGATAGGGTAAAAGTTCAGGGAGGAGGTGGAATTTGAGCTAAAGTTTGGGTAGAATTGGACAAATAAGACATCAGGAGGAGAAAGGCACTCAAGAGAAGTAGAGTGGCAATAGCAGAAGGAAGGTAAAGACATATTTGGGCATAGTTATGTTGTTACTACTACACGTCTGATTGTGGTAAACTTTCCATATGGCTTCTGTTTCATTTTGCTGTTGTATCTTTGCTCTGTACTACTGGAGCTCATACTTCTCCCTTCTATTAATTTCCTGCATCCTGTACACATGCCCGAGTTTCTCCATCTTAATTGTTTTTATTAGAGAAAATATTTTTAAAGCATCTTCCCGTCATCATACTTCCCCCTCTGGCTACTGTCCCATCTTTCTCCTTTTGTTTATACTTAGTCTCTTAAAAGAAGAGTGTGTACTCACCTCCTTCGTCTACAGTTTGACTTTCCACCCACTGTAGTCTGAATTGGACCTCCAGAACCCCACTGAAATTATTCTGTCAAAAGCTACATGTTACTTCCTAATTGTCAAAGTCGATGGATTATTTTCAGTCTTTATCATGTATGACTGGTATATGCCATTGGACATTGTTGCTCTGGATTATGTCCTCCTTGATGAAATTCTTTCTTGCTTGCAAGATACATTTTTCTTGTTCTTTTCCTATCTCTCTGCTCATTTTTAAACTCTTTCTTTTTATTTCAAGTTTCTGTTTAAATTCTAATTAGTTAACATATATGGTAAAATTGGTTTAAGCATAGAACTTGGTGATTCATCACATATATACAACACCCACTGCTCATCACTAGTGCCTTCCTTAATACCCATCACCCATTTAGCACATCCCCTGCCCACCCCCCTACATGAATACATAGTTTGTTCTTTATAGTTAAGAGTCACTCATGCTTTGCTTTTTTTTTTTTTTTGTGAGAATTCCTTTCGAGAGGAATCAGATTTTTTTAGTTTAAATTCAAGTTAGTTAACATACACTATAGTCTCAGCTTCAGGAATTGACTAAAACCCAGTGATTCATCTCTTACATATGACTCCCAGTGCTCATCCCGAAAAGTGCCCTCCTTAATGCCCATCACCCGTTTAATCCATCCCCCCACCCCACCTCCACCTACCCTCAGTTTTTTCTCTGTATTTAAAAGTCTCTTATGGTTTTCCTCCTTTCTGTTTGACTGATGAATGGATAAAGAAGATGTGGTATATATATATATATATACATACACACACACACACACACACACACACACACACACACACACAATGGAATACTACTTGGCAATGAAAAATAATGAAATCTTGCCATTTGCAACAATGTGGATTCAACTAGAGTGTATTATGCTAAGCGAAATAAGTCAGCCAGAGAAAGACAGATATCATATGATTTCCCTCACATACAGAATTTGAGAAACTCAACAGATGAACATAGCAAAAGGGATCATTTGTTTTTTAAAACCAGGCTCCTCTACTACCTGCTCTTCCTCTGATAATCCATTAAATGTTGGTGTTTTCTCTAGTTCCACTCTTCTAACTTCATTAGTATACCATGGAAAATCTCACTCAGTTCCAGAGCTTCAATTATCATTTATACATATCTATGACTATATCTCTTGAGCCCCAGACCCATATAGTCAATTTCCTACTGGACATCTATACTTAGATGTTTCAGAAGCATTTCAAGCACAATATGCTCAAAACCTAACATGTCATCTTCTCCTCCCAAGTCCCTTATCTCTGTCCCTGGAAACAACCATGCCCTTAGTCAACCAAACCAAAAACACAGAAGTCATCTTTAATTTTTCCACTCTTCTCACGCTCTACATCCAAGTGATTTATCTTAAGGGAATACGTAAGGGAGAAAGGATTTTAAGTTAGTAAGGATGAGGTTACATAGGATCCCATTGATTTATCAGATAACTTGCTGATACCTAAGATTAAACCATCCCTGCTCATACACTTGGATAGGAAGGGACATGTTAAGAAATGCTTTATACAATAGACACATTGTCACTGACTCAGTCTTGGATTGGTCAGGATTTAGGTTTTAAATTTTTTTCATGTTTATTTACTTTTTGACAGAGAGAGTGTGATCAGGGGAGGGGAAGAGAAAGAGAGAGACACAGAATCTGAAACAGGCTCCAGGTCCTGAGCTGCCAGCACAGAGCCCAACACGGGGCTTGAACTCACAAACCATGAGATCATGAGCTGATGCTTGTTGGTGCCGAAGTTGGTGCTTAACCGACTGAGCCACCCAGGCGCCCCATTGATTTAGGTTTTAAATAAGGCTTCTTGGAGAGGTCGCTTGGTAGTTTTTGCTTTAAAGTCAGATCCACGTATGCCACTGCCTAGTTCCATCACGTGGGAAATAATAGTTCCTATATAATGGCACTGTCGTGATGATTAAATAAGGCAATTTATGTAAAATGCCTTTCACTTAGTGGATTCTCAAGGAATCTCATTCCCATTCCTTTCCCTTGGGTATACAAGAAGCATAATTGGAGCAACCAAGCATTATTAAATAAGGAGAACATCAGAACTGTAGTGTGTTTTGTTAGCCTAACCTTCAAAGCACAAGATTTACAGGGAAACCATTAGGAGCGACAAAGATCTGAACATGAAATAAAGGTACCTGTGAGATACTGGCTATACAGAGATACCAGCACTTGGAGGGAATGTAGATACCAGCCATGGTGGCTTCTGAGCCAGTCCTAAAAATGAGAGTATGTGGGTGTGTCACCTACTCATCCTTTCTTGGTGAGCTCCATGTTCTCTTTGTTCCTGCTATAGTAACATCCTGCCACAACCAGTCACTCAGGAGTGGTTGTAATTCTGGCCTTGGAGATAGTAGGGCCCTTTGGTTTTCATCGTGTGGCAGATCCTATGGCTCTCTGAACCTACACTGTCTACCCTTTCAGCCTCCCACCTTAGGCCTTATTGGAGGAGTGGCTCAATGACATAATTTATTAGGTGATGCTGCCCTCTTGTGGAAAACTTAACCTTCATGTATGGATTACCCCAGAAACGGTATAGGGCATTTATTTATTCCCCTTTCTTAGTCCAAATGATTCCTTGGATTTATGAAGAAGCTCTTAGCACATAAAAGAAATGTGATCTCCCTGAGATTTAATATTTAGCCTAATGTTTTATACTAAAGTAGAAAGACGTTGGTTTGAGTAAGCAATCAATTGGCAAAGGTTCAACACTCGGCTTTAGGTAGGTACTTGAGCCCTTTGGGATGAATATAATGAAAAAGAAGAGCTTTAGAAAATGGCCTATTCTGAAAAGCCAGGCCAGCTTTTTCTCCTATATTGCCTTTTAGATAATGGTCAACTAAGTCAGAAATCTAAGTGTAAACCTCAACTCTTTTCACTTGTCCCAACCCCCTTCAATCTAAGTAATTCCAAGTCTTGATGATTCTACTTGCTATAAACCTCTCTGCAGCCTCTGTCTCAATCCAATCACTCATGATTTATTACCTGGACTATTGTAAAAGTCATTTCACTGATTTCTCCTCTTTTGGTCTCACCTCTTTCTTTTTTTTTTAGTTTTTTTTTTTTAATGTTTATTTATTTTTGAGACAGAGAGAGACAGAGCATGAGTGGGGGAGGAGGAGAGAGAGAGAGGGAGACACAGAATCTGAAGCAGGCTCCAGGCTCTGAGCTGTCAGCACAGAGCCTGATGCGGGGCTCAAACTCACGGACCACGAGATCATGACCAATCGGACGCTCAACCGATTGAGCCACCCAGGCGCCCCATGGTCTCACCTCTTTCTAATCAATCCATTCTCCAAATAAAGCATCTGACCATGTCATTTATCTATTTGGACACAAAACAAAACAGGAACAAGAAACATATAATCATGTTGGTCCCAAGAGATTTATTTTATATTTATATTTATATCCTTATATTTAAGTATATTATATCCATAAACACATTTTTACATCCAAATATTTAAATAAATAACTATTGGCAATACAAGAAGAGATCTTTACAGAAACGTCTTTATGGAAGACTTTCACACAATTTAGCTATGACAGGTGAAGTAAGTAAAAATAAGTACTTAAAATATGTGAAAAACACAATTTATCAGACTTAATTAATAACAAAAATTATATTTGATGGACAGTGAATATACCCTCTTTTCAAATATCCAGAGAACATTTTTAAAATGATCATATGGTATACAACAAAGAAAATCTCTTACACATGGAAATCATACTTGCCCTGTTCTCTGATGATAGTGTAAAACTTCTACAAATTTAGAAACAAAGTTAAACAAAAATCTTCTATTGCTTTAATATTTCAGAACACGTTTGTATGGTAGTATTAGCCAAAAGAAACACTAGCAGAATAATAAAAAATAACAAAAATGAGATCACGACTTATCCAAACTTTGAGAGCAATATTCAGAAGTAAATACATAACTTTAAATATTTCATTATTAAAAATGAAGAATGAAATTACATGATTAAGAATCCAATATATGAAGCCAAGGGTTATGTTGTTTTTATGGGGAGATTAATTAAGTAGATAAGCCTCTAGCAAATTTAATTAAGAAAACAAAGATAAATTATAAATAAAATTTAAATGATAAATGGAATATAACTACAAAGAAGTTTTCTTAAATTATGGGACCTTAATAATTGTAATTGTACCTTAATAAATTTAAAAATCTCAGCAAGTTTGAAATATAAGATGTCAAACATCAAGCATTAGTAAGAAATCCAAAACTTAAATGGTCCTCCAACTGTAGAAATCTTGAAAACAATTATCAAAGGAAAACTTCCAAAAATACTTTAGGGCCACATGTTTTTTCCTTCAATTTTTCTAGGAATAGCCAATTCTATAACAATATTATAGAATTGTTATAGAACACTTATACAAATGAAAATCTTGCAGAGTTATTCACATTGATTTTGAAACTAGCATCATTCTAATACCAATATCTGACAGACTGTTCCAAAAAGAATATTCTCTTCAGTTTGTGAGCTTAGATGCAAAATCTATAAATGATTCTATCAAATCTACTTCAATAAAATTGCACAATAACAATTCATTGCAAATGTTAGAAGGTAATTTTTTAAAAGGTAAAAATCTTAACTCATAATGATATAAAAATGAACATATGTTAAAATTTTTGTCGAGGAAATTGTAAGGTATTACGACGAGTTCAAAGGATAAGTCAAAGAAGCACAAATTTAATTTAAAACAACAATAGACCAGAATAACCAATAGGAGATATAAAGAGAAATATATCCCATTCATGATAGCAACCAAACACAAAAAATTTTTTAGAAATGGCCTTAAGAAGAAATATGTATGACAGAAAGAGGATGTATATAGTAAAAATTATAGAATTATACAGAAAGAGAAAATGTGTGTAAGTAATTTTCGATCATGTGGGTAAAGTCTCAGGGCACTGTATTAAATGATAAAAAAGCCAAGACGCAATTTAATGGACAGTGTGTTCATATGCCCTGATTTAGGCATGCTCTCTATATACAACTTCCAAAGCATTATTCCTCTACCCTCACACAAAATCCCTTCACTTTTGAAATCCAAATACGCAGGCTTTAGCATTTTCCCTTCCCCACCACTGGCATCTATCAGCCTCCAGGTCATCCTCCCACTTCTGTTTTATACTTTGGCACCTGCTTCACCACCATCTTCCCTACCTCAATTCATACTGTCATACTGAAATATTTTCATTGTCCTTGTAAAGGATCACAAATTTTAGTTTTATGGGTCCTTGATCATAGCTTCAGCAATAAACCCTCTATAGCAGCTTACTCCTCTGACTGTACTATGGACCTTGCTAATCTTTCAGTCAACATGTATTAATTGAATGTCTAACCTGTGCTAGAATCTGGAGAATCAGTCATGAATAACATATGTATGGTCTCTGCTCTCATGGCCTCTGACACCTTCCAGTCTTTCTGACAGGGAAAAAGACAAAGAAAGTCAGCTGAGTGTCTATTATCTTAGTATCACCAAGGAGGACACATAACTAGAAGCATTCTGGATGCATAAGAGAAGTTAATTTACTGCATACAATGGATGCTTTCCGGCTGTGGTTCTCACTGGTGAGCATCACTTAGGAACTTGTTGAAATGCAAATTATTAGGTACTACCAGATACCTACTGAATCATAACTTGGGGGTGGGTGTGCCTACCAATGTGTTTTAACAAGCTTCCCAGGTGAAAAGCATATAGTTTGAAAATGGCCACCTCGAGGCATTAAAGGATTAATTTTCAGGAATCTGTTGTGAAAGACTAAATTCACCTTTCTGATAGCAATCTCTTCTCCTTTTAGCTTTTTCATACTCCATTCTCTTCACAGCTACTCTTTAATATCATCAAAACCTCAAATATCATTTTCTCCTATTCTTCCAGTCTCCTTTAATCACGATGGCCCATGACTCTCCTTACTCTACTCACTGAATCAGAGCAACTACATTCATTCGTGGTTTTAACTACCACCTCTGTGCTCATAACTGTATCTTTAGTTATAATCTGTACCCAAAATTCATATGTACAGTGACCTGGTAAAAATCTCCATGGAAGACCCAACAGTAAATGGGGTGCAATGTGTATAAATCTGAATTCATTATCTAGCTTATAAAGCTCTCCTTCAAATAGCACTTGTTGGTACTTTCATCCACCTAGCCTTCCAAGTGAGAAACCTGAGTCATTTTTGACTTATTGCTCTCCTCACTAAGCCATGTTAATTTTACCTTTTAGATGCTTCTAGAATTAATCATCTTTTCATTTCCACTACTCTCGCCCTGGTTTAGGCCCTCATCATCTCACCCTTGAACTATTTATTTCAGTAGCTTCTCAGCTGTCTCACATCTATCTGCCAAAGCATTGCCACAGAGATAAATCTAAAATACATTCAACTAAATCAATCCCCTGCTGAAAACTTGTCGGTGGTCGTCATTGCCCAGAGGCATGGTGTGTATGTGTATACACACACAAACACATATATACACACACATATACATATACACATATATACACAAACATATATACACACATATATACACATATGTACACATATATATACACATATATATACATGTATATATACACATATATATACATATATACCCACCATGGTATATATATTTTATAGCTTCATCCCTACACTTACCTACAACTTCATCTGGCATTCCTTATATTTTATATTAGAGCAATAACATTGCCTAAGAATTTCATGCTGTTTATCAATTCTATGACTCTATTCATTCTCTGCTTTTTACTTGGAGCATACTTTTCCCTTTCTTTCCTTAGTTAATGCCTTCATATTAACATTCTTTAAGACTCAGCTCTAGGGTTGATGTTTATAGGATACTTTCTTTAATGCCTTGGATTAAGTTAGGTGGCCTTCCTCGGACTCCCACAGAACCATAGAACTCTAGGTTTTATCACATTGTATTGAAATAATTTGTTTCTGTATTTATCTTCCACATTAGACTAGACAGGGGTTGACACACTTTAGCCCATGGGCTAATTCTAGCCCACCACCTGTTTTTGAATGGTCTGCTAGCCATGAGTGGTTTTTTAAAATATATTTTTAAATGGTTGGAGAGAAAAGAAAAGTAAAATAGCATTTCATGATGTGTGAAAATTATATGAAAGTCAATAAATAAAGTTTTATTGCAACAAAATCATGCCTATTCATTTGTGTATTGCCTATGGCTGCTTTCACACAACAACAGTACAATTTAGTAGTTATGTTGGAAATTCTATGACCTGAAAAGCCTAAAAGTGCTTTTTCTGTGGGCCTCTACAGATAAAACATTTTGCCAACTCTTGGAGGCATGAGAGAAGGCACTGCTTTGTATGCATTGTTGTATCCCTAGCATCTAATACATGCATGGCCCATTGGAAAGATTTGGAAGTTTTTATTTACAAATCTTGATACAGGGGAACAGAGAATATGAGTAACTGCTCCACTTGGTAGTTATATTGTCTGGTAGTTATATTGTCACCTGAACTGGCAGGTGAGATCGTATTCAGTCTCTTACAAGTATGCTTATTTGTGATCTTATTTTCCAGTTGCTGATTAGCTCTAGACACACTGATCAAAGAACAAACAAATAAAAATCTAGTTTTCGTCCTGCAAACCTGATGTCCAGATCTTGGATCAACATAAATATGAAAAGGAACGACCATAGTTTGGGGCTTCGTCCATGCTACCTTGCCAACCAGAGAGAGAGTTGACCTCTCTCTGTTGTTGTCATTATACCCATGAGATCTACAATTAAATGGAAGCAGTTAAACTGTTAAAACTGATTAAAACTGTGATTACCCTGTCATGTATTAATATACCAGGGATATACTGCCTCACGAAAGCCAGCGAGCATGGCCTGGTCCTTCAATCTTGCTCTGCCTTGCTAAAGCCAGGGGATATGTGTAGTCCACACAGGAGAAACCCCTTGATCTCCTGGATCTTATGGCCATGAGGCTTGCATCTCTAGGCCAATAGGACTGAAACAATCAGAGACACAGTTCTTGGCAGGCTACCACTTCCAGGGAATTGCACAGGCAGCAGCCTGAGACACACCCTCAATTTTCCTTTGAAAAAAGCCTATTTACTTGTCCTGGAGCTTCAACCTGAGGGATATGTGTCAGGTTTTCCATACATATAGAGGCTAAGGTGGTACACTCAGGAGACATTGGCTAGGGAATGGCATCTTTGCTTTGATATAGTTTACTGGTACCCTCCAGAAAGGACCTTATACATTGTTTAGAGCCCTGATTTTTGCAACTCTTGCCTAAAGAAAACTTCCAGATTGCTGGGGCAGGAGGCCAGCAGGGATTATGACTATAGTCCCACATGCCTATATATATATTTGCATTCTTTAAAACCTGCTGCCTGAGAGGCTGGCTTCCAATCAACCTGAAACTAGGTGCTGACTGAGATGACAGATCTTGGCATACCCTCAAAAACTGGCAACTATTAAGAATAAATCAGGCTAGTTAAATAATCACAAACATTGCAGAGACAACCAAAAGCAAGGGCAAAGTTAAATGATAAGGTTTATCACCTACACAAGCCACTCCTCTAAGGCTAGGAGATATAGCTGTTTCACCTAATACATAGAAACAGAGAGTCAAGCAAAATGAGGAAACAGAAATTGTTCCAAACAAAAGAACAAGATAACACCTCAAAAAGAAATCTTAATAAAACAGAGATAAGTAATTTACTGGATAAAGAGTTTAAAGTAATAGTCATAAAGATGTTCACCAAACTTGAGAGAAGAATGGATGATCACAATGAGAACTTCAACAAAGAGATATAAAATATAAGAATGTACCAAACAGAAGTCACAGAGCTGAATAATGCAATAACTGAACTGAAAAGTACACTAGAGGAATTTAATGGCCGACTAGAAGAAAGGATCAGTGATCTGGAAAACAGGGCAGTGGAATTCACCCAAACAGAACAGTGAAAAGAAGAATTTTAGAAAGTGAAGATTACATAAAAGACTTATGGGGAAACACCAACCAGAATAACGTTTACATTAGAGGGGTTCCAGAAGGAGAAGAAAGAGAGAAAGGGGCAGAAAACTTAATTTGAACAAATAATGACTGAAAACCTCCCTAACCTGGAGAAGGAAATAGACATCCAGATACAGAGAATCCAGAAAGTTTCAAATAAAATGAACCCCAAAAGATACGCACCAAGACACATTGTTATGAAAATGTCAAAAGTTAAAGAGAAAAATCTTAAAAGCAGCAAGAAAAAAAAGCCTTTTACACACAAGGGAACACCCATAAGGTTATCAGCAGAGGTTTCAGCAGAAAGTTTGCAGTCTAGAGGAGAGTGGCATGATATATCCAAAGTGCTAAAAGGAAAAAAGTTTCCAGCCGACAATATTCTACCTGGTAAGGTTATTGTGGAGAAATGAAGGAGAGGTAGAGTTTTCTAGACAAATAAAAGCTAAGGGAGTTCATTACCACTAAACTGGTGTTATAAAAAAGGTGAAAGGGACTTCTTTAAGTTGAAAAAAGGGGTACTAATTAGTAACAAGAAAATGTATGAAAGTAAAAATCTTATCCGTAAAGGTAAATATATAGTAAAAGTAGTGAATTAATCACTTATAAAGCTAATATGAAGATTAAAACACAAAATGAGTAAAATAACGATGGCTACAATAATTAGTGAAGATAAACAAAATAAAACTATGTAAAATGTAACTTCAGAAATATAAAATGGGGTTGGTGGAATATAAAGGTAGAGTCTTAGAATGTATTCAAACTGAACTTGCTTTCGAGTTAAAAATTGACCATTATATATATATAGGCTATTACATGTAGGATTCATAGTAATTACAAAATAAAAACCTATAGTTAATACACAAAAGATGATAAAGGTAACACTAAAGAAGCCATCAAACCACAAGGGAAGAGAGCAAGAGAAAAATAAGGATGAGAAAGGAACTAAATAGCCAGAAAACAGTTAACAAAATGGCAGTGAGAACATACCTTACTTTAAATGTAAATGGACTAAATTCTCCAAAAAAGAAGATATAGAGTGGCTGAATGGATTTAGAAAACAAGGCTAATTTATATGCTGCCTACAGGAGATTCACATCAGATGTAAGGACACACATAGACTGAAAGTGAAGCGTTAACAGACTCTTAACTATAGAGAACAAACTGATGGTTACCAGAAAGGAGGTGGGTGGGGAGATGGGCGAATAGGTGGTGAATAGGTGGGTAGGGATTAAGGAGTGCACTTGTCAATGAAAACCGAATGGTGTGTGCAATTATTGAATCACTATATTGTACACCTGAAACTAATATAATACTGTTAAATATATTTGAATTGATTTTTTTTAATTTTTAAACATTAAAAAAAAGAAAGTGAAGGGATAGAAAAAGATTTTTCATACAAATAGGAATCAAAATAAAGCTGGGGTAGCTATACTTATATCAGACAAAATAAACTTTAAAGCAAAGTATTTAATAAAATACAAAGATGGGCATTATATAATGGTATAGGAGAAACTTCAACAAGAAGAGATATAAAATTTGTAAATATTTATGTACCCAACATAGAAGTACCTAAATATATAAAGCAAACATTAACAGACCAGAAGGGAGAAATTGACAATAATACCATAATAGTAGGGAACTTTAATATACCACTTACATTAATGGATAGATCATCCAGACAAAAAGTCAGTAAGGAAACATCAGCTTTAAATGACAAATTTGAGTAGATGGACTTAATAGATGTATACAGAACATTCCATCCAAAAGCACCAGAATACACTTTCTTCACAAGTGCACATGGAACATTCTTCAAAATATATCATATGTTAAGCCACAAAACAAGTCTCAATAAATTTAAGATTGAAATCATATCAAGCATCTCTTCCAATAATGGTATGAAATTAGAAATCAATTACAAGAAGAAAACTAGAAAAATCACAAATATGTGTATATTAAACAGTGCATACTGAACAACCAATGGGTCAATGAAGGAATCAAATGAGAAATAAAATATCTTGAGACAAATGAAATTGGAAATATAACATAGAAAAATCTATGGGATGCAGCAAAAGCAGTTGTAAGGGAAGTTCATAGAGATAAAGGCCTACTTCAAGAAACAAGAAAAAAATTTAAATCTAACATTACACATAAAGCAACTAGAAAAAAGAACAAATGGAGCACCTGGGTGGCTCAGTTGGTTAACCCTCTGACTTTGGCTTAGGTCATGATCTCACAGTTCATGAGTTTGAGCCCCGTGTCAGGCTCTGTGCTGACACCTTGGAGCCTGGAGCCTGCTTCAGATTCTGTGTCTTCCTCTGTCTCTGTCCCTCCCCTACTTGTGCTCTGTCTCTGCCTCTCTCAAAAATAAGCAAACATTAAAATTAGAAAAAAAAAAAAGAAACGAACAAATGAAACCTAAAGTTAGAAGGAAGGAAATAATAAAGACCAGAGGGAAAATAAATAAAGACTAAAAAGACACTAGAAAAGATCAATGAAATTGAGAGTTGATTATTTGAAAAGATAAAACTGACAAACCGTTAGCTAGACTCGCTAAGATAAAAAGGAGGGCTCGCATAAAATCAGAAATAAAAAAGAAATTACAACCGATACCATAGAAATACAAAGGGTCATAAGAGACTGCAATGAACAATTATACATTAACGAATTGAACAATCTTGATGAAATGAATAAATTCCTGGGAACATACAATCTTCCAAGATTGAATAATGAAGAAATAAAAAATCTGAAGAGACTTGTTACTAGTAAGGAGTAAAATATCAAACAGTAAGCAAAAAAATAATCAAAAACCTTCCAACAAATAAACTCCAGGACCAGATGGCTTCACTGATGAATTATACCAAACATTTAAAGAAGATTTTATACCTATCTTACTCAGACTCTTCCAAAAATTTTAAAATGAAGGAATGCTTTCAAACTCTTTTTATGAGGCCCGCATTATCTTGATACCAAAACCAGATAAGGACATCACACACCAAAAAATAACCCTACAGGGTAATATGTTTTGTATGTTCTGTCAGCACAGAACCCGATGCGGGGCTCAAACTCATAGACCACGAGATCGTGACCTGAGGCAAAGTCAGATGCTCAACCAACTGAGCAACTCAGGCTCCTCAACAAAGGAAAAATGTCATGCCAGAACTAAAGGGGTCTCTGGAATCACTGTATTCAGAGACCCCATTTTATAGGTGGAAAAAACTGAGGCCCAGGACAAGAAAAGACTTTCCTAAAGCCACATAGCTCGGAAGTGATAGGGGTAGGACTAAACCAGCAGCTTCTGCTTACCAGTCAAGTGTTCTTTGCCCTGCTTCTGGGATGTCTCACAGTTGCTACCTCTCTAGGAAACCTTTCTGCACTTGAGGGAAATGTCTTCTTACACCCCAAAGTATATTCATGATTCTATCCTTTGCCTTATCTTTTTCTTCTGTTAACTTTCTTTATGAACCTATTTCCAAGGGTTTCACCTCTCCTGTATACAGGAGACTGCCAGATTGCTCTGCCCAGCCGTATCTTCTTCCTAAGGTGCAAATTTTGATTCCAAAGTGTGCATTACCCATTACCCAGCCTCCCTTCCTGATATCTCTGTTTCTGTCCGTGGCATATTTCCCATCCCTGTAAGTCAAGTTCACGACTGTAAAATCCTCTTCTCTTCAATTCCCTCTTATATAAGTCCCGAATAGTCTTTAAGACCTTTCCGAGCTCCTTCTGCAGTGTTTCTATTATCCACTCATCTATCCCCTTTGCCTTCTTCCTGCTACTGCCAGAGACTCATTACCCCTTGTCTGGATGCCCTCCAATCCATTCTCTGCATTTCTGCCAAGTGAATCTCCCTAAAGCACATTTCTGTATTCATTTCAATCAGCAGTAATTGTACTCTGGGTAAACCTCATGAGTTATGAGGTCTTGATTGTGTTTAGCCTGGGTCATATCATTCCCTTTATCAAAAAGAAAAAAAAAGCCCCAATTGCCTCCAGAATTAAGTCCAAAAACTTAAATCTACCACTGAACACCCTACATAGATATGTCTAAGTGACTTTTTTCCCCCCTATCTTTATCTTTCTGAAACCCAAACGGTTATGTATTGAAGGAGTTTATCTCTTCACCTGGATATATCTCGATTCTTTCCATTGTGGCCTGGACCTCATTCCCCTCTACTTCCTCAAGAAATCTTTCTTCTTTTATTCCCACTCTCCCTTTTTCATGTATTGTCAGCCTGTTATCCTTGTCTTTGACCATCCTTTATGTTTACAGACTGGCTCAGTTCCTTCTGGTCTTGAAAACAACCTTTCTCAGACCTGTGTTCATCTTTAGTTAGTACCCTCATTTCTTTCATAGCTAAATTACATTGGTTTTTTTTTTTGTTTTGTTTTCAACCTTTAAACATATTTATTTTTTTCTTCATGGTTTTACATTTTAGTAGAGAAGTTCTACCTGACTTCTCATTAAGTTTTCTTGAAGAGAGCAACGTACCTATTGTCTATTCAAATTGTTCTGATAAAGGATAGGGAAAAAATTAAGCACAGTATTTACCAAATTATTAATACTCTAGAATTGTAATAGCCATTTTGGTTTACATTTTGAAATTAGATCCAAAGAGGAAGCAGAGGATCCATTACGGAAAAATCTTTTTTTTTAATTTTATAATAGTTTATTTTCAAATTGGTTTACATATAACACCCAGTGTTCATCCCAACATGTGCCCTTTTTAATGACCGTCACCCCCTCTCCCCCCTCTCCCACCTCCCTCACCCTCAGTTTGTTCTTAGTCTTTGAGAGTTTCTTATGTTTTATCTTCCTCCCTCTCTGTGTCTTTTTTTCCTTTCCCCTCTTCCCCTCCCCCTGGTTTTTGCTTAGTCTCACAAAGTCCACCTATTCGTGGAAACATATGGTATCTGTCTTTTTCTGACTGACTTTTATCACTTAACATAATACCCTCCAGTTCCATTCATGTTGCTACACATGGCCAGATTTCATTTTTTCTCATTGCCACGTAGTAGTCCATTGTATATATGTACCACATCTTCTTTATCCACTCGTCAGTTGATGGGCACTTGGTCTCTTTCCATGATTTGGCTATTGTCGAAAGTGCTGCTATGAACATTGGGGTACACGTGCTCCTATGCATCAGCATTCCTGTGTCTCTTGGGTAGATTCCTAGCAGTGCTATTGCTGGGTCAAAGGGTAGCTCTATTTTCATTTTTTTGAGGAACCTCCACACCGTTTTCCAGAGTGGCTGCACCAGTTTGCATTCCCACCAACAGTGTAGGAGTGTGCCTGCTTCTCCACATCCTCGCCAGCATCTATAGTTTCCTGATTTATTCATTTTAGCCACTCTGACTGGTGTGAGGTGGTATCTCAGTGTGGTTTTGATTTGTATTTCCCTGATGATGAGTGACATTGAGCATCGTTTCATGTGTCTGTTGACCATCTGAATGTCCTCTTTGGAGAAGTGTCTATTCATATCTTCTGCCCATTTCTTCACTGGGTTATTTGTTTTTCGGGTGTGAAGTTTGGTAAGTTCTTTATAGATTTTAGATATTAGTCCTTTATCCGATAGGTCATTTGTGATGATCTTTTCCCATTCTGTTGGTTGCCTATTCGTTTTGTTGGTTGTTTCTTTTGCTGTGCAGAAGCTTTTTATCTTGATGAGGTCCCAGTAGTTCATCTTTGCTTTCAATTCCCTTGCCTTTGGAGACGTGTTGAGTAAGAAATTGGTGCGTCTTAGGTCAAAGAGGCTTTTTCCTGCTTTCTCCTCTAGGATTTTAACGGTTTCCTGTCTCACATTCAGATCTTTTATCCATTTAGAATTTATTTTTATGAGTGGTGTAAGAAAGTGGTCTAGTTTCATTCTTTTGCATGTTGCTGTCCAGTTCTCCCAGCACCATTTATTAAAGAGGCTGTCTTTTTTCCATTGGATACATTTTCCCGCTTTGTCAAAGATTAGTTGGCCATATACTCGCGGGTCCATTTCTGAGTTTTCTATTCTATTCCATTGATCTATATGTCTGTTTTTGTGCCAATACCATACAGTCTTGATGACTATCGCTTTGTAGTAGAGGTTAAAGTCTGGGATAGTGATGCCTCCCGCCTTGGTTTTATTCTTCAGTATTATTTTGGCTATTCGAGGTCTTTTGTGGTTCCATACAAATTTTAGGATTGTTTGCTCTAGTTTTGAGAAGAATGCTGGTGCAATTTTGATTGGGATTGCATTGAATGTGTAGATTGCTTTGGGTAGTATTGCCATTTTAACAATATTTATTCTTCCAATCCATAAGCATGGGATGTTTTTCCATTTCCTTGTGTCTTCCTCAATTTCCTTCATAATTTTTTATAGTTTTCAGTGTAGAGGTCTTTCACATCTTTGGTTAAGTTTATTCCTAAGTATTTTATGGTTTTTGGTGCAACTGTGAAAGGGATTAGCTTCTTTATTTCTCTTTCTGCTGCTTCATTGTTGGTGTATAGAAATGCCACCGATTTCTGTACATTGATTTTGTACCCTGAAACTTTGCTGAAATCATAGATCAGTTCTAGTAGGCTTTTGGTGGATTCCGTCGAGTTTTCCATGTAAAGTATCATGTCATCTGCAAAAAGTGAAAGTTTGACTTCCTCCTTGCCAATCTTGAGGCCTTTTATTTTGTTTTGTTGTCTGATTGCTGATGCTAAGACTTCCAACACTATGTTAAATAGCAGTGGCAAGAGTGGACACCCCTGTCGTGTTCCTGATCTCAGGGGGAAGGCTTTCAATTTTTCCCCATTGAGGATGATATTAGCTGTGGGCTTTTCATATATGTCTTTTATGATGTTTAAGTACGTTCCTTCTATCCCGACTTTCTGGAGAGTTTTTATTAGGAAAGGATGCTGTATTTTATCAAATGCTTTTTCTGCATCAATAGACAGGATCATATGGTTCTTATCTTTTCTTTTGTTGATGTGATGTATCACGTTGATTGATTTGCGAATATTGAATCAGCCCTGCAACCCAGGGATGAATCCTACTTGATCATGGTGGATAATTCCCTTTATATGCTGTTGGATTCGATTTGCTAGTATCTTGTTGAAAATTTTTGCATCCATTTTCATCAGGGATATTGGCCTGTAATTGTCTTTCTTTGCTGGGTCTCTGTCTGGTTTGGGAATCAAAGTGATGCTGGCTTCATAGAATGAGTCTGGGAGTTTCCCTTCCGTTTCAATTTTTTGGAACAGCTTGAGGAGGATAGGAATTAACTCTGTTTTAAATGTCTGGTAAAATTCCGCGGGAAAGCCATCTCGTCCAGGGCTTTTATTTGCTGAGAGGTTTTTGATAACTGATTCTATTTCTTCACTAGTTATGGGTCTGTTCAAATTTTCTATTTCTTCCCGTTTGAGTTTTGGTAGCGTGTGGTTTTTTAGGAAGCTGTCCATTTCTTCCAGATTGCCAAGTTTGGTGGCATATAATTTTTCATAGTATTCCCTGATGATTGCTTGTATCTCTGAGGGATTGGTTGTAATTTCTCCCTTTTCATTCATGATTTTATCTATTTGAGTTCTCTCCCTTTTCTTTTTGAGAAGCCTGCCTAGAGGTTTGTCTATTTTGTTTATTTTTTCAATGGACCAGCTTTTGGTTTCATTGATCTGTTCCACTACCTTTTCTGTTTCCATATGATTAATTTGTGCTCTGATCTTTGTTATTTCTCTCTTTCTGCTGGGCTTGGGTTGTTTTCGTTGTTCTTCTAGTTCCTTTAGGCGTGCTGTTAGAATTTGTGTTATTGATTTTTCTTGTTTCTTGAGGTGGGCCTGGATTGCAATATATTTCCCTCTCAGGACTGCCTTTGCCACTTCCCAGAGCGTTTGGATTGTTGTATTTTCATTTTCATTTGTTTCCATGTATTTTTTAATTTCTTCTCTGATTGCTTGGTTGACCCACTCATCTTTTAATAGGTTATTTCTTTTTTTTTTTTTTTGTTATAATAGTTTATTTTCAAATTGGTTTACATATAACACCCAGTGTTCATCCCTACATGTGCCCTTTTTAATGCCCATCACCCCCTCTCCCCCCTCCCTCATCCCCCTTACCCTCAGTTTTTTCTTAGTCTTTGAGAGTCTCTTATGTTTTATCTCCCTCCCTCTCTGTGTCTTTTTTTTCTTTCCCCTCTTCCCCTCCCCCTGGTTTTTGCTTAGTTTTACAAAGTCCACCTTTAATAGGTTATTTCTTAGCCACCACGTTCTTGGATATTTTCCAGGCTTTCTCCTGTGGTTGATTTCAAGTTTCAAAGCATTGTGGTCTGACAGTGTGCACGGTATGATCTCAATTCTTTTATATTTATTCACAGCTTCCCTGTGCCCCAGAATATGGTCTATCTTGGATAATGTATCATGTGCAGTTGAGAAGAATGTAAATTCCTTTGCTTCTGGGTGAAGGACCCTAAAGATGTCTATGAGGCCCATCTGTTCTAATGTGTCGTTCAGGGCTATTGTTTCTGTGGAGATTTTCTGTTTTGTGGATCTCTCCAATGCTGAGAGTGGAGTGTTAAGATCCCCTACTATTAGGACATTTTTATTGATGAGGTTGCTAATGTTTGTAATTAGTTGTTTTACAAATTTGGGTGCCCCCAAATTCGGTGCGTAGATATTTACAATTGTTAGCTCTTCCTGCTGGATGGTCCCTGAGCCTATTATATAATGTCCTTCTTCATCTCTTATTACATTGTTCATTTTAAAGTCTAATTTGTCTGATATAAGTGTCGCTACTCCGGCTTTCTTCTGACTTCCAGTAGCATGGTAGATAGTTCTCCATCCCCTCACTTTCAATCTAAAGGTGTTCTCAGGTTTAAGATGAGTTTCTTGAAGACAGCAAATAGATGGGTCTTGTTTTTTAATCCATTCTGTTACCCTGTGTCTTTTGATTGGCGCATTTAGTCCATTTACATTCAGTGTTATTATTGAAAAATATGGGCTTACAGTCACTGTATTATCTGTAAGTTTCATGTTTGTAAGTCTGTCCCTGGCAGTCCGTGTTCTTTGCATCCTTGCCTTCATAGAATGCCCCTCAGGATCCCTTGTAGTGCTGGCTTATTTGTGATAAATTCTTTCAGTTTTTTTTTTTGTTGGGAAAAACCTTGATCTCTCCTTCTATTCTGAATGACAGGCTAGCCGGATACAGAATTCTTGGTTACATGTCCTTCTTGCTCATCACACTGAAGATATCCTGCCATTCCTTTCTGGCTTGCCAAGTTTCTTTAGATAAGTCTGCTACTACCCTTATATGTCTGCCTTTGTATGTTAAGGTTCTTTTGTCCCTAGCTGCTTTCAGGATTCTCTCTCTATCTTTGTATTTTGCCAGCTTCACTGTGATGTGTTGTGCATAAGGTCTTTTCAAGTTACTTCTGAGGGGAATTCTCTGTGCCTCTTGGATTTCCATGCCCGTTTCCTTCCTCATGTTGGGGAAGTTCACAGCAATGATTTGTTCAAGAACCCTTTCGACTCCTTTCTCTCTCTCTTCTTCCTCTGGAACTCCTATGATACGGATATTGTTTCTTTTGAGTTCATCGCTCAGCTCTCGAATTCTCCTTTCCTGTTCCTGGATCAGCTTCTCTCTCTTTTTATCTGCTTCCTCTTTTTCAATGATTTTATCTTCTAATGCACTAACTCTTTCCTCTACCTCTTCAATCCATGCTGTGGCTGCTTCCAATTTGCCTTGTATTTCTTCCAATGTCTTTTTTAATTCTGCCTGACCGTTTTTAAGGTCCTTGAACTCTGCCGCGCGGGACCCCTTGCATTCATCTAAGCTTTTTTCAAGGCCAGCGATTAGTTTTATGATTATCATTCTATATTCATGTTCTGTTATGTTGCTTATATCTGTTTTCATTAATTCTTGAGCTGTCAATGCTTCTTGTAGATTCTTTTGAGGAGAATTCTTCCGCTTCGTCATTTTGGCTGAATGTGTTTTGGATTGTTTCTTGGAGTTGCCCTGGAAAGGAAAACAGACTGACAGACACACAGAACACAGAAATAATCGTACCGACAAATGGTCCAGACAAGCAGTTCACAACAGAAAAAAGAATAACAAGTAACTCTGAGGGCAATGTCCTGAAGTAACAGCTACACGTTAAGGACAGGGTATGTAGTGTGCTGGTGGCAGAGCATATATAGACAGAATAATGACAGGTGCAGGGAGAAGAAGGAAATGGACTTTGCCCAGGTGTAGCGACTAAAGGGTTTAATCCAGACTGATAGAAATCAGAATAAGGACAGGTGCAAGGGAAAAGGAATAAAGAGCGATGTCGTCTAGACGAACTTATGTGGCCTGGTTATTCCAGAAAAAGGGATACGTAAGTACAGAAGAAGGTGTAGAACATGTCCTCAAAGAGTGGGTTAAAAAAAAAATGTTTAAGTCAGTCAGTACCCTGGATAACCAGCCCAGGGATGGGGATCAGTAGGAATGAGAAAGGGAGGGATACATTTAAAAAAGAAAAAATGACTGGAGTTACTCCAGGCAGCAATCTCCACTTGGCATCAGTTGCTCCTGCTGATATGTTGGGAGGGGCGTGGTTTGGTGTAGGCGGGTCCTGCCTCCACTGCTGCAGGGATGGCTTTTGGGGTGACTTCCTGGCTTGTGAGACAACAATGGCATCTCTCCAGACCTTCGCCACCAGTCCTGGAGGCTTTATTCGCCCCTTTATTTCTGTTCTCTCTCCACCGTCGACGCCAGCCTAGTGCGGTTCACTGGACGGTGACGCCGCTGTCTCCTTCACTGTAATTTTGCCGGGGTTAGAGGTGCTCCACAGGCGCCGCCGCCTGGGGCTGCCTGGGTCCCTGCTGCCAGTCCCGGAGGTGCGCGCATCCCGGAGGCGCTGGGCGAGGGTGGCGCGGTGACGCGGCCGTCTGCTACCCCCGATTTCGCTGTAATTGTGCCGGGGTTAGAGGTACTCCAGAGACGGCGCCGCCTGGGTCCCCGCTGCCAGTCCCAGCAGCGTGCGCGCGTCCCACCGGCTCCGGTCGGGGTTGGCGCAGTCCCGGCAGCGCACAGATAGTGCTGCTGTTTGCCACTGAACTTCTCTTCAAAAGCCCTGCATTTAGGGGCTGGATGGTAGCGGTCTCACCCACTCTGGCCCTCTCGTTCAGATGTTGTTCGATTGGCACTTTCCCAGCTATCTCCGAAGATGCTCATCCTCCCCTCAGCTCAACTTCCCGAGTCCGATTTATCTGACCCAGATTAAACTCACGGTTTAGCTGGGCTGTGTCTGTTTTCGCCTTCGTTCCTTGTTGGCTGTAGCACCTTTTTCCCCTGATTCTTGGAGTTGAGAGAGACTATGGTTTCAGTCGCCCCGTTTAAAGGGTAGTCGAAATACTGGAGCCATACTCCTCCACCATGTTGCCCCAAACTCTGATTTTTTTTTTTCCCTAAACTACTTTGAAAAGTTGTCTACACTCACCGTTTTTATTCTGTCATCTTCCATTCACAAGTACAACCCAAACCATCTAATTCTGTCCCCCCACCACATCCCTCAAGTGACTCTGGTCAATGTTACCAATAATTTAATTATTTAACGTAATGAACTTTTTCCAGTTCTTATCTTACTTCACTTCTGGGTTAGTGTGCTAGGGCTGCCACAACCAAGTATCACGAACTGAGGACCTTAAAACAACAGAAATCCTGTCATAGTTCTGGGGGCTAGATGTCTGAAATCAAGGTTTTACAAGGCCAATCTCCTTCTCAAGGCTCTAGGAAAGAATCCTTCCTTGCCTTTTCCTAGCTTCTGGTGGTTACCAGCAACCCTTGACATTTCTTGGCCTGTAGATCCATCACTTCAATCTTTGCCCACCATCTGCATCACAGCATTTTTCCTGTGATCTCTGAATCTGCATGACCTTTTTATAAGGATGCCAATCATTGGATTTAAGGCCTGCTTGAATCTAGTATGACTTCCTCTTACCTAATTACATCTGCAGAGACTGTTTCCAAATGAGTTTGAAGTCCTGAATGGACATGAATTTGGTGGGGGGAGGGGCACAACATTCAACTCAGTACGTCCTTTCCTCAGTGCTTAACGCTGTTGACCACAGCTTCCTGCTCAAAATTTTCTCTTCCTTTAGCTCCAGTAACACTATTCTTCTCCTATTGTTTCTTTGGTTTCTCTTGTCTGGTTTTTCTTCCTGTGGTTCCTCTCCCTCCACCTTTCCCTTAAGTGTTATATTCTCCAAAGTTCAGCCCAAGGTTCTCTACTCTTCTCACACTACACATTCTGGGTGATTTTAATTCATTCTCATGATTTTACTTAGCAAGTAAGACTTCTAAATCTCATTTCATCTATGCTACTCTCCCATATATCCCACTTCTTTCTAGATATCTCAATTGATTATCTCAATCTCTACACATGTATATTAAACTTATTAGTCTATAACTCCAACACCTGATTCCCCTCCTATTTACCCCTATACAAGTAAATAGTTCAAAGTGAGCTCAGTTTTTCTTAAACTATTCACTTCTGTGTCTGTTGATCAAGTGTTGGCAATTTTTATCTATTCACCATTTCTCAAATTTCTCCTCTCTTGTTTGTTCACTACAGTAGTATCTCAACTAGTTTATCTATCTCCAGTCTTGCCATGTTCCCTTCTTCCTGAATTCATTCTCTACTCTGCATACAGAGTTTTCTTTTTAAGTGTAAATCTGGTTTTGAAACACTCACCAAAACCCTTCAAGATTCCCTATTGTGTTCAGGATAAAATCCAAACTCTTTAATTTGGTTGAACAAGGCCCTTTAGAATATAATTCTTATTTATCTCCATAAAGCTTGCAGTGTATGCTATAGCCATATTCAACTGTGTGTACTTTCCCAACTATAACATCATCTTTCATATCTCTGTGTCTTTTCACATTCTGCTCCTTATTCCTGGAATGACCCCTCCTCCCTCTTCTTTGCTTAGCTACTTCTTACTCAACGCTCAAGAGTTGACCAAGGATTTAATCACTTCTAAGACTGTTTCGTTAGCTCTTTCATCCTTGGACTATATTAAAATTTCCTCCCCTAAATAACATCCTCTAATTTCCTCTATCTAGAACTGTCTATTCTATATTGTAACAGCCTGTTTACTTTCCTGCTTCTCCTGTAAAATTTGGTCAGCGTCCATGTGTTATTCATCCTTATATCTCTAGCATAGCCATCATAGTGCCTAACAGGGTTACAAGCTTAAAACTCATTGAATAGCTAATTGAACTGAATGAATGTTCCAGGCAAGGGCAATCTGGGTTACTGGAGTGACGATTAAAAGCTGAGAACACCAGGGGTGTGGGGTTGTCAGACTTCCAAATACTAGAAAATTGAGGTGATGGGATCAATAATGGAAATAAATATGAGTCAAAGATGAGTCCAAAAATTCTTGCTTAATAGACTCGATGGAGCTACAAGAACTAGCACTTACTGAGTGCCTACTAGAGACTGAGCATTTGACTCAGTATTTCTTATATATTATATCAAAAGGAAGGAAATTAATGAGTTTAGTTTTAGACATATGAAGTTTTATGCATCTGTAACACCTCTGAGCAGACATGTCCAGCAGGTGATTGTAACTGTAATTCTTGGGCACAGGAAACAAACAAGGATTCAATAATTAGACTGGGAGTTATTTGGATAGATGGTAATTGCAGTCACGGGGCGGGGGTGGAGGATCTTCCAAAAAACGTGGCGTAGAAGGGAAGGAAAGAGCACTAGGACATGATCTTGGGGAACATATATTTAAGAGCTGAGCATAGGGAGAGGTACCCTTCCTTGCTTGCTTGCTTGCTTCCTTCCTTCCTTCTTTCCTTCGACAGATATTTATTAGGGCCATATTCAGTGTTAGGTGTACTCATGGAGGAACTGAGGATATAGCAGTGAACAAAATAGTCCTTCCCTCATGGATCTGATATTCTAATGGAAATAGAAGAAGTTGACAATAATCACAAACAAGTAAAATATATAATAGCAATAAGTGCTATAAAGAAACCAAAGCAGTATAAAAGCCTATAAAATGGCTGAATGTGGGTATGGTGGGGGCCTTCAGAGGGGCCTTCCCTGAACTAGCAAAAGGCCCTCTGAGGATATTTGAACTAAGAATTAAATGATGACCGAGAAGCAGCGATATAAAGATCTGAGAGGATGAGCATTCCAGACAGAAGAAAATCAAGTATAAAGGCCCTTAAATAAATGGGAAAATACCTGATATATTCAAGGATCAGAAAGAAAGCTACTGAAACTGGAGTGTAGTAAGAAAAAAGAAGCATAAAAGCAGATGAAGTTGAAGGGGTAGTCAGGGACACAATCACATAAGGCCTTATAACCTCTGGTAAGAAGTTCAAATTTATTCTAATTGCAGAAAGAATGTGTTCTAAGCAAGACAGTGGTATGATTTTTTTGGACTTGGAGATAAATGCCCTGGTTGCTGTATGGGGAAAAGACTGTAGGAGGCATATAGGAAAGTAGGGGGAATTTGTTAGAAGGCTAATTGCAATAATTCAGTCAAGAGGTGGTTATGGGTTAGGGCTTGGGTTTTAGTAACGGAGATAGTGAAAAGTAGTTGGATGTAGGATTTGTTTTGGAGGACTTGTTAATGGATTCAGTGTGACTTGGGCAGAGTTATAGTATGGAATGGGTAGGCAAGGAATAAAAAGTTCCTTGATTTTGGCCCAAATAACTGGATGATGCCAGTTACTGAGGTGTGAAAAACTGGAAGAGGAACAAGTTTAATGAGTGGTGCAAAGAAGAAAGAAATAAATAGCTTGCTTTTGTACATGTAAAGTTTGAGATGTTCATTGGGCAGCTACATGCTAATGTTTAGTAAGAAATTATAGCTGAGTCTAAAGTTCAGGAAATAATTCAATATTAAATATATAAATTTTGGAGTCACCTCTGTGAATTAAAACTTTGAGACTAGATGAGATGACTAATGAGTTCAATGGAGATAGCTAAGAGGAGAGGTTCTTGGACAGAGCTCAGAATTTAGAGATAGGCAGATGAGGAGCAACCAGAAAAATAAATTGAGAAGTGGCCAGTGTGGTAGGAAGAAAACTAAAAGAGAGTGATATCCCATAGCCCAAGTGAAGAAACTGACTCAAAAAAGAGGAGTAGTCAACTGTGTCAAATGTCGATATTAATTCTGAGAATTGACTATGGATTTTGGCAATAGAGGCATGGAGGTCATTGATAAACCTTGACAATAAAATGTTGGAGACAAAAGCCTGAATGGATTGTTTCATTCAAGAATGAGAAGTGAAGACAGTAAGTCTTTTTAGGCTTTTAGTTGTGATGGGGTAAAGAAAAGTAGAGTATTAGGTGGAAGACAATTGAGTTCAAGAAAGGGATATTTTCTTTTAAATAATGTATATTAATTACGTGACTGCTAATGGGATAATCTAGTAGTGAGGGAGAAGTTGATGGTAGAGAAAAGAAGGCATAGGGGCACCTGGGTAGCTCAATCAGTTGAGCATCCAACTCTTGGTTTTGGCCCAGGTCATGATCTTGCAGTTCATGTGTTCAAGCCCACTGTCAGTGGGGAGCCTGCTTGGGATTCTCTCTTTCTCTCTCTCACTGCCCCTCCCCTGCTTGTTCTCTCTCTCTCTCAAAATAAATAAACTTTAAAAATAAGAAAAGAAGGGATACTTTTAGCAGTAAAGTCCTTGGGGAGTTCAGAAAAGAAGTAGCGGATTGAACTTTGATTTTTTTCTTTTTTTAAAAAAGGATAATTTATATCTATCTAAAGAAGAGGTAAGGCAAAGTATATTGGTGATGTACTAATGGAAAGATGAGGATGTTCTCAGTGCTTCTCTTTTTTAACCAAATGTAAGAGAAGTCATCAGCTGAGAGTGAGAGGAGAAAGGGGGTTTAAATTAAGAGAAAGAAAGAGCAATAAGAGATGTAGGAGACATATGGGAGAGTGGTGTCATAGAAACCAAGGGCAGGACAAAGACTTCAAGAAGGAGCAGGCCATTGATCAATACTGTTAAATTCTCTTGCATTCAGGTTGTATGAATATTGAAAAGAGGCTATTGGGTTTGCTAATTAGATTGTTAGTTCACCTTGGCAGAAGAGGCTTCATTAAAACATTAGAGGCAGGGCACCTGGGTGGCTCAGTCTGTTAAACATCTGACTTTAGCTCAGGTCAGGATCTCACAGTTTATGGATTCGAGCCCCGCATCGGTCTCTGTGCTGACAGCTCAGAACCCAGAGCCTGCTTTGGATTCTGTGCCTGCTCCTCCCTCTGCCCCTCCCCTGCTCATGCTCTGCCCCGTTCTCTCTCCAAACTAAATAAACACTAAAAAAATGAAAAATAAAATTAAAAAAACCACATTAGGAGCCAGAGGCCCTATTTCAGTGAAGGGTAAATGGGAGGTAAGGAATTATATATGAAAATAGTATTTTTTGGAAAAGGGGGTGGGGTATAAGTTTAAGATGAAGAGAAGGATTTATTTATCTCCTTTATTAGACTGCAGATTCCTTGAGAAGAGTAATATGTCAGATTCACATAGTATACCTAGTGACTTGTACAGGGTATGTGCTGGTTTCTAATAAAAGTTGAGTATGAGAGTAAATAAATGAACTCTGTACTCAGAGTCAACAAAATCTTCTAAGATGGTCTTTTGAGAAATTGGATCTGTTCTGTCCTCAAAACATATAGTTGGAAAAAAATAGTTAAAGAGGTGCTTCTGTACCCTAGAGGAATAGAAGAATGGAGATGACAGAGGAGGTAGTTCAATGTAATCTGTAGCCTCTGGACACTCACACCACTGCACAGTGTATGGGCAGAAACCTGGATGATCTGACCCCAGGACTGTAAGAAATTACAGACCTTCCCTGACTTATGATGGGCTGTGTCCTTATAAACCCATCATAAGTAAAAAATGCATTTAATATACCTAACCTACCAAACATCATAATTTAGCCCAGCCTACCTTAAACATGCTCAGAACACTTGCGTTAGGCTACAGGTGGGCAAAATCATCTAACACCAAGCCCATTTTACAAAAAAGTGTTGAGTAGCTTATAATTTATTGAATACTGTACTGAAAGTGAAAAAACAGAATGGTTATATGGGTACAGAATGGCTGTAAGTGTATACCCTCATGATTGCACGGCTGATTGGGAATTGCTGCTCACTGCTCCTGCCCAGCATTATGAAAAATATCGTACTGTATATCACTCACCCAGGAAAGGATGAAAATTCAAAATTCAAAGTATGATTTCTACAGAGTATGTATTGATTTTTTCTGCATAGGGTAGGAAATACTGAGGTGGCTGGAAGTTGTGGTAGGGATACAGAGTTTCCTCTGCCAAAGTTATCTTGGACCACCCAACTAACTCTTAGAGATGGGAGGGAATTGGGTATGATAGCCATGTAGCTATATTTGAAGGGTATAAATACAACAAATGAGAAATTGTATAGACTGGGATAAGAGTAGATGAGTGCATAATTAGATGAAATCAAGAAAAGGGCTATTTAGGCTATCAGAGAAACCATCTTGACACTGAAAATTTCTGGATTGTGGGCTAACCTTTGAGAGGAAATAGTGGAAACCCTGCTACTGAGTCATTTATAATTATTTACAATGAGGCAGGACAATGTAGTTGAGAAAAAATGTGGCATAATACAAGGAGTGGTTTTACTCAGTTCCCAAAGGGATGGACTGGATATGACCTAATAGCTTTTTCCTATACTAATTTGGTTGATTATGTCAGAGAAAAGTCTGGTTGAACATTTTGTTTCCCTCCCGTTGAGTGAATCATACTTACTTTGACCACAAGGATATAAATTTGAGAATGCTCATTGATTAGGCAGGTGACAGAATGTGGATTGGGAGGCCAACAGGTTAGAGAAGACTCAAACTAATTTGATGAGTTGGTCAGGAACAGGTAAAGCTCCCTAAAGATAGAACCCATTGCTGTTTACCATTGATATCATGATTCCAGACCCTGGAATATAGTATTTGATGAATACACAGCCGATGAATGAATGAATGATACCTTGGGAAGAAAACTTAGAACACCGATATAATCCAAGTAGTAGACTGATAGGATCAACCTGTTCCTTAATATCTCTGAGTCAGTTTTCTCATCTTTTTAATGAGTTCTGGGGATGAAATAAGAACATATAGGTAAGATACTTGAGATTTAGCATCTTAAGAAGTAATAGCTGTTTTTCCTCTTTATTTTTACAGATTTAATTTCTACAGACAAGTCAAACTTTCTGTTTATATTTGACTACATTGGGAGAATATATAATTATGCCCTTTCTCTTAAAATAATAATAGATATTAATGTTAGAACAGCTGAGGTTGGGGCGCCTGGATGGCTCAGTTGGTTAAGTGTCTGACTCTTGATTTCAGCTCAGGTCATGATCTCAGAGTTCGTGAGTTTGAGTGCCACGTGGGGCTCTGCACTGAGACTGCAGAGCCTGCTTGAGATTCTCTCTCTCTCTCTCTCTCTCTCTCTCTCTCTCTCAATAAATAAATAAACTTAAAAATTCTTAAAGAACAGCTGAGGTTAACACCACAGGCAATTTTAGAGCAATTTTTAAAAAGAATAAATAGCTAAGTCACTGCCAGGTATGATACTCCCTCACTTGGCTTTTATAAACTCAACCCCAAATATTAATGCAAACAAAATAAAAAAAAAACCTCTTTGGCAGCATGTTCTCATCCTTGGGATTCACTCAGTATCCAAAATACCCAGTCTGACTTTCTCAGCGATTAGCTATAATTCACACTATGTTGGCCATAGATAAGCTGTTTCCCTAGCCTTAGCCATTGGAGCTAACCAGTGAGAAACTCCAAATTTACTTTTTCAACCTCCTTGCCTCTAGATTTCCTTCTATCATTTTTTTGTCCTTCCATACCAGACAGAATTTGTAGGAAAAAGAATAGCTTCATTAAAAAAATGAAAATATCTTTTCTCTCTTTCCTTAAGCAGGAGATATTTTCTATTTTTCTCTTTTGTATTTCTTTTCTTCCTTCCACTTTGCTGTTTTTTTTTAAACTGAAGTTAGGAGACACTGGTTTAATTTGGATAAAATAACTGGACTTCATTAATACCCCAAGGTAGTTTACCTCCTTAGGTAACACTGTCTGACACTTTTTTTCTCTGAAATATTTTCTTCAAGGGCTTTTTTGAACAATATTTAAACACAGTTTTTGATCAGAGAGTTAAAGTGATCCTATCATAACAGCTAAAGATGGGTGCAGAGAGTTTAATGAGCAATCCAGGAAGTGCTAAAAATGATTAATGAATAGAAAACTCATCTGAGTGAAGGCTTTGTAAATGAATCAAGATTATTCAATCCAGAGAAGATAAAGTTTTCAGTCCCTTAGAAATAGCTACTTGCCGGATGGTTTAAAAAACAAAAATTCCAACTTAATTTATTTCACAACAAATTTAATGTTCATGGAGGATTTTTGCCTTGCAAAGTGTATAAGCTGTGTGTTGGATTCTTTACATACTTGTTTTGTAAGACAGGAAGAATATTTAATAACTGCTTGTAAGTACCGAGATAATTCTCTAGGGAAAAAAATCTGCTTTTTATAGTCCTATGGTCTCTTCTATCCACTCCTTTTTCGCTGCCAACCCTAAGACTTCCCATCAGCCACTTTATTTTTAATTTTTTTGAAAAATCTACTTTTCCATGCTGTCCATACCAGAAAACACATTATGTGATATACATGACAGGATGTCTGTTGTTTCCCCCCCATTAAGGACAGTATAAGAGGGGCGCCTGGGTGGCTCAGTCGGTTGAGCGTCCGACTTCGGCTCAGGTCATGATCTCGCGGTCTGTGAGTTCGAGCCCCGCGTTGGGCTCTGTGCTGACAGCTCAGAGCCTGGAGCTTGCTTCAGATTCTGGGTCTCCCTCTCTCTCTGCCCTTCCCCACTCATGCTCTGTCTCTCTCTGTCTCAAAAATAAATAAACATTAAAAAAAAAAAAAGGACAGTATAAGAAAAAATGGCGTCATTTGTAGCAGGGGGTATTTTAGCTAGGTCTTCTAGAGGACTTCCAAATCACTTTCTGTAGTCAATGATAATTTACCAAAGAAAGCTGTGGAATTTTCTTTACTGACCTCAGCAGATCCTTACCTCCCCAGAGATGCCACGCTGAGACTTAAGAGGAGAAAGGAGTTGGCAGTGATCGCTGAGAAATGGATGAACTACAGCCTTTTCATCTCTATTTTATTCAAGCTGGAGTTCTCCAAATGTTAATGCATTGAGGGGAATCTAAACTACTTTTGTGAAGACTGAATGGCAAGCAGTCAAAAAGGAACATTGGACTTTGCTCCATCAATTTCTTTTTGTCCTTCACACATACACACACACCCAGCTTCTCAGTATGTCCTTTCAATATGTAACATAATTCACTGCCATGGCTTCAACTACCTGAATACTGATGCCACGCACATTTACATCTCAAGCCCGGAGCTATTTTCTGAATACAAACCGCATATTTCCAGTTGTCCAAAGGACATTTTTGTCTAGAAACACAGCTTCTCAACCTAATCATGTCCTGATATTACCCCCCACACACACTCCAAAAATAAGAGCCCCCCTTTCTTTTCTGTTCCCAATCTCATCGAATAGTCCTATTTTCCTAAAGTAGGACTTAGAGAAGCATCTTGATCCCTCCTTTATCTTAACTACCCATCTCACTTTTATCTAAGCAGTTAGCAAATCCTTTTGATTCTACCTCAAATACACCCTCTTTCGCATCTCATGCTTTTAGCCTACTTGAACATCTTAACCATTCCCTGAAGACACAGGATCCTTTAATGACTCTTGGCCTTACAGATACTGTCCTCTCTGCTTGGAATAGTCTCCCACTCCTGCTTTGCCTGGTAAGCCCCTACTCAGTGATAAAGGGCCCTAGTGTATATTATAAGCCATTTCTCATTCCCATAGGACAGCTCATGGTTCTCTCGTCTGGACTTACCACATCTCAACACGACTACCAGATTAGGTACCTGTTTTCCCTGCTAAACTACGAACTTCCTGAAGGCTGAGATTGCATATTTATCATCTTTATAGTTGCAGCACCTAGCGTGTAATAGGCTGTGGTAACAGTTAATAAAGAATAAATGATGTAACCTCAATCCAATTTATCAATGTTTCCTTTAATGGATCATGCTTTTGGTGTCAAGTTTAAGAACTCTTTGCATAATCCTAGGTTATACAGATTTTCTCCTGTTTTTTATTCTAAAACATGTATAGTTTTATGTTTACATTAAATCTATGATCCATTCTGAGGGGTGTGTGTGTGTGTGTGTGTGTGTGTGTGTGTTGTGTGTGTGTGTGTGTGTGTGTGTGTATGAGACTTATATTGAGGTTCAATTTTAGGCCAGTAGATGTCCAATTGTTACAGCACCATTTGTTGAAAAGCCTATCTTTCCTCCATCGAATTGTTTTTGCAACTTTGTCAGAAATAAGTTGGGCATTATCCGTCTGGGTCTCTTTCCAGATTTTCTATTTTGTTCCTAGTTGCTCTGACTCTCTAGAATAATTGTGTCTATACATACAAAATATCTTGATGAGATTTTGATCAGAATTACATTAAATCTGTATATGAATTTGGGTAGAATTGACATCTTTACTATGTTGAGTCTTCCAATCCATGAACAAAGTGTGTCTCTCTATTTAGATCTTTGATTTGTTTTATCAGCACTTTTGCAGGTTTTCAGCATGCATGTCCTATACACGTTCTGTTAGATTTACACCTGAGTATTTCATTTACTTTGCAGCAATTATAAATGCTATTTTTAAAAATTTGTTTCCGTATGTTCATTGTTAGTGTATAGAAATGTGATTGCTTTTTGTGTGTTGATCTTGCATGCTTCAAATTTGCTGAATTTATGAGTTCTTGGAGTTTCTTTGGCTTGTTTGTTTTTGTTTTTAGATTCCTTGGGATTTTCTACATATGTCGTCTGCAAATAGGGACAGTTTTACTTCTTCTTTTCCAATCTGAATGGTTTTTATTGCTTTTACTTACCTTATAATGCTGGCTATAAATTCCAGTGCTGTGTTGTGTTGAATAAAAGACCGAGAGTAGATATCATTTACTTGTTTCTGATGTTAGGAGGAAAGCATTCAGTCTTTAATTATTAAGCATGATGTTAGCAATAGGATTTTTGTAGATACTCTTTATCAAGTTGATGCAGTTGCCCGTTATTCCATGTATGCTGAGAGTTGTTATGACAGGATGTTGGATTCTGTCAAATGTTTTTCTTCATCAGTATAATTATATGAGTTTTCTTCTTTAGCCTGTTGATATGGTATAACGTTGAATTGATTTTTGAAAGTTGAACCAGCTTTATATCACTGGAATAAACCCCACTTGGCCAATGTAACTCTTTTTATATATTGCCAAATTCTATTTTCTGATATTTTGTTAAGGATTTTTAAATTAAATATGTCATTATTCATGAGGCCTATAGTTTTATATTTTATACTATCTTTGGTTTCTATATCAGAGTAACAGTAGCTTTGCAAAATGAATTAAGAAGTATTAGAATCTACCCAAGAGACACAGGAATGCTGATGCATAGGAGCACGTGTACCCCAATGTTCATAGCAGCACTTTTGACAATAGCCAAAGCATGGAAAGAGACCAAGTGCCCATCAACTGACGAATGGATAAAGAAGTTATGGTACTTATATACAATGGACTACTAAGTGGCAATGAGAAAAAATGAAATCTGGCCATGTGTAGCAACATGGATGGAACTGGAGGGTATTATGTTAAGTGAAATAAGTCAGTCAGAAAAAGACAGATACCATATGTTTCCACGAATAGGTGGACTTTGTGAGACTAAGCAAAAACCAGGGGGAGGGGAAGAGGGGAAAGGAAAAAAAGACACAGAGAGGGAGGGAGATAAAACATAAGAGACTCTCAAAGACTAAGAAAAAACTGAGGGTGAGGGGGATAAGGGAGGGGGTAGAGGGGGTGATGGGCATTAAAAAGGGCACATGTTGGGATGAACACTGGGTGTTATATGTAAACCAATTTGAAAATAAACTATTATAAAATAAAAAAATAAAATAAAATAAAAAGAAGTATTCCATCCTTTTTGATTTTCTGGAAGATATTGTGTAGAATTGGTGCTAATTCTTCTTTAATCATTTGATAGAATTCTCCAGTGAAACCATATCACCTTGGAATTTCTTTTGTGATGATTTTTCAATTGATGTATTAAATTTCCCTAATAATTATAGGAGTATTCAAATGATTTATTTACTATTGGGTAAGCTGTGGTAGTTTGTAGTTTTCAAGGAATTGGTCCATTTCGTCTAAATCATCAAATTTATGCATATAGAATTATTCATAGTATTTCCTTATTGTCTTTATGATGCCCACAATGTCTATAAATGATAGCCCCTGTTTCATTCCCGGTATTGGTAGTTTGTACATTCTCTCTTTTTTCTTTGTCCATCTTGCTAGAGGTTTTTCAATTACACCAGCCTTTTCAAAGAATCAGCTTTTTTTCTCATTGGTTTTCTCTAATTTTTTAACTTCAATTTTATTGATTTTGGTCTTACCTTTACTGTATCCTGCCTTCTGCTTGCTTTAAGTTTCTCTCACCCTTCTTTTTCTTGCTTTTTGCCATGGGAGCTTATTGTTGATTTGAGCCTTTTCTTCTTTTCAAATACAAGCACTTAGTGCTATAAATTTTCCTAAACACTTTTCCAACCGTGTCTCACAAATTGTGATATGCTGTATTTTCGTTTTCATTTAGTTAATGTGGTTTGTGATTTCTCTGGAGAGTGCCTCTTTGATTCATAAATTACTTAGAACTATATTGTTTAGTTTCCATTTATTTTCTATTATTAATTTCTAGTTTTATTTCATTGTGTTCAGAGAATATACTGTATATAATTTCAATTCTTTTAAATCCGTTTAAGGTTGTTTTATAGCTAAGGATATAGTCTATCTTGGCATACCTTCCATGGGCACCGAAAATAATATGCATCCTACTGTAATTGATGGTAATGTTGATTTCTTATATATCCTTGCTTGTTTTCTGTTTAGTTGTT